>LR738710.1:468568211-468680066 GCA_902687465.1 Secale cereale | reverse complement strand
GTGTTGAATATATTGTGTACGTGTATATTGTGTCTCGGGCCCACCTCCTAGTTCCTCTGTATAGTTGAGGTTGTGGCCCTCCTCTGTACTCATATATACATTCCTGGTGCACCGATCAATGCATTGTGTTGCACAACCTATTCTTTCCCTTCTACAATTACATCGTGAGAAGACAGAACTCCCCTTTGGCATCGATAGCCATCTACTTGCCTTGAGGATTAGCGCTGATGGAAAAACAATTGAGGAGATGAGAGGATCCAAGGGCATGAGGCCGACAGAGGTGGTGGAATGGACATGCGGCAGATTATTTGTCGGATCCGTCGAGCTTTCTTATGTGGCCGTGGACACATGCAAATAGAGACTAATTTAAGTTCTTTAAAGGCTTTGCATTGAGGATGCTCTTTTTTTCAATGTCATGTTCTGCTTTTGTTTCTTATTTGATTTGTTCCATAAGTGCATTTTCTTAGATGAGTCTTAGTGAACGACGATTTTCTCTTTCTGTAGCACGTCTCCATGGAGTATTTATTAAAGCTATATAAATGAATACCATCGTGAGTTTCAAAGACACAAAAATACTGCATTGTGTGGCAGTAATCTCATGTTAAGATGAACTTGCATTTTCTTCTGAGATGATATTCTGCCATAGCCGACAGAAAAAACAAAAAATAGGTGATTAATATACATCTAAGTGGTTAATTGCACCTCCAAAATAAGAATGTTGGTTCTAATGATCCAATGAACATATTTTTTTAGAAAAGAGTCATTATGCTCGGCCTTAAACTAAGGCCCTTATAGGGTTCCAGCACAAAGAGGTTCAAAGCAACAAAGAAGAAAAGACCGCCAAGGGCAAGGAAAGGTCTGGTACAAGGACAAAGCCTAAATGAGACCGCATGGGGTCAAAGAGACGGGACACGACGCATGCCGAAGCAGGAGCGGGAGCCCAATGAGGCGAGGAGTGGCTGCCCTCACCAGAGTTGTCCTCATCCCTATCACTGCAGTACAATACACTGGAGCCGTAGCTGAGTCATGAGGTGCTCCACCTTGGCTCGATCTTTGGGTCTCGTTAACAACTTCCATATAACTATAATACGGTAACCAATTTGTACATAACATCAACTAGATGACGAAATAGCTTTTTTTTGAACGAAGGATCAAGAAGAGTCCGACTTTAAATTAACAAAGCCATCAACCGGCCAGGATTACAAGGACAAACGCTTACAACGAAAACCAAAGGAAGAAACAAAGCGACAGATAAAAGGAGCTCAAGCAAAACAACTCAAAGGCTGTAGCGACCACGATCCGAAAGGACCGAAGTCTCTGTGTTTCTGTGTCATCCCTGGATCGGTAATGCTGACACACACAATACTTGAGGATTTATAATAGAGTGGCAATCACACACTTATTACAACGAATGTCTCAAAAGATAACTTATTACAAAAGTCTATGGCATAAGGCCATCTAACAAAATAATAGCAGAAGGCTTGGAAGATAAGTGAGTCCATCAACTCCAATGGCATAGCTGAGTGCATGACAAACGACCTAGCGCACCTTACTCTTCTTCCGAAAAGTCTGCAATGTAACATGTTGCAGCCCGAAACGGGTCAGCACATGGAATATGCTGGCAATATAACACAGTAGAGCAAGTAACAGAAAATAAAGTCCAACACTATATGCATATTTGGCTGGTGAAGGCTCTAACGGTTAAGGTTTTTGCATAAAGACAATTTTTTCCTACAACAAATGAATAACTTTTATTTTAACTATCATGGTAGTTGAAACATCATTGAGAAGGTACCTCCAACTCAATCCCAATTAAAGTAGTCATCTTTAACCCAACAAATTATTTTTTAGAGTGATGAGATCAACCAATAATTCAAGTACCAGATACTCAAGATGTCCATAACCGAGGACACGGCTAATCATGATTAGTTTGTACATTCTGCAGAGGTTTTCACACTTTTTCCCCACAAGACTCGATCTCCTTCGTTAGATTTCTCGCACTGCATGGTGTTTGAGAAACAGATGACCGAGACACAGTCTTTCAGAAGCATTTACTCTTTACCCCGGGTGGACCCGTACACCTATTTTCCCCTACATCAGCTAGTCCACCACTGAAATAGCTCACACAACTTACTCATACTATGCCAGAGCCCATAATGGCATTGTGGTTGCACACGGAAGTTTCTAGCATGAATAGTTTTATGATCCCTTTGAGCCTGGGTGGCATTCCATAGGATAATCACACGGTTCCTCCGGGATTTCCTAGGACAACACTGGATTCTCCAGGTGCCCTGCAATCAATCCACCCAGATGTGTATTAAAGTAGCCACCTTAAGTTGAACCTTAATAAACAATCTCACATCTGTCATGGATACACTCAAACCCAATCCACGTCTACGAGCATAGCATAACAACCTAAGCATAACGTAGAAGTAACTCCCAGGGGTTTGATAATAATGCGTGTAATAGGTTCTACCTCAATCTACTTCCCAGACCCACAAGTTAAGAGATCCTACTCATGCAATGTGTGAGGGTTTGATCTAATGCATAAAAACTAGGTAATAAAGGGTATGATCAAAGTGTTACTTGCCTTGCTGATGATTCGCAAAACCTAGGGACTCGTAGTAGCACGCTTCGCACTCCAGGAATTCTATCGCAAGCAAACAATAGCACACATAAGCAATCAAGCAAAGGTGCACAGGTAAAACTACAAATAAGAAGATCTAACCAGAAAGTTCAACTTAAGAACTCCGGTTTGCAAAAAGAATCAAATCAAACGGAGCAACGAAACTCAAACTATGAAAGAAATGAGATCCGTTTACTAAATTGATCTAAAGTCAAATTTTACAGTAGCAAAACCTTGTTCAAGTTAGTTAAACGGAAAGAGGGCTTCGAGACAAAGATCTGGGCGCTTGAATTGCCTGATTCCAACTTTCGAGCGAAAAGAAAACTAAAAACAAGATCAGGGCATAAATCGCGATCGAAAATAACCACGAGAAAACCCTGAAAAAGAAAAAACGGACGAACAGGCTAACGAATGAATGTTCATTGTTTGTGACTAACGAGCGAACAACATTCGTTAAAACGAACGTACGGATGAACGTCCGCTAATTAACTAAACCGAAAAAAATTCGTACCGATCTATTTAAAAAAACAGATCTAGGGTTTATAAAGAAAACCAAAAGGTTTTAGTAAAAAAAAACGGCAGCTACCTCGGCGGCGGTGAACTCCGGCGGCGGCGGCGGCGGCGGCTAGGGCGGCGAGGTGCGGGCGGCGGGGCGGAGTGCGGCGCTGCGGCGGCGGTGGTTGGGGCGGTGAGAGGGGGCGGCGAGGCTGCTTATAAAGGCCAGGGGGCTGACTTGGCCATAGGGCCAAGCGGCGGCGGCGGCCACCCAGACTCCGGCCGGGAAGGCGGTGGCGCACGGGCCGGCTGGGCCATCAGCCCAGTTCGGTCTGAAACCAACTTTTTTTTAAACGATCCTGACACAGAAAACAACAAAAATAAAATACTAAACGAGGATGAAAAATTCGGAAATAAATTTTCACCGTCCTCTAATAGTATTTAGGACAAAGTGAACATTTTTCCGGACCTAAATGCGATTTTGAAAAACACGCATTTTTCCTATGCAAATAAATCGCAAATAAATCCGAATAAAATACCAAAAGTGATTTTAATATTTTCCTCCAATATTTCTTTTATTTTGGAGAAGTCATATTATCTCCGCTCTAATATCTTATTAAGAAATACTTTTAGGAGAGAAAAATAATTAAAACCAAAGTGATCCTCGTACCGGTATTTGAGAAAACTCAAATACGAAAACGGTAAAATCCCCAACTCTCTTCGTGGGTCCTTGAGTTGCTTATAATTTTCGAGGATCGCAAGCGCACAAATGCAATAAAATATGCAATGCAATATGGTATATGTATAACACTCCAAATTGAAAATTTGGGATGTTACAAAGGCAGCACCAGAGGCAGCCAAATCTTCACCCGGGTGCCAAGGCCCTCCACGAGACGTGCAACCGCCAAATCCCTGCCGCCACTGTGACACCCCGAGACCGGTGCTCCAGAGGCCTTCCATTTATTTCGTTGTCGTGGTAGGTTTGAGCTATTTGTTGCCATGATCGCGATGAGTGCCATTGTTATATTTTGCTTCTTGCATCGTGTCCATAATTGGTTATATTGCATTATGCCATCCTTGTTGTGCAATGATCATCTTGCTTTGTTATATGCTACATGATTTTGGTGTGCCTCTTGCCATTATGTTGCTTGTTATCATGATCATCATGTGCATTGCATTCTTCATGATGAGGGCTTGCTCTATTCATGTCGTTTGTTTCAACCCTTTTGCTATCTGTCTCAAACCTAGCCATGCACCATTACCTTCTTCTTCCTCTTCTTTTACTTCTTTATGCAAGTGAGTTCTTCCCTGCTCCCATTTATGTTCATTCTTTTCCTAATGCTACTGCACCATGCCTACAGCCTCTCTGCAAATTTTTAGATCATTTTAAGATGTTCTGGTTGGGTTAAAAAATGGCCCAAGTTTGAATTTTATTCAAACTTGTATTATTTTTCTACCTATAAAATGACCAGAGCAATTTATTCAAATGATGCATAAATCCAGGATACCAGATATATTTTTCTCTCATTCTACTTCATTGCCAATCTGTTTTGCCTTTTCTTGTTTTCTGTTTGAAGGAAATAATTAAAAGAAAAGAGCAGAGCATTACCAGCGCAGCGCATGGGCTTCCCTTGCTCTAGTAGCAGCCCACTTGGGCCTCCACCTTACCTGGACAGCCCATAGCCATCGCCAGCCTCCCGTGGTAATCCCACGCTGGACTCGGTGTCGACCCCACCTGCAGCCTCTCTTTCCCCTTCTTTTCTTCCTCCTCTCGACCCCTTTCCTCTCACAGTAAAACTTCAAGCACATGGCAACCGTGGCTTACCACGACACCCGCGTCCCTCCCATAAAGCCGCCTCCACCTCGCCTTAGGGTTTCCCCCTGCCTCCTCCTTCCTCCACCGCGCCGCCAGCCCGCAGGACCCCGTCGTGTCCCTCCTCCCGCTGCACTCGATTGCCATGGCCGAGTCGTGGACGAGTTCCCCTCCGGCGTACGTGGTACCCCGGCCTCCTCCTCGACGTCCGCGAGCCCCGCAGCGCACCCCCGGTTCCATTCAGACGCCAAGCCAAGCCAAAGGACTCCATCCACTACGTCGCCATCGTATTCCCCTGCTTCAACTTCTTCCCGGAGCGCGTCGTCGTCGTCAGCGCGTCCTCCCACCGTCTTCGGTCACCGTCGAGCCCGATCGACTCCAGGAGTACCCCGGCCGGTCAGCTCTCCTCCAAGCCCGCGACGCCTCATCTGTTTCCTTCCCTCTCCCTCCGGTCTCTCATCTCCCTCTCTCTCTGTTTGTTCACAGGGAGTTGGAGCAGCCATGGCGTCCGAGCGCCTCAAGCTCGTTAGCCCCGTCGGTGGAATTTTGACTCGTGCCCGAGATTCCTCCCATTACAGCCAGCTCGGTCGCCAACCGAAGCCCCGCAGGTCACCGTGTGCCTCTGCTTCTCCCTTCTCTTTTCCCCCTTTTCCTCCCTGGTTGTTTCTCACGCTGCTCTCTCTACCTCTTGTCTTCACAGCACCGTCAGGGACGCCATGGAGTGTCGCCCTGTAGCTCGAGTTTGAGCCTTGCCTCCAGTCCCCTGCTCGATCCCCTGCGTCGACCACGCCCGGATGTGCGCAAGAGCCGCAAGGCCAGTGGCGCCCAGCTTCTTCCACTTCCGCAGCCAGCCAAGTTTCAATATCGCCATGGCCGTAGGCCTCGTTTCCCCCCCGCTGTGAGCAACTTCTCTTGTTTATGAAACCTCATTGTTCTTTCCTAGATCCGTCCTGTCTTGTATAGGATATATAGATATGCCACCATGTTCCAGCACCAACATATCAGCTAGCCTAGTGGTTAATCCCTCGTGCCCACATCCAGGAGGTCCTGGGTTCAATACCAGGCGCCTCTGCGTTTCTATAGTTTGTCCAGGGCATGCATCAATTACAGAAATACCATCAGCTTAAAATGTGTAAAACTAAATAACCGTGCATCGGTTTAAAATGTTTTATATATGTAAAATGTATAGAACTTCATGTAGTTTCACTTTTTCCAACTTGCATCTATGATAAAATGTTTAAACTTGCTGTTTGTTTAAATTTGCATAAATGGCATGTTAAAATGGTTTTATTCATAACTAAATAACCGTAGCTTCAAATTTAATAAAATTTATATATAAATGGGGTAGAAAAAAACATAGTTTAACTTGGTGCACTTTATCTTGCTGTTTGACAACATTACTATTAGGTACAAGTCAGATCAGTACCAAATCCAATAATTGCACATGGGGATTTCCCGAAATTGTTGCTTGTTGTTTCCGGCCCCATTTAAATTTCTTAGACAGTGTAGTTTATTTGTGCTTCACCTTGCCATGTTTTGCATCATATATAGAATTGTCTTGCATCCTACTTGGTTGAGCATATTGTCATGTTCTTGTGTTGTTTTCCTGTGCTTCCTACCTTGCCATGTATTGCTTCCTGTATAGACTTGTCATGCATCATACCTTGCCATGTTTTGCATCATATAGACTTGTG
Source organism: Secale cereale (assembly GCA_902687465.1). NCBI lineage: Eukaryota > Viridiplantae > Streptophyta > Magnoliopsida > Poales > Poaceae > Secale > Secale cereale. The sequence continues at coordinate 468,673,438 of LR738710.1, read as the reverse complement.
TTGTTTTTCTGTGCTTCCTACCTTGCCATGTATTGCTTCATGTATATATTTGTCATGCATCATACCTTGCCATGTATTGCATCATATATAGACTTGTGTTGTTTTCTGTGCTTCCTACCTTGCCATGTTTTGCTTCCTGTATAGACTTGTAGTGCATCCTATATAGAACTGTCTTGCATCATACTTGGTTGAGCATTTTGTTATGTTCTTGTGTAGTGTGTTTATCGTATTGCTTGCTTCTTCTCGTTAGTGCTTGTTCCGTTGCGATCGTGAGGATTCGTTCGTCTACCCGTGGTTCTTCTTCAAGGCTTCTTCTTCGTCTTCTTCATGGATCCGTTCTTCTTCCTTGCGGGATCTCAGGCAAGATGACCATACCCTTGGATACCTTTACTATCATTGCCATGCTTAGTGTCTCGATGCTATCGTTACATGTCGCGCTACCCATCTTATTGTCAGCCCTTCTCCTTGTTGCCATTAAACCTCTAACCTTTGAAACCTTCCTAGCAAAACCATTGTTTGGCTATGTTACCCGCTTGCTCAACCCTTCTTATAGCATTGTTAGTTGCATGTGAAGATGAAGATCGTTCCAGGAGGGAACTTGTTGTTGGAATATCACAATATGTTATATATATAATAACACACCTATATACTGGGCATGGGTGAAAGGCTTGGCCTTTTGCTCGGTGTTTTGTTCCACTCATGCCACCTTAGGCACCGATAAACCGGCATTATGTTCCTTGATTTTGCGTTCCTTACACGATGGGTATATGGGGACCCCTTGACAGTTCATCTTTGAATAAAACTCCTCCAGCAAGGCCCAACTTTGGTTTTAATTTGCCTCATAATAACAACTTAATTAATTAATTAATTTGCATAAGGGGGACGCTCCTTGGAGATTCTTTTCTACATAGCAGGGGGGGCCAGTGCTGATGGTGTTGGTCCCAAACGGGCAACCTGCGGGGCCACCTTGGGGAAACCCGAGGGCTGGTTTTACTCGTAGCTTGTCCCATCCGGACGTGGGCTGAGACGAGATACACGCGGCTACTATCAGGGTGTCGGCACGCCGGGGGGTCTTGCTGGACTTGTTTTGCCATTGTCGAAATGTCTTGTGCACCGGGATGCCGAGCCTGATCGGATTTCCCTAAGATAAGGAGTGATGATATTATATTTATCACTTCAGCTAATCGTGAGAGCTTGTGATGGGCTAAGTTGGGACACCCCTGCAGGGTTATGATCTTTCGAAAGCCGTGCCCGTGGTTATGTGGCAGATTGCAGTTTGTTAATGTCCGGTTGTAGAAAACTTGACAGAGGATCCGAAGTAAAACACACAACTATGTGAGTAACCGTGACGGTCTCTTTTCACTTTGAGAAGAGAACACAGTGGGGTTATGTTTGACTCGTATGTAGTTCAGGATCTTTAGCGATCACTACTAGTTGCGACCGTTTGCGTAGATGCTCATCTTATTCTTGTACTCGTAAGTTAGCCACCATATATTTTGCTTAGTCGCTGCTGCAACCTCACCACTTTACCTCTTCCTACCTATTAAGCTGTGATAGTCTTGTTACCCATGGTTATGGGATTGCTGAGTCCTCGTGGCTCACAGATACTACAACAACAGTTGCAGTTGCAGGTTTCCGATGTCTTGACGTGAGAGCGTTGATCGTTGTGTTGGAGTTCTTTCTTCTTCTTCTTCTTCTTCTTCAGTCTTGGGTTAGGTTCCGGGTCGGCAGCCTGGGATAGCAGATGGATGTCGTCGTTATTTTCATGTTTGCATCCGTAGTCGGATGCCTTGTATTGATGTTGTTGTATTCATGTGACTTGTATGTCTTGTTGTATCCCCTATGTATGTATGTATGTAATGGTACGATGTAATGATATCCATCTTGCTAAGCGCCCGAAATGCGGTTGTGCCCCAATCACGTAAGTGTCACGTGATCAGGATAGAATCGCATCTTGGGCCTGACAGCCACCTTCATCGGTGTCGAGCGCGCGCGCCGGAGCACACCTCAGGCGGCGGCAGAGAGGAAGGAGGGGGGAAGAGGAGGCGCGGCAGTGGCGGCTAGGGTTACCCTCGAGTTACCTCGAGAGAGACGACGCGGGGGAGGGGAGGGGGACCGAAATACAATCAGAGGCAGCTTTAATAAAACCTCATCTTCTGGAGGCTGCAAACATCTGAGGAAATAGCTTCCGTGTAAGAATATATAGTCAACTATAAGAAGACATATTGGTACTTCCAGGCCTCTAGTACGGCGCATCATTTTGATGCAAACTTCCCAGCTTAGTAGAGAAAGGAAATACCTTTCATTCGTGCTCCTTCGGTGCCTTATTTTCATGCCAGATCTTCACCATATACACAAGTGTTTCTGCCTTGAGTAAAATGCACATAACCACCACAATAGTACCTCATAAGCAGAAAACCATGACTTTACAAAATGTGGCATTTTTCACCGCGCCGAAAAAATGAGTGACAAAAAATACTAAGATTTTTTAAATAGGAATTGACGTGGAAAATCCCTCAGGTGCCGATAGGTTGGATGGCATACCATTAACGGCATGTCCCAACCGGCTCGCTCCCACCCACCTCCCTCACTCGCTCACTCTCTCTACCTCTCTCGCAGATAGGATGGTGGCGAAGGATCCAGCGGTGATGGCGTGGTGGGTGGGGCAGATCATCTAGCACGTACAACAACGTGGCAAGGGGCACTGCCGGCTGCGAAGACGAGGATTGACGTGGCAACAACCTTTTCCATTTATTGTCGCCATTGCCGGCGGGGGCGGCGGTCGCCCGTAGGGTGGTGGAGCACCCACTAGAAGTGTGGCTGTTCCATGAGCTATCTTCCCCTCTCAAGCTCTCACCTCTCCCACTGTCCATTTTGTTGTTTGGATTTAGGGATTATGCTAGGATTCCAGATATCACTACTACATGATGCTGCTAACGCGACACTACAATCAAAGACCCTTCCACGAAACTGTGTGCGATGCATTAATTGTGAACGAAGGTGTAAGAAAACCATCAAAAAATGACATGAACTGTTTGCGATGATGGAGACATCAAACACGATTGAGATTATAGTTGTATGCGATACATGGCATACAGTGAGCATAACAACAGAAACGGTCAGCCAGATCAAAGGTGTGTGCGATATACGACATACAGTTCACTCGGATGAACTGTTTGTGATTAGGCCACAAAATAGAAACGATCACCCAGATCAAAGATGTGTGAGATATACGACATATAGTTCATTCGGATGAACTGTTTGTGATGAGCAAAACAACAGAAACGGCCAGTCAGATCAAGGTGTGTGCGGTAGATGGCATACACTTCACACGGCTGAACTGTTTGCGATTAGCCAGAACAAACAGAAATAGTCAGACAGATCAAGGTCTGTGCACAGACGGGCACACATTCTAATTAAAACAAGCATGCGTGATGGTACTCACGAGCGTGCACGGTTGATGGTATAAGTCGTGCGTGGCATCGCCGACGGCGATGCATCCTATGGTGCAAACGCCACATACACATCCAAGAACGTGTGCCCATGTTACATCATCCATGAATTGCAAACCTGTTCACACCGATCGAAACCTAAACGGTTTCTCACTTAGTAGCATATTACTTAAGTTATAAATACTACCTACTCCAAGATGACTGTACATTCCTCTCCCCTCCTCAATTCCCAATCAACAAACAAACAAGCCTTTCTTCGTCGTTCCTTGCGTCTGCCATGGCCCGCACAAGTTCTGGGTCGAGAAATTACCAAGGAAAGGCGAGCATGGAAGCGTCAGCACAAGAGATGTCCCGCCTCGTCGCGAAAGCAGTCGAGATGTCCCACCACGACGCCGAAGCAGGACAGAAGACCCGCCGCACCGTCGAAGCAGCAGACTGGTATGGCCGCGTTGCAGAAGCAGCACAGATGTCCCGTCACACCATGGATGCAGCTAAGAGTTCCTTTCGCGCCGCGGCGTCCTGGAAAGATCTCTCACGGGCAGGTGATGACTCTCACAGGCGCATGCGCGCTATGCTCCATAACCTGATGGATCGGATGTCCGGCTGGGCCAAGCTGCAGGAGGAGATGAATGCCTCATTTGATAATGCTACCGACATCATCCAAGGATTAAGGGATGACAAGGCAAAACTCCGCACCGAGCGCTGCCTGCTGGAAGGGTGAAGCAGCACGAGGAGACCACTGCATTGTTGAAGAAGACGTGTGTCATCATCAAAAAACTTATGGACGAGAATGCCATGCTCCACATAGAGCGTGAAAGGCTGGTGGAGGAATCCGTGGCTGCTGTCAAGAAATGTATTGAGGACGTGAAAGAGATCATCGCTGCTCGCTGCGAGAACTAATCGTGGAGGCGATGAATAAAGGTGTTGGAGGAACTCCGTGCCCTGCAACAACGCATCAAGAAGTAGAGAGGAGTGACCCAGATCGTCGTCTACATCTTCCTTATTCTTTTGCCCTTATGTCTTCCGTGCGCTGCCGCATGTAGCACTTTTAATTATCTTCCTAAATATGTAAGACAATTAATTATCCATTTCCATCATCATTATATTTATATCAATCTTGCTAAGTCTTAGTCGATGCTATATATGTCCACCAAATCTTACATCAAGATTCGTGCAAAATTTTCTTTTTTCTCTCTCTTAAATCTCAATCGACTGAGGCATAGCCACATCATTAAGCGCCTATAAAACAGGGGCTCGGGCTCCATTAATGGAGAACTTGGGACGGAGGTGGGCGGCGGATGGAGGTCAAAGGGCCCACCTCCCGACAAGCATGCACAAGGGTCTGCTCGCACGCTTCCATACTCAAATAGCTACCCCGCATGACGCCTCCTAGCCAATAAAAATGGGACGTGTGGTAGCACGTAAATGGTTAGCAGAACGCCCACGGTTTCAATAATATTTGTGTTTTCAATTGAAAAGTGGCAGCTCTTGTTCCAAAATGACTTTATTGGTTGTTAATGTGTGCGCCTTCGCAAATCGGACATTTTTTTACCACAACATGTTGGTGTCATGTGAAGGCAACATGCTGAGTTTCATGTTTTTCAGAAGTGTTTTGGATTTGCAAGAATTTAAAACCAAGTTTCTCAATGTTTCCGGCCGAGCCATGACGTCAAGCTGTTTGAAATTCATTCACATTTGTTGCATGTCACCTAAACATTCACTCAAGGACACATGTATGATATTTCAACCAACTTTGCTGCATTGGAGCATGTGCATGTAGTTCAAATTTGAATTATGCACATTAAATGTGTATAAAACTCAATTAGTGTATTGAAAAGGCCAGATGAACCCGAATTAATTCCAAAATTTAGCACGATACTTATACTGGCCTATGTAGCCTCTGTAAAAAAATCAAGGTGGGAAGAGGCGGGGTATGTCAGTTCACACACAGAGGTGACACGTCCTCTCTCGGAACGATGAGGCTTCATGAGAGAAGCTCCATTTTGTAAGAAACTTATACCAAAACTTGTCCCAAATCAAACAAATTTTTACTACAACATGTTGGTGCCATTTCATGATACCATGCCAAGTTTCATGATCTTCACGCAATTTTTGTATTTACAGGAATTTAAAAACCAAGTATCTCAGTGTTTCTGGCCGAGCCAGGATGCCGAGGTGTTTGAAATTAATTCCCTATCTTGCATGCGACCTGAACATTCACTCAAGGACACACATATGATTTGCAACCAACTTTGGTACACTAGAGCATGTGCCTATAGTTCAAATTTGCATTATGCACATTAAATGTCTAGAAAACTCAACTAATGTATAAAAAGGCCAGAAGAACCCAGATTAATTCCAAAATTTAGCATGGTACTCCTACTAGTCTACGTTGCCTCCATAAAAAATTCAAGGCGCGAAGAGGCGGCGTATGTCATTTCGCACACAGAGGTGAGACGTCCCCTCTCAGAACCCCGAGGCTTCTTGAGAGAAGCTTCGGTTTTTAAGAAGATTATACCAAAACTTGTCTCAAATTGGAAAAAACCACATCATGCCATTTCATGATACGATGCCAAGTTTTGTGTTTTTAGGTGATTTTGGATTTACAAGATTTTACAAACCAAGTATATCAATGTTTTCGGCCGAGCCACGATGCCGCGGTGTTTGAAATTGATTCCCATTTCTTGCATTGGACCTAAAAGTTCACCCAAGGACATATATATGATTTTTGAACTCATTTCGGTGCACTGGTGCATGTGCTTATAGTTCGAATTTGAATTATGTACATTAAATTCCTAGAAACACAATTAATGCGCCAAGTGAGTGACTGCGATAGGGGGGGGGGTCCTTCCTACACGACCCAGAAATAGCCGGGGATAGACGAGCGGCTACTGACGATCGCCATAGAATAAACGTATGAGAAGTCACCCCGTCCCACATGTTACGGCTCGACGTTACGTTTCTGATCTGAGAGACATCCCAAATGATTACGCCGCTATAGTCGTGTGAAAAAGGTGGACATCAATATTTAATCTACCGATATGTTTGCGATAGGTACGTTATCACACACAATTTAAGAATGTAAAATGTGTGTGGTACCTCTACTAACGCCAATGTGTCCATTTTCATAACTGTATTCGATAGGTATTCCTATCACACACGCACACATGTTTGAAACGTTTGTTGTATTACCATGAATTGCACACGCATATGCGACGAAACCGTGTGTGCGTCCGTCGGGCATCGCAAACGTTTCACGTCAAAGAACCGCATGTTCTCTATTTTTCATCTCACACGCCGTTTTCTTTCTAACCATGTGCACATTATTTTATTCGCTCATGTATAATTTTAGTTTTCCCTGTAATTTATTATTCGAATTGAAATTTTGAAATATGAAATGTGGAATTCAAATTTTGAGCATAATGGTTAAACAACGAATCCATAAATAAAATTGTCAGTACAATATGTTCAGTAATTACAAGATTAGACAAGAATTAACTATCACAAACCAAAATATTTAGAGGCGGTAAAGGTAAAGAGACAAGTGTAAATCATTTTGGCTGCCAATGGCGTTGAAGAAGCGGAATGCCCATAATGTGCCCTCCTGCATGCCATAGGCACGAACAACTTTTGTCCAACCCCTTGTGACGATCGCCCGCCCATCCTTCACCGCCTTCAGGAAGACTTCTAGAGCATTATCATGGTAGCATGCATTATATACTTTAACCTTAGTTGCCTCCACTCCGGTCATGTAGTTTGCAAGGTAATCATCAGTAAGTAGCTTTGGAAACCACTAAAAATAGATTTTTTAGATACTAAGGTCTTATAGAGGAACTTATTGTGGGCAGGGGGAAAAGGCAACACATTACTTATCACTATTGTCTTGGGCAAAGTGTAAATAAAGAGCTTAATTCTCATCACCTGTTTCTTTCGCCTAACAATCTTTCTTAGTTTCTTCACTTGATGTTTGTTCATGAATATCTCATTGCCCCATACGCAAAAGGGATCGAAGCGCGGATCAGTACCACTCATTATGTACCTACAAGCAACCAGTAAATGTTAGAAGCTAAACTAAGATTGCATAAATGATGCAAAATAAAACTACCTACGTTCCTAAGTACAGGTATTTTTAGAGATTTCAATATGAACTACATACAGATATATATATATAATTATAGATATAATTTAGATTATAATCTAGATTCATTCATTTTGCTCCATATGTAGTCTATATTGGAATCTCTAAAAATACTTATATTTAGGAACGGTGGTGTATAAGGCATGTGCTGCAGCTAACCTCGATGGCAAACAATAACATCGCCCATTGTAGCCCTGTGTAAGTACATGGAAATCCAATGTTAACTACAACAGGGTTAACATCCACCAAAAAAAGCAAATGGTATAAAACGGGAGCATCTGCAGTGATATCTTCATTGTGAAAGAGTAGCACGATAGCAAAGGGACAGATTAAAAAATGGATATTATTGTTTATCGCAATAGACAACCTAGTATAGCCATTGAAACCAGTACTGATAGAAATGAAATTGTCAGAGTTAAACATGGCAAGGCAGGTGCTACTAGAGCAGAGAATGGCCCTATTGTCTATTAAATGGTAGGGAAAATAGATAAGACGAGCTAGGCGTGTTTACTACAACATGCTTAATACATGAACCATACAAAACATGACCATTACAACTGGTATTGATAAGATTCACCTGATGAGTTCATACTTGGTACGTCCTGAGGGGTAGTGGCTGGGGCACTTCATATGGACAACAGAGGCTAGGTGTTCCTCCGGGTCGAAGAGTGGATCAGTGTCACCGACGTGTGTACCTACAAGAAGCAAGTAAATGTTAGAAGGCAAACTGCAATTGCACAAATGATGTAAAATATAGTAAGATATGGGATGCAACTAACCTCGACGGCAAACAACAACATCGCCTGTTATGGCCCTGCATAATTCATGGAAATGCATGTTAAGTACAACAGGGTTAGCATCCACTAAAAATAGCAAATGTCAGCATCTCTAGTATATCTTCATTACAGAGAGTAGCACGGTAGTAAAGGGACAAATTAAAAAATGGATACAACCGTTAATTGCAACAGGCTTAACATCATCCTAAGTCATGTTTTGGAAGTTTGTAGCTATTTAAATACAACTATTTAAAAATGGATACAATTGTTAATTGCAACCTGCTTAATAGCCATTGAAATCGGTACTGATAAAAATGCAATTGGCAGAGTTAAACATCGCAAGGTAGGTGCTACCAGAGCAGAGAATGGCCCAATTATCTATAAAAAGGTAGGGAAAATAGCTAAAATGTGTTAGGCATGTTTATTACAACATGCTTAATACATTGACCGTATAAAACATAGCCATTAATTGCAACTGGTATTGGTAATATTGAACTGGTGAGTTCATACTTGGTAAGTCCTGAGAGGTAGTTGCTGGGGCACTTCATCTTGGCCAGAGCCCGCCCAATGTCAGAAGCGGCGGAGGCGAGCTGTTCCTCCGGGTCGAAGTGTGGATCAATCCGACATGTGTACCTACAAGCAACCAATAAATGTTAGAAGTTAAACTGCAATTGCACAAATGATGTGAAATACTGTAAGACATGGGATGCAGCTAACCTCGATGGCAAACAACAACATCACCCGTTATGACCCTGCGTAAGTACATGGACAGGCATGTTAAGTAGAACAGGGTTAGCATCCACGAACAATAGCAAATGGGCAGTATCTCTAGTGATATCCTGAGTCATGTATTGTAAGTTTGTTGCTGGTATTGGTGAAATTCAGCAAAACAGTTAATACTTGAACATCACACAGTGTGCAGTGCTGAAATAAACAAGGCACGAACATGCTTAATACATGAACAAAACATAGCCATTGCAAGTGGTATTGGTAAGATTGAGTTGGTTAGATCATACCTGGTAAGTGCTGAGTGGTAGTCGCTGGGGCACTTCATCTAGGCCAGAGGCTTCACCAAGTCGGCGGCGGTGGAGGTGAGGTATTCCTCCGGGTCAACACGCACAACGGCCATCATGCCATCAACCGCCATCAGCTCCTTGGCCTCCACATGATATGTGGTTGGGCTTGCACGACGATGCTTTGGAGGTAGGGGCGGTGGGGATTTGGAGGCATGAGGGTATTTCGCAGGCGCCATTTAAGCAATCAGGCCGGGGCCATGATAGAGATCGATGGGTTACCTGACTGGATCGACGATGCTCGAGCAGAATATAGATGTGGTTGAAGCTATGGTTGCAGCGGAGGCGGTTTGAGCTGCCGGTAGGGGTGAGGGGGGAAGGGGGGAGATAGTGAGGAAATTTGGTGGGTGGGGATATGGTGAGAGGAATAAATTCAGAAATCGCGCGCCTAATGAAAATTTTGCTGCGAAACTTGAGTCTTGGGTGGGGGAAACACACAACACAGACGAAGCACGTAAAATACTCGTGTGCAAGAAAAGAGAAAATTGGCAGATGTTAGGACCCCGATCCTAAGTCACACCGATCTAGCATGTAACACATCATATCACTTTGCGGCCTCACGCACGGTATCCCCACGGGTGCCACCTTACCTGGCCCGGGACCATTTGCGCATTTTGGCACACGTATATGATAGTGTCGCTAGCATCCATATGACAGAGAACCCGGGCCGACATGACTAGTTATAAACCAAAAGTGGCACTAAATTACAAAGACATGCATACATGACCCAGCAACGAACGTGTCGGTCATCAACGTATGAACCCAAGTCGTAGCAAGCTACATGGACTTAAAGGAACATCGCGTGACATTTCCCCTAAGGGACAGACACATGAACAAAGAAGGACACATTCCGGCCAGCCTACGTGTTCCGGAGCAGTAGCAAGCTACCAAGGCTCAGTGGAAGCACTAGGAGGCATTTCCGTGTAAAGTAGGATACCAAGGGTAAACAACTAGGTGTCGGATCCCACACATATCAAGCATTTCAATAACATACACACACTATGCTCAATATGTGCAAATACAACATTGCATCACAACATAACTCTATGACTCAAAGTACTTTATTTAAGAGGCTCGGAAGAGCCATACATAACATATCCATACAGGTAGGGGTCACATGACCCAACACTCAAGTCATACAAGCATACAAGCACATACGGAAGCTAACTTGTCTGAGTACAAACAACTTGGAAAGAAAACAGGCTTGGTGTAGCCTGACTATCTACAAGGCCCTTCACAAGTCCAAGATCTCCGTCTGGGTAGCAAGCTACTCGTCGACGTCAAGGTCTATGTAGAACCCATCAGAGAGGGCATGGTTCTCCTCTGCAACAGTTATTAAGCAAACATGAGTACAAAGGTACTCAACAAGACTTACATCAGATCCTATCATACATGCATCATTATCAACAAGGGTAGTGGAGTTTATTGCAGCAAGCCAGCTTTGACTCTTGGCTAACCTATACTACAACTCTCAGCAGATTGCAAGATGAGACTACGCACACGAGTCCACTATCACCATAACAATACACTGCCGTGGATCCTCTCCCGTCATCCTACGGAAGGGCCATGTGATAGCCTGGCTTATTAGGGATGATATATTACTCATATCAATAAGGAATTCCTTCTTTTCCGGGAGCCCATTCAGATAGAACTCCAAAGTTAAGCGTGCTCATCTTGGAGTAGTTTCAGGATGGGTGACTGGCCGAGAAGTTGCTCCCGGGTGCGCACGAGTGAGGACAAAGTGCGCGGAAAAGACTAGTATTGATATGTGGGGCCAGTCTAGATCCCGCCAGGAGTAACGACCACCGACGGGTGTGTCCGGGGCGTTACAAGTTGGTATCAGAGCCGACCCTCACGGTTACACGGATGTTTGCGGACAGTTTGCAGTTATGTTGTGCATGATGTTTGTGACCCGTCGTGGCACACGGCATGACACATGTGCTGTCCTGGAAGCACAGACGTTTGTGCCAAGGGGGAACGTTCCTGTGACCCAACGAGGACGTCGGTTCCTCTGAGTGGGGGTGTATGTGATAGCCTGGCTTATTAGGGATGATAGACTACTCATATCAATAAGGAATTCCTTCTTTTCCGGGAGCCCATTCAGATAGAACTCCAAAGTTAAGCGTGCTCAGCTTGGAGTAGTTTCAGGATGGGTGACCGACCGGGAAGTTGCTCCCAGGTGCGCACGAGTGAGGACAAAGTGCGCAGAAAAGACTAGTATTGATATGTGGGGCCAGTCTAGATCCCGCCAGGAGTAACGACCACCGGCAGGTGTGTCCGGGGCGTTACAGGCCATCCACGACACTCACACTTGTCTTGAGCCTTTTAGGAGTAACCATTAACTTGTCTATGAACTATATAAGCAACCAAGTGGCCCTTAACCGCGAACAACGACTATTCGAATAGATTGGTAACCCTGCAGGGGTGTACTTCTTCACACATGTTTTCACCACTTAGCATCTGCACACGACATGTGCTCGGTAGACTTCAAGCGAAAGCTGACGTGGGTGTAGACCACGACCTAACCAACCACTCAAGTCTCTAGTCCAGGTTTATCGCCTATTTGGGTTCCATCCGTGGGGAGATCCGGCCGGGGTGTCGCTCACGACCCCAAACGATGTGTACAGGGTTCCCGAGTCACCAAATGGGCGACCAATACACCGTGCCACATACCTGCCGCGTCACAGCCCACCCCGAGGGTCAGCACTGCACACGACCTCCAGTAAACTAGAAACACCAGAAACTAGTTGCAACTCCTGGACAGAGGACAAGGGCAGTTAATAAGTCGAGAGAGTCAATTAAGGATCCCAATGTGTGGTAGTAGCTGATCTTAAGTCACACATACAGATCTCAGATCCTCTGGACGTTTCCAATGAAACAACCCACCATGTACTCCTACATGGCCTTTCATCGATACCTTTACCAAGCATATTCCACACTTCACTCTCTTTACCAGACATGATCATTTCACTCTGATCCATCACCCAGATGAACCAGACCTGACACAACTCTAAGCATAACAGGCAACATAAATAAATAGCATGGTGGGAAACACATCACATGGCTCATTTAACTCCTACACATGCTAGTGGGTTTCAACTATTTACTGTGGCAATGACAGGTCATGCAAAGGATGGTGTTCAACTACCACAGCAAATAGCAGTTCACACGTTGTTGCCTTAATGCAGTAAAAGAGAGCAGAAGCGAGAAGATGGGTTTGTATCAGAATGATCAATGGGTTGCTTGCCTGACAGATTGGTTGTCGGGTACTGCTCTTCAGTTGGATACGCAGATGTATCCTCGGAAGCAGAATCTACCACGGAGAACACCGGTAATACAATCAATACACAACCAAATGCAACAATATGATGCATGGTCATGACATGGCAATATGGATGTGTTTTGGGCTAATGCAACTATAAACAGAAAGGTTTGAGCTTATTTGAATCAAAGATTCAAATTCATGCCCAAACTATTATTATTTAAAGTGCATTATCATGTTTTTATGTGAACAACAAGGTTAACTTGCTCAAACATGCATGAAATTAGTGCCAATGGAAATATTGGATTTTTCTGATAATTTTTCATATATAAATCTTTTTCATCTGAGCTACTGTTGAATTTATATGAATTTTAGAAGTTAGGGCATTTTCTGAAAATAAATAAATCATTTCTGATTTATTTAAATCACAGAAAACACTTACTGCGTCAGCATGACCTCATGCTGACGTCAGCAGGTCAACCGAGCTGGTCTAGTCAAACCTGACGTGTGGGGTCCACACGTCAGTCTAACAGAGTTAACTAGCAGGGTTAATTTAAACTAACTACTAATTAGCAGGGTCGGGCCCACATGTCAGTGGGTGAGCTAATTAGCAGAATTAACTTAACACTAATTAATCCTAAACTAACAGAGTCAACGACTGGGCCCACAAGTCAGTGGCATAGGGGGAGGTCAAACCCCCAGGTTAGCGGGTCAAACCCGCCGGCGGCTAGTCGTCGGCGAGGCCAGACGCGGTGGAGCGCCTCGGGTTTTGTCCTCCGATGACCAAATCGATGGCGGAGCACGTCTACGGGCAGCTGGGAGTGAGCCGCGTCGAGTGGTGCTCGAGGTCGCCGGAAACGAAGCCGACGACGAGTCCAGCGGCTGCCGGAGTTCGGGTGAGGCCGAACTCGTGGCTGCTGTGCTCGTGGAGGCGCGTGGAGTGGTCCTACAGCATCTACGCAAGGCGGTGGAGTTGATGGGCACGACGGCCGGGCGTTAGCTGGCCGGAGACACGTCGGCGGCGAGCGTGTGCGGCGGCGTGTGCGGGCGAGCAAGGTGCACTCGCTATGGTGCACATGAGCGAGAACTGAGAGGCTGGGGAGGGGCAGGAGCTCACGGCGGTTGCAGCGAGCTAGACGACGGGCTTGGGGACGAACTGGTGTGGTGGCTACGGCGAAGGGGATCTCCGGCGGCCGAAGGTTGAAGATGACGTCGACGGTGGCGAAGCAGAGCGTGTGAGTGCTCGAGACTCGGCCTGTTCTACATAGCGGACGACAGCGGTGCTCCCTGACTGTGGCACCCCGGCTCAGAAAACCGGAACGCCCGTTTTTCCAGCCCAGAGATCGAGGAGAAGTCTCTGGAAAACGAAACTGCTTGACATAGAACAAATCAGCTCTTATTTCAAGAATACTAATACAAGGGTCTGATGTTACAAATGAGCACATCAGCACGGCGACACTACGCCGGCGGTACTACACTTTCTCTATGCTAGTAGCGGGACAACTCGTACCAGCAGAAAACTTCTAGCAGCGGAACAACGACGAAGGTAGTGAACTCCACTCCGCAGGGACTCTGGCTGGGACACGATCTAGCTCGCACGCACGACAACCTCGACAAACAATCAAGCAATCATGGCATCACCTGCAATCTGGCATGACATGCCAAGTCAGTACATTGAATGTACTTGCAAGCTCACAACAACCAAAAGCATCAAGGCAAAACAATAACATAGCATTAACAGGTTAATTAATTAACACCTATCATGATGAAGCAACTACTAAGCATGGTATGAAACTGATGCAATACTGATAAATCACCATCCTAGATTTACATAATCATATCTTTCTGGGCTAACCAACCAATAAGTATACCACCTTGATCACTTCGTGATCAAAATCCCAACTGCGATCTTTCCGGCGATCACTACCATGACCAACACTTGGTCTCCAACATCATCATCAACATCCTGCACTGCTCAAAATATTATTATATAAATATATAATTCATTTTTGTTATTCCGTCATTTGAGTGTTGATCGAATAGTGTGACCTAATACGAACCCATGCCCATGACCGAGGACGCGGCTATCGATAGATTAAACAAATACACTATGCGGAGGTAGTGCACTGTACCCACACCACAGAATCCATGGCATCGTTCTCCCATTCGGGTGGATTAACGGCGTTCCGACAAAATCGATCAACTGTCATGACACTCTCCCGGCCACTTCGACTCATTCCCCACTGGGCTTAGTCCTAGGTGGCCCCGTTTCTACCAAAGACACCAACAACCACCGTCGTGGCCAAAACAAATAAAAGTCCCAAACGGGGACAAAAGCGCTTATTATCCAACTACGGGTACACAAGGTTAGGTCCGTCTACCTGATCAGGGTAGCGCGTGCCCATAACCTTCCCTAGTTGGAGGCGCCGGCGAGAGGCATGACAATAGCATCGCATTAGGGCCTTCCCATAAAAGGCAAATGTGGTTGCACTGGGGAAATCCTGGTTCAGTGGCACCTGACCAACTTAATGACGGATTTTATCTTAAAAAAAAAATAACTGTGATACAGATACTCGATATCAACTATCAAGCTAATAATCCAAGTCATAGCAATATCCAACAAATAATCCAAAGATTAATAACATCATAACAAAATACTCCAAGGATAGCATAACATCTCTATCATGAAAAAATCCGAGAACACTACTATGCATATATCAAGAACTACATATCCAACTATGATCCACATAAAAGCATCATTTCCATCGTCATTCTCCAAAACATAATATCAACTAGCATCACGATGAAAATAATACTAGCCACTAATAATCCAAAGGCAACATGACATCCAAAGCAAATACTCCAAAAAATAATAACCGATACTAGCATGAAAATAGCCACTAAGAATCCAAAGGCAACATCTCATCCACATAATCGTAAAAATATAAATCCTAGAACTCCAAGCAATATCATGGCAATAACAAGATCAAAATACAACTCCGAGAAATGCCATGAACAAGATCATACATAGCTACGGCAATATTTTAAATAAGTTCAAATAAAAACCATGTCACTTCATTGCAATCATGAAAATGGAGGGTGTGGCTTGCCTGGGGTGGAAGAAATCACCGGAAGAAAGCGCGAAAAGCTTGCGAAAAGAATCGCCGGAAAACATTCTCTCTTGGAGGGGGCTGTTTAACGGAAAGGGAAAAATGGTTATTTTCAGAATGTTGAAACATAATGAAAATGATGCCAACAAAACGGGCTCAACGAGACGAAGAGCTGGGCTTTGGAATCAACTCATTTGGAGTTGTGGTTGAAAAGTTATAGTTATTTGTCTGCCAGGGACCCATTTGTAAATAGGATCATCACAAATAGGCCCTGGACAGAGAAACAGAACGTGCACTCGAGGAAATACGCTTTCTCTAAAGTGAAAATGTATTTTGGGCTGAAGTGGAAGAATAATGCGCTTTCGGGAAAGGAAGACGTATTTTGTGGAATACGTCTCCACTTATCCACGCTGGCAAGCGCGGGGCCGTGGCTGGCTCAATGATGTGCGGGGCCCTTGGGGGCTGGGCCCGGCACTTATCCACACTGGCCAAGCGGGGTCAATGCGGGGCCGGCTCTGGTGGCTGACTGGTGGGGCCAGGGCCCACTGGCCAGCTGGGGCGGAGTCGTCTCCTTCCTCCGCTCGCTCGCCCGACGGAGCAGAGGGGAGGGCGCGGCTCCGGCGCCCGTCCGGTCGGCTCCGGCCACCGTTCGAGCCATGCGGCCTACCGGCATGCTCGAGAGTCCAACCGCACCCGTCCCCGTTGGGCACGGACGTCGAGAAGGGCCGGAGTGACGCGGGCTTGAACTCCGGCGGAGATGGTTTCGGGTGCCGGTGGGACTCGTGGTCAGAGGCCACTGGAGGGGGAGGGAACTGGCGGGGAGGCTCTAGGGGGTGCCGTGGGGCCTTTGGTGACGGCCAGGAGGAGGGGGAGGGCTCGGTTGCTGCAAATTTAAGAGGGCCGAGGCAGCGGCCGTGGCGACAGAGGCAGAGTAGGGGAGCTCCAGGGGCTCGGGAAGAAGCTAGGCGGGGCACTGGGAGGCGGACAAGGCGAATGGTGCAGCGCAACACGCTCGGGGAGGCCTTATATAGCCGGGGCAAGGACGTGCCGCACTGGCGTCACCGCGGACACGCGTCCATGCTCGATAGCTCGGAGGCAGGAAACGAGGGGCGCACTGTGGGGTTTCTCACGGGAAGGTAAGCGACGCCGAGGAGCAGAGGAAGAGGCCGAGGGAGGCTCGGGGCCAAACAGAGCACTGTGCTCCTGTTGCATTCGGCGGCGGGCGTCGGGGAGCGTCGGTGAGGAAGAGGACGGATGGGGAGAGGGGTCCATGGGGTCTGCAACGGCGAGGTGAGGCCAATGGACAGGCTCACGCGCGCGAAGACGACGAGAGGGGAGCAGACGAAGAAGGAACGATGCTCTGGGCGCGGCCACTGCTCACAGAGCGCGTGCATAGGCACGCCATTGTCATGGTCACCACGCGCAATGGATTGTAGTGCTAGAAAGGAGCTGTAAAAAGTTGTCTACTGGTGAGATCATACATGGTAAGTCTCAGCTATGGTGGTAGATTGCTAAAAAGCTCTCTGGTTAAATGGTAAAGGTCCTCTGAAGTTTACTGCAGTAAACTTTGAGGAGAGCTACTGATCAACAACAAATGTTTTGGAAGCAAAGAGCTTGTCCGGGAGGTTGAGGTAAAGAAGGACTTTTATCTTGGTAAGTTTGAGAGGATTTGGATAAAGAATTAATGTAGTTGCTTAACAACCACATAAATCTGGTCAGAAACTAGATTAGGATGATGCACTCAAATGGTGAGTCCAATTGGGCTGAAACTTGGCAAGGCTTAGGGATTTGGTCATAGTAAGGTATTTTAGGAATTTCATACCAATTGGATTTACCAAAATGGTACTTCCTTCACAAGCATCCTTTCTGTCCACAAACTTAGGAAAATTCCTGAGGAAAAATGGCTACATAGAATGTGCGCAAAATTGGTGGAGATAGGTTATATTGGTTGGAGAAGGTCCTTGAATATTTTCAGCCATAGTGGAGCAAGATAAAATATACTTGCTTCACAAACTGAAAATTTGGATAGAAACAAATATTTGAAGGTGTGCTCACATGGTTGATTGGGTGGAGCTGAATTTTGGAGGAGTGGAATAAAATGATCTCAAGAAGAGGCATGAAAAATTTCAACTCATTTGGATACCCCTAGCCAGTACTTCCTTCACAGTGGATTCTGTTTGACAGAAACTTATAAAAAAATCACTGAGGGTGATTGGCTAGGCAAATAAAGTTCAATTTTGGCATGGGGCAATTATTTGGACATAAAAGAATGCCCAACAAGTTTGGGGTCAATTGGGAAAAGATAAATAGCACTTGCTTCACAAAGTGCCATTTAGGGCAGAATAGGAAAAGGAATATTGGAGGATTATTTTTGAACATGGCAATGAAAAGTTTTGCCATATTTGATGAAGATATGACCCAAACAACTTATTAAAATTTATTTGGGAATTTTAGGAGTGACAGAAATATAGGTTGCTTCACAACCTAGGACAGACAGGGTTATTCCTTTAATAGAAAAGGAATATTCCCTAGAAAAAGAAATTAGGGTTTGGTCAAGCGGTGTAGTGACATGATCTTGGCAAGGTTTTGAGAAGGATGAGTCACTTGGGAGGGAAAAAGAGGATCATTTCCCAGGTGACAAGGCCACAGAACCACTCCAAAAAGAAAAATAGAGCGAAAACCAATAAATCAAAAAGAAAAAGAAAAGGGCCAAAAACCAGGCTGTGACAAACCTTCCCCCCTTAAAGAAATCTCGTCCTCGAGATTTGATGGCTCAAGGAACAAGTATGACTTGAGGATATCATTTCCAACTCGGATATCCATTTCCTTTATTTATTGTTCCCCTGAGAATTTTAGATGATATGATTATCTTAGCTCGGGGTGGTTTGCTTCACCTTACCCCAAATTCTGACGGGTCTTTGCTCATATACCAATTCATTTTGCTGACGCTAATTCTTCCATATCTGCAGTGATATCCAATGCATCTGAGCATATATTTTCCTTTGGTCATGAAAACCTTTTTACTTTTGCCATGGGGTGGCTTCAAATAAATGCAGGCCTTCTGGTTCCAATAAATGCTGAGAATTATTTTATGGCCATCTTCTGACGGGATCTGACTTCTCATAAGTGGTACTGATTTATTTTGATATATTCCTTTGGCTCGAGCATGAGATATAAGCCAAAGATTTGACTGCCTTTTGTCGTGAACAATATAACGGTGTATGGAGTTATAGCTGTGTCATACCTCAAATATTTTCATCTTGAGACTGGCCCGACAGGGAGCTGACGGACAAATGCTTTCCCTGACAGACTGGCCGTGTGCTTGATTCCATCGGTGTTTATATCGGGTCTGAGCTGATTGGCTTGGATTTTGATTTTTCTCATTTTGTCAGTATACTCCTTTGGATTTTCCACACCAACCATTCCAAGTGGGTAAGCGGGACATGAAATCCTTGTATAACAGAGTGGGCCACTAAGAGTATTTCTTTATGGATCTATATGGAATTACGACTTTCGCTTGACTTCGGTATCCGGACCCTGATGGTCGCACAAAAATCATCATACCTTTGCTGTGAGCCTCATCTATTGACGGTCATGATTTGCTTTGTTGGTATACCTTACTGAAATAACTTGGCCATGCCTGTCCTTGATTTTTCGTACGACCATGGATGTGATTAGTGCAATGTTTTTACCATTATTCCTTGTGCCTGTTTTCTGACCTGTGCCCGCACACATATGACGTATACCCGATATTTGTAGCTGTACGGAGCTCATTGCTGAGGCCAATCATACCAGAAGGTGACAAGGTTGTAGGATATTTCCTTGTCAGTTGCGGGAATAATGACCCTGATGACCATTGTCAAGGCGGTTGATTCCGTGATGTCATCTCCAGATCTTGGCGATCCATGTAATTCATGAGATGTACCTCTGTTTATTTTTCTTTTGCCTGACTCGCGAGGTTGTTGGATCCGTACCTTTCTTATGTATATCTGCTGGATTCTTGCCGCATCTCGTATGAAAGACCGATGTGACTGGGGATGCATGCTCACCATATAAAAATCATGGGCAGCCGAACACTTGATTTCTAAAGAAGACACATGCCTTGGCGGAGTTGTGCTTCCGGCAAAATGTTGCGAGTTTGATTCTTGAGCGGTACTGCCATACATTGGCAACTCATCATACAACCTCTGAGGACGGTGTAATAGTATGATACTGATGCAGACTAAGTGGCTTACGAGAGAAGCCATCTGAGTAGCTTGCTGAGGAGGACTTGCTAGCTTCTGCGCAAATCTTTTGTGTGGGTACCGCACAGAAGAAGGCTCTGTAGCTTGCACATGAAGCTGGGTCTGATTATTGTGCTGGAGAAACCCGAGTTCCGTACTTGAGAAGCTTCCCCTCGGGTTTGCTTGCTTGAGAAAAATTCATTTTCGTGTGTCACAAGCTTTTATCGAGGTATCTTGTTGAGAAAGACTGGGTATCGTGGGCCGGAAATTGTTCACATATCATGTTGAGAAAAATTGAGGAGCCTTGCCTCATAAAATTCTTCTGATAGCGTGTGGAATAATACTGAGTTTCTTATATCCAAAACTTCATACTGAAATCCATCCACACGCCCATACTATTCTGAGGCTAATTATTTGCATGAGAAAAATAGTTTTGACTGCCTTCCACGAGCATGTCACATTCTGACTTTATTTCAGATGATAACATATTTCAAGCACCGTGCCTTGCTGAGCCAAAAATTGGTATATGGTCCATACCTTTGCCAGAAAATATACCGTTGATCTTGTACCTGACTTGTCTTGCTGCTGACTTGATTGTTACTGCTGTGAGTATTTTGTACTGATGTAGACTTGAGTTATCAGTACGGTTGTGAGGAGTGCTCACTGATGAAAAATTGATTCTCAAAATCAGATATTCCCCATTCCACTGCAGTCGGCTGAGAATTCCATTCTATTTAGCCGAGTCTCCAATTATTTGAATTCCTTATTACTTCTTCGAGTCCGGTATCAGCTCATGAGCCATTCTTTATAGGGGAAAAATAATGTAACACCGGGGCCCAAAAAGAAAGAAGTGAAAGAAAACTCAACTAAACAAAAGCACACAACGACAATCAATTCACACACTAACAATGTAACATATTACTGCTAGTCACACAGTACACATGCCTACTTAAGCACACAAAATCTCGCGGGATCTCCGGTTCTACGATCTAGCATGCTGTGACGATGTGCACGAGAGTGAATAAATGTGTGGAAGGATCGGTGTAAATAGCGCTACACCAAGTGCTAGCTGAGCCAGGTAGCAACCTGGACTAGCTCGGAGGCGAGGACATACTTGGTAACCATGTAGCAGGGCACGAATGTCACAACCACATTATTATCAAGCGGACGAAAAATATCCATACTCGTCCAAGAAATAAGGAAAAAAACTGAGTCTGCTGGCATCGCCCTTTCTTGATGACTAAGACCATTAAGGGTTGCCAACACGACAAGAAAAAGGACAGTCCGGGGTAGAAGCATGTCTACCACCGAAACAAAAAGGAGCTGAAGGAAGGAATTCGGCGCGATACCTGAGCACCATTTTTGCAAACCGTGTCAGGATCACTTGGCATCACTCTGCCTGGACAGAAATGACGCCAAACACCGAAGAGCAATAAAAGAAAACTGGAGAAATGTAGGGGGCTGAGCTGTAGTGGATCCAAACCGATGCCATCTACACTCACGAGATAAATCGTTAGTATCCAAATAATAAGGCTATATGCATGCTATGTAATAAACAAATGCAGCAACCAAATGCAATAAACAAGCCATACTCTATACTACCGTTTTCTCACGTTCGCACTGACTAGGGCATCCTACAGCCAAACCTGCTCTGATACCAAGCGCTGTGGCACCCCGGCTCTGAAAACCGGAACGCCCCGTTTTTCTAGCCCAGAGATAGAGGAGAAGTCTATGGAAAACGACACTGCATGACATAGAACAAATCAGCTCTTATTACAAGAATACTAATACAAGGGTCTGATGTTACAAGTGAGCACATCAGCACGGCGACACTACACCGGCGGTACTACACTTGCTCTATGCTAGCAGCGGGACAACTCGTAGCAGCGGAAAACTTCTAGCAGCGAAACGACGACGAAGGTGGTGAACTCCACTCCGCAGGGACTCTGACTGGGAAACGATCTAGCTCGAACGTACGGCAACCTCGACAAACAATCAAGCAATCATGGCATCACCTGCAATCTGGCATGACACGCCAGGTCAGTACATTGAATGTACTTGCAAGCTCACAACAACCAAAAGCATCAAGGCAAAACAATAACATAGCATTAACAGGTTAATTAATTAACACCTATCATGATGAAGTAACTACTAAGCATGGTATGAAACTGATGCAATACTGATAAATCACCATCCTAGATTTACATAATCATATCTTTCTGGGCTAACCGACCAATAAGTATACCACCTTGATCACTTCGTGATCAAAATCCCAACTTTGATCTTTCCGATGATCACTACCATGACCAACACTTGGTCTCCAACATCATCATCTACATCCTGCACTGCTCAAAATATTATTATATAAATATATAATTCATTTTGTTATTTCGTCATTTGAGTGTTGATCGAACGGTGTGACCTAATACGAACCCATGCCCATGACCGAGGACGCGGCTATCAATAGATTAAACAAATACACTCTGCAAAGGTAGTGCACGGTACCCACACCACAGAACCCATGGCCTCGTTCTCCCATTCGGGTGGACCAACGACGTTCCGACAAAACCGATTTACTGTCATGACACTCTCCCGGCCAATCCGACTCATTCCCCACTGGGCTTAGTCCTGGGTGGCCCCGTGTCTACCAAAGACACCAACGACCACCGTCGTGGCCAAAACAAATAAAAGTCCCAAACGGGGACAAAAGCGCTTATTATCCAACTACGGGCACATAAGGTTAGGTCCGTCTACCTGATCAGGGTAGTTCGTGCCCATAACCATCCCTAGTTGGAGGCGCCGGCGAGAGGCATGACAATAGCATCGCATTAGGGCTTCCCATAAAAGGCAAATGTGGTTGCACTAGGGAAAGCCCGGTTCGGTGGCACCTGACCAACTTAATGACGTATTTTATCTTTAAAAAATATAACTATGATACAGATACTCGATATCAACTATCAAGCTAATAATCCAAGTTATATCAATATCCAACAAATAATCCAAAGATTAATAACATCATAACAAAATACTCCAAGGATAGCATAACATATCTATCATGAAAAAAAATCCAAGAACACTACTATGCAAATATCAAGAACTACCTATCCAACTATGATCCACATGCAAGCATTATTTCCATCGTCATTCTCCAAAACATAATATCAACTAACATCACGATGAAAATAATACTAGCCACTAATAATCCAAAGGCAACATGACATCCAAAGCAAATACTCCAAATAATAATAACCGATACTAGCATGAAAATAGCCACTAAGAATCCAAAGGCAACATGTTATCCATATAATCATAGAAATATAAATCCTAGAACTCCAAGCAATATCATGGCAATAACAAGATCAAAATACAACTTCGAGAAATGCCATGAACAAGACCATACATAGCTACGGAAATATTTTAAATAAGTTCAAATAAAAAACCATGTCACTGCATTGCAATCATGCAAATGGAGGGTGTGGCTTGCCTGGGGTGGAAGAAATCACCGGAAGAATGCGTGGAAAGCTTGCGAAAAGAATCGCCAGAAAACATTCTCTCTTGGAGGGGGCTGTTTAACGGCAAGGGCAAAATGGTTATTTTCAGAATGTTGAAACATAATTAAAATGATGCCAACAGAACGGGCTCGACGAGACGAAGAGATGGGCTTTGGAATCACCTCATTTGGAGTTGTGGTTGAAAAGTTATAGTTGTTTTTCTGCCAGGGACCCATTTGTAAATAAGATCATCACAAACATGCCATGGACAGAGAAACAGAACATGCACTTGACGAAATACGCTTTCTCTAAAGTGAAACGTATTTTGGGTTGAAGTGGAAGAATAATGCGCTTTCCGGAAAGGAAGACGTATTCTGTGGAATACGTCTCCACTTATCCACGCTGGCAAGCACGGGGCCGTGGCTGGCTCACTGACGTGCGGGGCCCTTGGGGGCTGGTCCCGGCACTTACCTACACTAGCCAAGCGGGGTCAACGTGGGGCCGGCTCCGGTGGCTGACTGGTGCGGCCAGGTCCCACTCGCCAACTGGGGCGGAGTCGTCTCCTTCCTCCGCTCGTTCGCTCGACAGAGCAGAGGGGAGGGCCCGACTCCGGCGCCCGTCCGGCCGGCTCCGGCCACCGTTTGGGCCGTGCGGCCTACCAGTGTGCTCGAGAGGCCAAGCCGCACCCGTCCCCGTTGGGCACGCATGTCGAGAAGGGCCGGAGCGATGCGGGCTTGAACTTCGGCGGAGATGGTTTCGGGTGCCGGTGGGACTCATAGTCAGAGGCCACCGGAGGGGGAGGGAACTGGCGGGGAGGCTCTAGGGGGTGCAGTGGGGCCTCTGGTGACGGCCAGGAGGAGGGGGAGGGCTTGGTTGCCACAAATTTAAGAGGGCCGAGGCAGCGGCCATGGCGACAGAGGGAGAGCAAGAGAGCTCCAGGGGCTCGGGAAGAAGCTAGGCTGGGCACTGGGAGGCGGATGAGGCGAATGGTGCAGCGCAACGCGCTCAGGGAGGCCTTATATAGCCGGGGCGAGGACGTGCTGCGCTGGCGTCACTGCGGACACGCGTCCATGCTCGAGAACTCGGAAGCAGGCGACGAGGGGCGCACTATGGGTGTTCTCACGGGGAGGTAAGCGACGCCGGGGAGCAGAGGAAGAGGCCGAGGGAGGCTCGGAGCCAAACAGAGCACAGTGCTCCTGTTGCGTTCCTCGGGGAGCGTCGGGGAGTGTCGGTGAGGAAGAAGACGGATGGGGAGAGGGGTCCAGGGGGTCTGCGACGACGAGGTGAGGCCAATGGACAGAAAGGAGCTGTAAAAAGTTGTCTACTGGTGAGATCATACATGGTAAGTCTCAGCTACGGTGGTAGATTGGTAAATAGCTCTCTGGTTAAATGGTAAAGGTCCTCTGAAGTTTACTGCAGTAAAGTTTGAGGAGAGCTACTGATCAACAACAAATGTTTTGGAAGCAAAGAGCTTGTCTGGGAGGTTGAGGTAAAGAAGGACTTTTATCCTTGTAAGTTAGAGAGGATTTGGATAAAGAATTAATGTAGTTTCGTAACAACCACATAAATCTGGTCAGAAACTAGATTAGGATGATGCACTCAAATGGTGAGTCCAATTGGGATGAAACTTGGCAAGGCTTAGGGATTTGGTCATAGTAAGGTGTTGTAGGAATTTCATACCAATTGGATTTACCAAAATGGTACTTCCTTCACAAGCATCCTTTCTGTCCAGAAACTTAGGAAAATTCCTGAGGAACAATGGCTACATAGAATGTGCCCAAAATTGGTGGACATAGGTTATATTTGTTGGAGAATGTCCTGTAATATTTTCAGCCATAGTGGAGCAAGATGAAACATACTTGCTTCACAAACTGAAAAATTGGACAGAAACAAATATTTGAAGGTGTGATCACATGGTTCATTGGATGGAGCTGAATTTTGGAGGCGTGGAATAAAATGATCTCAAGAATAGGCATGCATAATTTCAACTCATTTGAATACCCCTAGCCAGTACTTCCTTCACAGTGGCTTCTGTTTGACAGAAACTTTGAAAAAATCACCGAGGGTGATTGGCTAGGCAAATAAAGTTGAATTTTGGCATGGGCCAATTATTTGGAAATAAAAGAATGCCCAACAAGTTTGGGGTCAATTGGGAAAAGATAAATAGTACTTGCTTCACAAAGTGCCATTTATGGCAGAATAGGAAAAGGAATATTGGAGGATTATTTTTGAACATGGCAATGAAAAGTTTGCCATATTTGATGAAGATATGACCCAAACAATTTATTAAAATTTATTTGGGAATTTTAGGAGTGACAGAAATATAGGTTGCTTCACAACCTAGGATAGACAGGGTTATTCCTTTAATAGAAAAAGGAATATTCCCTAGAAAAAGAAATTAGGGTTTGGTGAGGCAGTGGAGTGACATGATCTTGGTAAGATCTTGATAAGGATGAGCCACTTGGGAGGGAAAAAGAGGATGATTTCCCAGGTGACAAGGCCACAGAACCACTCCAAAAAGAAAAACAGAGCAAAAACCAATAAATCAAAAAGAAAAAGAAAAGGGCCAAAAACCAGGCTGTGACAAACCTTCCCCCCTTAAAGAAATCTCGTCCTCGAGATTTGATGGATCAGGTAACAAGTATGACTTGAGGATATCGTTTCCAACTCGGATATCCTTTTCCTTTATTTATTGTTCCCCTGAGAATTTTAGATGATCAGATTATCTTAGCTTGGGGTGGTTTTCTTCAGCTTTCCCCAAATTTTGACGGGTCTTTGCTCATATACCAATTCATTTTGCTGACGCTAATTCTTCCATATCTGAAGTGATATCCAATGCATCTGAGCATAAATTTTCTTTTGGTCATGAAAACATTTTTACTTCTGCCATGGGGTGGCTTCAAATAAATGCAGGCCTTCTGGTTCCAATAAATGCTGAGAATTATTTTATGGCGATCTGGGTGGAACGGCTGCTAGGCTGGGCCGCCAGGTAAGTCTCTCTCTCTCCTCTCTTTTCCTAATTTAGTTTCTGTTTTTGTTTTTCTGCCACTTTGTTCAATTATTAAAAACACTAGAACATTTTTATAAATCATGAAACTGACCATGTCCATTGTATATAATATAAACAACATGGAACATTTTAGTTTATGATTATGTGGGCATTTAAAATATTTTAAAGCATTTAAATGCCCAAATGCAAATACAATATGATTTAGTCCAGTGACCTTAGGATGTCCCAGAAAATTGTGCACTATTTTTGTCAGAGGTTTAAGACCAAGGCAAAGATAATGAACATTTTTGAAGGGCATTTTGGGTACACTGGAAAATATTTTATTAAACCCTAGTTGAAAGAAGAGGGGTGCTTGTAATGCCCAGGATGGGACTATACCTCCTACGTGTCGAGGCACGACTTAATGGTATAAGCCCATTCTGGAATATCTCAAGTTTGGTATCTTTGCACGACTCATGTAAAAGAGGGATTAAATTGCAAAAGGAGATAGTTGGCTTACACTCGCCACTTCACACAATACATTACATAAGCAATACATCATTCAAAACATCACAACCCGACTACGGGTGAAGATCCAAAAGAAAGATACCAAAAACAACATAAAGCCACAGGTCAGAATCGCCCCTAGTAGAAAACCACTACTGATCGTCGAAAACGTCATGAGCATACGGCCACTCTCTTCATCGAGCTCCCAGTGAAGTTCTGATCCACCTCCTGCATCAATCTCGACTGAACCTGCATCTGGTGTTGTAGTATCTGTGAGCCACGAGGACTCAGCAATCCCATAACCATGGGTATCAAGACTAGCAAAGCTTTATGGGTAGGAAGAGGTAAAGTGGTGAGGTTGCAGCAACGGCTAAGCATAATATGGTGGCTAACTTACGAGTACAAGAATAAGATGAGCATCTACGCAAACGGTCGCAAACTAGTAGTGATCGCTAAAGATCCTGAACTACCTACGAGTCAAACATAACCCCACCGTGTTCTCTTCTCAAAGTGAAAAGAGATAGTCACGGTTACTCACACAGTTGTGTGTTTTACTTCGGATCCTCTGTCAAGTTTTCTACAACCGGACATTAACAAATTCCAATCTGCCACATAACCGCGGGCACGGCTTTCGAAAGATCATAACCCTGCAGGGGTGTCCCAACTTAGCCCATCACAAGCTCTCACGATTAGCTGAAGCGATAATTATAATATCATCACTCCTTATCTTAGGGAAAACCGATCAGGCTCGGCATCCCGGTGCACAAGACATTTCGACAATGGTAAAACAAGTCCAGCAAGACCTCCCGGCGTGCCGACACCCCGATAGTAGCCGCGCGTATCTCGTCTCAGGCCACGACCGGATGGGACATCCTACATGACCCAAACCTCTAGTTTCCCCGTGGTGGTTCCCGCAGTCTGCCCGTTTGGGACCAACACCATCAGCACTGGCCCCCCCTGTTATGTAGAATTAAGAACCCGGGGACATGACCCCCTATGCAATTAATTAATTAATTAAGTCGTTATTATGAGAAAATTAAAACCAATGTTGGGCCTTGCTGGAGGAGTTTTATTCAAAGTCGAACTATCAAGGGGTCCCCATCCACCCATCGTGTAAGGAATGCAAAATCAAGGAACATAATGCCGGTTTATCGATGCCTAAGGTGTCATGAGTGGAACAAAACACCGAGCAAAAGGCCAAGCCTTCCACCCATGCCCAGTATATAGGTGTGTTAATAATAATTATAGATATTGTGATATACCAACAACAACAAGTTCCCTCCTGGAACGAACTTCATCTTCACCTGCAACTAACAACGCTATAAGAGGGGCTGAGCAAGCGGGTAACATAGCCAAACAGTGGTTTTGCTAGGAAGGTTTCAAAGGTTAGAGGTTTCATGGCAACAAGGAGAGGCTGACATAAAAGATGGGTAGCACGACATGTAACGATAGCATCGAGACAACTAAGCATGGCAATGGTAGTAAAGGTATCCAAGGGTATGATCATCTTGCCTGGGATTCCACAAGGGAGAAGAACGGGTCCATGAAGTAGACGGAGTAACAGTCGAGCGAAACCTCACAACTCCGGAATGAAACCGAAGCTAACAAGAGAAGCAACCAGAAAGAAGCAAACAACATAGTAAACTCACAAGCATAAACATGGCAGACGATGCACATCCAAGTATGATGCATGTCCGGATTAATTATGCATGTCATGGCAATGTGCACAAACAAGTACTACAAGTTAAGTGGAGCTCAATATGCAACGAGTTGCATATTGACGAAACACCACATTTTATTTATTTAGTTGACTCTCGTTTATTTACAAGACAAGATTAAATGTTTTTAACATGGCAAGAGGTGAAGCAAGAGCAAACTACCTATTTAGGCATTTTAAATGAGGCCAGAAAATCAACAACAATTCCGGAAAATCCCCATGAGCATGTTTAGCAATTCTTAAGCAAACAACAATTAAACATTCAAAGGTTGTTAACATGATGCAGATGACATGAACAAGTTTACGCAATTTTTTAATTAAAGGTTAACATGAAGAGATAAGGAGGTAATTGTCACCATGGTGGAAGGAAAAGGGTGCCACGGCAACGTTCCGAAAATGATGCAACGGCAACATCTCGGTTTCGGTAACTCGTTGAGAGTCCGGTGCAAAAGAAAGGGTGGCGTGAGCGAGTCGAACAAGATGAAAGGTGGGGTGATCCTGTCACCGGGTTCCCACGGGTCGGCGACGAGGCAACCGAGGAGCACGACAAAAGATGAAACGGCATGATGCACACAAGGGAAACATTTCATACAACATGAGCATTCATCCACGGGTCATCGGTATACCTTCGAAGCGATCGTTTCGGGGCGGTTCAAGTCGTCGAGGGACGTAGTGGAAGTAGTGGTACACGGGTCGTAGAGGAAGTAGTTGTTCACGTTCGGAGAGGTACACGCGGTCTTCGGCGACGGTAGTTGTACTCGTTCCGTAGAGGAACTTGAGGGTCTTCGGACTTGCCGATCTCGTTAAACGAAGGGGTACTTGGCACATCCGGTAGTCGTTCACGTTGGCGACGGTAGTGGAAGTAGTTGTACACGGGGTCTTCGATGGTCGACGGTAGTGGTACACACGTTGTCGGGGTACTTGTCGGTCTCGAGTGCTCCGGGCGTCGCGGTACTTGGCGCTTCAAAAAGTTCGTCGTGGTACATGATTTTGTAGATGTTCATGCCGTCATGTCGTGGTACTTGGCGATTCCGAAGACCGCGGTCGTCGGGGTACTTGCGTCCATGGATACTTGCTGGACCAAAACAAAACAAGACGAAGCAGCAAGGCAGGGCAACACGACGGTGAAGGACAAAGTGTCCGACGTAGGGCTTGGTGCGAACCAGGGGAGGCGGAGCTCCTGCTCGGGGAGGCGCGGATGGGTGCTGGACAAGGAGGTCGTCCGGCTGGCGGACGGGGCGTAGAGGCCAGAAGGCCTGAGCTGGGAGCACTCGGGCGTCGAGGTGACGAGGAGGGCTTCTGGCCGGACTGCTCCGGCGCGGGACCTTGCGGCGGACGGCGGCAGCTCCCCTGGCCGGCGGCGGCTTGGAGGCAGCAGGGGCGGCCGCCCTGGACGGACGAGGATGGGGCGCGGCCGGCTGCTCCTGGAGATGGAGGGCGCGTTGGCACAAGACGAGGCCGGGCACCGTCGCTGGAGGGGCGAGGCGAGGGCCTCGAGGACGCAGACGCGCGCATTCGGATGCGAGCGGCGTTCCTGTGCTGGAGGACGAGGAGGGGCCTGGCCTTCGCGGCGCTGGGGCTGGAGGCGCGCGGCACCGTCGCAGCGAGGGGAGAGATCGAGAGGAGAGATGAGATCGATCGAGGGGAGAGGCTCGGGCTCGAGCGCTGGGATGAGGTGCGGCGGCTGGGGAGTCGAGGGAGGAGCGAGGGGTGAGGCGTCGAGCGGGCTAGGGTTACGGGAGGAGCGGTCGGGCCATGGTGGCCAGGTGGGCCGGTTGGGGGAGGAAGGCCAGAGGCCCAGATGGCCAGGGAGGCCGGCTGGCTGGGCCTAGGCTGCTGGTTTTTGCCATTTCCAAAAACAGAAAAAAATAGCCAGGAAGAAAAAAAGAAGAAAGGAAGGGTTGCAAAAGAATTTGGACAAGAGGCTATTATTCCTAGACTCGCAAAATTGCGTTGGTTCCCAGAAAAATAGAAAAGGGGCATGAATGGAAAATAAATTCAAATTCCTTTGAATGTATTTTAAATGGTGTGAACAAAGACTATGATTTAGAAGAGCCCAAAAATGTTCGGATTTTGGAGGAGCCTCGATAAACGGAAAAACAAATATAGGGAAGGTTTTTATGGAGAACTTGAAGTGAAATAGCCATGGGGAAAAATATGCAAGTGTGTTGGGTTAATTCCAACAAATGGAATATTTAATATAGCTCCCTAATAATATTGAGAGGCTTTTATATGTTATAAAGAGAAGTCACACTTCCCTCAATTTAAATGGACCGAAGGTCCACACGATTTATTTAAGTTGAGATGCAAAATAAATATGGCATTATGGCATGATGACATGATGCAATGCAAAATAAATAAAGCAAGCACAACTGAAACCACGGGAGAACCCGGAACATCTGGAATCTCTGGAATCTTCTGGGACGTCGGTCTTCGGGCGTCACAACTCTCCCACACTAACAGAGGATCTCGACCCGAGATCCTAGAGATAGCACCGGATAGAAACAAAAAAGAAGAGGTAAAACAAAGTTGCTTCTTTGACGGACGAGTGAAACCACGAACCTTGAGAGGTTGAACAATCTTGAATGAAAGAATACAACAGAGATGAACGAAGTTAAGAGCTCTCTGGTAAAAGGAGGAACAAGGAACATAATGAGAACCTTGTAGGTTGAAAGACATGAAACAAGAGTTTACGAACCAAAAGAATATGAAACTGCAACGGTATAGCCAAGGAATAAGAATGACAGAATTTGGACAGCACTCCGTCTGAAAATGGAAGGAATTGAACATGAACTTGCCAAGTTGGGATGATACTTGATGAAATCGACATCATCTTGCCTCCGAAACAATTGAAAGGATGGCACAAGAGGTAAGAAAGATTCAGACAGCACTCTGGTTGAAATGAGAGGCAAACTTGATAAGATGAGGGAACTAGAATGTAGGTGACAACATTCCAGTTAAAAGATAAGCAAGGGAAAGAACATGATCTCGATAAAACGATATGATGGTTTGGAGAGAGCAACATCACAATACCTCCGGAATGAAAGAATAGCATATAAATCAATGAAAGAATTGAACGGAGAAGAAAATGATAACTTCTCCCAAAATTGAATTTGTAAGAGCATCCTTACGAAGAAGGGTTGAATAGAGTTGTTGGAAATTCAACAACGAGAAGAATAAGCTTGATGTGGGCTTATGGAAAACATCTCAAAATTATGAGGTGACAACCGGCCACTAACTTAAATTATTTAATTGGATTGAGATCAACAAGGAGATGAAAAACTTATTTCACCGGAAGGATAAATGAAGAACTTGGATCATTTATAAGCACCACAATAGCAACAAACCTTAGGGAAAGCTTTTAGGTGAATTATAACCCAAGATAACTCCAACAATTAAATTGAATGGTTGGAAAGATCTCCTGAGCAAAGAAAAATGATGGTTTAAAATATCTCATTCTTGATAACTCGAAATAACATGGAGCTTGAAATGATATAATTGAAATAACATGGAGCTCCGGAAAACAAGATGAACAACTTAGACCCAAGGATATATTCCTTCTGAACAAACTCCGAAGGAAGGGATTAGCCTCTTGGAAGAAACTAGAATAAGATTTATGTTATGCATATCCTTCACCAATTTAAATTGGCGACAAGCAATGTATTTGGCATACTACTTATTCTCGTTGGAAAGGATTAAGAGAGATCTCGCACAAGCTTGGGTAAATCTTCAACGAACCACCAGTAGGATTATGAAAAGAATGAGTGAATTAATACGATAATAAGGAAGAGTAAACTTGAATGAACCACCGTAAGAATATGGAGACGAACGAAGAGGCATCAATGAATAATAATTGGAGGACAAGTTGAAAACTGAGAATGAAGAAATCTTCTGAAATGATGGCCTTCGGAGG
Organism: Secale cereale; assembly: GCA_902687465.1. Taxonomy (NCBI): domain Eukaryota; kingdom Viridiplantae; phylum Streptophyta; class Magnoliopsida; order Poales; family Poaceae; genus Secale; species Secale cereale. The sequence goes on along the minus strand of LR738710.1, from coordinate 468,640,787 downwards.
ATCACAATGGAGAGAATTCATGAAATGCTCTGAAGGGGCATGAAAACAATTCCCATAATCGAAAACAATTATGAGGATGGCATGAAGCTAGAACCACGAATCTTGAAGAAGACGGGCCAAGATTCAAGAGAAACACTTCTCCGGTCTTCAAATGTTGAGAATGAAGACGAGATACACCACCATGAATTGTATAGGCACTCCGTAATAAAGAATTAAGGTTGAACCAATGATGAAAAGAATTTGAAAGCGATCTTGGAGAAGGCATGTGATTGATGGGAATCATTCTTACGTCACATTTGAAAAGAAATTGAGTATAACTCCGGAAAAATTAGAAGAGTCAGGTAAGATCCTGGGAAAAGACCTGTGGGTTAGGGCCCACTCAAAGAAATCACCGTTGAAAAAGATTGCTTAAGAGATATTGCATCGGTTGAATTAAATGGCTTGAATAAGATGATAATCCTCAAATAGCTTGAACGGATTAAGAATGGAATTATGAATCTTCAGCACTACAGATATGAATAGCAAGAGGAGAATGATTAATTGGAGCACCGGAATAAGAAAGCGTTGTGAAATGAGGAAAAGTATAAGATCAACACCGAAATCTTGAATTACATCCACCGGCAGAATTTGAGAACAAAAGAATGATGAACTTGAAGCTCTTGAGCAACTTCACGATAAATCACCGGATAAGAACATTGAAGGAAAAGAATGAAGAATATCACATGAATAAAATGGATATTTCATTTGAGAATTTATGGCTCCATAAGAAAAAGGGTGGGAGGGTGGGGAAGAACAAAGACAACTTGGGATGAAAGAAACAGACAAATCGTCAGATTTCTCAACAGCGTCCGTTGAAAAAGGATTAACATGAAAATCTTGATTGATCAAGAAGGATTAGCACTCGCATAGAAATATGAGAACACCGATTAAGAAAGGTATGGAATCAACATTTCACATCGAAGCAACTCGAATACCAGAATCAAAACAAAACAAAGGATAGATACGTTTATGAAGAAGATTATGTTGCAACATATCTATCCGAACAGAGAATTGAACGAATGAATTCCGTAGGTACATCAGCTTCTCGAGAAGCCACTAGGGAGAACAAAAGATAAATAAAAGCAACAAGGAGCAAATAGAACAAATACAAGATAGAAGCTTCGTTCGACATCTTCGTGCTGAAAGCTCATGGGACGTGTTACAAAAGGGTTTTGCAATCCCATGATCAGCATAGCCAAGGACCCTTTAAGATGCAACTCCCGATCGGAACAAACCCATAACACCACTTCACTGAATGTAGAACCCCGAACTTCATATCATGCACTCGTTGAAAGAATGCCTACGAGCTACTAGATGAACCCACCTATTAATTTCCGAAAGTTTCCAGTTATGCAATCAGGTGTTGGGGATACAGGGGAAGCATCGCGCACTCAACTCTAATCCTACATCCAGCTGTATCCATCCTTCAACACATAACCAGTTGTTTCCGGAAACCGTTTACCTCGGACCTTCGAAACGCATCTACTATACAAGCTATGGCAATACTCCCGAACTACCTCCCCAGTACTGGGTGATGTCGGGGTTATCTTGCCACTAACCGCATAGGAGAGTTTTCGATGTCGGCCGTCTTAAGAATTCTAGAACTGATGCGATGTATTTGTGACGACAACACCTCGGAGCTCAAGTCCCTGGGACACTGCCACAACCCCTAATGATAGGAGGCATCGAGAACAATGTTCTCGTCACAAAGACATCGGAACAATCCAAACAATACTCGCGTGATCCTAAAAAAAATTTGGTGAATTTTTGAGAGTAGAAGAGATAAAAGTAATCGTCAGGAGTCCTCACCAGAGTGAAAAGAGATGAGGAGCAAAGAAATCCTACTCTCCGATATATATATAGGACTCAAAACACTTTAAGTGTGTGCCTAGACTCGACCGTCAATGATTCGATCAATCAGTGGGGGCTTCTAGGTCGGAGAAGGCTCTAATTACCAACTTGTAATGCCCAGGATGGGACTATACCTCCTACGTGTCGAGGCACGACTTAAATGTATAAGCCCATTCTGGAATGATCTCAAGTTTGGTATCTTTGCACGACTCATGTAAAAGAGGGATTAAATTGCAAAAGGAGATAGTTGGCTTACACTCGCCACTTCACACAATACATTACATAAGCAAGACATCATTCAAAACATCACAACCCGACTACGGGTGAAGATCCAAAAGAAAGATACCAAAAACAACATAAAGCCACATGTCAGAATCGCCCCTAGTAGAAAACCACTACTGATCGTCGAAAACGTCATGAGCATACGGCCACTCTCTTCATCGAGCTCCCAGTGAAGTTCTGATCCACCTCCTGCATCAATCTCGGCTGAAGCTGCATCTGGTGTTGTAGTATCTGTGAGCCACGAGGACTCAGCAATCCCATAACCATGGGTATCAATACTAGCAAAGCTTTATGGGTAGGAAGAGGTAAAGTGGTGAGGTTGCAGCAGCGGCTAAGCATAATATGGTGGCTAACTTACGAGTACAAGAATAAGATGAGCATCTACGCAAACGGTCGCAAACTAGTAGTGATCGCTAAAGATCCTGAACTACCTACGAGTCAAACATAACCCCACCGTGTTCTCTTCTCAAAGTGAAAAGAGACAGTCACGGTTACTCACACAGTTGTGTGTTTTACTTCGGATCTGTGACGCCCGAGACCGACGTCCCAGAAGATTCCAGAAGATTCCAGAAGGATCCAGATGTTCCGGGTTGCCCGGGTGTTCCTTTTGTGCTTGTGTTTTTATTTTTGCATTGCATCATGTCATCATGTCACCATGTCATATTTTATTTTTGCATCTCAACCTAATAAATCGTGTGGACCTTCGGTCCATTTAAATCGAGGGAAGGTGACTTCTCTTTATAACATATCCTCCAAATATCATGGAGCTATATTAATAATTATTCCATTCTTTGGAATTACCCCAACACACTTGCAAATTCCCCATGTTTATTCCACTTCGAGTTGCTACTTCTGAACCTTGTCTTAATTCTTTCCGTTGTTTCGAGGTTCCTCCAAAAATTTGAACATTTTTGGACACTTCAATAATCTCGTCTTAGTTCAACCTATTTGAATTAAATTCAAATATGTTGAATTATTTTTTCCAATCATGCCTTTCTTATTTTTCTCGGTCCTTGCTCTTTTTATGATGCCCGAGAAAAATGTTCCCGTGTGTGCTATCTTTTTCCTCTTCCCTCCTCTTTTCTTTCTTCTCTTTTATTTTCTGCTAAAGAAAATAAAAAGAAGAATAAGAGTGCAGCCCAGGCCTCTCCTTCCTCCCTCTCCTCCTGGCCCAGCCGGCCACTTTTCTCCCTTTGGCCCAACACCGAATCCAGGCCTAGGCCCGCACTCCTCTAAACCCTAGCGCTACCTAGCCCGCAGCGAGTCCCTCTCATTCCCTTCTTCTCCCGCAGCGCCTTTCTCCCTCGCTACTCACCCCCCCTCTGCCCGATCTCTCGCGCGCGCCCGCCAGGCAGCCGCTGCCCGAGCGCCCACCTTCACCGCGCCGCTCGCCCCGATCCGGGCTCCTTCCTCGCGCCCATCTCCGACGCGCGGGAGCCGCGACCCCGAGCCGCACTCGCCCGGCCTCGTCCCTCTGGCCTCCTTCCCATCCCCGCGACGAGCACTCCGCGGCCTCACCCCGTCCTCGCCTCCGTTGCCAGGGCAGCGACCCCGCCGCGCCGGCCCTCTCCCTCCGACCGTGCCGCCGTCCAACGCGCGGCCAGGCGCTGCATCCTCCTCCTCTGCCCGTCCCCTGCAAGCCTCGTCGCCGGCTTCCTTCGTCCCGAGCCGCAACCCCCGCAGTCCTTCTTTTTCCTGTTTTTTTTGCTGTGCTGTTTTTGTTAATCTCAGTTAACCAGGAAGACAACAAGTTTTTCTACTTTTGGACCCTTGTACGCCTACGGCTACGAGCTCGAGAACGACTACATGAACGAGTACCCCTACCGATGCGACAAGTACCACTACTTCCACTACCGTCGCAAACGGGATCCCGACAAGTACCTCTACACGCGGCATGAACATCTACGATACAAAAACGCCGACACAAGACGATGACAAGTACCCCTTCGGAGAAGTACATCTACGAACTCGACGCCCGAACGTCTACTTCCCTCTACGGAACGATTTCTTCCTCGTCGGACACGTGAACGACTCCTTCCTCTACGTCTCGAACCGCCCCGAAACGCACGCTTCAAAGGTATAACGAGACGACCCCGTGGATGACCCGTGTGTTGCATGCTTGTTGTGTTGTATGAAATGTTTCCCGTGTGTGCACCGTGCCCGTTCCGACCTCTTGTTTTGTTCCTCGGTTGCCTCGTCACCGACTCGTGGGAACCCGGTAACGGGATCACCCCACCTCTTTCATCTCGTTTGACTCGCTCACGTCGATTCTATCTTTTGCACCGGACTCTCAATGAGTTACCGGAACCGAGTTGTTGCCTTTGCATCATTTCGGATCGTTGCCGTGGCACCCTTTCTTTCCACCACGATGACAAATGCTTCTTATCTTTTTCTTGTTAACCTTTTAATAAAACTTGCATAACATGTTCATGTCATCCGCATCATAATTATAACATGAGAATGTGTTAATTGTTGTTTGCTTATAATTATTAAACATGCTTATGGGGATTTTTCCGGAGATGTTGTTGTTATTCTTCCGGCCTCATTTAAAATGTCTTAATAGTGTAGTTTATTCATGCTTCACCTCTTGCCATGTTAAAAACATTTAACCTTGTCTAGTAAATAACGAGAGTCAACTAAATAATTAAATGTGGTGTTTCGTCAATATGCAACCCGTTGCATATTGAGCTCCACTTAACTTGTAGTGTTGTTTGTGCACTTTGCCATGCCATGCATAATTAAACCGGACATGCATCATGCTTGATTGTGCATCGTATGCCATGTTTATGATTTGTGTGTTTACCGAGTTGTTTGTTTTCTTTCCGGTTGCTTCTCTTGTTAGCTTCGGTTTCGTTTCGGAGTTGTGAGGCTTCTTCTTCGTCTTCTTCTTGGATCCGTTCTTCTCCTTTGTGGAATCCCAGGCAAGATGACCGAACCCGGATACCATTACTATTTTTGCCTCTTGCTAGAAGTCTCGATCTATAGTTTTGCCTCGATGCCCATGTTCTTCTTGTCAGCCTCCTACTTGTAACCAATTGCCATGTTTAACCAACCTACCTATGCAAACCGTTGCTTGGCTAAGTACGCTTTGCTCAGCCCCTCTTATAGCATTGTTAGTTGCAGGTGAAGATTGAAGATGCTTGCTTCATGTTGAAGTTTGGTTGGGTTATATCACACTATATAAATGCTTAAAAAATGAAATCATCTATATACTGGCAGGGTGGAAGGCTAAGCCTTTTGCTTGGTGTTTTGTTCCACTCATGCCGTTAGGAACCGTATAAACCGGTGTTATGTTCCTTGATTATGCGTTCCTAACACGGTTGGGGTGTATGGGACCCCCTTGATAAACCGCTAAGTGCTAAGTCTTTTCCAGCAAGTCCCAACATTGGTACTATTTGCCTCATAATAACAACTTAATTATTTATTTAAATTTGCATAGGGGGGTCGCTCCCTCGAGGATCCTTTATTTCTACATAGCAGGGGGGGCCAGTGCTGATGGTGTTGGTCCCAAACTAGAGTCACTTGCGGTACCACCCAGTTATCTGGGGTCTTTGGCACTGTACGTAGCGCTCATCCGGTCGTGGCCTGAGACGAGATACGCGCGGCTACTATCAGGGTGTCGGCACGCCGGGAGGATTTGCTGGATTAGCCTTACCTTAGTTCGGTTTAACTTGAGCACGGGATTCCGAGGATACTCGGGTCTTCCCACTTATGGAGTTGCGACTCCGCGGATCGTGGGCTTGTAATGGGTCAAGTTGGAACACCCCTGCAGGGTTTGAACTTTCGAAAGCCGTGCCCGCGGTTATGTGGCAGATGGGAGCTTGTTAATTCCGGTTGTAGAAAACTTGAAACAATGTTTCAATACACTACGAGCGTGTGTACCGTGACTGTCAATTTCCGAATAGGGATTCGGGAGTTGAACACGGTGGGGTTATGTTTGACCGGCTTTAGTTAGGATCACTTCGTGATCACCTTTCGACCGATGCTCTTCTCTTCTCGCTCTCTATTACGTAAGTTAGTGCTAGTTGCTGCTGCAGACTCTTGTTTGTTCCTTCACCTCATATTTCTTTCTTCAGCCTTATCCTCACCCAAAGGCTTAAATAGTCTTGTTACCCGGGAACGGGATTGCTGAGTCCTCTGTGGCTCACAGTTACTTCACCACACCAGATGCAGGTTCAGCCGAGTTCGATGCAGGAGCTGGTCCAAGTACTTCATCGGGAGCTCGATGAAGCTTGTGGCCGTTGCTTGTGACGTTTCGATGTTCAGTAGTGGTTTCTACTAGGATTCGATCCTGACCTGTGGCTTTATGTTGTTTTGGTATCTTTCTTTTGGATCTTCACCCGTAGTCGGGTTGTGATGTTTTGTATGATGATTTGTTTATTTAATGTATTGTGTGAAGTGGCGAGTGTAAGCCAACTATCTCCTTTTGCATTTTTAATCCCTCTTTTACATGAGTTGTGCAAAGATACCAAACTTGAGATCATTCTAGGATGGGCTTATACCTTTAAGTCGTGCCTCGACACGTAGGAGGTATAGTCCCATCCTGGGCATTACAAGTTGGTATTCAGAGCCTTCTCCGACCTAGAAGCCCCCACTGTTTGATCGAATCGTTGACGGTTGAGTCTAGGCACACACTGAAAACTTTTTGAGTCCTATATTATATATCGGAGAGTAGGATTTCTTTGCTTCTCATCCCCTTTCTTTCTGGTGAGGACTCCTGACGTCTACTCTTACCTCTTCTACTTTCAAAAATTGCACCAAATTTTTTTAGGATCCCGCGAGTATTCTGGGATTGTTTCGATGTTCTTGTGACAAGGATATTGTTCTCGATGCCTCCTGTTACCGAGGAGTTGAGCTTCGGGGTATCATTGACACAAGCATATCGCGGCAGTACTAAATACTTAAGACGGCCGACATCGAAAATCTCTCCTATACGGCCAGTGGCAAGATAACCCCGACATCACCCAGTACTGGGGAGGTAGTTCGAGAGTATTGCCATAGCTTGTTATAGTGGATGCTTTTCGAAGGTCCGAGGTACACAGTTTCCGAGAAAGACTGGTTATGTGTTGAAGGATGGATACACCTGGATGTAGGTTTAGAGTTGATTGCGCGGTGCTTCCCGTGTATCCCCAACACCTGATTGCATAACTGGAAACTTTCGGAAATCTATAGGTGGGTTCATCTAGTAGTTCTAGGCATTCTTCCAACGAGTGCTCGATATGAAGTTTGGGGTTCTACATTGAGTGAAGTGGTTTTATGGACTTGTTCTGATCGGGAGTTGCATCTTAAAGGGTCCTTGGCTATCCTGATCCGGGGATGACAAAACCCTTTTGTAACACGTTCCATGAGCTTTCAGCACAAAGATGTCGAACGAAACTTCTATCTTGTATTTGTTCTATCTGTTCCTTGTTCCTTTTTATTTATCTTTTGTTCTCCAAGTGGCTTCTCATCAAGCTCATGTACCTGCAGAATTCATTCGTTCAACCCTCTGTTCGGATAAAATTGTGAAGATTAGGCTGCAACACATCTATCCTTTGTTCTTGTTTTGATTCTGGTATTCGAGTTGCTTCGATGTCAAATGTTGATTCCATACCTTTCCTAATCGGTATTCTCATATTTCTATGGGAGTACTAATTCTTCTTGACCATCGAGAGTTTCATGTTAATCCTTTTCTACCGACGTCCTTTGCTTTAAGTTAATCCGATCTTTTCATCATCTGCAAGATCAACTCTCAGTTTTTATCTGCCGGTGTATGTTTCAATCATCCCAAGTTGTTTTTGTTTTTCCCACCCTCCCACCCCTTTTCTTCTTGGAGCCAGCAATTCTCAAATGAAGTATCCATTTTATTCATGTCATATTCCTTCATTATTTTCCTTCAATGTTCTTATCCGGTGTTTTCTCAAGAAGATGCTCAAGAGCTTCAAGTTCATCATTCTTTTGTTCTCTAATTCTGTTGGTGGAGGTAATTCAAGATTTCGATGTTGATCTTATCTTTTTTCCTCTTTTCACAAAGCTTTCTTATTCCGGTGCACCTAATTAATCATTCTCCTCTTGTTATTCATATCCGGAGTGCTGAAGATTCATAATTCCATTCTTTATCCGTTCAAATTATTTTGAGCATTGTTATCTTATTCAAGCCTTTTAATTCAACCGGTGCAATATCTCTTAAGCAATCTTTTCAACGGTGATTTCTTTGAGTGGGCTCTAACCCACAGGTCTTTTTCGAGGATCTTACCTGACTCTTCTTTTCCGGAGTTATATTCAAATTCTTTTCAAAGTGTGACGTAAGAATGATTTCCATCAGTCACATGCCTTCTCCAAGATCGCTTTCAAATTCTTGTTCATCATTGGTTCAACCTTTTTAATTCTTCGTTCCGGAGTGCTCAACAATTCTTATGGCATCTCTCGTCTTCATTCTCAGCATTTGCAGACCGGAGAAGTGTTTCTCTTAAATCTTGACCCGTTCTCTTGATGATTCGTGGTTCTAGCTTCATGCCATCCTCATTGTCGTTTTGATTGTGAGGAACTCTTTTATGCCATCCGGAGCATTTCATGAATTCTTTTCTTTGTGATCCTCCGAAGGCCATCATTTCAGAATATTTCTTCGTTCTCAGTTTTCAACTTCGTCCTCCAAATATTCTTCATCGATGTCTCTTCGTTCGTCTCCATATTCTCACGGTGGTTCATTCAAGGTTACCCTTCCGTTCTTATCGTTTTAATTCATGTGTTCTTTCACAATCCTACCGGTGCCTTGTTGAATATTATCCAAGCTTGTGCTAGATCTCTCTTTAATCCTTTCCAACGAGAATAAGTAGTATGCCAAATCCTTTGGTTTTCATCAATTTTTAATTGGTGAAGGAGATGCATAGCATAATTCTTATTCTTGTTCCTTCAGGTGATTTAATTCTTTTGTCTGGAGCTTGTTCATCATATCATATCCTTGGTTCTAAGTTGTTCTTCTTGTTTTTCCGGAGCTTCAAGTTATCTCAATTATATCATTTCAAACCTCCATCTAATTCATCGTAGGCCTTGAATCTTATTCTTTTCATATTTCACTTCTCATGCTTTCATTACCGGAGTTCTCATGGTGGTTCATCATGTTTTAATTCATCCTCGAAGTCTTCATCAAGATTCTTGTTGGAGCTCATCCATTCTTCATCATGCATTCCTAGTGCAATTCTTTCTACCTTATTCTTTTCAGATGGTGTTATGTCATTCTTGACAATTTCTTCATGTTTCATGATTCATGAGTTATCAAGAATGAGATATTTAAACCCATCATTTTCCTTGTTCAGGAGATCTTTTCAGCCCTTCAATTTATTCGTTGGAGTTATCTTGGGTTGTATCTCACCTAAAAGCTTTCCCTAAGGATTGTTGTTATTGTGGTGCTTATAAATGACCCAAGTTCTTCATTTATCATTCCGATGAAATAAGTTTTTCATCTCCTTGTTGATCTCAACCCAAGCAATTCATTTTCCGTTAGTGGCTGGTTGTCACCTCTTAATTTTGAGATGTTTTCCATAAGCCCACATGAGCTTATTCTTTTCGTTGTTGAATTTCCAACAACTCCGTTCAACCCTTCTTCGTAAGGATGCTCTTTCAATTCATTTGCCGGAGAAGTTGTCTTTCTTCTCCATTCATTTCTTTCGTTGATCTATATGCTATTCTTTCATTCCGGAGGCCTTGTGATGTTGCTCTCTCCAAACCATCATCTCGTTTTATCGAGATCATGTTCTTTCCTTTGCTTGTTCTTTTAACCGGAGTATTGTATTCTTCATTCTAGTTCCGTCATCTTTTCTTGTTTTGCCTCTCTTTTTAACCGGAGTGCTGTCTGAATCCTTCTTACCTCTTGTGCCATTCTTTTAATTGTTTCGGAGGCAATATGTTGTTGTTTTCATCCAGTTTCATTCCAACTTGGTAAGTTTTTGTTCATTTCCTTCCATTTTCAGACGGAGTGCTGTCCGAATTTTGTCATTCTTATTCCTTGGCCATACCATTGCGGTTTCATATTCTTCCGTCCATGAGCTCTTGCTTCTTGTCTTTCAACCTACAAGGTTCTCATAATGCTCCTTGTTCATCTTTTCTAACGGAGTGCTCTTAACTTCGTTCATCTCCGTTGCTTTCTTTCTTTCAACTTGTTCAACCTCTCAAGGTTCCTTGGTTTCACTCGTCTGTCGAAGAAGCAACTTTGTTTTACCTCTTCCTCTTCCGTTTTTACCCGGTGATATCTCTAGGATCTCGGGTCGAGATCCTCTGTTAGTGTGGGAGAGTTGTGACGCCCGAGACCGACGTCCCAGAAGATTCCAGAAGATTCCAGAAGGATCCAGATGTTCCGGGTTGCCCGGGTGTTCCTTTTGTGCTTGTGTTTTTATTTTTGCATTGCATCATGTCATCATGTCACCATGTCATATTTTATTTTTGCATCTCAACCTAATAAATCGTGTGGACCTTCGGTCCATTTAAATCGAGGGAAGGTGACTTCTCTTTATAACATATCCTCCAAATATTATGGAGCTATATTAATAATTATTCCATTCTTTGGAATTACCCCAACACACTTGCAAATTCCCCATGTTTATTCCACTTCGAGTTGCTACTTCTGAACCTTGTCTTAATTCTTTCCGTTGTTTCGAGGTTCCTCCAAAAATTTCAACATTTTTGGACACTTCAATAATCTCGTCTTAGTTCAACCTATTTGAATTAAATTCAAATATGTTGAATTATTTTTTCCAATCATGCCTTTCTTATTTTTCTCGGTCCTTGCTCTTTTTATGATGCCCGAGAAAAATGTTCCCGTGTGTGCTATCTTTTTCCTCTTCCCTCCTCTTTTCTTTCTTCTCTTTTATTTTCTGCTAAAGAAAATAAAAAGAAGAATAAGAGTGCAGCCCAGGCCTCTCCTTCCTCCCTCTCCTCCTGGCCCAGCCGGCCACTTTTCTCCCTTTGGCCCAACACCGAATCCAGGCCTAGGCCCGCACTCCTCTAAACCCTAGCGCTACCTAGCCCGCAGCGAGTCCCTCTCGTTCCCTTCTTCTCCCGCAGCGCCTTTCTCCCTCGCTACTCACCCCCCCTCTGCCCGATCTCTCGCGCGCGCCCGCCAGGCAGCCGCTGCCCGAGCGCCCACCTTCACCGCGCCGCTCGCCCCGATCCGGGCTCCTTCCTCGCGCCCATCTCCGACGCGCGGGAGCCGCGACCCCGAGCCGCACTCGCCCGGCCTCGTCCCTCTGGCCTCCTTCCCATCCCCGCGACGAGCACTCCGCGGCCTCACCCCGTCCTCGCCTCCGTTGCCAGGGCAGCGACCCCGCCGCGCCGGCCCTCTCCCTCCGACCGTGCCGCCGTCCAACGCGCGGCCAGGCGCTGCATCCTCCTCCTCTGCCCGTCCCCTGCAAGCCTCGTCGCCGGCTTCCTTCGTCCCGAGCCGCAACCCCCGCAGTCCTTCTTTTTCCTGTTTTTTTTTGCTGTGCTGTTTTTGTTAATCTCAGTTAACCAGGAAGACAGCAAGTTTTTCTACTTTTGGACCCTTGTACGCCTACGGCTACGAGCTCGAGAACGACTACATGAACGAGTACCCCTACCGATGCGACAAGTACCACTACTTCCACTACCGTCGCAAACGGGATCCCGACAAGTACCTCTACACGCGGCATGAACATCTACGATACAAAAACGCCGACACAAGACGATGACAAGTACCCCTTCGGAGAAGTACATCTACGAACTCGACGCCCGAACGTCTACTTCCCTCTACGGAACGACTTCTTCCTCGTCGGACACGTGAACGACTCCTTCCTCTACGTCTCGAACCGCCCCGAAACGCACGCTTCAAAGGTATAACGAGACGACCCCGTGGATGACACGTGTGTTGCATGCTTGTTGTGTTGTATGAAATGTTTCCCGTGTGTGCACCGTGCCCGTTCCGACCTCTTGTTTTGTTCCTCGGTTGCCTCATCACCGACTCGTGGGAACCCGGTAACGGGATCACCCCACCTCTTTCATCTCGTTTGACTCGCTCACGTCGATTCTATCTTTTGCACCGGACTCTCAACGAGTTACCGGAACCGAGTTGTTGCCTTTGCATCTTTTCGGATCGTTGGCGTGGCACCCTTTCTTTCCACCACGATGACAAATGCTTCTTATCTTTTTCTTGTTAACCTTTTAATAAAACTTGCATAACATGTTCATGTCATCCGCATCATAATTATAACATGAGAATGTGTTAATTGTTGTTTGCTTATAATTATTAAACATGCTTATGGGGATTTTTCCGGAGATGTTGTTGTTATTCTTCCGGCCTCATTTAAAATGTCTTAATAGTGTAGTTTATTCATGCTTCACCTCTTGCCATGTTAAAAACATTTAACCTTGTCTAGTAAATAACGAGAGTCAACTAAATAATTAAATGTGGTGTTTCGTCAATATGCAACCCGTTGCATATTGAGCTCCACTTAACTTGTAGTGTTGTTTGTGCACTTTGCCATGCCATGCATAATTAAACCGGACATGCATCATGCTTGATTGTGCATCGTATGCCATGTTTATGATTTGTGTGTTTACCGAGTTGTTTGTTTTCTTTCCGGTTGCTTCTCTTGTTAGCTTCGGTTTCGTTTCGGAGTTGTGAGGCTTCTTCTTCGTCTTCTTCTTGGATCCGTTCTTCTCCTTTGTGGAATCCCAGGCAAGATGACCGAACCCGGATACCATTACTATTTTTGCCTCTTGCTAGAAGTCTCGATCTATAGTTTTGCCTCGATGCCCATGTTCTTCTTGTCAGCCTCCTACTTGTAACCAATTGCCATGTTTAACCAACCTACCTATGCAAACCGTTGCTTGGCTAAGTACGCTTTGCTCAGCCCCTCTTATAGCATTGTTAGTTGCAGGTGAAGATTGAAGATGCTTGCTTCATGTTGAAGTTTGGTTGGGTTATATCACACTATATAAATGCTTAAAAAATGAAATCATCTATATACTGGCAGGGTGGAAGGCTAAGCCTTTTGCTTGGTGTTTTGTTCCACTCATGCCGTTAGGAACCGTATAAACCGGTGTTATGTTCCTTGATTATGCGTTCCTAACACGGTTGGGGTGTATGGGACCCCCTTGATAAACCGCTAAGTGCTAAGTCTTTTCCAGCAAGTCCCAACATTGGTACTATTTGCCTCATAATAACAACTTAATTATTTATTTAAATTTGATTAGGGGGTCGCTCCCTCGAGGATCCTTTATTTCTACATAGCAGGGGGGGCCAGTGCTGATGGTGTTGGTCCCAAACTAGAGTCACTTGCGGTACCACCCAGTTATCTGGGGTCTTTGGCACTGTACGTAGCGCTCATCCGGTCGTGGCCTGAGACGAGATACGCGCGGCTACTATCAGGGTGTCGGCACGCCGGGAGGATTTGCTGGATTAGCCTTACCTTAGTTCGGTTTAACTTGAGCACGGGATTCCGAGGATACTCGGGTCTTCCCACTTATGGAGTTGCGACTCCGCGGATCGTGGGCTTGTAATGGGTCAAGTTGGAACACCCCTGCAGGGTTTGAACTTTCGAAAGCCGTGCCCGCGGTTATGTGGCAGATGGGAGCTTGTTAATTCCGGTTGTAGAAAACTTGACACAATGTTTCAATACACTACCAGCGTGTGTACCGTGACTGTCAATTTCCGAATAGGGATTCGGGAGTTGAACACGGTGGGGTTATGTTTGACCGGCTTTAGTTAGGATCACTTCGTGATCACCTTTCGACCGATGCTCTTCTCTTCTCGCTCTCTATTACGTAAGTTAGTGCTAGTTGCTGCCGCAGACTCTTGTTTGTTCCTTCACCTCATATTTCTTTCTTCAGCCTTATCCTCACCCAAAGGCTTAAATAGTCTTGTTACCCGGGAACGGGATTGCTGAGTCCTCTGTGGCTCACAGTTACTTCACCACACCAGATGCAGGTTCAGCCGAGTTCGATGCAGGAGCTGGTCCAAGTACTTCATCGGGAGCTCGATGAAGCTTGTGGCCGTTGCTTGTGACGTTTCGATGTTCAGTAGTGGTTTCTACTAGGATTCGATCCTGACCTGTGGCTTTATGTTGTTTTGGTATCTTTCTTTTGGATCTTCACCCGTAGTCGGGTTGTGATGTTTTGTATGATGATTTGTTTATTTAATGTATTGTGTGAAGTGGCGAGTGTAAGCCAACTATCTCCTTTTGCATTTTTAATCCCTCTTTTACATGAGTTGTGCAAAGATACCAAACTTGAGATCATTCTAGGATGGGCTTATGCCTTTAAGTCGTGCCTCGACACGTAGGAGGTATAGTCCCATCCTGGGCATTACAGGATCCTCTGTCAAGTTTTCTACAACCGGACATTAACAAATTCCAATCTGCCACATAACCGCGGGCACGGCTTTCGAAAGATCATAACCCTGCAGGGGTGTCCCAACTTAGCCCATCACAAGCTCTCACGATTAGCTGAAGCGATAATTATAATATCATCACTCCTTATCTTAGGGAAAACCGATCAGGCTCGGCATCTCGGTGCATAAGACATTTCGACAATGGTAAAACAAGTCCAGCAAGACCTCCCGGCGTGCCGACACCCCGATAGTAGCCACGCGTATCTCGTCTCAGGCCACGACCGGATGGGACATCCTACAGGACCCAAACGTCGAGTTTCCCCGTGGTGGTTCCCGCAGTCTGCCCGTTTCGGACCAACACCATCAGCACTGGCCCCCCCTGTTATGTAGAATTAAGAACCCGGGGACATGACCCCCTATGCAATTAATTAATTAATTAAGTTGTTATTATGAGCAAATTAAAACCAATGTTGGGCCTTGCTGGAGGAGTTTTATTCAAAGTCGAACTGTCAAGGGGTCCCCATCCACCCATCGTGTAAGGAACGCAAAATCAAGGAACATAATGCCGGTTTATCGGCGCCTAAGGTAGCATGAGTGGAACAAAACACCGAGCAAAAGGCCAAGCCTTCCACCCATGCCCAGTATATTGGTGTGTTAATAATACTTATAGATATTGTGATATACCAACAACAACAAGTTCCCTCCTGGAACGAAGTTCATCTTCACCTGCAACTAACAACGCTATAAGAGGGGCTGAGCAAGCGGGTAACATAGCCAAACAGTGGTTTTGCTAGGAAGGTTTCAAAGGTTAGAGGTTTCATGGCAACAAGGAGAGGCTGACATAAAAGATGGGTAGCGCGACATGTAACGATAGCATCGAGACAATTAAGCATGGCAATGGTAGTAAAGGTATCCAAGGGTATGATCATCTTGCCTGGGATTCCACAAGGGAGAAGAACGGGTCCATGAAGTAGACGGAGCAACAGTCGAGCGAAACCTCACAACTCCGGAACGAAACCGAAGCTAACAAGAGAAGCAACCGGAAAGAAGCAAACAACATAGTAAACTCACAAGCATAAACATGGCATACGATGCACATCCAAGTATGATGCATGTCCGGATTAATTATGCATGTCATGGCAATGTGCACAAACAAGTACTACAAGTTAAGTGGAGCTCAATATGAAACAAGTTGTATATTGACGAAACACCACATTTTATTTATTTAGTTGACTCTCGTTTATTTACAAGACAATATTAAATGTTTTTAACATGGCAAGAGGTGAAGCAAGAGAAAACTACCTATTTAGGCATTTTAAATGAGGCCGGAAAATCAACAACAATTCCGGAAAATCCCCATGAGCATGTTTAGCAATTCTTAAGCAAACAACAATTAAACATTCAAAGGTTGTTAACATGATGCGGATGACATGAACAAGTTTACGCAATTTATTAATTAAAGGTTAACATGACGACATAAGGTGGTAATTGTCACCATGGTGGAAGGAAAAGGGTGCCACGGCAACGTTCCGAAAATGATGCAACGGCAACATCTCGGTTCCGGTAACTCGTTGAGAGTCCGGTGCAAAAGAAAGGGTGGCGTGAGCGAGTCGAACAAGATGAAAGGTGGGGTGATCCCGTCACCGGGTTCCCACGGGTCGGCGACGAGGCAACCGAGGAGCACGACAAAAGATGAAACGGCACGATGCACACAAGGGAAACATGTCATACAACACGAGCATTCATCCACGGGTCATCGGTATACCTTCGAAGCGATCGTTTCGGGGCGGTTCAAGTCGTCGAGGGACGTAGTGGAAGTAGTGGTACACGGGTCGTAGAGGAAGTAGTTGTTCACGTTCGGAGAGGTACACGCGGTGTTCGGCGACGGTAGTTGTACTCGTTCCGTAGAGGAACTTGAGGGTCTTCGGACTTGCCGATCTCGTTAAACGAAGGGGTACTTGGCACATCCGGTAGTCGTTCACTTTGGCGACAGTAGTGGAAGTAGTTGTACACGGGGTCTTCGATGGTCAACGGTAGTGGTACACACGTTGTCGGGGTATTTGTCGGTCTCGAGTGCTCCGGGCGTCGCGGTACTTTGCGCTTCAAAACGTTCGTTGTGGTACACGATTTTATAGATGTTCATGCCGTCATGTCGTGGTACTTGGTGATTCCGAAGACCGCGGTCGTCGGGGTACTTGCGTCCATGGATACTTGCTGGACCAAAACAAAACAAGACGAAGCAGCAAGGCAGGGAAGCACGACGGTGAAGGACAAAGTGTCCGACGTAGGGCTTGGTGCGAACCAGGGGAGGCGGAGCTCCTGCTCGGGGAGGCGCGGATGGGAGCTGGACAAGGAGGTCGTCCGGCTGGCGGACGGGGCGCAGAGGCCAGAAGGCCTGAGCTGGGAGCACTCGGGCGTCGAGGTGACGAGGAGGGCTTCTGGCCGGACTGCTCTGGCGCGGGACCTTGCGGCGGACGGCGGCAGCTCCCCTGGCCGGCGGCGGCCTGGAGGCAGCAGGGGCGGCGGCCCTGGACGGACGAGGACGGGGCGCGGCCGGCTGCTCCTGGAGACGGAGGGCGAGGCGGCACAGGACGAGGCCGGGCACCATCGCTGGAGGGGTGAGGCGAGGGCCTCGAGGACGCAGGCGAGCGCATTCGGAGGCGAGCGGCGTTCCCGTGCGGGAGGACGAGGAGGGGCGCGGGATTCGCGGCGCTGGGGTTGGAGGCGCGCGGCACCGTCGCAACGAGGCGAGAGATCGAGAGGAGAGATGAGATCGATCGAGGGGAGAGGCTCGGGCTCGAGCGCTGGGATGAGGTGCGGCGGCTGGGGAGTCGAGGGAGGAGCGAGGGGTGAGGCGTTGAGCGGGCTAGGGTTACGGGAGGAGTGGTCGGGCCAAGGTGGCCAGGTGGGCCGGTTGGGGGAGGAAGGCCGCACGCCCAGATGGCCAGGGAGGCCGGCTGGCTGGGCCTAGGCTGCTGGTTTTTGCCATTTCCAAAAACAGAAAAAATAGCCAGGAAGAAAAAAAGAAGAAAGGAAGGGTTGCAAAAGAATTTGGACAAGAGGCTATTATTCCTGGACTCGCAAAATTGCGTTGGTTCCCAGAAAAATAGAAAAGGGGCATGAATGGAAAATAAATTCAAATTTCTTTGAATTTATTTCAAATGGTGTGAACAAAGACTATGATTTAGAAGAGCCCAAAAATGTTCGGATTTTGGAGGAGCCTCGATAAACGAAAAAAGAAATATAGGGAAGGTTTTTATGGAGAACTTGAAGTGAAATAGGCATGGGGAAAAATATGCAAGTGTGTTGGGTTAATTCCAACAAATGGAATATTTAATATAGCTCCCTAATAATATTGAGAGGCTTTTATATATTATAAAGAGAAGTCACACTTCCCTTGATTTAAATGGACCGAAGGTCCACACGATTTATTTAAGTTGAGATGCAAAATAAATATGGCATGATGGCATGATGACATGATGCAATGCAAAATAAATAAAGCAAGCACAACTGACACCCGGGAGAACCCGGAACATCTGGAATCTCTGGAATCTTCTGGGACGTCGGTCTTCGGGTGTCACAACTCTCCCACACTAACAGAGGATCTCCACCCAAGATCCTAGAGATAGCACCGGATAGAAACGAAAAAGAAGAGGTAAAACAAAGTTGCTTCTTTGACGGACGAGTGAAACCACGAACCTTGAGAGGTTGAACAATCTTGAAGGAAAGAATACAACAGAGATGAACGGAGTTAAGAGCACTCTGGTAAAAGGAGGAACAAGGAACATAATGAGAACCTTGTAGGTTGAAAGACATGAAACAAGAGTTTACGAACCAAAAGAATATGAAACTGCAACGGTATAGCCAAGGAATAAGAATTACAGAATTTGGACAACACTCCGTCTGAAAATGGAAGGAATTGAACATGAACTTGCCAAGTTGGGATGATACTTGATGAAATCGACAGCATATTGCCTCCGAAACAATTGAAAGGATGGCACAAGAGGTAAGAAAGATTCAGACAACACTCCGGTTGAAATGAGAGGCAAACTTGATAAGATGAGGGAACTAGAATGTAGGTGACAACATTCCAGTTAAAAGATAAGCAAGGGAAATAACATGATCTCGATAAAACGATATGATGGTTTGGAGAGAGCAACATTACAATACCTCCGGAATGAAAGAATAGCATATAAATCAATGAAAGAATTGAACGGAGAAGAAAATGACAACTTCTCCCAAAATTGAATTTGTAAGAGCATCCTTACGAAGAGGGTTGGATAGAGTTGTTGGAAATTCAACAACGAGAAGAATAAGCTTGATGTGGGCTTATGGAAAACATCTCAAAATTATGAGGTGACAACCGGCCACTAACTTAAACAATTTAATTGGATTGAGATCAACAAGGAGATGAAAAACTTATTTCACCGGAAGGATAAATGAAGAACTTGGATCATTTATAAGCACCACAATAGCAACAAACCTTAGGGAAAGCTATTAGGTGAATTATAACCCAAGATAACTCCAACAATTAAATTGAATGGTTGGAAAGATCTCCTGAGCAAAGAAAAATGATGGTTTAAAATATCTCATTCTTGATAACTCGAAATAACATGGAGCTTGAAATGATATAATTGAAATAACATGGAGCTCCGGAAAACAAGATGAACAACTTAGACCCAAGGATATATTCCTTCTGAACAAACTCCGAAGGAAGGGATTAGCCTCTTGGAAGAAACTAGAATAAGATTTATGTTATGCATATCCTTCACCAATTTAAATTGGCGACAAGCAATGTATTTGGCATACTACTTATTCTCGTTGGAAAGGATTAAGAGAGATCTGGCACAAGCTTGGGTAAATCTTCAACGAACCACCGGTAGGATTATGAAAAGAACGAGTGAATTAATACGATAACAAGGAAGAGTAAACTTGAATGAACCACCGTAAGAATATGGAGACGAACGAAGAGGCATCAATGAAGAATATTTGGAGGACAAGTTGAAAACTGAGAATGAAGAAATCTTCTGAAATGATGGCCTTCGTAGGATCACAATGGAGAGAATTCATGAAATGCTCTGAAGGGGCATGAAAACAATTGCCACAATCGAAAACAATTATGAGGATGGCATGAAGCTAGAACCACGAATCTTGAAGAAGACGGGCCAAGATTTAAGAGAAACACTTCTCCGGTCTTCAAATGTTGAGAATGAAGACGAGATACACCACCATGAATTGTATAGGAACTCCGTAATAAAGAATTAAGGTTGAACCAATGATGAAAAGAATTTGAAAATGATCTTGGAGAAGGCATGTGATTGATGGGAATCATTCTTACGTCACATTTGAAAAATTGAGTATAACTCCGGAAAAATTAGAAGAGTCAGGTAAGATCCTGGGAAAAGACCTGTGGGTTAGGGCCCACTCGAAGAAATCACCGTTGAAAAAGATTGCTTAAGAGATATTGCATCGGTTGAATTAAATGGCTTGAATAAGATGATAATCCTCAAATAGCTTGAACGGATTAAGAACGGAATTATGAATCTTCAGCACTCCGGATATGAATAGCAAGAGGAGAATGATTAATTGGAGCACCGGAATAAGAAAGCGTTGTGAAATGAGGAAAAGGATAAGATCAACACCGAAATCTTGAAATACATCCACCGGCAGAATTTGAGAACAAAAGAATGATGAACTTGAAGCTCTTGAGCAACTTCACGATAAATCACCGGATAAGAACATTGAAGGAAAAGAATGAAGAATATCACATGAATAAAATGGATATTTCATTTGAGAATTTCCGGCTCCATAAGAAAAAGGGTGGGAGGGTGGGGAAGAACAAAGACAACTTGGGATGAAAGAAACAGACAAATCGTCAGATTTCTCAACGGCGTCCGTATGGAATAACTTGAAGAGAAGGTACACCGGTTGGAAAAGGATTAACATGCAAATCTTGATTGATCAAGAAGGATTAGCACTCGCATAGAAATATGAGAACACCGATTAAGAAAGGTATGGAATCAACATTTGACATCGAAGCAACTCGAATACCAGAATCAAAACAAAACAAAGGATAGATACGTTTATGAAGAAGATTATGTTGCAACATATCTATTCGAACAGAGAATTGAACGAATGAATTCGGTAGGTACATCAGCTTGTCGAGAAGCCACTAGGGAGAACAAAAGATAAATAAAAGCAACAAGGAGCAGATAGAACAAATACAAGATAGAAGCTTCGTTCAACATCTTCGTGCTGAAAGCTCATGGACGTGTTACAAAAGGGTTTTGCAATCCCCGGATCAGCATAGCCAAGGACCCTTTAAGATGCAACTCCCGATCGGAACAAACCCATAAAACCACTTCACTGAATGTAGAACCCCGAACTTCATATCATGCACTCGTTGAAAGAATGCCTACGAGCTACTAGATGAACCCACCTATTAATTTCTGAAAGTTTCCAGTTATGCAATCAGGTGTTGGGGATACAGGGGAAGCATCGCGCACTCAACTCTAATCCTACATCCAGCTGTATCCATCCTTCAACACATAACCAGTTGTTTCCGGAAACCGTTTACCTCGGACCTTCGAAACGCATCTACTATACAAGCTATGGCAATACTCCCGAACTACCTCCCCAGTACTGGGTGATGTCGGGGTTATCTTGCCACTAACCGCATAGGAGAGTTTTCGATGTCGGCCATCTTAAGTATTCTAGAACTGATGCGATGGATTTGTGACGACAACACCTCGGAGCTCAACTCCCTGGGACACTGCCACAACCCCTAATGATAGGAGGCATCGAGAACAATGTTCCATCACAAAGACATCGGAACAATCCAAACAATACTCGCGTGATCCTAAAAAAAAATTTGGTGAATTTTTGAGAGTAGAAGAGATAAAAGTAATCGTCAGGAGTCCTCACCAGAGTGAAAAGAGATGAGGAGCAAAGAAATCCTACTCTCCGATATATATATAGGACTCAAAACATTTTAAGTGTGTGCCTAGACTCAACCGTCAACGATTCGATCAATCAGTGGGGGCTTCTAGGTCGGAGAAGGCTCTGATTACCAACTTGTAATGCCCAGGATGGGACTATACCTCCTACGTGTCGAGGCACGACTTAAAGGTATAAGCCCATTCTGGAATGATCTCAAGTTTGGTATCTTTGCACGACTCATGTAAAAGAGGGATTAAATTGCAAAAGGAGATAGTTGGCTTACACTCGCCACTTCACACAATACATTACATAAGCAAGACATCATTCAAAACATCACAACCCGACTACGGGTGAAGATCCAAAAGAAAGATACCAAAAACAACATAAAGCCACATGTCAGAATCGCCCCTAGTAGAAAACCACTACTGATCGTCGAAAACGTAATGAGCATACGTCCACTCTCTTCATCGAGCTCCCAGTGAAGTTCTGATCCACCTCCTGCATCAATCTCGGCTGAACCTGCATCTGGTGTTGTAGTATCTGTGAGCCACGAGGACTCAGCAATCCCATAACCATGGGTATCAATACTAGCAAAGCTTTATGGGTAGGAAGAGGTAAAGTGGTGAGGTTGCAGCAGCGGCTAAGCATAATATGGTGGCTAACTTACGAGTACAAGAATAAGATGAGCATCTACGCAAACGGTCGCAAACTAGTAGTGATCGCTAAAGATCCTGAACTACCTACGAGTCAAACATAACCCCACCGTGTTCTCTTCTCAAAGTGAAAAGAGACAGTCACGGTTACTCACACAGTTGTGTGTTTTACTTCGGATCCTCTGTCAAGTTTTCTACAACCGGACATTAATAAATTCCAATCTGCCACATAACCGCGGGCACGGCTTTCGAAAGATCATAACCCTGCAGGGGTGTCCCAACTTAGCCCATCACAAGCTCTCACGATTAGCTGAAGCGATAATTATAATATCATCACTCCTTATCTTAGGGAAAACCAACCAGGCTCGGCATCCTGGTGCACAAGACATTTCGACAATGGTAAAACAAGTCCAGGAAGACCTCCCGGCGTGGCGACACCCCGATAGTAGCCGCGCGTATCTCGTCTCAGGCCACGACCGGATGGGACATCCTACAGGACCCAAACCTCGAGTTTCCCCGTGGTGGTTCCCGCAGTCTGTCCATTTGGGACCAACACCATCAGCACTGGCCCCCCCCGTTATGTAGAATTAAGAACCCGGGGACATGACCCCCTATGCAATTAATTAATTAATGAAGTTGTTATTATGAGCAAATTAAAACTAATGTTGGGCCTTGCTGGAGGAGTTTTATTCAAAGTTGAACTGTCAAGGGGTCCCCATCCACCCATCGTGTAAGGAACGCAAAATCAAGGAACATAATGCCGGTTTATCGGCGCCTAAGGTGGCATGAGTGGAACAAAACACCGAGCAAAAGGCCAAGCCTTCCACTCATGCCCAGTATATAGGTGTGTTAATAATAATTATAGATATTGTGATATACCAACAACAACAAGTTCCCTCCTGGAACGAACTTCATCTTCACCTGCAACTAACAACACTATAAGAGGGGCTGAGCAAGCGGGTAACATAGCCAAACAGTGGTTTTGCTAGGAAGGTTTCAAAGGTTAGAGGTTTCATGGCAACAAGGAGAGGCTGACATAAAAGATGGGTAGCGCGACATGTAACGATAGCATCGAGACAACTAAGCATGGCAATGGTAGTAAAGGTATCCAAGGGTATGATCATCTTGCCTGGGATTCCACAAGGGAGAAGAACGGGTCCATGAAGTAGACGGAGCAACAGTCAAGCGAAACCTCACAACTCCGGAACGAAACCGAAGCTAACAAGAGAAGCAACCGGAAAGAAGCAAACAACATAGTAAACTCACAAGCATAAACATGGCATACGATGCACATCCAAGTATGATGCATGTCCGGATTAATTATGCATGTCATGGCAATGTGCACAAACAAGTACTACAAGTTAAGTGGAGCTCAATATGCAACGAGTTGCATATTGACGAAACACCACATTTTATTTATTTAGTTGACTCTCGTTTATTTACAAGAGAAGATTAAATGTTTTTAACATGGCAAGAGGTGAAGCAAGAGCAAACAACCTATTTAGGCATTTTAAATGAGGCCGGAAAATCAACAACAATTCCGGAAAATCCCCATGAGCATGTTTAGTAATTCTTAAGCAAACAACAATTAAACATTCAAAGGTTGTTAACATGATGCGGATGACATGAACAAGTTTATGCAATTTATTAATTAAAGGTTAACATGAAGAGATAAGGAGGTAATTGTCGCCGTGGTGGAAGGAAAAGGGTGTCACGGCAACGTTCCGAAAATGATGCAACGGCAACATCTCGGTTCCGGTAACTCGTTGAGAGTCCGGTGCAAAAGAAAGGGTGGCGTGAGCAAGTCGAACAAGATGAAAGGTGGGGTGATCCCGTCACCGGGTTCCCACGGGTCGGCGATGAGGCAACCGAGGAGCACGACAAAAGATGAAACGACACGATGCACACATGGGAAACATTTCATACGACACGAGCATTCATCCACGGGTCATCGGTATACCTTCGAAGCGATCGTTTCGGGGCGGTTCACGTCGTCGAGGGACGTAGTGGAAGTAGTGGTACACGGGTCGTAGAGGAAGTAGTTGTTCACGTTCGGAGAGGTACACGCGGTCTTCGGCGACGGTAGTTGTACTCGTTCCGTAGAGGAACTTGAGGGTCTTCGGACTTGCCGATCTCGTTAAACGAAGGGGTACTTGGCACATCCGGTAGTCGTTCACGTTGGCGACGGTAGTGGAAGTAGTTGTACACGGGGTCTTCGATGGTCGACGGTAGTGGTACAGACGTTGTCGGGGTACTTGTCGGTCTCGAGTGCTCCGGGCATCGCGGTACTTGGCGCTTCAAAACGTTCGTCGTGGTACACGATTTTGTAGATGTTCATGCCGTTATGTCGTGGTACTTGGCGATTCCGAAGACCGCGGTCGTCGGGGTACTTGCGTCCATGGATACTTGCTGGACCAAAACAAAACAAGACGAAGCAGCAAGGCAGGGCAGCACGACGGTGAAGGACAAATTGGCCTACGTAGGGCTTGGTGCGAAGCAGGGGAGGCAGAGCTCCTGCTCGGGCAGGCGCGGATGGGTGCTGGACAAGGAGGTCGTCCGGCTGGCGGACGGGGCGCAGAGGCCAGAAGGCCTGAGTTGGGAGCACTCGGGCGTCGAGGTGACGAGGAGGGCTTCTGGCCGGACTGCTCCGGCGCGGGACCTTGCGGCGGATGGCGGCAGCTCCCCTAGCCGGCGGCGGCTTGGAGGCAGCAGGGGCGGCGGCCCTGGACGGACGAGGACGGGGCGCGGCCGGCTGCTCCTGGAGATGGAGGGCGCGGCGGCACAGGACGAGGCCGGGCACCGTCGCTGGAGGGGTGAGGCGAGGGCCTCGAGGACGCAGGCGAGCGCATCCGGAGGCGAGCGGCATTCCTGTGCGGGAGGACGAGGAGGGGCACGGGCTTTGCGGCGCTGGGGCTGGAGGCGCGCGGCACCGTCGCAAGCGAGGGGAGAGATCGAGAGGAGAGATGAGATCAATCGAGGGGAGAGGCTCGGGCTCGAGCGCTGGGATGAGGTGCGGCGGCTGGGGGGTCGAGGGAGGAGCGAGGGGTGAGGCGTCGAGCGGGCTAGGGTTACGGGAGGAGCGGTCGGGCCAAGGTGGCCAGGTGGGCCGGTTGGGGGAGGAAGGCCGCAGGCCCAGATGGCCAGGGAGGCCGGCTGGCTGGGCCTAGGCTGCTGGTTTTTGCCATTTCCAAAAACAGAAAAAAATAGCCAGGAAGAAAAAAAGAAGAAAGGAAGGGTTGCAAAAGAATTTGGACAAGAGGCTATTATTCCTGGACTCGCAAAATTGCGTTGGTTCCCAGAAAAATAGAAAAGGGGCATGAATGGAAAATAAATTCAAATTCCTTTGAATTTATTTCAAATGGTGTGAACAAAGACTATGATTTAGAAGAGCCCAAAAATGTTCGGATTTTGGAGGAGCCTCGATAAACGGGAAAAAAATATAGGGAAGGTTTTTATGGAGAACTTGAAGTGAAATAGGCATGGGGAAAAATATGCAAGTGTGTTGGGTTAATTCCAACAAATGGAATATTTAATATAGCTCCCTAATAATATTGAGAGGCTTTTATATGCTATAAAGAGAAGTCACACTTCCCTCGATTTAAATGGACCGAAGGTCCACACGATTTATTTAAGTTGAGATGCAAAATAAATATGGCATGATGGCATGATGACATGATGCAATGCAAAATAAATAAAGCAAGCACAACTGAAACCACGGGAGAACCCGGAACATCTGGAATCTCTGGAATCTTCTGGGACGTCGGTCTTCGGGCGTCACATTGCTGGTGTTTCTGTCATCCCCATTTCAAGTTTCTGGAAAAGTTAAACATGATGCACACTCTAGCTAGTCCTAATGCAAGCACATACTAGGGATGTGACAACTCACCCCCACTCAAAAGAATCTCGTCCCAAGATTCAGGTTCCTCCAGAAAAAGGGTGGGGTACTCAATTCGAAGACGATCCTCCCTTTCCCAAGTAGCTTCATTCTCGGAATGGTGTGACCATTGAACCTTGAGAAACTTGATACTATGACGTCGAGTGGTACGCTCGGTTTGATCAAGAATACGAACGGGATATTCTCGATATGTGAGATTGTTCCGGAGATCAAGAGTTTCGTGGTCCACTCCGTGGATAGGATCCGAGAAGCAACGCCCGAGTTGAGAGACGTGGAAGACATCATGGACTCTGGAAAGATGCGAGGGTAGTTCCAGTTGGTAGGCAACTTCTCCTCGTTTGGCAAGAATGCGAAAAGGCCCGATGTAACGAGGATCCAATTTGCCTTTGATACTGAAGCGATGGGTTCCCTTAAGAGGAGTAACCCGAAGGTAAGCCTTATCGCCGACTTCGTAAGTCATAGCCTTATGATGGCGATCATATTGGCTCTTCTGGCGAGATTGGGTTGTTTTTGAATTTCTCACGAACGATGCGAACTTGCTCTTCTGCTTCCTAGATCATATCCGGACCAAAGAATTGTCTTTCCCCGGTTTCTGACCAGTTAAGAGGCGTTCGACACCTTCGTCCATACAGAACTTCGAAGGGAGCCTTACCCAAACTAGCTTGATAACTATTGCTGTAAGCGAACTCGACGAATGGAAGACATTTCTCCCAATCCATACCGAATGAGATGATAGAGGCTCGGAGCATGTCCTCCAGAATTTGATTGACTCGTTCTACTTGACCACTTGACTGAGGATGAAAGGCGGTGCTAAAGGAGAGATGAGTCCCCATAGCATTTTGGAAACTTTCCCAAAATCGAGAGGTGAATAGACTTCCACGGTCTGAGTTAATCTCCAATGGAACACCATGAAGAGATACTATCCGAGAGATATACAAGTCTGCTAGCTGGCTAGCGGTTATACTCTCTCGAACAGGCAGGAAATGGGCTACTTTGGATAGGCGGTTGATAACGACGAAGATAGCATTATTCCCTTTCCTGGTCCTGGGAAATCGCTAATGAAGTCCATACCGATCTTATCCCATTTCCATTTAGGATTAGCTAAAGGTTGAAGGGTTCCAGCAGGCCATTGATGCTCTGCTTTAACTCGACGGCAAACGTCGCAGTTAGCAATGAACTAAGCGATTTCTCTCTTCATCCTAGTCCACCAGAACCTCTGGCGTAGGTCCTGATACATTTTGGTACTACCGGGATGAATCGTGAGAGGAGATTCATGAGCCTCCTTAAGGATCAACTGCCGTAGTTGTTGCTTCTTGGGAACCACCAAGTTGTTCTCGAAGTACACAACACCTCGATCATCCATAGATAAACTTTTAGCAAGTCCGCTAGCAATGTTCTCCTTGATCCGAGATATTCCTCTATCATACCGCTGGGCAGCTATGATTTGATCCATAAGGGTAGGTTTCGCCACCAAGGTGGAAAGGAATCCTCGACGAACAATGTGAAGGTTAAGCTTACGAAATTCCTCGTGGAGAAGTGGCTGCCCTTGTGGTAACATCAAATTGTTACAATAAGACTTACGACTTAGTGCGTCAGCCATGACATTGCCCTTCCCAGGGGTGTAAGTGATTCCTAAGTCGTAATCTATGAGCAACTCAACCCAACGTCTTTGCCTGAGATTCAAATCCGGTTGGGTGAAGATGTATTTCAGACTTTGGTGATCAGTGAAGATTTCACAGCGATTACCAAGAAGGTAGTGTCGCCATGTCTTGAGGGCGTGGACTACAGCTGCAAGCTCTAGATCATGTGTAGGATAGTTATCCTCATGTGGACGCTGTCAGGACCGGTTTCCCAATAAAATATTTACTGAGAAATCGACCTTTTTATCGGACCAGTGTAGAAGAATCCTTCTTACTGGTAGGCAATCCTTGATACAGAATTCCAGAGTACTGAATATTATACAAGGTTGACCTGAGGCTGCTCAACAGTTTATTACAAGCACGCCGATATTATCCATAAAGGCGGATATGACACAAAGGTAGGGTGGCATAACTACTGACTCGTAATAAAAGTGGTGGTGGATATGTCACAGTGTAGTGGATGACACGACTCCAATATCTTACAGCTCATCGATTGTCGGAGTGAGACTCGATGAATTTATTTGGGGTAGCGGAAGCGTTTATAATACAGATCAACTCCAGGATCGCAAGAGACTGACTGGGACTCCTCTAGGCGTCGGACTCGCTATCAAACTCTCATCCATGATGTCGCCTTCGTCAACATCTGGCCAAATCAACAAGCCAGGTGAGTACTTTGAATGTACTCGCAAGACAGTTCGGACATAAGATATAACAAATGCGAACATGATGCTTATGAGCAGACTAGCAATATGTACTCAGAGAATAAATCTGCGCTGCATGTTAAATAAAAGGAAGTCAGGCGGTAGTCCTCCCGAAATCCCAAGAAAAGAATACCGATCGAGTGTCTGAAGCGACACCTCGAAAGGAAAAATAAATAAACATGCCACAGTCGGACGTCTGAGCGACATCACAAAAAGGGCTTATATCAAAATAAATAACGAGAATGCCACAGTCGGACGTCTGAGCAACATCACATAAAGGGCTTATATCAAAAGTAAATAACAACGATACCACAGCCGGACGTCTGGGCGACATCACATAAAGGGCTTATATCAAAAATAAATAACGAGAATGCCACAGTCGTTCGTCTGGGCGACATCACATAAAGGGCTTATATCAAAAAATAAATAACGAGAATGCCACAGTCGGACGTCTGAGCGACATCACATAAATGGCTTATATCAAAAGTAAATAACAATGATGCCACAGTCGGACGTCTGAGCGACATCACATAAAGGGCTTATATCGAAAGTGAATAACGAGAATGCCACAGTCGGACGTCTGAGCGACATCACATAAAGGGCTTATATGACCATTCGAAACCAAGTAGTATTCTTGAAAGTAAATCTTCTCACGGAAACATTGGGTACAGATATAACTGGCTAGTTCAGATTAACACTCGGCCGGTCTACCACTCACAAAGCTATATTAAATCACTAGTGTCTGTCACAGAGACTGATACGGATACTGACGCTAGGCCATAAACATGGCTACTGAAAAGGGCTTTGACTCTGCAGAGTTTGTACTCTTTAACCACAACCAACGGATTTCGGTAGTCACAATGGACTAGTTCCATTTACGACATTTTAGCAAAAACACAACTAACCAGTACACACCCATTCCACATCCCGCTACCCGGAATCACCAGAGGCAACGTTCATGAAAAACTTTAAGACAGGGAGGCTACAACCTCGAATAACATGGGATCAAATTTATACCGCGCGCTCTAAGGGGTGCCCCCCTCTCGGTCCCAACCGGAAACACCCATGCCCCCTGACCGGATAACGGGCTTTAATCCAGGGCCATGGAACCCTCATCCCGCCCCCTCTACTTGGTGTGTACAAGGAAAGAGGTTTGCAACTAACTAAACCGTATTCTTTGCAGAAGACCTGTGAAAGTACCAAAAGGGAGATGAACTGGATCATGTCCCGATCCACGTTAACACTGGGGATAACGGTTGACTGGCATGCTTCAACACTACCAGCTTACAATCTATCATGTCACCACATGATCAAGTTGGCTCACCATTAACTTTCGAAGCTCACGCGGAGCTTGTCTTGCATGAAATATATAACATCCACAAAATGCTTATACAATCATGCAAGAGAAAACTACTCAAGCAACATGCAAAAAACTCATCATATCAAAGGTTCAAACATGCTTGCCTGGTTCGGAGTAGTCGGGGTCTAACTTGGTGAAGTTCGCGGCTCCGTCACTTCCTTCGGTATCTACGGATAAGAATAAAACGGGTACTAACATAAATACCGTGCGCGCATAAAAGTTGTCCCAAATATTTTTCAAATAAATATGATAAAAAAACTAGACAAAAAAATAAAGAGGACAAAAAAAGAATCAACTCAAAATCATCTTTTGTTTAAAAGTTATTAAGGTTTTTGTCCAGGGACTTGTCTGTAATGAAACAGAAAGTTTCCAGGGGCTTGATTATAAAAACGGAAAACGATTCAGTAAGAAGTACGTCAGCTGAAAAGAGAAAACGTATTTTGCCCGAAGGCGTTTTCCAAAAAAACGGTTCGAATAAGACAGAGATGCTGACGAGGGGGTCCCACCCGTCAGGTTTGAATCTTCGAACGGAAAAACAGAGCGCGCCGGCGCCCGAGAGCCGTGGTGGTCACCGGCGCCGATCCACGGTGAGGTAGGGGAAGGGAGAGTTACCTACGGACTCACAGTGTTCTTCCGCGTCTGTGGGTGGCGGAGTTGGACGTCGGCGAGCACCACGTCGACGGCGACCTTCTCACCGCGGACGGCGGTTCGGGTGGTGGTGGATCTCGTCGAGGAGAGCTGCGGAGGTCAAATTGAAGTGGGGGTTAGGCGTCTAGGTGAGTCAGGAGACTACTGGCACGATTAAGGAGGTGGAGGCACTCTCACCAGAGAGAGAGCTGCCGGAGACCGAAGCGGATCGCGGCGGCCGGAGTTGGGGAAGAAGGGCTCCTCGAGGTTCTTCCAGTGGCTGGGCGGGGTCTGGTGAGATGGTGGAGCAGTGCCGGGTCGAACGCGAGCTCGGGGCCGCTATTTATAGCCGGCCCGAGGCGTTTGCCGCAAACGTGATAAGTCCGGCGAGTGATTACGGCGAGGCCGTGGCTGAACGGGTGGCTTAAGTACTTGGGCATTGATGTGATGGTCTACTGGTTCCATCCCGATGGAGAGCTTAGCAAGACATGGGTGTTTACGACACTTTCTCAACGGAACGGCCGTGCGGGCACGTCGGCGGCAGAGAGCGCGCTCTGCGCCTCTCAGGCCACGGTGACGGTGCTGTAGCGTGCACACTGGAGGAGACGGCCACGCGGAGCTCTCAGGTGGCTTGGGCGGTGCCGAATGGCGTCGCTTTCCACGGTGGCCCCTGTTGGCCGCCACGGGTGGCTCTGCCGCCGCGGAAGACGCTGGCGCAGGCAGGCCACGACGCGACCGAAGCTCGCAACCGGCCAAGCGAGCGTGTGGCGCTCTGGATAAGGGAGAGGGGCAGTGCAGCAAGGCGCCAATGCAACACTGGCGAGATTGACGCGACGGTCTGACGAAACTGCACTGTCGACTGAAACTTCAGTGAGTTTTTTCTGAATTTCGACAGAAACAGTGCACACCAACTGTTTGATGAAATGATTCAGGCACTTGCCGAATTTTTCTTGAGCTGACCTTTGGTGAGGTGGTCTCTTGATGCGTCTAGAGGCTGCCTGAATTTCCACAGAATTTTAGGAAGAGAGAAAATATGAATATCATAAAAAATGGCAAATGTGGTCAAAACTTGCAGCAAGCAAAATTTGAAAATTTTGAACTATGGACCAGCAGATCTTGATGGATCTAGGTTGAGGGTACTAAGGACTAGTCAGGGGAGTTTGTTTGGAAACAAAACTCAAAAGGGAACTAGCAGTTCCTTTGTAAATCACCAAGGCTCAAATTAAAAGACATAAATTGTTTTGGGGATAAAATAATTAGAAGAAAAATCTAAAAGAGGTTGAAACCTACTGGAATTTATGTTAGACTTGTCCAAAGTGGGAATGAAGGTTTGGGAAGAAAGATCTTAATTGGGTGTCATGGCAAAAGAAAAGTTTGAATGGGAGAGAATAAGCCCAAGGTTTTTATAGGAAGACTTTTCATAAAAAGGAAATTGTCAAAACTCTTTTGAAAATAATTTGTGTTGAGCTAACACAAGGTGAAAACCCTCAAGACCAGAAATCAAGGTTGAGAAGGACATGGAAATCTTTTGTCATAAAAGATTTGAGAAGGAGGGGTTTTAAGAAAGATTCAAATATCCTCCTTCCAAAAGACCAAAGAATTTGATGAAAACAAATCCAAATTTTTTGGAGTGTTACAACACCTACCCCCTTAGGAAAAATCTCGTCCCCGAGATTTCAGCTGATCCTCAATTAGGTCCGTATATATTTCACAACGGTTTCCAAGTAAAAAAGTGCCTCCACTCCTTGAGTGCATGAATGACTGCTGCCAATTCCAAGTCGCGAGTAGGGTAATTTTCTTCATGCTTTCGTAGTTGCCTGGAAGCGCATGCCACTACTTTGCCTTCTTACATCAGTACGCATCTGAGGCCTTTTCGAGATGCGTCACAATACACTTCAAAACTTTTGTGTATGTCTGGTACAACCAATACTGGGGCTGTTGTTATTTCCTTTTGAGTTCCTCGAAGCTTTTCTGACAAGCTTCAGTCCACACAAATGTCTTATCCTTCTTGAGTAACTGTGTCATTGGTTTTGCTATGATGGAAAATCCTTCAATAAACCTTCGGTAATATCCAGCCATTCCTAGGAAACTTCGTACATCTGTTGCGTTGGCCGGTGGTTTCCAACCAAGTATGGCCTTGACTTTTTCTGGGTCCACAACAACTCCTTCTTGTGTCAATACGTGGCCTAGAAAACCAACCTGTCTTAACCAAAATTAACATTTGCTGAATTTGGCGTATAGTCGATGTTTCCTTAATTCTGCCAGTACGATTCGAAGATGTTCAGCATGTTCTTCTGGTGTCTTAGAATATACCAGTATATCATCGATAAACACCACAACAAATTTGTCCATAAATTTCATAAACACTTTGTTCATGAGGTGGAAAAAATATGCGGGGGCGTCTGTCAGTCCAAACGGCATTACTGTAAATTCATATAGTCTGTATCTGGAGGTGAATGCTGTCTTCGGGATATCTTCTGTCCGTACTTTTAATTGATGATACCCCAACCTTAAACCATTTTTTGAGAAAACCTTGGCTTGAGCAAGTTGGTCAAATAAATCATTTATCCGCGGCATCGGATATTTGGTTTTGATGGTGACCATGTTGAGTGCTCGATAGTCTATGCAGAATCTCAGTGTCCCATCCTTTTTCTTGGCAAATAATACTGGTGAACCCCAAGATGAGGAGCTGGCCTGTATAAATCCTTTGTCCAGTAATTCTTTTATTTGCTTCTTTAATTCTACCAATTCGGAGGGTGCCATTCTGTATGGTTTCTTGTAAATGGGGGTGGTTCCAGGTGCTAGCTCAATAATGAACTCTATTTCCTGGTCTGGTGGCATGCCTGGCAATTCTTCGGGAAATACGTTCGGGAACTCACATACTACTAGAACTTTGTTTAACTCTGAGGTGTCTACCTTGTTCAATCTTGGTTGCCGTGATACTAGTCTTTCTTGGGCTGCAACTCTTATCGTCTTCCCGTGATGATGAGTAAGAATTATAGTCCGATTGAAGAAGTCGATAAATCCTTTGTTGGTGGTTAACTAGTCCATTCATAGGATAACATCCAGTCCCTTATTTTCCAATACGATGAGGTTTGCCTGAAACTTAGTCCTTCAATATCAATAACCACAACTTGGCAGTAACTTTGAGTGATTTGCTTACTTTCGGAGGACTTGATGGTCATTGATTTTTCCAAGGGAAGCATCGAAAAATCATGTTGCAAAGCAAAGTTCTTTGAAATGAACGAATGAGAAGCTCCAGAATCAAACAAAACCATGGCAGGTATTGTGTTGACAGGGAACGTACCGAGTACGATATCCGGGGCATCTTGTGCTTGCTCCTTGGTCACATGGTTCAGGTGACCTTTCTTGTGGTTGTTATTGGGGTTGAAGTTGTTACGCTTGGGTGCTGAATTGTTTCCACTGTTGTTCGGCTTTGGGGCCGAGTTCCTTGGTTTTGGGCACTGTTTGGCATAGTGTCCCTCTTCTCCACAAGCGTAGCAAGTAACACCTGGGCGATACGTAAAGACCTTATCCCTTGCATGATTTTTTTTGTTTGGGCATGGATCATTGGTTATGGATTTGTTCACCCCATTTTTCTAAAAAATAGTCTTGTTCCGGTTGTTGCGAGTGTGTGTAGTCTTATCCCTTTTGTGCTTGCGAATATCTTCCAAGCTGCAGCGCTCATTTTCCAAGGTAATAGCCTTGTCCACAAGTGTCTTGAAATCCGGAAAGGTGTGTACGACTAGCTGGCATTTAAGTGCTGGTGCCAGACCGTCCAGGAATTTTTCCATCTTTTATTTTCAGTCATACACTCTTCGTTGGCATAACGAGACAATTGAGTAAACTGGCTATTGTACTCAGTCACTGTCATGCCTCTCTGCTTGAGGTCATCAAACTCCCTTTTCTTGATCTTCATAATGCTTCCAGGGATGTGCGCCCCACGAAAACCTTCTTTAAAATCTTCCCATGTGATATCATTTTCATTGGGGTGCATGTGTAGAAAATTTTCCCACCATGATGCAGCTGCTCCCGTGAGGTAGTGTGGTGCATAAAGTACCTTCTCACGGTCCGAGCATTGTGCAATAATTAATTTCCTCTCAATGTCTCGAAGCCAATCATCGGCCTCAAGAGGTCTGTCAGTGTGGGAAAATGTTGGTGAACGTGTCTTCTGTAGTTCAGACAATTTTGAATGCTGCTGATGTGGTTCACGGTGATTTCCCATATTGATAACATGGTTCATCATTTCTTGGTGCTGCTGCTGGCTTTGCTCATATAGGCGGCATACTTGAGAAAATGTTGTCTCACTGCCCTGCTGACTTGACTGCCCCTGCGTGAAATTGTTACTTGTCTGGGTACCATAACTTTCCTCTGGCGGACTTGGCATGGAACGAGTCCAGGGACGTGTCATTTTCCACTTTGGGGTATTATTGCAGAACTCATGAGAAAAATTGTGTGGTAAAAATAAACAAATAGTTTTGCAAATAAAATACTTGATTGCGCATGGAGAAGGACCGCTTAGTACATATCTTACACGTGAGTCGTAATTATACAATACATCCCTCAGGATGCGCGCACACATTCCTAACATGTTATTTAGGCTAGTGCACTTCTCCGAGTTCCTACATGATGCGCACACAGACTACTTCTCACCAACCTATTTTACATATAAACATATCATACAAGCAGACACATCGCGCGGCGGACATGCGTACTTAGTCGGAGATGGTGAAGACTTCCTTCGGCCTGCCGAGGGTAAGACCCAGTGGCGATGGAGACTCAACGTCCTCCTCACTAATAGGCTTCAGGCGTGGAATACTGGTTCGAGGAGTTGGTGCGGACGTGGCAGGTGGTGCAGCTCTGATTGGAGTAGGAGCAATGACTTGGTCAAACTCCTCAGTGGTAGGCAGGCGACGAGCAGTGGTTAAGATGGCAGGTGCGTAGGATGTTGAGGACGAGACATATGTCAGTGGTGGTGATGTATGGGGGAGCTCCTTCCTATTGGCGGAACCGCTCTGAACTAAGTCCATACGAGCAGCCACCAAGTCGTCCACAAGGTTATCAAAAGCTGCCACAAGAGCCTTGAGGTACTCAACCAACGATTCGATAGCTTCATCACGTTCTCCCCTTGCGCAAGCAAACGCATAGTGGCACGTGTAAGGCACGTGGCATGGAAGGTAGCGGTAGCGACGAGTCTACATTTAAGGAAGAGCATCCCGGAGACGAGCTATCGCCTCGCGGGCAGCCATCTGCATGGCATGCCTCTCCGTAGGCATGGCCCTGCCCACAAATCGGAAGCGGCGTGCCTCAGAACGCCCTCCCTTGAATTGCACAGCGGCCTGGTGCATCGACACGCTGTCGCTGATCTTGTGCTGGTAGAGTGTGAACTCTGGACGAGTCGATGGTCCGATCGCGACCTTGGTGATGGAGACGAGGAGCTTGATAAACCCCTCAGGTATGTTGGCGAACACCTGTGACTCACAGTCGCTGCTGGCCATCTACAAAAGTAGACAAAAATTCTGAATAGTCAAACATAAATTTATGATGACTAACAGAAAATTGCTACAAATGTAAAATGCTGAAATAGCACTCAAAAAGCTAATAACCGATTAGCGATCGCACCTAGTGGCTTCCTACAGTCTGCCTGGCTCTGGTACCAAGGTTGTCAGGACCGGTTTCCTAATAAAATATTTACTGAGAAACCGACCTTTTTATCAGACCAGTGTAGAAGAATCCTTCTTACTGGTAGGCAAATCCTTGATACAGAATTCCAGAGTACTGAATATTATACAAGGTTGAGCTGAGGCTGCTCAACAATTTATTACAAGCACGCCGATATTATCCATAAAGGCGGATATGATACAAAGGTAGGGTGGCATAACTACTGACTCGTAATAAAAGTGGTGGTGGATATGTCACAGTGTAGTGGATGACACGACTCCAATATCTTACAGCTCATCGGGTGTCGGAGTGAGACTCGATGAATTTATTTGGGGTAGCGGAAGCGTTTATAATACAGTGATCAACTCAAGGATCGCAAGAGACTGACTGGGACTCCTCTAGGCATCGGACTCGCTATCGAACTCTTCATCCACGAGATCGCCTTCGTCAACATCTGGCCAAATCAACAAGCCAGGTGAGTACTTTGAACGTACTCACAAGACAGTTCGGACATAAGATATAACAAATGCGAACATGATGCTTATGAGCAGACTAGCAATATGTTTTCAGAGAATAAATCTGCGCTGCATGTTAAATAAAAGGAAGTCAGGCGCTAGTCCTCCTGAAATCCCGAGAAAAGAATACCGATCGAGTGTCTGAAGCGACGCCTTGAAAGGAAAAATAAATAAACATGCCACAGTCGGACGTCTGAGCGACATCAAAAAGGACTTATATCAAAATAAATAACGAGAATGCCACAGTCGGACGTCTGAGCGACATCACATAAAGGGCTTATATCAAAAGTAAATAACAAAGATGTCACAGTCGGACGTCTGGGCGACATCACATAAATGGCTTATATCAAAAATAAATAACGAGAATGCCATAGTCGGATGTCTGGGCGACATAAAAAAAGGCTTATATCAAAAATAAATAACGAGAATGCCACAGTCGGACGTCTGAGCGACATCACATAAAGGGCTTATATCAAAAGTAAATAACAACGATGCCACAGTCGGACGTCTGAGCGACATCACATAAAGGGCTTATATCAAAAGTGAATAACGAGAATGGCATAGTCGGACGTCTGAGCGACATCACATAAAGGGCTTATATGATCATTCGAAACCAAGTAGTATTCTTGAAAGTAAATCATCTCACGGAAACATTGGGTATAGATATAACTGGCTAGTTCAGATTAACACTCGGCCGGTCTACCACTCACAAAGCTATATTAAATCACTAGTGTGTGTCACGGAGACTGATACGGATACTGACGCTAGGCCATAAACATGGCTACTCGAAAGGGCTTTGACTCTGCGAGTTTGTACTCTTTAACCACAACCAACGGATTTTGGTAGTCACAATGGACTAGTTCCGTTTACGGTATTTTAGCAGAAACACAACTAACCAGTACACACCCATTCCACATCCCGCTGTCCGGAATCACCCGAGGCAACGTTCACGAATAACTTTAAGACGGGGAGGCTACAACCTCGAATAGCATGGGATCAATTTTATACCGCGCACTCTAAGGGGTGCCCCCCTCTCAGTCCCAACCGGAAACACCCATGCCCCCTGACCGGATGACGGGCTTTAATCCAGGGCCATGCAACCCTCATCCCGGCCCCTCTACTTGGTGTGTACAAGGAAAGAGGTTTGCAACTGACTAAACCATATTCTTTGCAGAAGACCTGTGAAAGTACCAAAAGGGAGACGAGCGGGATCATGTCCTGATCCACGTTAACACTGGGGATAACGGTTGACTGGCAGGCTTCAACACAACCAACTTACAACCTATCATGTCACCACATGATCAAGTTGGCTCACCATTAACTTTCGAAGCTCACACGGAGCTTGTCTTGCATGAAATATATAACATCCACAAAATGCTTATACAATCATGCCATGAGAAAACCACTCAAGCAACATGCAAAACACTCATCATATCAAAGGTTCAAACATGCTTGCTTGGTTCGGAGTAGTCGGGGTCTAACTCGGTGAAGTTCGCGGCTCCGTCACTTACTTCGGTATCTACGGATAAGAATAAAACGGGTAATAACATAAATACCGTGCACGCATAAAAGTTGTCCCAAATATTTTTCAAATAAATATGATAAAAAAAACTAGACAGAAAAATAAAGAGGACAGAAAAAGGATCAACTCAAAATCATCTTTTGTTTAAAAGTTATTAAGATTTTTGTCCAGGGACTTGTCTGTAATGAAACAGAAAGTTTCCAGGGGCTTGATTATAAAAACAGAAAACGATTCAGTAAGAAGTACGTCAGCTGAAACGAGAAAACATATTTTTCCCGAAGGAGTTTTCCAGAAAAACGGTTCGAATAAGACAAAGAGGCTGACGAGGGGGTCCCACCCGTCAGGTTTGAATCTTCGAACGAAAAAATAGAACGCACCGGCACCCGAGAGCCGCGGTGATCGCCGGCGCCGATCCACGGCGAGGTAGGGGATGGGAGAGGTACCTACGGACTCACAGTGTTCTTCCACGTCTGTGGGTGGTGGAGTTGGACGTCAGCGAGCACCACGTCGACGGCGACCTTCTCTCCGACGGGCGGCGGTTCGGGTGGTGGTGGATCTCGTCGGGGAGAGCTGCGGAGGTCAAATTGAAGTGGGGGTTAGGTGTCTAGGTGAGTCAGGAGACTACTGGCACGACTAGGGAGGTGGAGGCGCTCTCACCAGAGAGAGAGCTGCCGAAGCCCGAAGCGGATTGGGGCGGCCGGAGTTGGGGAAGAAGGGCTCCTCGAGGTTCTTCGAGTGGCTGGGCGGGGTCTGGTGAGATGGTGGAGCGGTGCCGGTTCGACGCGAGCTCGAGGCCGCTATTTATAGCCGACCCAAGGCGGTTGCCGCAATCGGGATAAGTCCGACGAGTGATTATGGCGAGGCCGTGGATGAACGGGTGGCTTAAGTACTTGGGCATTGACGTGATGGTCTACTGGTTCCATCCCGATGCAGAGCTTAGCAAGACATGGGTGTTTACGACACCTTCTCAATGGAACGGCCGTGCGGGCACGTCGGCGGCAGAGAGTGCGCTCTGCGCCTCTCAGGCCACGGCGACGGTGCTGCAGCATGCACAGGGGAGGAGACGGCCACACGGAGCTCTCAGGTGGCTTGGGCGGTGCCGAACGGCGTCACTTTGCACGGTGGCCCCTGTTGGACGCTACGGGTGGCTCTGCCGCCGCAGAAGACGCCGGCGCAGGCAGGCCACGACGCCACCGATGCTCGCAACCGGCCAAGCGAGCGTGCGACGCTCTGGATAAGGGAGAGGAGCAGTGCAGCAAGGCGCCAATGCAACACTGGCGAGATTGACGAGACGGTCTGACGAAACTGCACTGTCGACTGAAACTTCAGTGAGCTTTTTCCGAATTTCGATAGAAACAGTGCACACCAACTGTTTGATGAAATGATTCAGGCACTTGCCGAATTTTTCTTGAGCTGATCTTTGGTGAGGTGGTATCTTGATGCGTCTAGAGGCTGCCTGAATTTCCATAGATTTTTAGGAAGAGAGAAAATATGAATATCATCAAAAATGGCAAATCTGGTCCAAACTTGCAGCAAGCAAAATTTGAAAATTTTGAACTGTGGACCAGCAGATCTTGATGGATCTAGGTTGAGGGTACTAAGGACTAGTCAGGGGAGTTTGTTTGGAAACAAAACTCAAAAGGGAACTAGCAGTTCCTTCGTAAATCACCAAGGCTCAAATTAAAAGACATAAATTGTTTTGGTGATAAAATAATTAGAAGAAAAATCTAAAGGAGGTTGAAACCTACTAGAATTTATGTTAGACTTGTCCAAGGTGGGAATGAAGGTTTGGGAAGAAAGATCTTCGTTGGGTGTCATGGCAAAAGAAAAGTTTGAATGGGAGAGAATAAGCCCAAGGTTTTTATAGGAAGACTTTTCATAAAAAGGAAATTGTCAAAACTCTTTTGAAAATAATTTGTGTTGAGCCAACACAAGGTTAAAACCCTCAAGACCAGAAATCAAGGTTGAGAAGGACATGGATTGTCATAAAAGATTTGAGAAGGAGGGGTTTTAAGAAAGATTCAAATATCCTCCTTCCAAAAGACCAAAGAATTTGATGAAAACAAATCCAAATTTTTTGGAGTGTTACAGACGCAACTGTCGAGATGTGTAGGAAATCACTTGACGATCTTGCATGAGTATGCAACCTAGTCCTTGTCGCGAGGAGTCGCAATAGATAATAAAGTCCTTGGAAAAGTCTGGTGGTACCAGTATGGGAGCAGACGTCAGGCGTTTTTTCATTTCTTGAAAGCTGGACTCGCACTGTGTGGTCCACTCGAACCTTTTATCTTTCTTGAGGAGTTCAGTTAGAGGTTTAGCAACCTTGGAGAAATTATCGATGAAGCGTCGGTAATAACTCGCTAATCCAAGGAAACTCCTAACTTGCTTGGCCGATTCAGGTGGAGTCCAATCAAGGATGGCCTGAACTCGCTCGGGATTGACAGCAATACCCTTACCAGAGATTACATGACCCAGATAGGTCACTTCTGGCAACCATAATTCACACTTGGAGAATTTGGCGTAAAGGCGGTGCTCTCAAAGTTTCGTCAATACCAACCTTAGATGCTCGGCATGATCTTCCTTGTTCTTGGAGTATATGAGTCTATTATCGAGGCATACCACGATGAATTTATCCAAGTACTCCATGAATATAGAATTCATTAGCCGGGAGAAAGTGGCTAGGGCATTGGTTAATCCGAAGGACATGACGGTGTACTCGTATTGGCCATAACGAGTAACAAAGGCCGTCTTGGGAATGTCCCCGTTCTTGATTTTGATTTGATGGTAGCCCAACCTCAAATCCATTTTGGAAAAGAATGAGGATCCATCGAGATGATCATACAGGCCGTTGATCCCGGGGAGCGGATACTTGTTCTTTATGGTGACCAGGTTGACAGGTCGATAATCTACAACCATCCGATCCGTTCCATCCTTCTTCTTGACGAAGAGGACGGGGCAAGCCCAAGGAGAGGAACTAGGACGGATGAAACCTTTTTCAAGGACTCATCGAGTTGTTTCTTAAGCTCAGCTAGTTCTAAGGGTGCCATCTTATAGTGTCTTCTAGAGATTGGAACAGTTCCTGGAATAAGATCTATCACGAACTCTACATCTCTGTCAGGTGGAACACCTGGCAGTTCTTCTGGAAAGACATCCGGGAAGTCACGAACTACTGGGATATCCTCGAGTTCTGGTAGAGGGCTGGCATTAAGAGAGTAGAGCTGACGCTCAACCATTCAGGCCAAAACATTGACTGTCTTGCCGGATGGGTGTGTAAGTTGAACAGTCCTAGTGTAGCAATCAATCTTAGCATAATGAGATGTCATCCAGTCCATACCCAAGATGATGTTTATGTCCGAGGACTTGAGAGCTATTAGAGATGCAAGAAAGACAAGTCTATCGACAAGGATTTCATTCCCATGGCTTACTCTAGAAGTTTGCCATTTCGAGCCAGGAGTTTGAATTACCATGGAAGTGGGCATGTCACAAAAAGTCATGTGGTGCATTCGAGCATAGCTCTCAGATATGAAAGAATGAGATGCTCCAGTATCAAAAAGAACAGATGCCGGATGGTAGTTAACAAGAAGCATACCAAGGACGACGTTAGGATCCTCATAAGCTTCCTCAACAGAGACATAGTAGACATGGCCACGAGCAGTGGTGACTGGCTTGAAATAGTTCACCTTGCCTATTGGCTTACCACGGCATACATACCTTTTTGGCTCGTTCTGAGGACACTCTCGCA
Organism: Secale cereale; assembly: GCA_902687465.1. Lineage (NCBI taxonomy): Eukaryota > Viridiplantae > Streptophyta > Magnoliopsida > Poales > Poaceae > Secale > Secale cereale. The sequence continues at coordinate 468,599,038 of LR738710.1, read as the reverse complement.
TGTAGTGGCCTGGTTCTCCACACTTGAAGCATGTCACAGTGCCAGTGCGTGGGGCGGTGTTGGCAGAAGGTCCTCCATAAGTCTTAGGCGGTGCATACTGCTAGGTTGGGCGAGGCGCCTCATAGGATGGCCTCGGAGTGAACCTGGGTGGCAGAGCTGTGTTTGGAACCCACACACGGCGCTTGTGAGAGCCAGAGCCGGATGAGGAACCAAAGTCACGGGGGTGCTTGCGTGTGGCTTCAAAATCAGTCGGACCTGTCTCAGCACCGATGGCTTTATTCACTAGCTTCTGGAAGGAGGTGCACTCGTGCAGTCGGAGATCTCGGCGAAGTTCAGGGCTGAGTCCCTTGCGGAACCTCGCCTACTTCTTAGCGTCGGTGGACACTTCTTCGGGAGCATAGCGTGCCAAGTTACCAAACTCACGGCTATAGGCATCCTCGGTTAGCCTGCCCTGGGTGAAATTACAAAATTCCTCCCGCTTGCGATCCATAAGACCTTCCGGAATGTGATGTTCACGGAAAGCCTCGCTAAACTCTGCCCAAGTGGTAATCTGGCCAGCAGGACGCATAGCCTCATAGTTTTCCGATCAAAGGCTAGCACGACCCTCAAGATGGTAGGCAGCGTAGGTAACCTTATCAGCTTTGGCCACACGGGCAGAATGCAGCTTGTGGGTGATACTGCGAAGCCAGTCATCCGCATCAAGGGGTTCAGCGGAATGATGGAACTTTGGTGGGCACATCTTGATAAAGTCATTTATAGACACCACGTCATTCCTTTGGCGAAAGGCAGTATTCTGCTCTATGCGTTCCAGCAGACGGTTGGTCTCTCTCTTGTTCCTTTCTGCTTCCAACATGACTTCAGCCAAGGAGGGTGGTTGAGGCAGATTCTCATCTCTAGCCCCAGTGGCTTCACCCTGCTCCTGAGCAGCAGGGGTGCTGCGAGTGTTGACCATCCTAGGAAAACAAAACGACGGTTTAGACAAGGATGGCAAAACTTTGACATAGGAGTGCATAATGTATTGGATGACACGGAATGCAGAGATGTTCATCTGTACGACATGGTAATATAGAAACGGCCATATATACACCATTGGTCATACACCATACATAGTTTAGTACAAGCCAAGGCTAAAGTACAACTACTGTGAAAGATGATACATCTCATCAGAGGCATTCCAAGCTCCTATACATTATTTATCTACGCCTCCGGAACTCAATGTAAATAAATTCATATTCCACATGACACGCAGGACTGTGGAAAATACAACTACTACAATACTACTACTGCCACGGTCTAGCTCAGACGTTTCCGTAGTAATCTTCGTAAAGATTACCCCCATAACCTGGAAGTGGAACATGTGGATCTGGAAACTCTCGAGCACTTGAAGGCTGTGGACCATAGGGACAGGAATGCGGTCTCGGTCCCGCTGGTGGTGGTAACCAACACCCACGTGGAGGTGTAATACCCCCAATGTCACGCCAATCCATACGATCGGGCAGACGAGTCCGCACGGGGTACAAATCCCGCATATCCAGATATCCGTCCCGCACGACAGGTGCAAGCCGTGTCAGAGTGGCCCAGTGGGCGGCTCGAGTGTTATAAAGCTCCATCCGGAGGGCACGGACCTCATGGTCCCTATCCTCCAGCATCTGAGTGGTAGTCTAAAGTAGCGGCTCCTCATGAGCGGCATCGGTGTACATACTGGTGTAGTAGCCTTCCTCTCCAGAAAATGAGGCTGACATATAGCAGAACTCGGTGTTCAGCAGCAAAGCATGCCTAGCCCGGATGATAGTCATCATCGAGTAAGCAGCATCCGACACTGCCATCTCGATGGTAACCCCGAGTCCATACGTCCAATGGATGGGGTCGGTAGCTCCGGGATATGAAGGGTATATCCGGACTATGCAGAAGTACTGACTCTGGTTGAAATCCCGGTACTGCTCCTCCACAGTATACTCAGGATACCAACGGTAGCCAGTCTCGGTCAATACACGGACCAACATGGCCATGTGACCTGGCACATTAATGCACCGGGTCAGACGGAGCACCTGATGAGGGGTGCGGTCAGACATCTGAAACACGAGATAATGCAAAGGCATTAGAATTTCTAGAAGAAATCGGGAAGCATAACAACTATAAATGCTCAAAAAAGATTTTGAGACATCATACAAATGATAGCATAGCCACTCAACAACATCATATCAAGGTTCCGGGTCCAACTAATCAACATACTGGAAAGGTAGAAACTGAACCGAGGCTTGAAACCAACAATCCTAAGAGTCTACGGATTAGTAACACATGAACCTAGTAAAGATGAGAGGCCTAGTCCTAAACCCCCGTAGAAAGAATAGGCTGACTCAGATCAGAAGGGCATAAGGTAAAGAAGTAAAAAGAGCCTTACATCCCCTTCCACAATCAATTCCCCTACATATAACTAAGAATTTCTAGACTCAACATCGACCAGTTTGGCTTGAAGAACCTACAGGCAGTCCGGCTCTGATGCCAACGCTGTCAGGACCCCGATCCTAAGTCACACCGATCTAGCATGTAACACATCATATCACTTTGCGGCCTCACGCACGGTATCCCCACGGGTGCCACCTTACCTGGCCCGGGACCATTTGCGCATTTTGGCACACATATATGATAGTGTCGCTAGCATCCATATGACAGAGAACCCGGGCCAACATTGCTAGTTATAAACCAAAAGTGGCACAAAATTACAGAGACAGGCATACATGACCCAACAACGAATGTGTCGGTCATCAACGTATGAACCCAAGTCGTAGCAATCTACATGGACTTAAAGGAACATCGCGTGACATTTCCCCTAAGGGACAGACACAGGAACGAAGAAGGACACATGCCGGCCAGCCTACGTGTTTCGGAGCAGTAGCAAGCTACCAAGACTCAGTGGAAGCACTAGGAGGCATTTCCTGTAAAGTAGGCTACCAAGGGTAAACAACTAGGTGTCGGATCCCACACATATCAAGCATTTCAATAACATATAGACAATATGCTCAATATGTGCAAATACAACATTGCATCACAACATAACTCTATGACTCAAAGTACTTTATTTAAGAGGCTCCGAAGAGCCATACATAACATATCCATACAGGTAGGGGTCACATGACCAAACACTCAAGTCATACAAGCATACAAGCACATGCGGAAGCTAACTTGTCTGAGTACAGACAACTTGGAAAGAAAACATGCTTGGTGTAGCCTGACTATCTACAAGGCCCTTCACAAGTCCAAGATCTCCGGCTGGGTAGAAAGCTACTCGTCGACGTCAAGGTCTATGTAGAACCCATCAGAGGGGGCAGGGTTCTCCTCTGCAACAGTTATTAAGCAAACATGAGTACAAAGGTACTCAACAAGACTTACATCAGATCCTATCATACATGCATCATTATCAACAAGGGTAGTGGAGTTTATTGCAGCAAGCCAGCTTTGACTCTTGGCTAACCTATACTACAACTCTAAGCAGATTGCAAGATGAGACTACGCACACGAGTCCACTACTCACCACAACAATACACTACCATGGATCCTCTCCCGTCATCCTACGGAAGGGCCATCCACGACACTCTCACTTGTCTTGAGACTTATAGGAGTAACCATTAACTTGTCTATGAATTGTATAAGCAACCAAGTGGTCCTTAACCGCGAACAATGGCTATTCGAATAGATTGGTAACCATGCAGGGGTGTACTTCTTCACACATGTTTCCACCACTTAGCGTCTGCACACGACATGTGCTCGACAGACTTCAAGCGAAAGCCGACCTGGGTGTAGACCACGACCTAACCAACCACTCAAGTCTCTAGTCCAGGTTTATCGCCTATTTGGGTTCCATCGGTGGGGAGATCCGGTCGGGGTGTCGCTCACGGCCCCAAACGATGTGTACAGGGTTCCCGAGTCACCAAACGGGTGACCAGTACACCGTGCCACATACCTGTCGCGTCACAGCCCACCCTGAGGGTCAGCGCTGCGCACGACCTCCAATAAACTACAAACACCAGAAACTATTTGCAACTCCTGGATAGAGGACAAGGGTAGTTAATAAGTCGAGAGATTCAATTAAGGATCCCAATGTGTGGTAGTAGCTGATCTTAAGTCACACACACAGAATTCTGATCCTATGGACGGTTCCAATGAAACAACCCACCATGTACTCGTACATGGCCTTTCATCGATACCTTTACCAAGCATATTCCACACTTCACTCTCTTTACTAGACATGATCATTTCACTCTGATCCATCACCCAGATGAACCAGACCTGACACAACTCTAAGCATAGCAGGCAACATAAATAAATAGCATGGTAGGAAACACATCACATGGCTCAATCAACTGCTACACATGCTAGTGGGTTTTAACTATTTACTGTGGCAATGACAGGTCATGCAAAGGAATGGGGTTCAACTACCGCAGCAAATAGCAGTTCACACGTTGTTGCCTTAATGTAGTAAAAGAGAGCAGAAGCAAGAAGATAGGTTTGTATCGGAATGATGAATGGGTTGCTTGCCCGACAGATCGGTTGTCGGGTACTGCTCTTTAGTTGGATACACAGATGTATCCTCGGAAGCAAAACCTACCACGGAGAACACCGGTAATGCAATCAATACACAACCAAATGCAACTATGATGCATGCTCATGACATGGCAAGATGGATGTGTGCTGGGCTAATGCAACTATAAACAGAAAGGTTTGAGCTTATTTGAATCAAAGATTCAAATTCATGCCCAAACTATTATTATTTAAAGTGCATTATCATGTTTTGATGTGAACAACAAGGTTAACTTGCTCAAACATGCATGAAACTAGTGCCAATGGAAAGATTGGATTTTTCTGATAATTTTTCGTATATAAATCTTTTTCATCTGAGCTACTGTTGAATTTATATGAATTTTAGAAGTTAGGGCATTTTCTGAAAATAAATAAATCATTTCTGATTTATTTAAATCACAGAAAACACTTACTGCGTCAGCATGACCTCATGCTGACGTCAGCAGGTCAACAGAGCTGGTCCAGTCAAACCTGACGTGTCGGGTCCACCCGTCAGTCTAACAGAGTTAACTAACATGGTTAATTTAAACTAACTACTAATTAGTAGGGTCGGGCCCACATGTTAGTGGGTCAGCTAATTAGCAGAATTAACTTAACACTAATTAATCCTGAACTAACACAGTCAACGACTGGGCCCACAAGTCAGTGGCACAGGGGGAGGTTAAACCCCCTGGTCAGCGGGTCAAACCCATCGGCGGCTAGTCGCCGGCGAGGCCAGACGTAGCGGAGCGCCTCGGGTTTTGTCCTCCCACGACCAAATCGACGACGGAGCACGTCTACGGGCAGCTGGGAGTGAGCCGCGTTGAGTGGTGCTCGACTTGGAGCTCGAGGTCGGTGGAAACGACGCCGGCGACGAGTCCAGCGGCCGCCGGAGTTCGGGTGAGGCCGAACTCGTGGCTGCTGTGCTCGTGGAGGCACGTGGAGTGGTCCTACAGCATCTACGCGAGGCGGTGGAGATGATGGGCACGACGGCCGGGCCGTTAGCTGGCTGAAGAAACGTCAGCGGCGAGCGTGTGCGGCGGCGCATGCGGGCGAGCAAGGTGCACTCGCTACGGTGCACGGGAGCGAGAACGGAGAGGCTGGGGAGGTGCAGGAGGTCACGGCGGTTGCAGCGAGCTAGACGACGGGCTCGGGTTCGAACTGGTGCGGTGGTGACAGCGAAGCGGATCTCCGGTGGCCGAAGGTTGAAGACGACGTCGACGGTGGAGAAGCCGAGCGTGCGAGCGCTCGGGGCTCGGCCTGTTCGACGTAGTGCACGATGGCGGTGCTCCCTGACACGGTGAGGCGACGGTGGGGCGACGGTGGCTATGGCTACGATGGCGGTGAGCTCGCGGGCGCGTCGGCCATGGCGAGGAGAGGGCGAGGGAGAGGGACAGGGGGAGAGTGCGGTGTCCAGAGGGTTCGGGCGACGACGTGGAGGCGAGCCAGGCGTCGTGGAGGCGGGAGGGGGGGGGAGGGTGAAGCAGGGCGGCGGGCAGCTGCGTGGCGCCCGCAGGCTCACTGGCGTGCTCCTCTCTGCCTGCCTGGAGAGAGGAAGCAGCTGCGTGGAGCGGCTGCTGGGCTGGGCCGGCCAGCTGGGCCGCTAGGTAAGTCTCTCTCTCCTCTCTTTTCCTAATTTAGTTTCTGTTTTTTTTCTGCCACTTTGTTGAATTATTAAAAATGCTAGAACATTTTTATAAATCATGAAACTGACCATGTCCACTTTATATAATATAAACAACATGGAACATTTTAGTTTATGATTATTTGGGCATTCAAAATATTTTATAGCATTTAAATGCCCAAATGCAAATAAAATATGATTTAATCCAGTGACCTTAGGATGACCTATAAAATTGTGCACCATTTTTGTCCGAGGCTTAAGACCAAGGCAAAGATGATGAACATTTTTGAAGGGCATTTAGGGTACATTGGAAAAGATTTTATTTAACCCTAGTTGAAAGAAGAGGGGTGCTGGGGTTTCTGTCATCCCCATTTCAAGTTTCTGGAAAAGTTAAACATGATGCACACTCTAGCTAGTCCTAATGCAAGCACAGACTAGGGATGTGATAGTAGATTCGGTCTCCAAAAAAATGTACACGTGTAGTTAATTTTTTTGGTCAATGGTACACTTAGTTTATTAGGAAATATCGCACAGGTAACTGACTTATGGATCATTAACGCAAAAAACGCACACGAGTACGCCATAGAAACCGTGTGTCTTGTGATCTTTCAATAATTCTTATATCTATAAGCATCTCCAACCGCACCTAATTTCACAAATCTCTTTCATTGTATCAGGATTATTCAATGTACATGAATGAGGCAAGATGACACCCGATGAGCAATCGCCGGTTTATGAAATGCAATCAAGTGTCAACCTGCCTCGTTCGCATAGCCAGATTTGATTCTATGCAACAAGAGAGAAGCTTGCTGCCATCCGCTGGCGCGGCAATTTAAGTTCGTGTGCGGCAAACTCACGCGACGAGGTGAGACTAAAAACCAGCTGCGGCTAGCTCTAGTCTCCGGTGGCTGCGCGCGGACATTTCAGGAGTATTTAGGGCCAGGGTGCGGCTACAAAACTTCAGTGAACACATGCTAATCAATGCTCAAAGCCCTCAAAGGATGCGCTTACTGATGTTGTACCTTAATAATAGACAATACCAACTTAAAGTACTACTGGTAATTAATTAAACAAACTTACGGGCGACACACACACTAATTACTTCTCACATGCTGCCATCGGGGCATGTTGGCCAGACACCATCGCTCTCCTTCCCGGCCTTGTAGGCGGTAGCTCGCCATGCTTCGATCTCCGCTGAGCTCTCCTCGGCACGGCGTGCGGCCTCTTCTTTCTTGCGGTGGCGGGACTCTCTTTTCTTGACTGCTTTATGCCTTTTCCGCTCCTTCTGTGTGGCTTTGGCCGCCTCTACATCCACTGCCCATTCGTCCATGGTAGCATCAAAGTCCAGCCACGTAATTGTGTGGCCTCCGGCGACGATGAACTCGGCGCGGCGAGATGCCATCGCTTCCTTACCATGTGTGCGGTCGTGGGCGGCGAGGTACACGGCGCGGCGGGATGCCATCGCTTGCTTAACAGTTACTGTGCACCACGATGCCATGAATGACGCTTAGAGAGAGCTCTGGGACGGAGTGGCCGGTCAACCGTATAGTGTGGTGGTTTTTAAGAGCTCAACGACAAACAATGAAGGAAATTTGGCTTCCATTACAATTTTGCTCGTTCATTATCGCACATGGTTCATCTCCATCGCCTCCGGAAATAGTGTGCGCTGAGCCTATTGTGTGTTGCGTTATGATTAGCTAGAACCCTAACCACGCGGATCGCGCGTGTGCACCGTAGGATGCACTGCGATCGAACAACGATCCACGTCCCTCACATTACATCCGTGCAGCTATACCTGGATTGGATTTATATGCGCTAAATGCCTAGAAAATGCACATAATACCCTAAATATAGTAAATGAGCCTGAAAAAATGCCAAATTTGAACACGGTGATTTGTAGGGTGTATGTTCGTCGTAGAAAAAAACACCAGGGCAAAGAACAAAGAAAGTTTGGATTCCCCATCAATCTTGGTGATTTCCCTCTCGAAAGCATGGAACTTCCTTGGTGATGGTTCGACTTATGAAGGGCATGCATGACGACATAAGTTAAGCCCTCTCAAATTTTTACAAGGGCATGGTGAGGCCATACCATGGCACCATTGTCACGCCCAATATGCGATTCTATCTCGATCACTAGATAAAACTTGTGATTGAGGCACAACCACATTTCGGACGCTTAGAAAGATGGGTATCATTACATCGTACAATTACATACATAGATGAGGATACATACAAGTCATACAATTACCACATGAATTCAACACATCATACGCAAGACATCTGACTACGGATGAAAAACACAACGACATCCATCCTGCTATCACAGGCTTCCGACCAGGAACCTATCCAAGGACTGACGAATAAGAAGAAGAACTCCAACACATGCAAATAACGCTCTCACGTCAAGTCATCGGAAACCTGCACCTGCAACTGATGTTGTAGTAACTGTGAGCCACGAGGACTCAGCAATCCCATAACCATGGGTATCAAGACTAGCAATGCTTAATGGGTAAGGAGAGGTTAAGTGGTGAGGTTCCAGCGCGACTAAGCATATGCATGGTGGCTAACTTACGAGTACCAAAATAAGATGAGCATCTACGCAAACGGTCACAAACTAGTACATGATCGCTAAGAGATCCTGAACTACCCACGAGTCAAACATAACCCCACCGTGTTCTCTTCTCAAGTTGAAAAGAGACGGTCACGGTTACTCACGCGGTTGGTGTATTTTATTTCGGGTCCTCTGTCAAGTTTTCTACAACCGGATATTAACAAATTCCAATCCGCCACATAATGGCAGGCACATATTTTGAAAGATCATAACCCTGCAGGGGTGTCCCAACTTAGCCCATCATAAGCTCTCACGATCAGCAGAGGTAAAAACCCCTTATCTTAGGGAAGGCCCGACCAGACTCGGAATCCCGGCGCACAAGACATTTTGACAATGGTAAAACAAGTCCAGCAAGACTTCCTGGAGTGCCGACACCCTTATAGTAGCCGCGTGTATCTCTTCTCAGGCCACGTCTGGATGAGCACAGCGTACGACGACCAAATACCCCAAGTTGCCAAGGGGCAGCGCCGCAAACGACTCTAGTTTGGACCAACACTCATGAGGAGCACTGGCCCGGGTTGTAAATTAAGTCCTTGGGGTCCGGAAAGTCCCTATGCAAGTTATTTAGTTATTAGGCAAATGGTAAAAACAAAGTTGGGCCTTGCTGGAGGAGCTTTATTCAAAGCGAACTGTCAAGGGGTCCCCATATACCCAACCGCATTAGGAACATAAAATCAAGGAACATAACACCGGTTTATCGGTTCTTAAGGCGGCATGAGTGGAACAAAACACCGAGCAAAAGGCCAAGCCTTCTACCCATTGCCAAGTATATATGTGCATTAATTTAATTAATAGATATTGTGATATTCCAAAACATCCAAGATCCTACATGGAGCAATCTTGATCTTCACCTGCAACTAACAACGCTATAAGAGGGGCTGAGCAAGCGGTAACATAGCCAAACAACGATTTGCTGGGATGGTGTCAAAGGTTAGAGGTTTCATGGCAACAAGGAGGGGCTGACAACAAATAGATAGGTAGCGCGACATATAGCGATAGCATCGAGACAACTAGCATAGCAATGATAGTAATGAGATCCAAGGTGACGGTCATCTTGCCTGAGATCCCACAAGGAAGAAGAACGAGTCCATGAAGAAGACGAAGAAGAAGCCACATAGACGAACCAAGCGTAGACGAACGAATCCTCACGATCACAACGAAACAGGAACTAACGAGAAGAAGCAAACTAGATGGTAAACACACAACACAAAAATAAGACAAGATGCTCAACCAGGTATGATGCATGACAAGGCTACATGATGCAAATCATGGCAAGAGATGAAGCATGCAAGATAATCACACTAACCAAGTTAAAATGAGGCCGGAAACAACATATAACAATTCCGGTAAGTCCTCATATGCAAATTTCGAAATTGTTCCAGATCTGAACAAAACTTATGTTCAAGTTGTTAAACAGCAAGATAACTTGCACCATGATGATCTACTCGAAATTCTAGTCAAGTTACATATAAAGTTTATTTAATTCGGAGCTACGGCCTAGAAGATATGAGCAAAACAAGTTAAGCATGAAAAAGATTCAAGATCCATTCAAACAACAATCAAACACACTTCAAACATGTATACAACATGATATTATGCATCTACATGCAAAAACACGCAAGTTTCATATAGGACACACTCAAAATGGAGCAACGGTTCAACACATACACATGAAACAAGATATAACAACAATCTGCCCCAAAACAGCAACTTGGCACTTTGCAATCATCAAAACAACATGCTACAGGAACAATTCATGGCATCAAAGAGCATGGCAAGATGTACATGTCAAGCACTACAAACATGATCACTGAGCTACTACCAAACACCACTAGAACATGCTCAAAACATCATGTTAAGATTGCAAAAGATAACAGATTCACAGACTTAGTGAAATAAAACTGAACATGGCAGCAACAAGAACAAGTACGCATGTTTGCAATCTTGTGCAACTCATCTCAAAGCATATCATGGCATGTGAATATAACCAACAACAAGAAGACCTGTTTATGAAGCTACTCATGGAAAGAACATGGTCATAGGATGCATAGAACACTAGCTATTCACATGGCAAAGCTGAACTTGCTGATAACAGACTGACAAAAACATTTTATAGAAATTTGAGAGCAATAAAGAGACAAGCTATAACAACCTATAATTGCAAATAAGGGCATGGATGGATAGAGCATAAAATGTACTTCAATACATGGTCACTGGACATTCCAAAACATGCATAGATATGACCGGGGCATCAAACAAACATGGCATCACAATGTAACAGTTTCAGACTTAGCAGTTTTCAACAAGTCCCATAAATCAGCAAACCGCGAGTAGGCCACTTTGCAAGCTTGTTGCTCTCACCACACGACATATCATGAAAAGTGGATTGCACCAATGCAAAGATGACATGATTGTGCTCCTAACACATGTTGACATGATGCTCAAACAAAAATCATACATAAAGATATGAAAAAGACAAATCAGCAAGTTTCGTTAGTTTTCAGCACTTAACAACAACATACACTTTTGTAACAGAGATGATGGCATCAAGATGAACCCTAACATGTATGCAAGGCATACCATCACCTAGAGCATTCAGATACGAACATTTTGATATATCATAAGCTCCATTTGGACCAAGATGCACAAAGTTACACATTGTTAAACATGCCTACATGATGTTGGCAGACAACAAGGACTTGATAGTAACATCACATAGAAGTTTTTCAACAAAGATTAAGACATCAAGATGAACAATAACATGCATGCAAACCACACTATCATCTAGAGCATCACGAGACGAACATTTTGACATATTACACACTCCAATCGGGCACACGTGCACAAAGTAACAAGCACCACAACATGCCATGATGATATGATTTCTTAGGGACTTAGACGAATAAACAACCTCTCGGATGGACAATGTCCGGGTCTGGCCGGACATGTCCGGACGCGGCCGGTTCATCCTCCTCCTTGAGGAGGTCAACGGCGAGGCTGGCAAGGTCGTGCCGGCGGGGAGGAGGTCCGGCGAGGGGCGAGGAGGCCGGAGCTGGGCGGATCCGGCCGTGGGCGCCCCGGATCTGGCCGGAGGCTGCCAGCGTTGGCTCGGAGGCGAGCTCCTGCGGTGGCCGGCGATGGTCGCGACTCGGGATGAGCTGCGGGATCAAGATCCTACCCTGATCTAGAGCGGGGAGGCTAGGGAGGTGACGGATCGGGCTGGGCGGTGCTGACGGGGTCCGACGGCTGCTCGGGTCACCGGCGGCAGAGGGAGGAGCTTGAGGCGGCGGGGTCGGCTAGGCGAACGGCGGCGGGGGGCTGCGGGGCTCGGCAAGGGGAGGCTCGCGGACGGAAGCAGCGACACGCGCGGGCTCGGGTGCGGCCCGATTCGGGCCCAGGGTGGCTCGCGGCGGGCCGCAGCCGGGCCTGCAGGGTTGCGGCGGTGGGGGAGCCAGGGGGACGTGTGGAAACGTTGGGTTGGTCGAGGGGGCGGCTGGCGGCGGCGCTGGCATATGGGACGGCAACAAGTGGCGGCAACGGGTGGATCTGGCGCTGATTTTGAGGGAGGAGGTTGGTGGAGCTACGAGACAGAGGTAGGGGATGGCTAGGAGTTAGGTTTAGGACATTTTTGGCATGGGGGTGTGGTTATATATAGAAGGGGCCTAGGGTTAGGTGTCCAGGTGGGTTTTCGGACCCTCCGATGATGATCGGACGGCTCCGGATGTGAGGAGAGGTAGGATGGCCTAGGTGGTGCTGGTGGGCTGTGTGGAGAGGCCTCGGGCTGAGAAGAGAAGGAAGAAGAGAGGCCCGACGATAGTTTCCGGAGACTGAAAACGTCCGACGTTAGACCGGCAATAGTGCCGCTATAGTTTAACGGTTGGGCTATCAAACGAGCTCCGAATGCGTTGAAATTTGACAGGCGGTCTACCTATGCTATAATAAGACCGCACGTCAACTTTCATCCTATTCCGAGAAATTTTTCAGGCCACTTATAAAATAAATATTCGGAGGTGCCGCGGGCGCGTGTGAGTGTGTCTGGGCTCCAAACAGACAACGGAAAGGACGGGCAGACTCGGACGGATCCAAGTTTTGAAAACATGATGATGACATGCCAAAAAGCAAAACGCAAGAAGATGACCTGGCAATGACAACGAATAACTAGAAGACACCTAGTGCATCAGACTCGGGGCATCACAACCATGCCAGGCATCATGTTTTTCAAGCATTTATTTCATTTTTCTATAGTTGAAAACCCAATAAACAAACGTCTGTTGTTGACTATTGCCACACATTTTATCAAAATATCTGTGCATTCCTTGTAAAAGGCATAAGAATTTACTAAATGGCACGAACATGGTTTTCCAAGCCGATCTTGTGCACCCTTTCATGCACCGATTGTTTGAACTTGAGTTATGTGCATTAACGCCTAGAAAATGCACATAATCCCCTAAATATGGTAAATGAACCCAGAGAAGTGCCAAATTTGAATACAGTGATTGGTAGGGTGAGTGTTCATCATAGAAAAAAACGCATGGACAAAGGACAAAGGAAATTTTGACCCCCCTTCAATCTTGGTGATTTCCCCCTCGAAACCGTGAAACTTCCTCGGTGATGGTTCGATTTATGAAAGGCGTGCATGATGACATAAGGCAAACATTCTCAAATTTTTACCAGCGTACGGTGAGGCCATACCATGGCACCATGCCATGCGTCATGTTTTCCAAGCATGTATTTCATTTTTTATAGTTGTTAACCCAGTAAAGGATGCATTTGTGGTTGACTATTGCCACACATTACCTTGAAATCTCTGTCCATTCCTTGTAAAAGGCATGAGAATTTACTAAATAGCACGCGCATGGTTTTCCAGACCGTTCTTGTGCACCTTTTCATGCACCAATTGTTCGAATTTGAATTATGTGCATTAATGCCTAGAAAATGCACATAATCCCCTAAATATGGTAAATGAGCCCAGAAAAATGCCAAATTTGAACACGTTGCATTGGAGGGGGTATGTTGATCACTGAAAAAAAACTGAATGACAAACTAGGATGCAAATTTGGATTCCCCTTAAGTCTTGGTGATTTCCCCTCGAAACCATGAAACTTCCTTGGTGATGGTTCGATTTATGAAGGGCATGCATGACAACATAAACAAACCTTCTCAGCTTTTTACCAGGGCACGGTGAGGCCATACCATGGCACCATGCTAGGCGTCATGTTTGTGAAGGACGTATTTCATTTTCCATAGATCACCCAGTAAATGGCGCGTTTGTTGTTGACTATTGCCACACATTTCCCTTGAAATCTCTGCCCATTCCTTGTAAAAGGCATGAGAATTGACTAAATACCACAAGCATTGTTTTAGACCGTTCTTGTGCACCTTTTAATGCACCGATTGTTCGAATTTGAATTATGTGGATTAATGCCTAGAAAATGGACATAATCCCCTAAATATGGTAAACGAGGCCGGAAAAATGCCAAATTTGAACACGTTGCATTGCAGGGGATATGTTAATTGTAGAAAAAAACTGAATGACAAACTAGGAAGGAAATTTGGATTCCTGACCCCTTCAATCTTGGTGATTTCCCCCTCGAAATCATGAAATTCCTCGGTGATGGTTCAATTTATGAAGGGCATGCATGAAGATATAAGTCAACCCTTCTTTTTACCAGGGCATGGTGAGGCCATACCATCGCACCATGCCAGCCGTCATCTTTTTCAAGCATGTATTTCATTTTTTCTAAAGTTGAAAACCAATAAACGACATGTTTGTGGTCGACTATTGCCAGCAATTTTTGTGAAATCTCTGCCCATTCCTTGTAAAAGGCATGAGAATTTACTAAATAGCACGAGCATGGTTTTCTAGACCGCACTCGTGCACCTTTTCATGCACCAATTGTTTGAATTTGTATTATGTGCATTAATGCCTAGAAAATGCACATAATCCCCTAAATATGGTAAATAAACCCGGAAAAGTGCCAAATTTGAACACGGTGATTTGCAAGGTTTATGTTCATCGTAGAAAATAACTCATGGACAAAGGACAAAGGAAATTTGGATCCTCCTTCAATCTCGGTGATTTACTATCGCACACGATTCATCTCTGTCGCCTCTACAAACCATGTGTGTTCACCCACACATGCAAAAGAAAAAAGAAAACCCTCGCCCACTTCATCCCCACGCACTCGCTGCATACTCCTCCGCAACTCTGTAGCTCATCAACTTCTACCGCGGCGGCCACCCTAAGCTCGACGGCTGTCAACGACGGGTGGAGGTCACACTCCAAACGGACGGGATTTCACCCCTACCGCTTGTCGCTGCCTATCTACACCGACTTGTACCGATATTCTAGACTCTGGTCGATTGGGGTTTTCTATGGGATTGGGCCGGGGATTTTTCTCATGGAGAAGGGAATCAATTTAGCAAAAATATTCACACATCTCTTATCGCAGTCCATCCGTCGCTGTTAATCAACCGGCGGAAATCACCGTGGATTCATTTTTCTTGAAGCTGATTTGAGGGTTCTCATTCATGTGTCCATAGTGCGAGCACAAATCGGGCAAGTGTGGTCGCGGCCAGTCGGAAACGAAGGTCTCTCACCATTCCGGATGACTTTAGGGAGCGCTCAGTATGTTCAATCTCACCCTACCACGGCCGGTATGGCCTAAAATTGTGAACGTATACTGTGTATTGCTACATTTGGATAAACGGTACAATGCCACATGCAGCCTTGATGTGGAAGCCGATTTTCCCCTATATTAGGCAAATTTATGATGTATTGTTCATTCAGTTACTCTCATATTTTCATCAAATCTTTGTTACATTATCTATTTTAATTATATATTATTGTACTTTTATCAGTTACTCCCGTATTTGCATCTTGCTCTGTTATATTCAATATATCTAATTTACGATCTTAATTTTAATTTCAAGCAGTACATCCCTTGATTTGCAAGAACATGAGTAGAAGGAAATCTTGGGCTTTACTTTGTTGATGACT
The DNA here is from genome assembly GCA_902687465.1 of Secale cereale. Taxonomy (NCBI): domain Eukaryota; kingdom Viridiplantae; phylum Streptophyta; class Magnoliopsida; order Poales; family Poaceae; genus Secale; species Secale cereale. Next base: position 468,583,246 of record LR738710.1, on the reverse strand, counting down.
CCATGGATGTCATATTGACAGCGCATCATGGATTTATAATGACAGTTAGCGTAAAACTTGATAAAGATGGTCACTCCTATTTTGATGCGGGCCTTTGGTGAAAAATGTCTAAGTGTTATGAACTGAAAGATGTCAAAAAAATTCTAGTGCGTGCACCACAACCTGGTCGAATTAACATGGATCTTTACTTCCCCAACGTCTTCAGCCGATCAAAGTCTTATAGAGGTTACTGTCCTTTCAACTTTCTCCACGCTGGCATATTACTTAGCAAAATCGGGGTATTTGTTCTGACTAATTGATCACTATTTAAGCAACCAATTGTGATTTCCTTTTATGACTCCATTCCTAGACAGTAACAAATTATATTTACCAATTTATGTGCACTATATATTCTTCTGCCATGTTCTAAATAAATAATACCTTTCCACCTTTTAAGCAGGATATGTTGGATGCATAGTTAATGATATGTATGTTACTAAGTGTACCAAATTTCACAGGAAGGACTTGAAGCATGTCATAAACTTTGTTGATAATCTGACCAAGACCAATTGTGTGCACAAAATGCTGGTACAAAGTCTTGTTTTTATGTTGATGCTCATAAACTATATATATCTTCAACGATATGTTACAATTGGTTTTTGTTCTACATTTAAACAGAAACTGTAGCTGTTCCTAGATCGATTTCCCGACGTGGTCAAACTACACTTGTGCCTACTAATAACGCCAAAGTGATTGCAAAGTATTGTGTTTCTAGCAGAAATAGAACCATTCAAATTAACAAGTTCTCGCTTGTCGGGGCAATGCATCCATATTGGAAAATTGGAGACACTATTCTACTCATGCTCTACCAAGGCACAAGAGGGTTCTTCCTTTTCATTGACGAGATGCCGAGTCGCCGTGATCAAGCTACTTCTGGCGGATAGTTGTAGTTGTTGGCCCCCAGCCTCTTAAAATGTGATAGCTGGTACTATGTTAAGTATGTAGATATGTACCATATGGTTATTGGCCCTCAGCCTCTTAAAATGTTCTAGCTCTTACTATGTTAAGTATGTAGATATGAACCATATGGTTGTTGGCCCTCGGCCTCTTAAAATGTGATAGTTGTTATTATGTTAAGAATGTAAATATGGACCATATGGTTATCAAAACCATGTTACGAAGATCCTCCTTTTGTCGAATAGTGTAACCACTGTATATATGTTTACTCAAATGTTGTTTGCCAAGTTCTTAAATTTTCATGAAAAGTATTAGTATTGTACATAGTTCATTGAGTTTAAGCGTGTGCCCGGTAGAGCGGTAGAGTAGAGGACGTCCATGTTTCGGACGTGGCGATCAGCACCGATGTCCAGAAGGCATTTGCATATTAATTGTCCATATCACAAATTCACACACGTATTAACATAAGGAAACATATGTGTAACTTAGTAATCGTCGCACATGAGTACTCGCAAACGCATCGTGTGTGATACTCCTAGCCACTACAAGCAACTAGTTTGCATTTTTCAAAGTTTTTTGTACACACAGAATTGCACACGAATTAATTGTAGTAATCGTCTGTGTTATAATTTCTCATCGCAAACGGTTCATCTGAGTGGGCTGTTTGCCGCTTATCGCACACATCTTGTTTACACGACTCGTTTGTGTTCTTTTGGCTCATCGCAAACAGTTCATCTATGTGAACTGTATACCACATATCACACACATCTTGTTATGTTGAACCGTTTCTGTTGTGTTCCCTAATCAAAAATAGTTCATCCGAGTGAACCATGTGCCGTATATCACACACACCTTGATCTGCCTAACGGTTTTTGTTGCACTCCCTAATAGCAAATAGTTCATCTGAGGGAACTGTATGCCGTATATCACACACACCTTGATATGGCTGCCCATTTCTGTTGTTCTGTCTCATCGCAAACCGTTCGTATGGATCAACCGCATGCCCTGCATCGTACACACAACTAAAATCTGAACCGTGTTAGATGTCTCCGCTATCCCGAACATTTTGCATATTTTTGACGGTTTTTTACATCACCATTTGCGATTAATACATCGCACACAGCTTCGTCAAAGGGTCTTTGATCGTAGTGTCGCGTTAGCAGCATCCTGCAGTAGTGGTATGATGCTACTTTCCAAAGGTTTTCGATGTTGCATGTGAAACTTGGTGCTGTTATGTATTGGCGTAGCTAACTATATGCCTATATGGTGTAATTGAGTGCTCAAGCTATCTAATATAATTCAATTATGAAATCTTGGTGATCGTCATACGGATCTGAAATATATGGTGTGTTTTATGAGAAATGTTGATACGTCTCAAACGTATCTACTTTTCCAAACACTTTTGATATTGTTTTGACCTCATTCTTGTATGATTTGAACTAAACTAACCCGGACTGACGCTGTTTTCAGCAGAGCTGCCTGTATGGTTTTATTGTGTGCAGGAAAACGGATTTTTAAGTATCTCAGAAAAATCCACGAAAAATCACAGAAAATCCACGCACCCGAAGGAACCAGGAACCAGAAGTGGGGTCAGGGGGGGCCAGGGGGTGCCCAGGCGCCCTGTGGGCGCCCCCCCTGGGTCGCACCGGGGGGTCGCCTGGGTGGGGCCCACACCCCCTGGTGCCCTACCTTGCCTCGTATTTGTACTCATGACGCGGAAACCCCAGATCAGAAGTTCTTTCGCAGTTTTCCGTCGCGGAGCCACCGCCACCCTCTGTTCTTCCTCGGGAGGGCTAATGTGGAGGCTGAATTGGCCTCCGAAGAGGGGAGATCGTCGCCATCGTCATCATCATCACCACTCCATCATCCCTCCATGACTTCTCCCTCCATGTGTGAGTAATTCCCCTGCTGTAGGCGAAGGGGATGGTAGGGATTGGATGAGTTAGATCATGTAATAGTTTGTCAGATCGTTGGGGGCATGTTGCCTATCATCTACTATGGTGTTTATCATCTTTGCTTCAACTTGTTATTCTTAATGCTTGACACTTAGGGCCCGAGTGCCATGATCTCAGATCTGAACCATATGTGTTTGCATGAATATATTTGTGTTCGTGATCCTATCTATGAGTTGTTTGCACCTATTACGGTTCGGAACCGGCGATCCCAAAAGTGACAGCTTGGGACACCAAAGGGGATGGTCCGTAGTTTGAGGATTACATGTATCCATTGAGTTCATTGCTTTGTTCCGGTGCTCTTTGACAGGAGCACCTTAATCTCCATAAGTTCCTTTTGGCCCCGTTCGTAGCGGGATGGTAGGACAAAAGATGTTGTGCAAGTTCTTATTGCAAGCACGTACAACTACCTACGGGATACATGCCTAATGTTTGATATTTGCCTAGATGATCATTACTTTTCCGTGTGCCGTGCCCCAAGTTAGAATCTATCTCATCCATGCAGCGCCCAACCATCCATCTCCCTAGCCTACAGTGTTTTAAACCCTGCTTGTCACTAGTTGCTACTTTTGCCATTTACCTTCACTATTTACTTTTTGCTATTTACTTTTACTATCACTATTATCACTATCGTATCACTGTTACCACTTATCTTTTGTTGCAAGTAAGTATATTTCAGGTGCGGTTGAATTGACAACTCAACTGTCAAAGCTTATAAATACTCTTTGGCTCCCCGTGTGTCGAATCAATAAATTGGGTTATTCTTACCCGCGAAGACTATCTCGATCCCTTACGGTTGAGGGTTATCAAGTACCGTTTTCTGGCGCCGTTGCCGGGGAGCATAGCAATATTTACAAGTCTACTTGAGGTATCCTACCTGCTGCACTTTATCGACTATGGGTAAGAAAGGAGACCCCAAGGTTCCGATCTTACTATCTACTACAAGAAGAGGTACTGCTCTTAGCACTAGTGCTACACTTGATTCACCTTCCGTTATGAGTAAGTTTGCCTCACCACCACCACATGATGCTCCTACTGAATCTGTTACTATGTCTGATACTTTTGATGATGCTTCTACTACTTTTGATGATATTAGTTCTCTTAGTTATGCTCTTGAGAAACAAATTGCTGCTGCTGCTAAAAAGTCTGGAATTGAACTTCCTGTTACTCGCTACCCTATTGGTGAAACTTATGATTATCCTGATTTGAGTAAACTCAAAGAGAGGCTCCTTGATGATGATTACTATATGCTTGATGAAGATTTATGCAGGGAACTGACAGAGTTTTCTGGCTCTAACCCTGAAGTTATTAAGAAACTATTTGAAAAACACTCTTTGAAGAACAAAACGGTTCCTGATCCTGAATTTGCTACATCTCCTATATGCATTGATGATCCTGATTATGATTTCTCTGTTGATCTTTCACTTATACCTATGGTTGAAGCTGACCCCTTTTATGGCAGAGAAAATGATGATGCTATTGCACACCTGACTAAACTCGGTGAGTTAGGTGGCCTGTTTACCACAGATGAGAAGATACGATACTTTTATATCACCAAGCTTCTTCCTTTCTCTTTGAAGGAAGGTGCTAAAGCATGGTATGATTCGCTTCCATGCGGTTCCATTAAGAGTCCTCAAGACTTAGCTCACTCTTTTGTTGATAAGTACTTTCCTGCTCACATGCAACATGCTGCTTTACAAAGAATTTATAACTTTAAACAGTTGCAAGATGAGTCCCTCCCTAAAGCTTGGGGGAGGTACTGCGGTCTGATTCGGGCTAGACCAGGACATGAAATCTCTAAGAATGAATTAATCGATATATTCTATGCTGGTCTAACTGATGAATCCAGGTCCTATTTGGACAGTTGTGCTGGTTGTGTTTTTAGGAAAAGAACACCGGACGATGCGGAAGATTTGATGGACGGGATTGCCAAAAACCATGAAGATTGGTCCGTCCCTGAACCACCTCCACCACCAAAGAAGAGGGGCATATTTGTTCTAAGCCCCGAAGATATGCGAGAAGCAAAGAAGTCTATTAAAGAGAAAGGTATTAAAGCTGAAGACGTGAAGAATCTACCCCCTATTGAGAAGCTGTGTGAGCCTACCACTCACCCTCCTATGGTAGGGGTACACTCTCTTTTAGATTCCAACGCAAGTGACATCCCTCATGGTAAGCCTCCTGATCAATGTTTAGATGAGTTTGATAATTTTATTATGAAACAAAATCATTTTAATGAGAGGATAGAAAGTCAATTGCATGATAATTCCCTTGCTATCAAAAGACTGCTTGATGTTTTAGATAGAACAATTAATGATGTTCAATGTCTTGTGAAGCATTTTCAAATGGTTCAAACTCAGCTTGACCAAATTTCTAAAGTGCAAAGAGATTTGCTTGCTAACAATGCCAAACAAGATAATTTGCAGGCGTTCGGGATTAAGACCCGAGGAGGAACTAGTACTCAAGATCCTCTCTATCCAGAGGGACATCCGAAGAGAATCGAGCAGGATTCTCAAATGCACGAAGAAGAAATTGTTGGCTCTCCAAAGAAAAAGAAGAAACATAAGGAGACTGACAATTCTAATGATCCTATTGCAGATGAAGAGCCAACTATTGATCCTAACAGCATATCTATATCCGATGCTGAGACTGAAGACGGTGCTGAACCTGAAGGTAATGATAATGAGAAGAATGATCCGCCTGAAGTTCGAGAAGAAGAAGCACCTGACAAACGTAAGAGGTACACTAAAGAAGACTTCATCGCAAGAAAACATGGGAAGGAAAGAGAACCATGGGTACAGAAACCCATGCCCTTTCCAGGTAAGTTCATCAAATCTAAAGAAGAAGAGCATTATAATAAGTTTTGTGAGTGGATTAAACCTCCTTTTCTTCAAATCCCTTTGACTGATGCTATTAAGTTACTTCCTTATTCAAAATATATGAAGGATATTGTCACTAATAAAAGAAAAGTTCCTAATGATGCAATATCTACTATGCTTGCTAACTACTCTTTCAGTGGCAAGATTCCTGAGAAGCTCGGTGATCCAGGTATACCCACCATTCCTTGCTCCATAATGAATAATTATGTCAAAACTCCTTTATGTGATCTTGGAGTAGGAGTGAGTGTTATGCCTCTCTCTCTTTACGAGAGGCTTTGTTTAGAGAAATTAATTCCTACAGATATCTCCCTTCAGATGGCTGACAAGTCAACCGCTGTTCCGATAGGTATTTGTGAGGATGTTCCCGTAGAAGTTGCTAATTGTTTAATTCTTACTGATTTTGTTGTGTTTGACATGCCCGAGGATGGGAGCATGTCCATTATTCTTGGTAGACCTTTCCTTAACACCGCAGGTGCTATTATTGATTGCAATAAAGGGAAGGTTACCTTCCATGTGAATGATAAAGAACACACGGTATATTTTCCGAAGAAGATCGACAGGAGGCATGCCCTCAACTCTATAGAGAATATCGAGACCGTGAAAATTGGAGAATGGGACTGTCCACTACATGTGCCTCACAAATACAAAACTATCATAGTAGGGACAATGTCCATCAAGGTAAAGGTTCAGTGATTACTTCGTGAGAGGTGAGACTTTTTGCTCTATATATCGCCTGTTTGTTGGTAAGACTTGATCAACCTTATTAGCAAATATGTTTTATATGGATAAAAAGTTGAGCTTGTTATATTTTCATTTGTTTTTAGTTTTTGTCCTACTTGCTGTACCAAGTATTTATGTTTTGAAGCTTCACAATACTACTCACTACTTCAAGTTTTCAGAGAGTTTTGCAGCTTTTTGAACTTAGTGGTTCATGCTTTCCTTGTGGCTAGTCTTGAATAACTAGAGTATATAATGTGTTATTGAAATGATCTACATGCATTGCACTGTTCATAGTCTGGTATACTAAGGTGGTATTTCCCTTTAGAGAATTTTTGGATTGACTTGGCACATGCTTACACATGTTTAAGACTAAAAGGTCTACTCTGCCTTGATGATCTTTGAGTTTCAGAATAGTTATATCACTTTCATGCCTGATTCAAAGTTGCTTTGTCGCTCTGCATGATTATGACCGTTATTGCTCTCTAGTTGGTCGCTTCCCAGTCTTTTGCTAAACTTCCACCTGTACTAAGCGGACTGACTGCTTGTGCATCCAAAATCCTTAAAACCAGTTATGCCATATGAGTCCACTATACCTTCCTATACATGGTATTTACCTGCCATTCCTAACGAAGACTTTCGTGTACCATCTCGAAATTAATCAAAAGCATTTCTCTTTTGTGCATATGTTTTAGCTCATGAGGAAGTAGTAGTTAATTCATAATCTTTTTAAGTTGGACAAGTTTCACCCCTGGATTGCATGTATAATGTGCAAACCCCTAATACGAAAAGGAACTGGCATTGAGTGCGCCCGGCTCAAAAAGATAATATAACAAACAAACCCTCCTTCACGCTTTGTTCATGAGAAATCAGAAAACTTTGGCAGTGATAAACAAAGGAGATTAAGAGGATGTGATCGTCCTCATGCGGGAGCCGTTCCTCGAAACTTGTCCAGCTCAAGAAGTGATTGAGTTATCTGCTAGCATTCGTTGACGAAATATGCACCTCTCAAAACATTTTTATCTCTGTTTTTAAAACCAAGAGCTCTGGTACATGTTTAGTTTTTGTTTCCGACCACGGGTTTTCAACCTTGCCAATAAAGCCACGGTTCGAGAGTCTCACCTTCTTTCTTCAAAGCACTAACTAGGAGAGCATAATTGTCATTCTGAGTATAATGTGCATTGTCCCAAAGTATTACATTGTCTTCTGCATACTTGTGATATGATTTATTCTGAAATTCTTAGTTCTAGTCTCCTTTAAAACTCTGGAGGAGTTTCTGCATTTATGTTTTGCTTCACTCATGGAGACTAGCGAGATACCACCCTAGTATGCTCAAGCTATGTGCAATGTAATCTTGTCTTGATTTTCAGTAGTATATTATTTACTTTTAAGTATTTGTGACTAATCACTTGAAAGAAGGATTGCTCCTTGCATTGTCCTCATAAGTACTGTTTCAATACTTGCTAAACTCTTTTCGTAGTACATTCTTATATACATCTAATGAAGCAAAAGAGTTTGTCAAAGTTTTCTTTGTCGCGTCCAGTTAGTTGAACTGAATTGCTTGAGGACAAGCAATATGCTAAGCTTGGGGGAGTTGATACGTCTCAAACGTATCTACTTTTCCAAACACTTTTGATATTGTTTTGACCTCATTCTTGCATGATTTGAACTAAACTAACCCGGACTGACGCTGTTTTCAGCAGAGCTGCCTGTATGGTTTTATTGTGTGCAGGAAAACGGATTTTTAAGTATCTCAGAAAAATCCACAGAAAATCACAGAAAATCCACGCACCCGAAGGAACCAGGAACCATAAGTGGGGCCAGAGGGGGGCCAGGGGGTGCCCAGGCGCCCTGTGGGCGCCCCCCCTGGGCAGCGCCGGGGGGTCGCCTGGGTGGGGCCCACACCCCCTGGTGCCCTACCTTGCCTCGTATTTTTACTCACGACGCGGAAACCCCAGATCAGAAGTTCTTTCGCAGTTTTCCGTCGCGTAGCCACCGCCACCCTCTGTTCTTCCTCGGGAGGGCTAATCTGGAGGCTGAATTGGCCTCCGGAGAGGGGAGATCGTCACCATCGTCATCGTCATCACCACTCCATCATCCCTCCATGACTTCTCCCTCCATGTGTGAGTAATTCCCCTGCTGTAGGCGAAGGGGATGGTAGGGATTGGATGAGTTAGATCATGTAATAGTTTGTCAGATCGTTGGGGGCATGTTGCCTATCATCTACTATGGTGTTTATCATCTTTGCTTCAACTTGTTATTCTTAATGCTTGACACTTAGGGCCCGAGTGCCATGATCTCAGATCTGAACCATATGTGTTTGCATGAATATATTTGTGTTCGTGATCCTATCTATGAGTTGTTTGCACCTATTACGGTTCGGAACCGGCGATCCCAAAAGTGACAGCTTGGGACACCAAAGGGGATGGTCCGTAGTTTGAGGATTACATGTATCCATTGAGTTCATTGCTTTGTTCTGGTGCTCTTTGAAAGCAGCACCTTAATCTCCATAAGTTCCTTTTGGCCCCGTTCGTAGCGGGATGGTAGGACAAAAGATGTTGTGCAAGTTCTTATTGCAAGCACGTACAACTACCTACGGGATACATGCCTAACGTTTGATATTTGCCTAGATGATCATTACTTTTCCGTGTGTCGTGCCCCAAGTTAGAATCTATCTCATCCATGCAGCGCCCAACCATCCATCTCCCTAGCCTACAGTGTTTTAAACCCTGCTTGTCACTAGTTGCTACTTTTGCCATTTACCTTCACTATTTACTTTTTGCTGTTTACTTTTACTATCACTATTATCACTATCATATCACTGTTACCACTTATCTTTTGTTGCAAGTAAGTATATTTCAGGTGCGGTTGAATTGACAACTCAACTGTCAAAGCTTATAAATACTCTTTGGCTCCCCGTGTGTCGAATCAATAAATTGGGTTATTCTTACCCGCGAAGACTATCTCGATCCCTTACGGTTGAGGGTTATCAAATGTCAATTTGATTACTAATAGTCCAATTAGCCTGCTTATTGGGGTTTTCTATTGTAGATGGTTTCTCACACAACACCATGGGTGATGAACTCAAATAACCCACACAGTTTCTAGAAAGTAGGCGTGTTGGATCAATGAACAATCACACATGACTTCCACCAGAGAACTGTTTGCATTAGCCACTAGGGGTGGATTAACGAGCTGCTCGGCTCATTAATCTCGTACTTGTTAAGCTCGTGCTCATTAAGGCTCGGCTCGTTAAGCTCATTAAGATTAATGAGCAGAAAACCCTGCTCGACTCGGTTCGTTTGAAGCTCGTTAAGCTTGTGAGCGCTTGTTTACATACTATAATGTGTTACGGTCTACATAATGTGTGCATATGTGTGGGTTTTAAGATGAAATATGGTGGCTATGAAAAGAAATACACTTTTTGCCTCCTATGTCGATTAGATTAAATAAATGAGCTGATGTGCTACAAAAAGTCTGCCACATAAGATGAAAATTTGTGTTGTGTTATTACTAATGAGCATAACGAGCTACTCGTGAAACTCATTAACTTGGTCATTAAGCTCGTAAAGCTTAACGAGCTGAAATCAATGATTGCCTATATTCATTAAAAAGCGAGCTACGAGCTTAATGATCCGAACTATCGAGCGCTCATTAAACTCGCGAGCTACAAGCTTTTGGTCCAGCCCTATTAGCCACCTTGCACAAACATTTCCCCATAAAAAGTTGTGTGCAGTATATATACGAATGGAAATGTTTTTATGGGATTCACTGTATCGGATGTACATACAAACGATAATGATTGGGCATGTATAATTGTCTCCGATGCCTCACCTAATCGCACACGAGCTCTTTTTGCCCCGCGTGAGTGACCGAGGGCTTATCCCCGACGGTTTTTGGGCCGCGTGGCAAGGAACCTGTAATTGCATCTAGTGCCCCTTAGTGATTTTGGTGTATTGAATACTTATAGGTTAAGGGACTAATGTGTTTGTGAGTGTACACATGTCTTATAAGTCTATGAGGAGTTTGATATATCCGATGGATGTCGGCTCCTAAAAATGAATGTCTACAACTAAAGACTTTGCGCTTTTCTTGATGTCTTTAAAAATGAGGAAATTGGTGTGACCTTGAAGATATTGATGTGAGGACTATGAAGCGTGAATACTTTTGTTTTCATAGTTTCATTTCCTTCTTTTGAGTCATAGGAAACACTGTACTGTTAAAGGGGGTCGAGGTAATACTAAGGAAAATTTTCCAAGTGATGCTCATCTCAATGCCTACACATACCCAATCCTTCGAGTGAAGCCTTTGGAAATCTCTTGCATTTTATTGAATTTCTTCAGTGAGATAGACGATGTTCTTTTGGTCTCTGAGGAATTTGTTCTGACTAAGGAGTTAGGATTTCACCAGTGTGAACTGCCTACAATGTGGTACATGATAGCCCTGAGGATTTTCATGGTTTGAATCTCCGACCGTTATTGTGCCTTGCGCTAGTTGTCCAAAATATCTTATCCATCCAACGGCCGTATCATTAGGGCATTTAGGTTTTATCATGTCAGGATGCACCCTGGCTATAAATAGTCGCCCCTCAACCACTAGCTAGTTGGCTGCTCCGAGGGAACTTGACACTTGTCATTTAGACCATCCTATCCTCCGAGGACTATGCGAGAAAATCATCAATGTGGAAAAACCCAAAACCTCAAAACCTAAAACCCAAAGTGATTGAGGATCACTTAAGATATTGTTCCTATGTTGAACCGACACTTGTTACCTTTGAAGACTATGCATCTTCCAGACGGTTAGGCGACATTGTCTAGAGCATCCAAGAGGAATTGTGGATCACCGGGTGACCGAGTTTGTGAAGGTTTGGAAGTCACCTTGAAGACTTGCCACAAGTGATTGGGCGAGGTCTGTGTGACCTTAGCTCAAGGAGAATACGGTAAGGACTGTGTGTCCTAGGACTGTGTGTTCTTTGGTTTAAATACCAAGTTGCTCCAACCAGACATACAACTATCACAACAGTTGGAACTGGTCTACCAAATCACTGTCTTCACCGAGCTACTGGTTCTATTTCCTCAATCCTTTCAATTCCTCACTTACTTGTTGATGAACTTGATCGTTATTGTTTGAATACTTTACTAAAGACTTTCTCAATTTCCTCAACCTAAATTCTTTAGTCACTTTGTCTTCTGCCTCTTATCCTGTTTACATGCTTTTTGTGCTGTGTGTATGCTTTATCTCATCATGATGACTATGTTACTTCCATGTTTTGCATGCACTTGAGTACTTTATCCGCTGCTTGTATTTCGTCACTTAGCAAATTTCTCAAGTAGAAATTCCTTAGTGACGAATTTGAAAAATTCGCCTATTCACCCTCATCTAGTCGATATAACACACTTTCAATTGGTATCGGAGCAATGTATGAAGAAAGTGTCCTCTAGTTGATATAACGCACTTTCAATTGGTATTGGAGCAAGGTACTCCCTTGATCTATGTGATTTTGGTTTAACCACCTGGAGTTCTAGTTATGCCGACCGCACGTATGAAGAAAGTGTCTGCTCAGTGCCCCAGATTTGATGGTCATGCCTATCCCAAGTGGAAAGGCATGATGAGGAAGCGTCTACTATCGATGAACAACGAGTTGTGGACCGTCACTGAGATTCGTCTGACTGACCTCTACAAGATGGCTAATGCTGAGGACATTCACAAGTATACTCTCTTGGATGCTCGGGCAAGAGATGTCATCGACTCCAGCCTATCCAGAGATGAGTTCAGGCGCATCATGCATCTTTGCAATATGAAGATCATCTAGGACCGAATCTCTGATGTATATGAATGGAATTGTACTTGACATGATCCCTGGTTTCTCGAGTTCAAGGAATCTCTCAAGTATATGCCTGTTGAGTCTGATTCATCGTCCTCAGCAACATGTCTCATGGTCAAAGGTTGTCACAGCCCTAGACCAGCCCTTGCCTGCCGTGCTTGGTCTTCATGTGCATCATGTTTAAATTTCTCAGAAACTGGAAATGGGGATGTTCAAACCCTAGCACTAAATGAATTCAACAAGGATCAAATTAAAATCTTTTTCAATGAACCCAAAATGCCCTTTGGAAAAGTTCATCATTTTTGGATTGATTAAAAACCTCTGCCAAAAATGTTGCACATATTTCTAGGACCATTCTGGATTTTTGAATTAAATCATATCTTATTTGCATTTGGGCATTTAAATTTTATATATTATTTTAAATGCTCAAATAATCATAATCTAAAATGTTTACTGTTGGATTTATTCTAAACAGTAGCCATGCATGGTTTCATGATTTTTGAAAATACTCTGGCATTTTTAATAAAGCCAAAACAAATGTCAAAATTAGAAAACATCATCAGAATTAGAAAAGAGGAGAGAGAGAAAACTCACCTTGGGCACAGCACTGTTGCCCAGCCCACCCAGCGCAGCTCCTGTCGCCTTCCACCTCGCGCCAGTAGGCAGCGCTCGTGGCCACCGCGCGCCGGCACGCGCCCGGCCACCTCCAGCCTGCCTGCCTGCGTCCCCGACGCCCTAGACGCCTCCATGCGTCGCCACGCAGCCGCCCCGACCCCTCTCTCACTCTCCCTCGTCCTCATCTCCTTCCCCTGCTCTCTCCCTCGCACGCGCCCGAACACTGACGTCACCGCCGTTCGCCATAACCGCGGCCACCGTCCACCTCTCGCCTCGCCGGAGCGCCCAGTAGCTCCGCCTCGTCCCTCTCTTCCTCCTCGCCGAGCCGCCCGACGCCAGAAGCCCCTGGAGCGCCGTCGTCGACCTCGTCTTCTTCCTCGGCCACAGGAGATCGCCGTCGGGATTCCGACGCCGTCCGGCCCCCGTTGAGCCTGCTGAGACCTCCGACCGACCCCCCCTGTGAGCCCCTCCGTCGATCCCCTCTCTCCCCTCCGTCGATTTCGATCCCTAACCACGTCAGCCACCAGAGCCGAGAACCCCTCGCCGCCGGCCATGTCGCCGCCGTCATTCTAGCCATCGCCGCTCGTGTCCGAGCTCACCACTGCACTCAGTGCACCCCTGCGCGTCGATTGAGGCCACCGGTTGCCCCTACCGTTCGCTGCAATGCTGTTTTCACCGCAGCCAGAACTCCGGCGCCGCCGCGAGCTCCGTTCCGACGAGCTCCGCCGTCCCCGTGTCCTCCCGTCGCCTTCATTAGATGCGCGAGCTCCGCAGCTATGCGTAGCACCAAGCCGCCGTCCAAATGGTCGCCGGAGCTGCGTTTCCGACGTCCTCCGCCGCCTCGGGTCGTCGCCGGCGGCCTAACGCCGGCGGGTTGACCACTTTGACCGACGAGGTTTGACCCCTCTCACTCACTGACTTGTGGGCCCATGCTACACTGACATTTTTTTAGTTAGGATTAAATTAACACTAACAGTCTCTGTTAATTAGCCTAGTCACTGACTAGTGGGTCCCAGCGTCAGGTTTGACCTGGGCTGACGCTGTTGACCCGATGACGTCATCCTGACATCATGCTGGCGCAATAAGTGTTTTCTGGAATTTTAAATAAATCAGAAATGATATATTTATTTCAGAAAATAGCTAAAACTTCTAAAAAACACAGAAAATAATCTATAACTCCAATGAAAATAATTTATATATGAAAAATGATCAGAAAAATTCAAGGAATCTGTTTCTGTCATTTTCATGCATGTTAGAAGAACTTATGGCTGCTGTTTAGGCCAAATCATATACATGGCATTTGAATATCCACATATGGAGTTTGAATTTGAATCTTGGATTCAAACCAACTTCATTTAACCTGTTGCTAGTTGCATTAGCTCAAATCACAGCATAATGCCATGTCATGATCATGCATCATATTGTGCATTGCATTGACTGTGTTTCTTTTTTTGTAGCCGGTGTTTGTCCCCTTTCAGTAGACGTGTTCCGACGATGTGATCGATGACATCGATGAAGACCCAGTGATATCCTCAGAAGTGCCAGGCAAGCAAAACCCCTTTGAGCATTCCGATACAATCCCACTCTCTCGCTCTTGCTCTCTTTTACTGCATTAGGACAACAACGCTTCAACTGTTACCTGCTGCGGTAGTTGAACCCCTTTTCCACTGCATGACATGTCATTGCCATAGTAAATAGTTGAAACCCACTAGTATGAGTAGGAGTTGTTTGAGCCATGTTGTGCCTACTCATTCATGCTTTCTGGTTATGCCTGCTATTGCTTAGAGTTGTGTCAGGTCTGATTCATCGGGGATGAATTGGAAGGGTGATGAACATGTCCTACTGTGTGTGAGCTAAGTGTGTGAACACGATTTGGTAAAGGTAGCGATGAGAGGCCATGTAGGAGTACATGGTGGGTTGTCTCATTTCAGCCGTCCTCAGGAACTAGGTTCTGTGTTGGTTGGTCCATGAAACAGCTACTACCACACATTGGGATCCTTAATTGACTCTCTCGACTTATTAATCAACATGATCTCTGTCCAGGAGTTGCAATTAGTTTCTGGTGTTTGTAGTTTACTGGAGGTCGTGCGCAGCGCTGACCCTCGGGAACGGGGG
>LR738710.1:468531674-468568081 GCA_902687465.1 Secale cereale | reverse complement strand
GGGGGGGGGGGCTGTGACGCGGCAGGTACGTGCCACGGTGTACCGATCGCCCGTTTGGTGATGCGGGAACCCTGTACACATCGTTTGGGGCCGTGAGCGACACCCCGGCCGGATCTCCCCACGGATGGAACCCAAATAGGCGATAAACCTGGACGAGAGACTTGTGTGGTTAGTCAGGTCGTGGCCGACACCCTCGCCTGGCTTCCGCTTGAAGGTTGCCGAGATACATGACGTCTACATGGCGGTAAGTGGCGAGAGCGTGTGTGAAGAAGTATACCCTTGCAGGGTTATATATAATCTATTCGAATAGCCGTGTCCGTGGAAATGGACTTCTGGGTTACCTCTATAGTTCATAGACAAGTGGAAGTGGATACTCTAAAACGCGCAAGATAAGCGTGAGTGCTATGGATGGCCTTCTCGTAGGGAGACGGGAGCGGATCCATAGTGGTGTATTGATTGGTGAATATGTGGACTCGTGTGTGCCACCTCAAAAGAGTTACTTGCAGTCGTAGTTTAGGATAGCCACCAAGTCAAAGCTGGCTTGCTGCAGTCAAACTCCACCACCCCTTTGTTGATACTGATGCATATGTAGCTAGTTCTGATGTAAGTCTTGCTGAGTACCTTTGTACTCACGTTTGCTTAATTTATGTGTTTGCAGAGAGACTCTAGTCTCACTAGTGGTTCCGCGTGGACTTCGACGTTTAGCTTGTTACCTCAGCTACGATCTTGTACCCTTGGGAGGGTCTTGTAGATAGTCAGGCTTCTCAGCCTTTTTCATTTGTAGTTGTCTGTACTCAGACATGTTATGCTTCCGTTGCCTGTATGCTTTGTATGTTGGGTCATGTGACCTTTGTTTGTAATAAATGCTATGATGGCTCTTCTGGGCCTTTACCTATATGAGTTGTTGAGTTATGTTGTGATGCCATGTTGTACAACACATACTTGCATGTTATGCGTACGTGTAATGTGTATTGTTATGTGTGGGATCCGACACCTAGTTGTTTACCTTTGGTAGCCTATCTTACAGGGAGATGTCTCCTAGTGCTTCCACTGAGACTTGGTAGCTTGCTACTGCTCCGGAACACTTAGGCTGTCGGCATGTGTCCTTCTTCGTTCCTGTGTCTGTCCCTTAGGGGATATGTCACGCGTTGTTCCTTTAAGTCCTTGTAGCTTGCTGTGACTTGGGTTCATACGTTGATGACCGACACGTTCGTTGCTGGGTCATGTATGCCTGTCTCTGTAATTTAGTGCTACTTTTGGTTTATAACTAGTTATGTCGGCCCGGGTTCTCTGTCATATGGATGCTAGCGACACTATCATATACGTGTGCCAAAATGCGCAAACGGTCCCGGGCCAGGTAAGGTGGCACCCGTGGGGATACCGTGCGTGAGGCCGCAAAGTGATATGGTGTGTTACAGGCTAGACCTGTGTGACTTAGGATCGGGGTCCTGACAACTTTGGTATCAGAGCCTGACTGCCTGTAGGATTAGCAAGCCAAACTGGTCGAAGTTGTGTCTAGAAATTCTTTAGTTATGTAAGGGAATTGTTTGTGGAAGGGAACGTAAGGCTCTTTTTACTCCTTTACCTTATGACCTTCTGATCTGAGTCACCTTCTTCTTTCTACGGGGATTAAGAACTAGGATTCTCATTCTATTTATCAGGATCACGTTATTGTGGATTCAACCCTCAGTTCAGTTTCTACTACTTCTGTTTGTTCAACTGTTGGTCTCAGAACCTTGAAATTATGATGTTAAGTGGATATGCTACCCTTTTTGCTTGAGTCTCAAAAGTATTTTCGAGCATTTACAACCGTTATGATGTCTGAGTCATCCCAGGTTTCTAAATAGTCTGATGCATTAGCAAATCATTCCTATCCGTTCTTAATGTCCCTTTTAGGCCAGATTAACCACACTAGTCGGTGTGTTGAGGCACTCTGTTACCTCAACATATATGCTGTAGTTATTATTATGACCCTAGATGTCTTAGAGGATCAACCAGTAATCCAGCAATGTTTTATATTCTCAGTGTGATGATTCTGGCCATTATTCTCGAAAGCATCCCGTGATGCCATTTAGTTAGTAGGCATTCTATTCCTGGGTTCTTGAACCCAAGACTCACTCCACTTATATCATGTTGGTAGTATTTGCTCGTTCCTTTAGGATACTAGTAACCTTGTGATAGTTCTCGAGGTCCGTGGTATATCATTCTTCCAAATACCATGACCCATCCCTAGCAGAAGTTCTCCCGAACCAAAAGATCACAACCAGAGTGCTCTTGAGTAGTACTCCATTCATATTGTGACTCTGTCAATTCTACCTTTCTGCATAGGTTATCTGGAAGAAATATGTTGAACTAGTTCGACATGCTAATCTATGCATCCACAACTCTGAAAGATATATGTTCCTTTGAGTTGCCCCTTCTTAGTTGCATTGTGACCCTCGTCTATCAGTTCGTAGTCAGGAGTAGTTGTGCCTTCGTGTTCATCGATGCCTTTTACTCTTGTGATCCGTCAAGCCATTCTATTCTGGAATGACTAGGAGAAACAAACTCCAGTACCTTATCCATATCCAGGATTGGGTCAAAGAAGTTGTACTTCGCAGGTGAAGAATGCTAATCCAGCTTCTAATATGTACTATCCTGGAGTATTACCATCCTTATGTCAAGAATGTCATGGGAATTGCACAACCTCCTATGAACTCTTGATACAGTGATACTTCTTGCCATCATCGTTCATTCTTCGGTCTCCGTATTATTGTAACCGGAATGCCGACAGGTGAATCGTGATCTATGTAATCAATACTCCTAGCAACTCCGTTGTTTAGAAGTTAAATGGACAATAACCTCATCCTTAGCGAGTTAATTATTGAATCATCACCATAAGGTTGATCGTGCTACCTAGTCCATCTTCCTGGTGCACCCCTTGACCAATGAGTTAGGATTATTCAATCCCTTGCTTATTTGATCATATCTTCTTGCCCTAAAAAGCAAGATTGTTCCCGGACTTAGCAACATATCGGTGGTTCGTGATTTTCCGAATATCTTCTCGGAAGTATTACCAGGTTGCTCCCTGACCGTTATGTTGAGCCCGTGATCAAGATGGTTTACTTATAAACCATCCCTTCTCCAAGAATCTGTGTTGGATACCCTGAACTAGTAGGTTAAGCTAAACAACAACTTGGAGAGTTGGAAGATAAAAGCTTGCCTGACTTAGTTCCTTCCAAGGGATATCTTTTGTGTGTGTGTTGAAGAAAGATGATATCTTGATCGGTTGATCCTTGTGATCAATTGTTGGATCTATTGTCTTGTCCAAACTTTGATTTGAGTGTGGGCTATCATCAAGTCAAATCAGAACCAATGGTATTCGTAATGTTGTCTTACTCGTGGTTCATCCCTCGAGCATACACCGTTACATCTTCTGGTCTGACCAATGCTATCACTTTGTTCACATTGTCATGGAGTTCCATCTATGTGGAAACCTGGATGAATTATTGTTGATCCCATCAACAAACATCCTTATCTCTCCATGATCCATGTTGAACATTAAAGCTAACATTGGAAACTTTTGTAAGCGTCATCTTTGTGTTAGCTCATGAAGTAGATGTCTTGATGTAAGAAGTGGCTTCCCCTGATTCACGAGTACTTGATGTAAGTTGCCGCCGTGAATTTGAGAACGCTTGTTTTACTTCCTCCGGAATCATCCCAAGTCAGTCATGCATACGTGCAAAGTATTCTATGGTCCTATAGACTGATCATCTTCATTCTGTATGTATCCCTAGCACACCAAGCCACAGATTGATTTGTTCAAGGAAATGAAGTCTGTTGTGCTAATCCTAGGTCATGCACATGACTTTGCTATCTTCAATGATGGTTCTCAATCTGAACTCGGTAGCATCTTGTTATAAGACTACCATGTGGTCACGTTTCTCTGGGACAACGTGTTCACCGGTACGTAGCAGAACTAGCTCATGTTTTGGAGCTGCTATCGTAGTTCATTCCCGAGAATCTCGCAACGCCGTCTCGTCGATTTGTGTTGCAAACTTTCATTTTTCTTTATAGGCTCGATGAGTCTGGAATATCCTGACACCACCAGAACTGAATCTCAGGCAGATATGATGGTTGGAGCATTTTCCTAGAACTATAATATTGGTCTCTCGATAACCGGTAAAGTGGATGTCGTGGCCAACACACCCAGCCGGAAGACCTATTGTTGTAGTATCTTGATTGAAGAAGTTGGCCACCTCCCCATAAGGATTTCGTAGGATTTACTCCCTAGTTGTTCCTTATGGATTTTTGTGCTCCTGAAGTCCGACCTTTTACTTGACGTTCTAGGTACCAAACAATTTTAATAAATGGGTTGTGCTAGCACATCAAGGAGAACATTAGAAGCGGAGTGCTAAATGTCTATCGGTCGATCATCCAGATTTTTCCCTTGACACCGCTAAGGTGAAATCTGAGAAAGCGTTATCTTCCTTTGCATCTACATCGTCCATCATTATTCACCATGGTAGCATGTTGTATTGCCAGGATCCTTGACACGGATATTGGTAAAACCTTGATGATTATGGAAATGCTCAAGTTCTTGAGAGCACGCACAAGCACTAGGTGTTATCCTCGACACTAACCGGGATTGCTCCCAGTGTTCTTGGTTATGTTATAACCTCTGAAAGACTAGTTTCATTCTCTACTGTTGGGTTTCTTCCCAGTTACCAGAATCATTCCCAGCATTTGCATTTTGTTCCCAGCTTGCACCGCCAATGTGCCAATTTTCCATGTGTTGCCCTTCTCAGCATCTGCTGGTCAGGAATATCTTCAGAAGTGGACTTGCCATGGGTCCCATCCATTTCCGATGATAACCAAATCATCCCTTGTGTTGTCTTCAACAAGGTAGTCCACATCATCCATTCTGGCCCGAGAATGTCATTCTTTCGGACTCCGCCAAACGATCGATTGTGATTTGCCTTAGGCTGGTATAGAGAATTTCAATGATCTCTATATCAAAAGTAATTCTTTTTGCCACTTAAGGGAATAACTCTACGAGTCACCTTCTCTAAGGTGCCCCGTCTAGTGACATCGATCACCATCTTATTAGGTGTGGAATTTTGCCTGCCAAGTGAACCTTCATCATTTATTTCACTCCACCCCCCTGGAGGTGTACTCCGTGTCTCAGCTCAAGAGATGTTTCAACGTCTCACTCCATGAGTTTATCTCGAGTTGCTCGATCTTTCAGAAGATCAATTTTGTAGAGTTTCTTTCATCGTCACTGTCTTGGACAAAGATCTCGAAAGCAAGGATGCCAGGATCAACATGATGCAAGCAATCAACATTCATATGAAGGACACATGGATCATGAAGATTGTGTTAGTTAGTGTCCCCTCTGATTTCTTACCCTACGCTCGAATCTCGAGACGAGATTCTTGTTTAGTGGGGGTGAGTTGTCACACCCCTAGACCAGCCCTTGCCTGCCTTGCTTGGTCTTCATGTGCATCATGTTTAAATTTCTCAGAAACTGGAAATGGGGATGTTCAAACCCTAGCACTAAATGAATTCAACTAGGGTCAAATTAAAATCTTTTTCAATGAACCCAAAATGCCCTTTGGAAAAGTTCATCATTTTTGGATTGATTAAAAACCTCTGCCAAAAATGTTGCACATATTTCTAGGACCATTCTGGATTTTTGAATTAAATCATATCTTATTTGCATTTGGGCATTTAAATTTTATATATTATTTTAAATGCTCAAATAATCATAAACTAAAATGTTTACTGTTGGATTTATTCTAAACAGTAGCCATGCATGGTTTCATGATTTTTGAAAATACTCTGGCATTTTTAATAAAGCCAAAACAAATGTCAAAATTAGAAAACAGAAACAGAATTAGAAAAGAGGAGAGAGAGAGAGAACTCACCTTGGGCCCAGCACTGTTGCAGGCCGGCCCAGCCCACCCAGCGCAGCTCCTGTCGCCTTCCACCTCGCACCAGTAGGCAGCGCGCGTGGCCACCGCGCGCCGGCACGCGCCCGGCCACCTCCAGCCTGCCTGCCTGCGTCCCCGACGCCCTGGACGCCTCCATGCGTCGCCACGCAGCCGCCCCGACCCCTCTCTCACTCTTCCTCGTCCTCATCTCCTTCCCCTGCTCTCTCCCTCGCACGCGCCCGAACACCGACGTCGCCGCCGTTCGCCATAAGCGCGGCCACCGTCCACCTCTCGCCTCGCCGGAGCGCCCAGTAGCTCCGCCTCGTCCCTCTCTTCCTCCTCGCCGAGCCGCCCGACGCCAGAAGCCCCTGGAGCACCGTCGTTGACCTCGTCTTCTTCCTCGGCTACAGGAGATCGCCGTCGGGATTCCGACGCCGTCCGGCCCCCGTTGAGCCTGCTGAGACCTCCGACCGACCCCCTGTGAGCCCCTCCGTCGATCCCCTCTCTCCCCTCCGTCGATTTCAACCCCTAACCACGTTAGCCACCAGAGCCGAGAACCCCTCGCCGCAGGCCATGTCGCCGCCGTTGTTCTAGCCATCGCCGCTCGTGTCCGAGCTCACCACTGCAATCAGTGCACCGCTGCGCGTCGATTGAGGCCACCGGTTGCCCCTGCCGTGCGCTGCAACGCTGTTTTCACCGCAGCCAGAACTCCGGCGCCGCCGCGAGCTCCGTTCCGACGAGCTCTGCCGTCCCCGTGTCCTCCCGTCGCCTCCATTAGATGCGCGAGCTCCCCAGCTACGCGTAGCACCAAGCTGCCATCCAAATGGTCGCCGGAGCTGCGTTTTCGACGTCCTTTGCCGCCTCGGGTCGTCGCCGGCGGCCTAACGCCGGCGGGTTAACCACTTTGACCGACGAGGTTTGACCCCTCTCACTCACTGACTTGTGGGCCCATGCTACACTGACATTTTTTAGTTAGGATTAAATTAACACTAACAGTCTCTGTTAATTAGCCTAGTGACTGACTAGTGGGTCCCACGTCAGGTTTGACCTGGGCTGATGTTGTTGACCCGATGACGTCATGCTGACGTCATGCTGACGCAATAAGTGTTTTCTGGAATTTTAAATAAATGAGAAACGATTTATTTATTTCAGAAAATAGCTAAAACTTCTAAAAATCATAGAAAATAATCTATAACTCCAATGAAAATAATTTATATATGAAAAATGATCAGAAAAATTCAAGGAATCTGTTTATGGCATTTTCATGCATGTTAGAACAACTTATGGCTGCTGTTTAGGCCAAATCATATAAATGGCATTTGAATATCCACATATGGAGTTTGAATTTGAATCTTGGATTCAAACCAACTTCATTTAACCTGTTGCTAGTTGCATTAGCTCAAATCACAGCATAATGCCATGTCATGATCATGCATCATATTGTGCATTGCATTGACTGTGTTTCTTTTTCTGTTGCCGGTGTTTGTCCCCTTTCAGTAGACGTGTTCCGATGATGTGATCGATGACACCGATAAAGACCCAGTGATATCCTCAGAAGTGCCAGGCAAGCAAAACCCCTTTGAGCATTCTGATACAGTCCCACTCTCTCGCTCTTCCTCTCTTTTACCGCATTAGGACAACAACGCTTCAACTGTTACCTGCTGCGGTAGTTGAACCCCTTTTCCACTGCATGACCTGTCATTGCCACAGTAAATAGTTGAAACCCACTAGTATGAGTAGGAGTTGTTTGAGCCATGTTGTGCCTACTCATTCATGCTTTCTGGTTATGCCTGCTATTGCTTAGAGTTGTGTCAGCTCTGATTCATCGGGTATGAATTGGAAGGGTGATGAACATGTCCTACTGTGTGTGAGCTAAGTGTGTGAACACGAGTTGGTAAAGGTAGCGATGAGGGGCCATGTAGGAGTACATGGTGGGTTGTCTCATTTCAGCCGTCCTCAGGAACTGAGTTCTGTGTTTGTGATCCATGAAACAGCTACTACCACACATTGGGATCCTTAATTGACTCTCTCGACTTATTAATCAACATGATCTCTGTCCAGGAGTTGCAATTAGTTTCTGGTGTTTGTAGTTTACTGGAGGTCGTGCGCAGCGCTGACCCTCGGGGTGGGCTGTGACGCGGCAGGTACGTGGCATGGTGTACCGATCGCCCGTTTGGTGATGCGGGAACCCTGTACACATCGTTCGGGGCCGTGAGCGACACCCCGGCCGGATCTCCTCACGGATGGAACCCAAATAGGCTATAAACCTGGACGAGAGACTTGTGTGGTTAGTCAGGTCGTGGCCGACACCCTCGCCAGGCTTCCGCTTGAAGGTTGCCGAGATACATGACGTCTACATGGCGGTAAGTGGCGAGAGCGTGTGTGAAGAAGTACACCCCTGCAGGCTTATATATAATCTATTCGAATAGCCATGTCCGCAAAAATGACTTCTGGGTTACCTCTACAGTTCATAGACAAGTGGAAGTGGATACTCTAAAACGCGCAAGATAGGCGTGAGTGCTATGGATGGCCTTCTTGTAGGGAGACGGGAGCGGATCCATAGTGGTGTATTGATTGGTGAATATGTGGACTCGTGTGCGCCACCTCAAAAGAGTTACTTGCAGTCGTAGTTTAGGATAGCCACCGAGTCAAAGCTGGATTGCTGTAGTCAAACTCCACCACCCCTTTGTTGATACTGATGCATATGTAGCTAGTTCTGATGTAACTCTTGCTGAGTACCTTTGTACTCACGTTTGCTTAATTTAGGTGTTTGCAGAGAGACTCCAGTCTCACTAGTGGTTCCGCGTGGACCTCGACGTTTAGCTTGTTACCTCAACTACGATCTTGTACCCTTGGGAGGGTCTTGTAGATAGTGAGGCTTCTTAGCCTTTTTCATTTGTAGTTGTCTGTACTAAGACATGTTATGCTTCCGTTGCCTGTATGCTCTGTATGTTGGGTCATGTGACCTCTGTTTGTAATAAATGCTATGATGGCTCTTCTGGGCCTTTACCTATATGAGTTGTTGAGTTATGTTGTGATGCCATGTTGTACATCACATACTTGCATGTTATGCGTACGTGTAATGTGTATTGTTATGTGTGGGATCCGACACCTAGTTGTTTACCTTTGGTAGCCTATCTTAGAGGGAAATGTCTCCTAGTGCTTCCATTGAGCCTTGGTAGCTTGCTACTGCTCCGGAACACTTAGGCTGGCCGGCATGTGTCCTTCTTTGTTCCTGTGTCCGTCCCTTAGGGGAAATGTCACGCGTTGTTCCTTTAAGTCCTTGTAGCTTGCTACGACTTGGGTTTATACGTTGACGACCGACACGTTCGTTGCTGGGTCATGTATGCCCGCCTCTGTAATTTAGTGCCACTTTTGGTTTATAACTAGTCATGTCGGCCCGGGTTCTTTGTCATATGGATGCTAGCAACACTATCATATACGTGTGCCAAAATGCGCAAACGGTCCCGGGCCAGGTAAGGTGGCACCCGTGGGGATATCGTTCGTGAGGCCGCAAAGTGATATGGTGTGTTACAGGCTAGACCTGTGTGACTTAGGATCGGGGTCCTGACAAAGGTGCTAAGGTACTCAAATATCCTTCCTCCTCTGAATCTAGTGAAGGTGAATCTGATGAAAATATGAAACCTAGCTATTCCAAGCTTGCTAATATTGCCACTAAACAACAAAAGGCTTTGGAAATGGTTCACAATTTTCTAGAGAAAAGCAATGATCTATTGAGTGAGGAAATGGATCGAACTCAAACTCTGACTAATGATCTTCAATGTCTTCAGTCTAAGTTTGATAACCTTCAAAGTCGTCATGAGACTCTCTTAGCTGATCATGAGCAGCTTTCTTATGAATTTCTACAAAAGAAGGCAAGACCTTGAGAAACTAAGGGTGACTCATGATGATCTTCAAAGGGAAAATGATTCTTTGCTTGCTCAACAGATCAGTTCTGCTCAGGAAGAATTCAATCCACCCTATTTTAAATGCATCGATTGTGAAACTGCTAATTCTTCACCTGAATGTTCAAATGCTTCTATTGCTGTAATTTCTTCAACTATTTCTGTGGTCACAAATTCCTCATCCGAGGATACCACAAGTATCACTGATTAAAATGCAGGATTGAAGGAATTGTATGTGACATGCATGTACAAAAGCCTCAAAGGGCTTGAAACCCATTGCGATGTACTTAAAAAGTAGATTTTGAATAGGAACCCTAGGAAGGAGAGTATTGCATCTGAGAGGAAACTCAATGTTGATGGACCCTACTGGAAACCTGAGCAGTATCCCAAAACCTCATGGGTTGCTTCAAAAGGACCTCTAGTACATCCATCTACTTTATCTAGCTTTACATGTGAATCTTCATGTTTATCTGATGAGTCATTTGACTCCAACTACAAATTGTTCAAAACTCAGAATGGTGATTTGGTAGATATGTTGGAACTAACTGCAGGAACAGTCCTCCTATGAAGAAAATCTGGGTTCCCAAAAGGTACTTTGAAATTCTTCAGGTGAATGTCCTCATGACACCACCCGTGAAGAACATGAACCCTAGATCAAATTATTCATCTGGACCAAAGTCTTCACATGTATCAAATTCCTCATATGGTCAAAAGTAACTCATTCTCGTGCTAATGCTTCTATTTCACAGGGAAAATCTAAGGGATATGAATATGTGAATTAGTCTTCAAACCATTATGTTCATAAGTCCTCGAAGAATTTCTCTGCTTATTCATATGCGTACTCTAACTCCTCTCATGTGATACAGAGTGCACTAGCTACAATGCCACCTTGCTCATATGGAGCTCGCAGAATGATGAACCCTTTGCCACCCCTCCATATGTGGGTGGTGAAGAAAATAAACTAATCTCTTAGGCAAGGTTAGGTCTCCAGACGAACTTGAATGTCTAAAGAATTTGTTGGAGACCTGAGAGTGCTTGAAAGGACGCAAGATAATCATGAAGAAATGAATTTCTCATTTCTCATGTCCTTATATTACTATGTCTATTGTACTGCTTGATGAAATTCTATTTGACGAATTTGATGTCATAGTCTTCACTCTGAAGTATATGAGTTCCTAAGATGCACTAATTCATCTGCAGGATGAATCTCTCAAAGCTACTGAGTGTGTCCTTGATAATGGATGCACAAATCATATGACTGGTGACAAGAACTTACTGATGGACCCTACACTATCTCCATTGCATGTGATGCATATCACCTACACCGACAAAGAAAAAGGCAGGGTATTGGGTCTAGGTAGGGTTGTAATCTCAAAGGATCGACACATGGACAAAGTCATGCTTGTCGAATCCCTCAGATTCAACCTCATGTCTTTCTGCTTTGTGATCTTGATATGGTTGTCGTCTTTGGAAAATATCGCTACATAGTACTCATGGAATCTGAGAAATCCAAAGTCTTCGAAGGCTTTAGGAGAGGATACTTGTATATTGTTGATTTCTCTGCAGGACCATAGCCTGCCACATTTCTACTTGCAAAAGCTTTAGAAGGCTGGCTATGGCATCGACGACTTGGTCATGCTGTCATGAGGAACTTGCACACTCTCATGAAGAAGAAGCGTGTCATCGGCATCGAGAGTTTCAAATTCCTCAAATATCATCTTTGTGGGGCTGAGGATGGAAAGATGACCATATCCAAGCATCTCTCGAAGACTAACATGGCTACCACTAATCCTTTTGAATTGCTTCACATGGACCTCTTTGGCCCCATTCATTATGCCACACTAACAAATGCAACATCATTATATGGCTTTGTTATTGTTGATGCTTATTCTCATTACACTTTGGTGCATATCATCACGTACAAAACAGAAGTGCAGGAAGCCTTTAGACAATTTTATACAAGGGCCCCGACGAATTTCGGTGTGAAGATCAAGCATATCAGGAGTGACAATGGGACCAAGTTCAAGGACACTAGTCTTGATGACTATCTTGATGAACTTGGTATTACTTATGAGCTCTCTGCCCTATACACTCCTCAGGAAAATGGCGTTATGGAGCGCAAGAACATGACTCTTGTTGAGATGGCTCGCACCATGCGTGATGAATACCAGACGCCTCATCACTTCTGGCCTGAGGCTATTGATACTGCGTGCCACATCATCAAAAGAGTATATCTTCACAAATTACTCAAGAAAACTCATATGAGCTCCTCACTGACAAGAAACCCAATGTGAGTTATTTCAAAGTCTTCGGTGCTAAATGCTGGATTAGAGATCCTCATCATAGTTCAAAATTTGCACCAAAACCACATGAAGGTTTTATGCTTGGTTACCGAAAGGACTCGCACACCTACAAAGTCTTCAACACCCATCACCACAAAGGTTGTTGAAACTATAGATGTGCGGTTCGATGAGACAAAGGGCTCGCAAAAAGAGCACATACCTCCTGTGCTAGATGAAAGACCTCCTGAGGAATCCATTAGGTTCAATTCTACTGAGGATATTATACCCAATGAAGAACCTGTTGAAGAAGTTATTCTAGATAATGAAGAACCTCATACTGGTGCTCCTAAGAAAAATGGTGCTGAAGAAAATGCTCAGGCCAATCGAAGTCATCAACCTACTCATCCTCGCTTCGCTAATGAAGTGCGGATTGAGAAAATCCTGGACGACATCAATGCACCAAGTCCTCTCACATGCTCAAAAGCTTAACACTTGTGTAAATTTTGTGGGCACTTCACTCTTGCCTCTATCACAGAGCCCACCAAAGTTGCTGAGAGATTTCTGGAGCTTGAGTGGATTCAAGCAATGCAAGAGGAATTGCATCAATTCGAGCAAAACAATGTGTGGGAACTTGTCAATCAACTAGATCCTCGCAAGCACAATGTCATCGGTACCAAGTGGATCTACCGCAACAAGCAAGACGAAAATGGCCTAGTGGTGGGTTGACAAACGGAGCTTGGGCGCTGGACATCTCACCGGAGATGAACTTGCAAATGATCCGGGAATACTTGAGACTGTGGGATAAGCTTGCCACGGTGAACCTCCAACCGGATGTGCTAGACATAGTCCGTTGGGCCTGCGAAGTTGGAGGCTCCTACTCCACGAGCTCGGCATATAAGGCAAAGTTTTGGGAAAGAGAGACCATTCCAACGGCGGACTTCACTTGGAAATCCAAAGCACCACTCAGATGCCGCTTCTTCGCTTGGCTAGCCCTGCAGGACCGCTGCTGGACTTCAGACAGGTTGGCTAGACGAGGGCTTGATCATCAGGATGCTTGCCCGTTCTGTGACCAGTCAGAAGAGAGCATCAACCACCTGCTACTCCAATGCGTCCTAGCGAGGGAGGTCTGGACGCGCTTGTGCATGGCTTGGGGCAGGCCAAACTAGGCTCCAATTGCCACTTCTACCTTGGGTGATTGGTGCCTGCAAACCACGGGCAGGGCCGGAGGAGGCAAGGATGCAAGAGCTATGGTTTTACTGGCCCTCTGGGAAATTTGGAAGCATAGGAATAGGGTGGTCTTCGATGGAGACACTCCATCAGCAGCTTATGTAATTAACCAGATCACGGTAGAAGGTAGGACTTGGAGTGCAGCACGCCTCTTCAAATCGGACATGAGTAGGGTTTTTGAGGCCTTAGAGGTGGGTACTCACGGCAATAGTTAGTCTAGCGTGGGTACGGTGGAGTTGGGCTATGTAATTCTTGTAGCTACAACGTGGAGGGTTTCTTAATCCCCATCACCTCCGTTAATATATAGTACGCACACTCGTGCGTATTCGAGAAAAAAAAAAGAAATAAGGCTCGTCTTGAGCTCAGGACTACACATAGGTTGAAGGAATTGACTTTGATGAAACTTTTGCACATGTTGCTAGACTTGAAGCAATTCACATATTGCTTGCTTATGCTAACCATCACAATATCATCTTATATCAAATGTATGTGAAAAGTGCATTACTCAATGGTAAGCTCGAGGAAGAAGTATATGTTGCTCAACCCCCAGGCTTTGAAGATCCTAAGCATCCTGACAAAGTCTTTTGACTCAACAAGGCCCTCTATGGCCTCAAGCAGGCCCCTTGGGCGTATTATGACACACTTAAGGAATTTCTCATGAAGACATGCTTCAAACCCGGTTCACTTGACCCAACTATTTTCACAAAATCTTATGATCATGAATTATTTGTATGCCAAATATATGTGGACGATATTACCTTTGGCTGCACTAACGAATGTTACAGTGACGAATTTGCTTACATGACGAGTGAAGAATATCAAATGTCTATGATTGAAGAGTTGAAATTCCTCTTAGGTCTTGAAATTCGTCAACAATGCAATGACATCTTCATCTCTCAAGATAAATACCTCAAGGATGTCTTGAGGAAGCATGCAAGATTGCAAAGACGTCAAAATTCCAATGCCCACAAATTCCATGCACTGACAAAAATGGTAAAGATTTTGATCAAAAGGTATATCGCTCCATGATTGGTTCTTTATTGTACCTATGTGCATCTAGGACAAATATTATGCTTAGTGTTTGCATGTGTGCCCGTTTTCAAGCTACATTGAAGGAATCACACCATAAGGTTGTGAAGCATATTCTTCAATATCTAGCTCACACACCAACACTTGGATTATGGTAGCCCAAGGGCTATTTTTTTGATCTCATTGGATATTCTGACTCTGACAATGCTGGTGGTCGGGTGGATCGCAAGTAAACATTAGGCACATGCCATTTCCTTGGACGATCCTTAGTCTGTTGGTCCTAGAAGAAGCAGAACTGTGTGCCACTTTCTACTGCTGAAGCTGAGTACATTGTTGTTGGTTCCTGTTGTGCACAATTGTTGTGGATGAAGCAAACCCTCAAGGATTATGGCATCAATGTGAAGAATGTGCCTCTCTATTGCGACAATGAATGTGCCATCAAGATTTCTCACAACCCAGTTTAGCACTCGAAGACTAAGAACATCCAGATTCGTCATCACTTTCTTCGAGATCATGTGTTGAAGGGTGACATCTTCATCGACCATGTGAAGACGGAAGAACAATTGGCTGATATCTTCACGAAGCCATTGGATGAGCAGAGATTTTGCAAGTTGCAGTGTGAGCTAAATATCTTAGAATTTTGAATGTTCTTTGAAAGGACACATATCCTAACACTTACAGAAAATTGATGACTTAGATGTGCAACACATGAAGTAACGTTTTTCTTCAATCAATGAAGACTAACCTTCTAAGTGTGAAGAAATTAATGAAAATTTTGATTCTTAGAACCCTACGACAATTGTATGCGGTTCCTGAAATTGTCATTCTTATACGGTGGGTCACGCCACCAACCATAGTTGAAAATCTTCAAAATTGAATGTTTCGTCATTTTGCAAATTCTTCCAATTTTTAAATTCCTCAAATTGGCAAGTTCTTCAAACTTTTCAACTGGTATTCTTCATTGACTATATATATATATATATATATATATATATATATGTGTGTGTGTGTGTGTGTGTGTGTGTGTGTGTGTGTGTGTGTGTGCGCGCTAATTGTTCAAGTTGGTTTTTCCTCTAACTGAATGTGATCAGACCTGTTGAGGATATACCCCGCTGTATGACCATGCCCTTAGTAAGACCCGACCGGGACTTGGTGCTTCCTTAATAACCCGGCCGGACTTGGCGGCTCATTGGCGACCCGACCAAGACAACCGCTCATTGGTGACCCGGTAGGCGGGTCAGACGAACGACAAGACCCAAAGGCCCATAAGGTGGCTCATGGGAAGGCCGACTCATGTTATGGTATCCGGTGGGCCGACTTAAGAGGAAAGGCATAAGGAATATTTCCCTTACAAGAGAAGCAACATCTGGACTAAGATTCCACTTGTAATAGAAAATAGAGTAGTCCTAATCCTACTTGGGATCTACATTTAGGCCAGCCCCATCAACTTATATAAGGAGGGGCAAGGCACCCCAAGAGGGGAGGGGGAGACAGACAAACAAGTCTCAGACAAGATCAATGTAGATGCTCTCAAAATAGAGGTAGCGAAACACTGCCCTTGTAACCGAGATCATCATCATCAATATCAATCAAGTGGGACGTAGGCTTCTACCTCCACCATGATGGGCCGAACCTGGGTAAAATCTAGCATCTCTCAATTCCGACCAACCCCATTCAAGCTACTACCTTGTTGCGATGGCCTCACGACCAAGTCCTCACACCAGGACATCTGTCGTGACAAAACCATGACAGTTGGCGCCCTCCATGGTGCCAACACGGTGGTGTTGTGTTCTTAAAGGCAGCTCTTCAGAGATCAGGAAGCTCGCGATTGACTGGATAAAGAAGAGCCAGCACATCGACAATGAGCAGTCGAACATCAAATAAAGGTTTTGAGATTAAGATGAAAGTTAGGGTTAGGTGCGCCGCCTCACGCGTACCGCGACAATCCATTGATCAAAAGACAAACTTCAAGTTCGCTGTCGTAAGAAGCCAAGGCCGACAAGATTTTCTGGCACAAATCGCTTTATCACTTCTCAGATCCCTCCAAACGCAACAACCAAGCACACGGGCACAAATACGAGTACACTGACTAGCACTCGTCACGTCAAGAAGGAAAGTGCTAATTGGTGGCAGTCAGGAAAATGAATTGGACTATTGACTCAAAAAAGTGAAGTTGCCAGGTCAACCATGACCTGGAAGAGGACAGGGTCGTGGGCGCGGACACTGATGTCACGACCCGAACACGGATATGAGAAGGACACTCAGATCATTACCAATATCGAGTACAGATCAAGGGATACAAGGAGAATTTGGGGTGAGAATCAGCAGCAGAGGGATGAGATACAGGTAACAGAAGGCGAGGAATGAGAGTAGGAGGACGAGGAGGTTCAGAGGTTTCAATCCCAGTTCGATCCCAGCTTCTGTGACGCACGCCTCTTTATATAGCATTGTTCCAGATCCATGCCACTTGGCCCAGCCCAAGCTCAACGGCCCATTTTCGAGAGAAGTCCCACGAAGAGTAAAAGGGTCATGACCCCTAGGGCATGACATTTTCGCCCCCTTAAAATGCGGCTTGTTCTCAAGCCGATGATGTGAACCACCAGGATCGCATGGTACTAGCAGCTCACTGAGAAGTCCAATAATGTCGATGAAGTGGACACCACCCGGGTCCCAGCATGGAGATTGTCTCTCGGTTACTCCTACGAGCTTAACAACATGTTGCTGCAAAAAGGGGTTTGGACAGTTGACCCAAAACATGTGATGCCAACTACTCTAATAGATATTAGCATTGTCATACTTCAGCCGCACAAAGGTCACTGCCATATCTGATGGAAAAATTGAGTTGTCTTCTCTGTCTCTTGGGTGAAGATAATATGATATGCATATATATTCCAAGTAGTCTGAGCAAGCTAGGTGACCATGAAGGTTCTGAGTATTTAACATAATTCCTTCATGAACACCAATGAAATGTGGTAGGAGCAGAGTATACTTGACAAATGTGAAACTTCCTAGTGTGCAATTGTTTCCAACCAAAACTGTTGGAAAGATATCCGTGTTGGAATTTATCTCTAACATATTCCACTTCGTGAGCGTCCATCCAGAGCTGGGTTTGGGAAACATGTATAATGCTTTCTCAAAGTGTAATATGGTTCCATCACTTGGAATATCAGAACCAACAAGAATTTAGTAACCAACCACTTTGTTTACTTTCTTATCAGTTGTAGTAGCCCTCATTGACATATGGTTGATACGTCTCCAATGTATCTATAATTTTTGATTGTTCCATGCTATTATATATTCTGTTTTGGATGTTTAATGGGCTTTATTATACACTTTTATATTATTTTTGGGACTAACCTACTAACCCAGGGCCCAGTGCAAGTTGTTGTTTTTTTGCCTATTTCAGTGTTTCGCATAAAATGAATATCAAACGGAGTCCAAACAGAATGAAACCTTCGGGAGAGTTAGTTTTGGAATGATATCAACACAGAAGACTTGGAGTACATGCCCGGAAGCGAGAGAGGCGGCCACGACGGCAGGGGGTGCGCCCAGGGGGGTAGGCGCGTCCCCCACGCTCGTGGCCCCCCTCTGGCTCCCCTGACGTGCCACTTCAGCCTATACACGCCTGGAAGCGAGAGAGGCGGCCACGAGGGCAGGGGGCGCGCCCAGGGGGGTAGGCGCGTCCCCCACCGTCGTGGGCCCCCTCTGGCTCCCCCGACGTGCCTCTTCAGCCTATATATACTCTCATACCCTGAAAATATCAAGGAGAGCAACGAAACCCTAATTCCACCGCCGTAACCTTCTGTACCCGTGAGATCCCATCTTGGGGCCTTTTCCGGAGATCCGCTGTAGGGGGCATCGATCACCGAGGGCTTCTACATCAACACCATAGCCCCTCCGATGAGTTGTGAGTAGTTTACCACAGACCTTCGGGTCCATAGTTATTAGCTAGATGGCTTCTTCTCTCTCTTTGGATCTCAATAAAATTTTCTCCTCCATCTTCGAGGAGATCTATTCGATGTAATCTTTTTGCGGTGTGTTTGTCAAGATCCGATGAATCGTGGGTTTATGATCAAGATTATCTATGAACAATATTGGATTCTTTTCTGAAATCTTTTATGTATGATTATAATACCCTTGCAAGTCTCTTCGAATTATTGGTTTGGTTTGGCCTACTAGATATATAGTTCTTGCAATGGGAGAAGTGCTTGGCTTTGGGTTCAATCTTGCCGTGTCCTTTCCCAGTGACAGCAGGGGCAGCAAGGCACGTATTGTATTGTTGCCATCGAGGATAAAAAGATGGGATTTATATCATATTGCTTGAGTTTATCCCTCTACATCATGTCATCTTGCTTAAGGCGTTACTTAGTTCTTATGAACTTAATACTCTAGATGCATGCTGGATCGATGTCGATGTGTGGAGTAATAGTAGTAGATGCAGAATCGTTTCGATCTACTTGTCACAGACGTGATGCCTATATACAATGATCATGCCTAGATATTCTCATCACTATGCGCTTTTCTATCAATTGCTTGACAGTAATTTGTTCATCCACCGTAGAATTCTGCTATCATGAGAGAAGCCACCTGTGAAACCTATGGCCCCTGGGTCTATTGTAACACCCAGGGTGCGACTATATCTCCTACGTGTCGAGGCACGAGTTAGAGACATAAGCGCATTCGGGAATGATCGCAAGCGTGGTATCTTTGCACAAATCATGTAATGAACAGGGATGAAAGAGTAGCATAGTTGGCTTACACTCGCCATGTCACACAATTAATTCAACATTCATACATTCATCCAAATAACGCATGGTCCGACTACGGACGGAATCAATAAAGAAAAGATACCACAACCACAATTCCTGATCGCCCCTAGTAGGAACCACTAATGATTGTCCGGATACGTCACATAAAAACAACCACGCTCTTCATCGAACTCCCAGTGAAGTTCTTGTCTATCACCTGCGTCGTACTGAGTTGTACCTGCATCTGGTGTGTGTTGTAATCTGTTGTAATCTGAAAGTGCAACGATCGCCAAAGATGATCAATAAGTGATCCGAGCTACTCACGTTCATGCATAACCCTACCGTGTTCACTTTCCGAAAACCCCTTTGAAAAGAGATCGTCACGGTTACTCACACGGGTAGTGAATTCTTATGGATATGGTGTCAAGTTATCTACAACCGGATATTAACAAATTCCCATCTGCCACATAACCACATGCATGGCTTTCGAAAGTTCATAACCCTGCAGGGGTGTACCAACTTAGCCCATCACAAGCTCACGATCTACGGAGTCACAACTCCATGTTGGGAAGACCCGAGTGTTCTCGGAATCCCGTGCTCAAGATATTTCGACAAAGGTAAAACTAATCCAGCAAGACCTCTCGACGTGCCGACACCCTGATAGTAGCCGCGCGTATCTCGTCTCAGGCCACGACCGGATGGGTCATCCTACAGGTATATACTAGCCCTCGGGTTTCCCCAAGGTGGCCCTGTAGTCTGCCCAGTTTGGACCAACACTCATGAGGAGCACTGGCCCGTGTTGTTGATTAAGAACTCGGGTTAATTACTCCCGATGCAAATTTTAGTTCTTAGGCAAATGTAGTAGCGAAGTTGGGTCTTGCTGGAAAAACTTTAAGAAGTGTGAATTATCAAGGGGTCCCATAAACCCCAACCGTGTTAGGAATGCAAAATCAAGGAACATAACACCGGTTTATCGGGTCCTAAGGTGGCATGAGTGGAACAAAACACCAAGCTGAAGACCAAGCCTTCCACCCATTACCAATATATATGTGCATTAATTAGATAAGATATATATTGTGTTATCCCAATAAGAAGTCCAAACATGGAGCACTCTCCAAACTTCACCTGCAACTAACAAGGCTATAAGAGGGGCTGAGCAAAAGCGTACTTAGTGTAACAACCCAAAATTCTAAATTTTGGAATGTTATAATAAATAGATAGTTTGATTGCGTGTTAAATGTGCCGTGTGAAATTGAGTGAAATTTGAAACTTTTGAAAGTTAAATGAGAGGGAATGAAATGATTTTGCCAAACTTACTCTTTGCCTTTATGATCTCCGGGAATTCAAATTCATTTCAACACAAAACCCTAGAGTGAAGATAATATTACTTCTTCCATTTATTTAAACGATAAAGGGCTTTGAAAGAATTTTGAATTTCATCCTTGAAATATTTCCAATTCAAAAACTTTATGCAACTCAATGATTTCCCCAAGAGAAGATAAAATGACTTCTTCAAATTATAGGAAATATGAGTTGGAAGTTCCTTTGAAGAATTTTGAAATTTATTTTCAAAATTTGAGTTGTTGGGTTTTATT
The DNA here is from genome assembly GCA_902687465.1 of Secale cereale. Lineage (NCBI taxonomy): Eukaryota > Viridiplantae > Streptophyta > Magnoliopsida > Poales > Poaceae > Secale > Secale cereale. The sequence goes on along the minus strand of LR738710.1, from coordinate 468,547,383 downwards.
CAAATTATTTATCTCCAAAAATAATACATATGGAAAATAGGGTAACATGATTCCCTATAGTAGAAAATTGGAGAGAAATAAATTTGAAATCATTTTGGTATTTTTAAAATGATTTTATTGGATTTTATTGCAATAGTAGCACTATTTGAGTAATTCGAATTTGTTAGCATTTTATTTGGCTGTAGAAAAATGTTCATGATGTAGGATTTCTTTTTCTGCAAATTTTGATATATAATAAGCCTATATTATATATTGATCTTATTTCATTTTCTTTTATTTCTCTGTTTGTTTAAAAAAAGTTTCTTACCCCGCCGACTGGGCCGGCTCATCACCCAAGCCAGGCCCAGCCCAGCGCGCCGCTCGTCCCCGTCGTCCCCGAGCGGGACTCCGCTCGGGAGTCCACCGCCCTCACGGGTGCGCCGCCGCCGCCTTTGCGCCGTGGCCGCCCCGGCCTCTTCTGCCCCCTTCCCCACGTCAGCTTCGTCCCTCCCCTCCATAAATAGCCGCCGCCCCCTCCTCTCGCTTGCGCCACCGCCGCGATCCACCACCGCCGCCTCGCCGCTGCTCTGCGTCGCGGCCGCCGCGCCTTGCTGCCGCTGCTGGCTCGTGCCCATGCAGCCACGCTCGCCTCACTCGCCCGCCCTCGCTCCGCGACGCCTCCGCACTGCCCGCCTCGCCGACCGGAGTTTACCGTCGGTCGACACCTCGCCGGACCCCGATCCATCCCGACCCGCGTCGGACCTGATCCACTGCCGGTTTTTCGGCGAAAACCTTCGAACCGGTAAGAACCACCAAACCGCCCCGATTTTTCCCTTAGATCGGTTTTATACTTTTAGATCGGTTTAGTTTTTTTTAGGTTTAGTTATTCAGTGAACGTTCACTGGTTAGGGTTAGAAAGCGAGCGCTCGCTCGTTAACCTTTTTCTTTTTCTTTTCGTTTTCGGCCAGGGACCTATCAGTGAATATTTTATTTATAGCTTAGCCCCTGAACTTCAAACAGCCACAACTTTTTACTCGCTGGTCCAAATCCAACGAAACCAATGCCCACATCTTCGTTGCGATCCCCTCTTTTCGGTAAAATGACTCAAACATGTTTTTGAAAATTTTAAAATTTGAATTAAACTAGATTTGTTTCAGACTTGTTTTTGTCATAACTTGAGTTTCGTAACTCCGATGTAGTTGATTCTTTTTGCAAATCGAAGCTCTGGACCTAAACTTTTTGATAAGGCCAAATTTATTTAATTTTGGTACTGTTAGAAATTGGTTTCTGTTTCAAGAGTCATTCGTTTGTATTCGAAGTTTTCCGAAGTGTTTATTCGTTCTTTCTGATCTGCTGAGTGATTGCTTATGTGTGGTTACTATTGCTTGCTTATGATAGATTGATCGGAGTGTGACGAGTAGATCTATCACGAGTTCAGAGTGCGAATCTTCTACAACGTCAGTACAAGGCAAGTTCACACTTTGATCATACTTTCCAATACCCAGTTTTCATTGCATTAGTTACATCCTCAAACACTTGCATGAGTAGGATCTCTTAACTGGTGGGTCTGGGAAGTAGATTGAGGTAGAACCTATTACCTACATTATTTTCAAACCCCTGGGAGTTACTTCTACGTTATGCTTAGGTTGCCATGCTATGCTCGTAGATGTGGTTTGGGTTTGAGAGTATCCATGACAGATGTGAGATTGTTAATTAATGGTTCAACTTAAGGTGGATACTTTAATACACATCTGGGTGGATTGGTTGTGGCACCCTGGAGCACCCAGTGGTTGACGGGCACCTGGAGAAACCAGTGTTGTCCTAGGGGATCCCAGAGGAACCGTGTGATCACCCTATTGGAGTGCCACCCAGACTCAAAGGGATCATATAATATTTTCATGCCTAGAAACTTCCATGTGCAGCCACAAGCCATTATGTGCTCTGGCATAGTATGAGAAAGTTGTGTGAGCTCTTTCAGTGGTGGACTAGCAGATGTAGGGGAAAGTAGGTGTACCGGTCCACCCGGGGTAAAGAGTAAATGCTTCTGAAAGACTGTGTCTCGGTCACCCATTTCTCAAACACCATGCAATGCGAGAAATCCAACGGAGGAGATCGAGTCTTGTGGGGAAAAGTGCGCAAACCTGTGCAGAGTGTACAAACTATTCATGAGTAGCCGTGTCCCCGGTTATGGACATCTTTGAGTATCTATAACTGGATTATTTGTTGATGTCAGCACACTATTTAATTAATTTGTTGGGTTAATAATGACTTTGGTTTGGGATTGAGATGGAGGTACCATTCTCAATTGTTCATGATTTAAATTTAACAAAGTAGTTAAAAATGCATTCCTTTGTGGTAGGGAAAAATCAGCTTTATGCAAAAACAGCCTTATAGCCTCCACCAGCTAAATATGCATGTAGTTGTAGGCATTATTCATCATTACTTCTATGGTGTGAATTTGCCAGTACATTCAATGTACTGACCTACATGGCTGCAACATCTCATGTTACAGGAATTTATTCGACGAGTAAGAGTTACGTTAGGGTTGCGCTGTCTACACTCAACTTTGCCGTTGGTGTTGATGGAACTCCACAACCTTTGTTGCTTCCGCTATGTTTGATTGAGGTAATAGTATTTACGTTACTTTATACATGTGATTTACCTCTGTTATAAATCCTCGAGTACTGTGTGTGTCAGCATACCGATCCAGGGATGACACTTACGCACAGAGACTTGATCAATTCAGGTCGGGTCGCTACACTTAGCCAATCAACGGTTTGTTAGGAAGGCGGTTAGAGTGTTTCATGGCAACATAGGAGGTTGACAAGACAAGAATAGGCATCGAGGCATAACTATCGAGCGAGACAACTCGCAAAGCAAATATAGAGGTGATATGAGGGAACAATCATCTTGCCTGAGATCCCGCAAAGAAGAAGTACGAGTCCATGAAGAAGACAAATGGATGAAGTTGAAAGAATCCTCACAACTCCGGAACGAAACCGAAGCTAACCAGAGAAGCAAACCGAAAAGAAGTAAACAACATGGTAAACACACATATCATAACCATGGCATGGTGCACAAACAAGTATGATGCATGTCCAGTTTAAAAATGCATGGTGTGGCAAAGTGCACAAACAATGGTGGTGGAATGACACGTTCAAGTTTTATGCATTTTTTACTAAAAGTTAACAGAAGCATTTGTCACCGTGGTGGAAAGAAAAGGTGCCACGGAGACGAATCCAAAAATGGTGCCATGGCAACATATCGGTTCCGGTAACTCGTCAAGAGACCGGTGCGAAAGAAGGAGCGAGAGCGTGTCATGCGAAAGAAGGTGGGGTGCTCTCGATTACACGGTTCTCACGTGACGACGACATGGCAACAAGGAGGAATGAGCAAGCGACAACTCGGACATGGTGCAAACATGCGGTTCATCTCATACATCACATAGCATTCGTCCACGGGCGTCATTTTGGCGGTATACCTTTGGAGAATGCGTTTCGAGGGGGTTCGAGTTCGGCGAGGGAAGTAGTGGAAGTAGTCGTTCATGTGGCGGCGGTAGTGGAAGTAGTTGTTCTGTTTCGTAGATGTTCAGGGTCATCGGTAGCGGAACTTGACGTTCACGGTGCCCTCGAGGGTCAACGGTAGTCGTACACGTCGATGTAGTGGTACTTCCGGTCTCGACGACGGTCATACACGTTTTCATAGATGAACTTGATGTTTCGGTATGTCGCCGTTCATTGGTCGTCGGTAGGGGTACTTGACGCGTCACCGAGTAGTCGAACTTGAGTTCTTCGTGCACTTGACGGAGAGGAACTTGACGGCGGTAGTTGTACGCTGGTCGGAGGGGAACTTGGTGTCGCTGGACTTGGCGATCCGGAGACATGCATGGGTTGTAGTGGTACTTGGCAAAAAAAATCTGGGCGGTCTTGACGCATCCAAATCGAAGCAATGCCAAGGGGCCTCGGGTATCACAGATCATGGCAGCGATGGACGCTCGAGCATTGGCTCGAGGCAGCGGGCAACCTCGAACCACGGAGGTGCGACAACAGAGGCCGAAAGGGGAGGTTGATGTCGCAGGAACAGCGACGTTTGCTGATGGAAGGGGGCACGACGACGACCTGGGCTCATCGTCCGGCGGGGCACCATGGCGGGGATGCGGCGATGCTTGGCCTTAGGGAGGGCCACATCTCGCGCGAGAGAGGCGGAGGAGAGGCACAACGTGGAAAGGAGTAGGGTGGCGCTCGGGGTCGCCGACATCTGATAGGGGAGGAACTGGCCGGCGGCGATGTCTACTCGCCGGCGTAGGACGACGACGCTGCGGAGCAGCCGCGACAGAGCAGCTCGGGGATGGTGCAGGGAAGGCATCGGCGAGGAACATGCATGAGTGCTCCGTGCGGGGCGAGGAGGAGGTCGGGGAGAAGCGGGCGTGCTCCGACAGCCTTGGTCGCCCGTGGCTAGTGATGTAGGGGGGCGGGAGCCGCTACGCGAGGTGGTGGTGGGGTTCTGCGCTGCGGGATCGGGAAGAGGGGACGAGGGGATCGGGAGAGATGGGGTGCGGTGCGAGGGAGAGGGAGAGATCGAGGGGAGGGAGTGGCGGCGGTAGGGGGAAGGGATCAACAGGAGCGGTCATGCTAGGGTTTAGTAGGGGCTTAAGTGGGCCTTGGCCCATGGTGGGTAGGCCTGGCTGCGGCTGGGCCTTGACCTTGGTGGAAGGGAGGCCCGAGTAGGCCTAGGCCAACTGGGCCGGCTGGCACATCTCTCTCTCTCTCTGCATTTAAAATAAAACAGAGAAAAGAAAGGAAAAGGAAAGAGAGGTTGGGAGAGAAGTGGGCATGAGGATTATTTTTCCGGACTGGTAAAAATGTGCACGGTCCACAAAAAATAGGAGAGGCATGATTGAAAGATGTAATTCAAACTCATTTGAATATAATTCAAATGGGTTCGAACTAGGACTTGGTTTTTGAAGTATCCAAAATTGTACGGATTTTTGGAGGGACCTCAATAAAATGGATAAGAATTGTTGCCAAGGTTTTGAAGTCAAACTTGAAGTGGAATAGGCATGAGAATTAAATTGTAATTGTGTTAAGGTGAATTCCAAAGCTAATGGAACAATTATTTTAGCTCCCTATAAATATTGGGAGTATATGTTATAAAGAGAAATCACCACGCGAATTCCCTCGATTTAAATAGATCAAAAGATCTATGCGATTTATATAGCGAGTTTTAGTTGGTTTTTGAAAATGATGGCATGATGACATGATGCAATGCAAAATAAAATAGAGCAAGCAAATATAACACACGACGATAACCCGGAATAGCTGGATGTCTTCTGGATCGTCGGTCTTGGGGCGTCACAACTCTCCCACACTAACAGAGGATCTCGACCCGAGATCCTAGAGATGGCACCGGATAGAAATGGAAAAGGAAGAGGTAAACCAAAGTTGCTTCTTTGACAAACGAGTGAAACCACGAACTTGAGGTTGAGCAAATTGATAGAAGAATACAACGAAGATGAACGAAGATGAAAAAACTCCGTTAGAAAAGAGGAACAAGGTACATTACGAGAACCTTGTAGGTTGAAAGGCATGAACAAGAGCTCACGGATGAGGAAAGAATTTAAAAACCACTCTGATTAAAACAAGATAGAGAAATAATAAGAATTAAAGAATTTAGACAACACTCTGACTGAAAATGGAAAGAATTAACATGAACTTGACAAGTTGGGATGATACTTGATGAACTCAACGACACACTGCCTCCGAAAACTATTGAACGAATGGAACAAGGGGTAGAAAAGGCTTCAGACAACACTCCGGTTAAAAGAGAGGCAAAAGATTATAATATGAGAGAACTTGAACGGAGGACACAACACTCCAGTTGAATGGATAAGCACAGGAAAGAACATGATCCCGATAAGACGAGATGATGGTTTGGAGAGAGCAACATCACAATGCCTCCGGAATGAATGAATAGATGCTAGATCGTTGGAAAGAAAAGAACGGAGAAGAAAATGACAACTTCTCCCACGAATGAATTTGGAAAGTCATCCTTAAAAGAAGGGTCGAACGGATTTGTTGAAAATAATCAACAACAAAAGAATAAGCTTGTTGTGGGCTTATGGAAAACATCTCAAAATTATAAGGTGACAACCGGCCACTAACGGAACCCAATTGTTGCTAGAGATCAATGAAGAGATGAAAACTTCTTTCACCGAGAGGATAAATGAAGAATTTGGGTCATTTATAAGCACCCTAAATAGCAACAATCTTTAGGGAAAGCTTTTAGGTGAAATAAAACCCAAGATTACTCCAACATAGAGATTGAAGGGTCGAAAGATCTCATTCCTGACAACTTGTGAATCATGAAACATCAAGGAAATTGTCAAGAATGGCATAACACCACCTTAAAAGATAAGGGAACAAGAATTGCACTTCGAAATGCAAGAATAAGAATACTTGAGCTCCAACAAGACTCTTAAAGAACACTTGGAGGATCAATTAAATCATGATGAACCACCACGAAGAACTCCGGTAACAAAAGGATGAGAAGTGCAGGATGAAAATATTAAGATTTAAGACTTGCAATGATTTAGATAGAGCTTCGTGATAAGATAATTGAGAGAGTTTGGAACTCTGGAAAGAAAAGATGAACAACCAATAATTTGATATCATGAATGAACTCCAGACAAAGGAATTAAATCACCTTGAAGGAAAGAGAATAAGAATTATGTCATGCTTATCGTTCATCAATTTAAATTGACGACAACCAATGGATTTGGCATACTACTTATTCTCGTTGCAAAGAATTAAAGAGAGATCTCGCACACACTTGGGTAGTCTTCAACGAATCACCGGTAGGATTATGAAAAGAACAAATGAATTCATACGATAACAACAGAAGAGTAATCTTGAATGAACCACCATAAGAATATGGACACGAACGAAGAGGCGTTAATTAAGAATAGTTGGAGGACGAAGTTGCAAGCTGAGAATGAAGAAATCTTCTGAATTGATGGCCTTCGGAGGATCACAAGGAAAGAATTCATGAAATGCTTCAGATGGGTATAAAAAGAATTCCTCACAATCGGAACAATAATGAGGATGGCATGAAGCTAGAACCACAAATCTTCAAGAGAACGGGCCAAGATTTAAGAGAAACTCTTCTTGGGTCTTCACAGTTTTAGAATGACGATGAGATACACCTTGAAGAATTTTGAGATACTCCGGAAGAATGAAAAAGGGGAAAGGTAGAGCTAAAGAAGAAAATAATTGGAAACAATCTTGGAGAAGGCATGTGACTGATGGAAATCATTCTTACGTCACACTTTGAAAAGAATTTGAGTATAACTCCGAGAAAATTAGAAGTGTCAGGTAAGATCCTGGAAAAGACCTGTGGGTCAGGGCCCACTGAAAAGAAACACAGTTGAATGAGTACTTAAGAGATATTGCATCGGATGAATTAAATGACTTGAACAAGATAACAACCTCGAAATAGCTTGAACAGATTAAGAATGGAAACACAAATCTTCTAAGATATCTTCAGCACTTTGGAACAAATGAATAGCGAGAGGTGAATAAATAAGAGAGCCTTGGACAAGAAATTCCAACATTTGAAAACATGTGAAACAAGGGAAGGATATAATCAACACCAAAGTTTGGATTTAGTCCACTGGAGAAGAAACGAGAGCGGAGAATGATAAACTTGAAGCTTTCTTAGCATCTTCATGAGAAATCACCGGATGAAACATTAAAGAAAATTCATGAAGAGACATCACAAGAATATAAGGACACTTGATTAAGGACACTGGCTCCATAAACAAAAGGGGTGGGAGGGTGGGGAAAACAAAGGCAACTTGGGACGGGGGAATCAACGCCGGTTGGACAGAACTGAGGATTGAACTTGCAAAAGATGAAAAGGGTCGAATCAACTTGACGAGAAACACAGCGGTTGACAAAGGATTTAACATGACAATTTTGATGATAAAAAAGGATTAGCACTCCCATAGAAATATGAGAACACCGATTAGGAAAGGTGTGGAATCAACACTTGACATCGAAGCAACTCGAATACCACAATCAAAACGAAAACAAAGGATTAATATGTTGCAACATATAGTCTTCACAATGAACATCCGAACAAAATTGAACGAATGAATTCCATAAGCTTAATGATACATCAACTTGTCGAGAAGCCACTTGGGGAGAACAAAATGATAGAATAAAACAACAAGGTAACAGATGGAACAAATACATAATAGAGGTTTCGTCCCACATGTTTGTGCTGATGCCCCATGGCATGTGTTACAAAGGGCCTTACAATCCCCGGATCAGCATAGCCAAGGATCCTTTAAGATGCAACCCCCTAGTGTAACAACGCCCGTGATAACCTCTCCACTAGATGTAGAACCCCAACCTCATATCACGCACCCGTTGGAAGATTACCTAAGAGCTACTTGAATTCCCACCTATTAATTCCCGAAGCTTTCCGGTTATGCAATCTGGTGTTGGGGATACAGGGGAAGCACAACATCTCACCCAACCAGCAATACCTACATCCAGTTGTATCCATACGCCAACACATAACCAGGCACCTTCAGAAACCGTTTAATTCGGACCTACGAAACGCATCCGCTATACTAGCTGTGGCAATACTCCCGAACTATCCCACCAGTACTGGGTGACGTCGGGGTTATCTCACCACCATACACGCATAGAAGAGTTTTCGATGTCGGCTGCCTCTGGTATTCTAGAACTGTCACGACAGACAATGGGATGACAATACCTCAGAGCTTAACTCCCTGGAACTCAGCCTAAACAGACGGGAGGCACCAAGACAGAATTCTCGTCACAAAGATATCGGAACAATCCAAACAATACCCGCGTGATCCTAAAAAAATTGGTGAAAATTGAGGATAGAGATGTTAAAACAACATCAGGAGTCCTCACCAGAGCGACGAAGGGGTAAGAAATGAAAAGAAATCCTACTCTCCTATATATATATATATATATATATATATATATATATATATATATATATATATATATATATATATATATATATATATATATATATAGGACCCAAAACATTTTGTGTGCGTTGCTAGACTCAATCGACAGCGGTTCAATGAAACAGGGGGCTCCTAGGTCGGAGAAGGCTCTGATACCAACTTGTAATGCCCAGCATGCGACTATATCTCCTACGTGTCGAGAAACGAGTTAGAGACATAAGCGCATTTTGGAATGATCGCAAGCATGGTATCTTTGCACAACTCATGTAATGAACAAGGATGAAAGAGTAAAATAGTTGGCTTACACTCGCCACGTCACACAATTAATTCAACATTCATACATTCATCCAAATAACACAGGGTCCGACTACGGACGAAATCAAACGAGAAAAGATACCACAACCACAAGACCTGATCGCCCCTAGTAGGAACCACTACTGATCATCCGAATACGTCACATAAAAACGACCACACTCTTCATCGAACTCCAAGTGAAGTTCTTGTCCAACTCCCACGTCGTACTCAGTTGTACCTACATCTGGTGTGTGTTGTAATCTGTGAGTCACAAGGACTCGACTATCCCATTCCCGGGTATCAAAACTAACAAAGCCTTTAGGTGTAGAGAGGTAATAAATGTCTACAGCAAGCACTAAGCAACTAGCGTACGAAGTTAGAGCGAGATGAGGAAAGTGCCAACGATCACCAAAGATGATCAATAAGTGATCCTAGCTACTCACGTTCATGCTTAACCCCACCGTGTTCACTTTCCGAAAACCCCTTCGAAAAAAGACCGTCACGGTTACTCACACGGGTAGTGTATTCTTATGGATATGGTGTCAAGTTATCTACAACCAGATATTAACAAATTCCCATCTGCCACATAATCACGGGCACGGCTTTTGAAAGTTCATAACCCTACAGGGGTGTCCCAACTTAGCCCATCACAAGCTCACGATCTGCGGAGTCGCGACTCCATGTTGGGAAGACCCGAGTGTTCTCAGAATCCCGTGCTCAAGATATTAGGACAAAGGTAAAACTAATCCAGCAAAACCTCCCAGCGTGCCGACATCCTGATAGTAGCCGCACGTATCTCGGCTCAAGCCACGACCGGATGGGTCATCCTATAGGTATATACCAGCCCTCGGGTTTCCCCAAGGTGGCCCCGCAATTTGCCCAGTGTGGACCAACACTCATGAGGAGCACTGGCCCGGGTTGTTGATTAAGAACTTGGGTTAATTACTCCCTATGCAATTTTAGTTGTTAGGCAAATGTAGTACCAAAGTTGGATCTTGCTGGAAAAGCTTTAAGCAGTGCAAATTATCGAGGGGGGTCCATAAACCCCAACCGTGTTAGGAACGCAAAATCAAGGAACATAACACCGGTTTATCGGGTCCTAAGGCGGCATTAGTGGAACAAAACACCAAGCAGAAGACCTAGCCTTCCACCCATTACCAATATATATGTGCATTAATTAGATAAGATATATATTGTGTTATCCCAATAAGAAGTCCAAACATGGAGCACTCTTCAAACTTCACCTGCAACTAACAACACTATAAGAGGGGCTAAGCAAAATCGTACTTAGCCAATCAACGGTTTGCTAGGAAGGCGGTTAGAGTGTTTCATGGCAACATAGGAGGCTGACAAGACAAGAATAGGCATCAAGGCATAACTATCGAGCGAGACAACTAGCAAAGCAAAGATAGAGGTGATATCAGGGAACGGTCCTCTTGCCTGAGATCCCGCAAAGAAGAAGAATGAGTCCATGAAGAACAGAAACGGACGAAGTCGAACGAATCCTCACAACTCCGAAACGAAACCGAAGCTAACGTGAGAAGCAAACCGGAAAGAAGCAAACAACATGGTAAACACACATATCATGACCATGGCATGGTGCACAAACACGTATGATTCATGTCCGGTTTAAAAATGCATGGCATGGCAAAGTGCACAAAGAATACTACAAGTTAAGTGGAGCTCAATAAGCAACGAGTTGCATATTGACAAAACACCACATTCACATATTTAGTTTGATCTCGGTTAGGTACCCAACAATATTGAATGTTAATTCACATGGCAAGAGGTGAAGCATGAGCAAGTACATTATCTAGGCAATTTAAATGAGGCCGGAAATAACAACAACGATTCCGGAAAATCCCCATGTGCATAATTAGCAATTCTAAGCAAACAAAATTTAAACATTTTAAATGTTGTTATCATGTGCGAATGACACGTTCAAGTTTTATGCAATTTTTAGTAAAAGTTAACAGAAGCATTTGTCATCGTGGTGGAAAGAAAAGGTGCCACGGCGACGAATCCAAAAATGGTGCCATGGCAACATATCGGTTCTGGTAATTTGTCAAGAGACCGGTGCAAAAGAAGGAGCGAGAGCGTGTCATGTGAAAGAAGGTGGGGTGCTCTCGGTTACCCAGTTCCCACGTGACGACATCATGGCAACAAGGAGGAAAGAGCAAGCGACAACTCGGACACGGTGCAAACACGCGGTTCATCTCATACATCACATAGCATTCGTCCACGGGCGTCATTTCGGCGGTATACCTTTGGAGTGTGTGTTTCGAGGGGGTTCTAGTTCGTCGAGGGAAGTAGTGGAAGTAGCGTTCACGTGGCGGCGGTAGTGGAAGTAGTTGTTTTGTTTCGTAGATGTTCGGGGTCATCGGTAGCGGAACTTGACGTTCACGGTGCCCTCGAGGGTCGATGGTAGTCGTACACGTCGATGTAGTGGTACTTGCGGTCTCGACGACGGTCATACACGTTTTCGTACATGAACTTGATGTTTCGGTACTAGTGATTCATTGGTCGTCGGTAGGGGTACTTGACGCGTCACCGAGTAGTCAAACTTGAGTTCTTCGTGCACTTGACGGAGAGGAACTTGACGGCGGTAGTTGTACGCTGGTCGGAGGGGAACTTGGTGTCACTGGACTTGGCGATCCGGAGACGTGCACGGGTTGTAGTGGTACTTGGCAAATAAATCTGGGCGGTCTTGATGCATCCAAATTGAAGGAAGGCCAAGGGGCCTCGGGCATCGCAGATTGTGGAAGCGATGGGCGCTCGAGCATGGACTCGAGGCAGAGGGCAACCTCGAACCGCGGAGGCGCGACAACAGAGGCCAAAAGGGGAGGTTGATGTCACGGGAACGGCGAGGTCTGCTGATGGAAGGGGGCGCGATGACTGCCTGGGCTCACCGGCCCGCGGGGCGCCATGGCGGGGATGCGGCCATGCTAGTCCTCAGGGAGGGCCACAACCCGCGTGAGAGTGGCGGAGGACAGGCACGGTGCGGAAGGGAGGAGGGCGGCGCTCGGGGTCACCGACGTCCGGTAGGGGAGGAAGTGGCCGGTGGCGGTCTCTACTCCCCTGCGTCGGAGGACGACGCTGCAGAGCAGCCGTGGCAGAGCAGCTCGGGGAGGGTGCACGGAAGGCATCGGCGAGGAACATGCATGAGTGCTCTGTTCAGGGCGAGGAGGATGTCGGGGAGCAGCGGGCGTGCTCTGGCCGCCTTGGTCGCCGGTGGCTGGCGAGGTAGGGGAGCGGGAGCCGCAGCGCGAGGTGGTGGTGGGGTTCGGTGCTGCGGGATCAGGAAGAGGGGACGAGGGGATCGGGAGAGATGGGGTGCGCCGCGAGGGAGAGGGAGAGATCTAGGTGCTGGGGGGAAGGGGTCGACAGGAGCGGTCGGGCTAAGGTTTAGCAGGGGCTTAGCTGGGCCTTGGCCCATGGTGGGTAGGCCTCGCTGCGGCTGGGCCTTGGCCTTGGTGGAAGGGAGGCCCGAGTAGGCCTAGGCCAACTGGGTCGGCTGGCACATCTCTCTCCCTCTCTGCATCTAAAATAAAATAGAGGAAAGAAAGGAAAAGGAAAGAGAGGTTGGGAGAGAAGTGGGCATGATGATTATTTTTTCGGACTGGTAAAATGTGCATGGTTCACGAAAAATAGGAGAGGCATGATTGAAAGATGCAATTCAAACTCATTTGAATTTAATTCAAGTGGGTTTGAACTAGGACTTGGTTTTTGAAGTGTCCAAAAATGTTCGGATTTATGGAGGAACCTCGATAAGATGGATAAGAATTGTTGGCAAGGTTTTGAAGTCAAACTTGAAGTGGAATAGGCACGAGAATTAAATCGTAAATGTGTTAAGGTGATTTCCAAAGCTAATGGAATAATTATTTTAGCTCCCTATAAATATTGGGAGTATATGTTATAAAGAGAAATCACCACGTGAATTCCCTCGATTTAAATAGATCAAAAGATCTATGCAATTTATTTAGTGAGTTTCAGTTGGTTTGTGAAAATGATGGCATGATGACATGATGCAATGCAAAATAAATAGAGCAAGCAAATAAAACACACGGCGATAACCCGGAATAGCTGGAAGTCTTCTGGATCGTCGGTCTTGGGGCGTCACATCTATTCTCATCATATTAATCTTCCATCAACTATTTACTTTACTTTGCATTATTTACTTTCAATCTCTATACCAAAAACACCAAAAATATTATCTTATCATATCTATCAGATCTCACTCTCGTAAGTGACCGAAAAGGGATTGACAAACCCTTTTATTGCGTTGGCTGCGAGGTTCTTATTTGTATGTGCAGGTGCGAGGGACTCGCGCGTGGTCTCCAACTGGATTGATACCTTGCTTCTCAATAACTGAGGGAAATACTTACGCTACCGTGCTGCATCACCCTTTCCTCTTTGAGGGAATACAATGCAAGCTTGGGAAGTAGCAAGAAGAATTTCTGGCGCCATTGCCGGGGAGATCTACGCAAAAGTCCTGTACCAAGTACCTATCACAAACCCTTATCCCTCGCATTATATTATTTCCTTTTTGCCTCTCATTTTCCTCTCCCCCACTTCACCTTTGCCTTTTTTACATTTTCCTTTTTGTTTACTTGTGTTGCCATGTGCCGTCTATTTGCTTGCATCTTTGCTTGTTAAAAATCTATTGATATGGATCCACTTAAAGTGTTCTACTTGGATCATCTTTGATCCTTATGCGCTCGTGCTGAAACCCCAACTAGCCTAGTTGATGGTAAATCTTTATATGAGCATGCTCATTTTGTCCATCACCGTTTCTCTTAAAAAGTGAGACTCTTATGGGATCAAATAAACATATTGTTGTGTTATGCTTGGAATCTTTGTGAAATTTGTGATTTTACTTGTTGCTCTAAGAACCCTAAAAAACACCTCCCCTACCTATGTGAGTTTAATGATAATGAATTCTTATCTTCTTATGCAAAGGGTGTTTATAGTTACTACGATATCGAACAAATTGAAGAATTCGTTGCTTTTAAGGGTGCTTATGAAGTTGCTTCTTTGATTTAAATGTATGATATTACTCTCTATGAATCTGAACATTTTGACATACCTAAATATTGCTTTGAAAACTATGCTCATGATGTCTATGTCGAAGAATTTATTGAAAGAATGACCACTGCTTTGGAAGAAAATAATGATTTGATTGAAATATCCCTTGAAGAACATGACGCTTGCTATTCTTGTGGCCATGATGCCAATATTTATGAAGATGAATTTGTTATAGTTCCTTATGTTAAACATGAGATCGTTGCTATTGTACGCATACTTGATAGTTCCTTCGATGAAAAGCATGATTGCCATGATGTTATTAATGTCAATTGTGTTAATGATATTCAAAACACTAAGCTTGGGGATGCTAGTATTGCTATGTCCACTACTTGTTGCAATGATCATGATTGGGGTGATTCTTCTTATGATCTTGAAAATTATTTAATCCCCATGATGAATATAAGATTGATAATAGTGTTTGCAATAATATTGAAAGTGGGTTTGGAAGAGTGTCAACTTTAGATCCCACATATTTGGAGAATGTACAATTTTATGAAATTTTTGATAAAAGTGGGTTTGGAGAGGTCATGACTTTAGTTAATGTTGATCCCACTATTTTGGAAGAGTGTCAACTTCGCATGCATGTGGATCGTGTTGAGAATATGTTTTGTGATAGCTATATTGTTGAATTTTCTTATGATCCTACATGCCATTATTATGAGAGAGAAAAATATGGTTGTAGAAATTTTCATGTTACTAAATGACCTCTTGTTATGTTGAGATTGCTATTGTTTCTTTCTTCTTCCTTGCATATGCTAGAAATTGATTGCCTTGATAATATTTTTTGCGTATAAAATGCCTATGCATAGGAAGTATGTTAGACTTAGATTTGTTTGCCACATGTTTATGATGCTCTCTTTGCTTCAATTCTTATCTTTCATGTGAGCATCATTAAAATTATGCCTAGCTAGGGACGTTAAACGATATCGCTTGTTGGGAGGCAACCCAATTTTATTTTATTTTCTTTTGCTTCTGTATAGGAATAAATATTGCATCTAGCTTTTGTTTAGATGTGGTTTTGTGTTTTAGTTAGTGTTTGTGCCAACTAGAACCTTTGGGAAGACTTGTGGGAAGTTTATGTGATCATGCTGTAAAAAACAGAAACATTAGCGCTCATGAGATTAGCTACCATTTTTTTTACCGGGGAATGCTTTTTAGTTGATTCTTTTTGCAGATGATTAATAGAAATATTCCTCATTTCCACCAATTTATTTAATTTTTTTAGAGTTACAGAAGTATTCGAAAGTTACAGATTGCTACAGACTATTCTGTTTTTGACAGATTCAGTTTTTCGTGTGTTGTTTGCTTAGTTGCATGAATCTATGAGTAGTATCGGGGGGGGGG
>LR738710.1:468495420-468531609 GCA_902687465.1 Secale cereale | reverse complement strand
GGGGGGGGGTATGAATCATAGATAAGTTGGAATACGGTAGGTTTAACACCAATATAAACAAAGAATGAGTTTATTATAGTACCTTTGAGTGGTGGTTTGTTTTCTTATACTAAAGGAACTCACGAGATTTTTGGCTAAGTTTTGTGTTGTGAAGTTTTCAAGTTTTGGGTAAGGATTTGATGGACTATGGAACAAAGAGTGGCAAGAGCCGAAGCCCCCAAGGTAAAATTCAAGGACAACCAAAATCCTAAGCTTGGGGATGCCCCGGGAAGGCATGCCCTCTTTCGTCTTCATCTATCGGTAACTTTACTTGAGACTATATTTGTATTCACCACATGATATGTGTTTTGCTTGGAGCGTCATGTATGATTTGAGTCTTTTCTTTTTAGTTTAATACAATCATCCTTGCTGGACACACCTTTTGAGAGAGATACAAATTAATTGGAATTTATTAGAATACTATATGTGCTTCACTTATATCTTTTGAGCTAGATAGTTTTGCTCTAGTGCTTCACTTATATCTTTTAGAGCACGGTGGTGGTTTTGTTTTGTAGAAATTATTGATCTCTCATGCTTCAATTATATATTTTTGAGAGTCTCTTAGAATAGCATGGTAATGTGATTTGGATATAAAACTAGTCCTAATATGATAGGCATCCAAGATGGGTATAATAAAAACTTTCATATAAACTGCTTTGAATATCATGAGAAGTTTGATACTTGATGATTGTCTTGAGATATGAGGATGGTGATATTAGAGTCATGCTAGTAGAGTAGTTGTGAATTTGAGAAATACTTGTGTTGAGGTTTGATAGTCCCGTAGAATGCACATATGGTAACCGTTGTGTGACAAATTTGAAGCATGAGGTATTTCATTGAGTGTCATCCTTTGTGTGGAGGTCGGGATCGCGTGATGGTTAACTCCTACCAACATGTAGTACTTTGTTTTGATGACTTGTAGATTTTTGCAATAAGTATGTGAGTTCTTTATGACTAATGTTGAGTCCATATATTATACGCACTCTCACCCTTCCACCGTTGCTAGCCTCTCTTGTACCGCGCAACTCTCGCCGGTACCATACACCCACCATATACCTTCCTCAAAACAGCCACCATACCTACCTATCATGGCATTTCGATAGCCATTCCGAGATATATTGCCATGCAACTTTCCACCGTTCCGTTCATATGACACACTTCATCGTTGTCATATTGCCATTCATGATCATGTAGTTGACATCGTATTCGTTGCTAGGCCACCATGCATAATTTTTCATACATGTCACTCTTGATTCATTGCACATCCCTGTACACCACCGGAGGCATTCATATAGAGTCATACTTTGTTCTAGTATCGAGTTGTAATATCGAGTTGTAAATCAATAAATGTGTGATGATCATCATTATTAGAGCATTGTCCAAATAAGAAAAAGGAAGAAAAAAAAGAAGAAAGGCCAAAGAAAAAAAGGAAGGCCCAAAAAAAGAAAAAAAGAAAAAAAGAAAAAGAAAAGAAAAGGAAAAGAAAAAAGGGACAATGCTACTATCTTTTTCCACACTTGTGCTTCAAAGTAGCACCATGATCTTCATGATAGAGAGTCTCTTGTTTTGTCACTTTCATATACTAGAGGGAATTTTCATTATATAACTTGGCTTGTATATTCCAACGATCGGCTTCCTCAAATGCCCTAGGTCTTCGTGAGCAAGCAAGTTGGATGCACACCCACTTAGTTTCTTTCCTTGAGCTTTCATACATTTATAGCTCTAGTGCATCCGTTGCATGGCAATCCCGACTCACTCACATTGATATCTATTGATGGGCATCTCCATAGCCCATTGATATGCCTAGTTGATGTGAGACCATCTTCGTCTTTTGTCTTCTCACAAACCACCACTTTATTCCACCTATAGTGATATGTCCAAGGCTCACGCTCATGTATTGCGTGAAAGATAAAAAACTTTGAAAAAAATTAAGTATGAAACAATAGCTTGGCTGAAACCAGGGTTGTGCATGATTTGAGTATTTTGTGTGACGAAGATGGAGCATAGCCAAACTATATGATTTTATACGGATGAACTTTCTTTGGCCATCTTATTTTGAGAAGACATGATTGCTTTGATAGTATGCTTGAAGTATTATTATTCTTATGTCAATATAGACTTTTGTCTTGAATCTTTCGGATCTGAACATTCATGCCACAATAAATAAAACTACATTGAGAATTATGTTGGTTAGCATTCGACATAAAAAATTATGTTTGTATCATTTTCCTACTCGAGGACGAGCATGAATTAAGCTTGGGGATGCTTGATACGTCTCCAACGTATCTATAATTTTTGATTGTTCCATGCTATTATATATTCTGTTTTGGATGTTTAATGGGCTTTATTATACACTTTTATATTATTTTTGGGACTAACCTACTAACCTGAGGCCCACTGCAAATTGCTGTTTTTTTTCTATTTCAGTGTTTCGCAGAAAAGGAATATCAAACGGAGTCCAAACGCAACGAAACCTTCGGGAGAGTTATTTTTGGAACGATATCAACACAGAAGACTTGGAGTACACGCATGGAGGTGAGAGAGGTGGCCACGAGGGCAGGGGACGCACCCAGGGGGGTAGGCGCGTCCCCCACCCTTGTGGGCCCCCTCTGGCTCCCATATCGGTGTCCTGGGAACCAGGGTACCCAGACTTGCTTGTGTGTGGGCCGCAGCGTGCTCCTTGAACGGCCTGGTACGACCTAGCTAATCGACTAGCTGCTCAAGACCCTTGCGAGGGGGCTGGACCTCGTGAGGAGAACGACGTCAAGACCCCCTCAGGAGCAGCCTCGGTTTGGTTGCTCAGGAGGGGCGGAGAATCCGAGGCCGAGCCTGCCTCAGGAGGAGGCAGTGACACAAGCAATGACACACCACGCCAGCGGGTGCCAGCGCGTGCCAGTGGCGCAGTTGCCGTTTTGGTGCACAAGGGGACAGCGCAGGCGCATGTTCCCGAGGAGGAGGACAAAGGTTTATCCATTGGTGCAACAAGACCGAAGACCGCAAGGACGACCGGGAGGATGTCACTGCCGAGCCCACCACTGCGTCATCGCCTGATCCTTTTGCAGGCGAAGACTGCTTTCGTCAGGATTGGAATGTCCTTGTGTTCCTGCTCAAAATGGCCGTTGTAGGATCCCTTCCCGCCTTAACATTTCGGGGGAAGAGGACCCTGGCCGCCTATATAAGTAGCTAGGATCCCCAATATGAGGGGGGAGAATCAGATCCAAAAACTCTACCCTCGCACATAGGAGCAAGAACTCTTGCCTCCTGACCCTCCTGAGCTCAGGAACCACTGTACTAGTCCATATTGAAGCCCTCCTGAGGCCAATCCACCAAAGCAGGAACTAGGGTTTTACACCACAAGGTGGCCTGAACTTGGGTAAACTCTTGTGTGCTCTACTTGCTATTCGCTTGAATCTCCTCACTTGACAAGGGTGAGGCGCTAGGTAGACGTGAGTGGGAGAGATCTTCGTTCACGCCCCTGAGTTCGAACTTCTTGGGTTTGCGGAGCCCGTAATCCGATATTTGGCGCACCAGGTAGGGGGCGTGTCGAAATCTCGCCTCTGCGACGGCCTCGCCTCCCCTCTCCTCCTCTGCGCCGCCACGATGACCGCGGCCCGCCGCATCCGCGTGGAGGCTGGCACTCTCCCCGTCGCCCAAGCGGTAGCAGCGGACCGCGCCACACATGGGCGCTCCGCCTCCTTCCCCAACGACGTTGTCGCTGGCCGGGCCACCGGAGAGCGGCCTGCTCCGCCACTCCCACTCCTTGTGGCCACGCCGGCGATGCTCTTGGTTGCACGACGGCTGCCCCGACACCGGCCACCCATGGGAGAGTTTGGCGCTCGAACGGCCCGCGGCAACGGGCTGAGGAGCATTGACGACGGGGAGCTGCGCTGCTGCGGGGTCACCTGTATCCTCGGAGGATCCCAAGCACCGACATCGGCTTGACACACCAAGTCGCACTTTTGGCAGGTCGGGGCCGCCACCCAGCCGCAGGAGGCCTCACGGGCGCAGAGTGCGCCGGGGCACGTCATCACCTTCGGCCCTAGCGACCTCACCACAGAAGCGACCGGCACGAGTGTTCTCCCCACGGTATGCATGCCCACCATCTGCGGGGTGGCTGTCACAAGAACCCTCATCGACGGCGGCGCCAGGCTCAACATCCTCTCTCCTGAGGCCTTCGGCCATCTGGCCGTGTCCTACAGGCAGCTCCTCCACACCAAGCCCTTCTTAGGGGTCGCGGGCTCGGCCATCCCGCTCGGCCAGATCCGCCTCCCGGACACCTTCGGCACACCCGCCGACTACCCGACTGAGCTCATCGACTTTGACATTGCGCCCATGCACCTACCCTACAACGCCGTCCTCGGCTTCCCAGCCTTGGCGAAATTCATGGCGGCGACTCACCCGGGCTACAACACCATCAAGATGCCCGGGAGCAACAGCGTCATCACCATCAAAGGGGACCCCAAGGCCGCCCTTCAGGTCCTCGGGTGCGCTTACAGGGCTACTGCCGCAACTCATCCAGGAGCAAAGGGGGCTCCGGAGGCACCAGAAGCCGTGCCTGCCAAGAAGAAGCAACTCTTCTCTCAGGACCCCGTCGAGACGAAGCAGGTGCCCGCTGATGAGGAGGGCTCAGGAGCCAACTTCACCATCGGCACGGGCATGGACCCTGAGCAAGAGGCAACACTTCTCAGCTTCCTTAGGGCCAACAAAGATGTGTTCTCCTAGAAAGCTGCTGACTTGGTCGGGGTGCCTAGGCACGTCATCGAGCATCACCTCACGGTGTGCCCCAACGCGGGCCCTATCAAGTAGAAAGCACGCAGACAAGCCCCGGAGAAGTAGGCCTTCATCGTTCAGGAGGTTCGGAAGCTAGAGGAAGCTTGCATCATACGGGAAGTACGGCACCCGAAGTGGCTAGCCAACCCCGTCATAGTCCCGAAGAAAGGAGGCAAGGAGCGCATGTGCGTCGACTTCACGAGCCTCAACAAGTTCTGCCCTCAGGACCCATTCCCTCTCCCGTGCATCGACCAAATCGTGGACTCAACAGCTGAGTGCGACCTGCTTTGCTTCCTCGACACCTTCTCGAGCTACCACCAAATTAAGATGGCGGTGGAGGATGTGGAGAAGACGACGTTCATAACACCATGCGGGGTCTACTGCTACACCTGCATGCCTTTCGGGCTGAGGAACGCGGGTGCCACCTTCGAGCGCCTGATGCACATCACCCCCGGCTCTCAGCTCGGGAGGAACGCAGAGGCCTATGTAGACGACATCGTGGTCAAGACCATAGAGACCAGGACTCTTGTCCAGGACCTAGAAGAAATGTTCGCCAACCTGCGCAAGGTGAAGCTGTGCCTCAACCCGGAGAAGTGCGTGTTTGGTGTACCTTCCGGCAAGCTGCTAGGATTCCTGGTTTCGCAATGGGGTATTGAAGCTAACTCGGAGAAGATAAAGGCCATCGAAAGAATGAAGCCGCCCACAAACCTTAAGGAGATGCAGAAACTTGCGGGATGCGTAACGTCCCTGGGACGCTTCATCTCTAAGCTTGGTGAACGCGCCCTCCCGTTCTTCAAGCTCATGAAGAAGAAGAAGGGGCCCTTTTAGTGGACTCCGGTGGCCGATGCTTCCTTCAGTGATCTCAAGGAATACCTCACCAGCTCGCCGGTTATGGTAGCGCCACGACCCCTGGAACCTATGACTCTCTACCTCGCCGCGACGCCCCACTCCGCTAGTACAGCGCTAGTGGTGGAACGCGAGGAAAGGCCTCGATGCGTGAGGCCACCGGACAATTCAGCATCTCCAGGGCCCCCATCGCCCCCTGACGCAGTTGTAGAGGTAGATTCAACCGCGGTTACTGCCTGCCCCACCGTCCAGCAAGAGGCACCCAAGATTCCTGAAGCGCCTGAGGATCCTGCTGCGCCGACCCTCGTGGAGCACCCAGTGTACTTCATCAGCACCGTACTG
The DNA here is from genome assembly GCA_902687465.1 of Secale cereale. Classification (NCBI taxonomy): domain Eukaryota; kingdom Viridiplantae; phylum Streptophyta; class Magnoliopsida; order Poales; family Poaceae; genus Secale; species Secale cereale. Next base: position 468,525,612 of record LR738710.1, on the reverse strand, counting down.
CGCGACGCGCGCTCGCGCTACCCAATGCCTTAGAAACTGCTCTTGGCGCTCCTTGTCGCCTCCAAGAAGCTACGCCATTACTTCCAGGGCCACCCCATCAAGGTTGTCTCATCATACCCTCTCGAGAAGGTACTCCGGGGCCCGAACGTCGTCGGGAGGGTAGCCGAGTGGAACATCGAGCTGCAGGCGTTCCAGTTGGAGTTTAGCACCACGCGAGTGATCAAGGGAGCGACTCTGGCAGACTTTGTGGCGGAATGGACTGACGCGCTAGAGCGATGGGCTGGCGAGGATCGCTCGCTAGTCCCCGGTGATGAGGCCCCAGACGGATGGGTGGTATACTTTGACGGCGCCTTCTCGCGCCTTGGCGCGGGGGCTGGCGCCGTGTTAGTATCTCCCACTCAGGACAAGTTGTACTACGATGTGCAGCTTTGCTTCCAGCAAGGCGAGAAGGTCTCCAACAACATCACAGAGTATGAGGGCCTAATTTCTGGGCTCAAGGCCGCCGCTGCACTTGGGGTTAAGCATCTCACCATCAGAGGTGATTCGCAACTCCTCGTCAACTTCTCCAACAAGAAATACAAGCCCAAGGATGAGCACATGGAGGCATATCTGGAGGAGGTGCGCAAGATGGAGAAGCGATTCCAAGGACTGGAGGTGCAGCACGTAACAAAAGGCACCACCAAGGAAGCGGATAACATCGCCAAACAAGCCTCCAGGCGGGAGCCTCAGAGGCCGGGCGTCTTCAAGTAGCGGCTGCTCAAACCATCGGCAACACCGCCCGTTCCTGAGCCGGCGTCCCCTCAGCAGGGGCTACCTGTGGCGCCTGCGGACGGTGCCCCGCCCTGCGGACTGGCCTCCAGAGCCTGCCTGCTACTCACCGCGGAGCCCGAGGAGGGTTGCTGGACCCAAGAGCTCAAGATGTACCTGCAACACGACACCCTGCCAGACAAGGAGGAAGACGCAGAGCGTGTGGTCCGATAGGCCTCGGCTTACTGCATCCAATACGACAAACTATACAAAAGGCGCCCCAATGACGTCTCACTAAAATGCATCTCGAGGAAACAGGGGCGCGAGCTGCTGGCAGACATCCACGGTGGGGATTGCGGTCATCACTCGTTGTCCCGCACCCTTGTGGGCAAGGCCTTCTGCAACGGCTTCTACTGGCCCACAACACTCAACGATGCGACGGAGCTTGTGCGAGCTTGCGAGGCGTGCCAGTTTCACGCCAAGTAGATCCACCAGCCAGCGCAGGGCCTCCAGACGATCCCGCACTCCTGGCCCTTTGCGGTCTGGGGATTAGACATCCTGGGTCTCTTTCCCCGGGCAGCGGGGGGCTATCACTTCCTCTACGTCGCCATCGACAAATTCACCAAGTGGGTAGAGGTGGAGCATGTTCGTGCGATCCCAGCCGGGTCGGCCGTCAAGTTCATCTAGGGCCTCGTGAGGCGATTCGGGATCCCCAGCCGCTTCATCACGGATAACGGTTCGCAGTTCACAAGCAATCTCTTCAGGTCATATTGTGCTAACCTTGGAACACAGATCTGCTACGCCTCGGTGGCTCACCCCAGGAGCAACGGTTAGGCCGAACGCGCCAACGTGGAAGTCCTGTGCGGCCTCAATACGCGCAACTTTAAGAAAAAGCTCGAGGCTTGTGGCAGGGGCTAGATCGACGAGCTCCAATCCATGATGTGGTCAATCCGGACCACTGCCACCAAATCCATGGGAGAAACTCCTTTCTTTCTTGTCTACGGGGTGGAGGCGGTCTTCCCTCACGAGGTCAAGCATCGCTCCCCACGGGTCTTGGCTTTCAATGAGGAATGCCAGGACGTCGCCTGGTGGATGGACCTCGTGCTCGGTGAGGAGGGCCGCCGCCGAGCTGTCCTCAAGGCGGCGCGATATCAGTAGGCGCTATGGCGGTACCACTGCCGCAGCGTCCGCGCGAGAACACTTGAAGTTGGTGACTTGATCCTGAGGCGGGACCTCTCCAGGGAGGGATTATATAAGCTCTCGCCCATGTGGGAGGGCCCGTTCAGAATCGCTCGTGTCTCTAGGCCCGGTGCTGTGCGCCTGGAGACGCAGGATGGGCTACCTATCCAGAATTCCTGGAACATTGAACACCTCAGGAGGTTCTATCCGTAATCAAGGCTCCGTACCCGTGAAGGTCTCCGCTCATGACACTCTCACGTAATAATGAGTTGGGGCTATACACGCCTCGGAGTCTCCTGTGCGTTGCCTACGGGCCCTTAGACGGGGCTCCCACCCACGTCCCAGTGGCAGTCCGTAGCTCCGCGCTGGGAAGAAGACGTAGTGTAGTGGTCGGACGCGACCTTTTTCCTTTTTGGCTTGGTGTTTGGCTGTCAGCCTTTTCTACTTCCTTGGCTATCAGCCCTTCCTCTACCCCGTGCTATGAAGTTCTCGTGTTTCTTGCATTTGGTTGGAAGTCTCGCTTGGGATCTTTCTCGCTGGTTTAAGGTTCATCTTGTTAAGCAGGGGCTGCGCCACTAGCTCTCCTTTGCGCGCCTCGCACGTGGGGGCTGGGGCACGGTCGTTCACCGGCCTTTGTCTGCCACGGCCCCGTGACCTCGCCTGGCCAAGCCTGCTCAGGCTCTGGCGTCGGGCTTCTCAGTCCGTGCAATCTATCCTACCGAGACGGCTCAGGCTTGGGTGCCTTAACCCACGCTCGGCGCTCTCAGCACCTCTCAGTGGCTCACCCATGCTCGGGGGCTGCGCGAGCTATCTGGATTCGGCCATCCTCACGACCAGATGGGGGATCATGACGCCAAAGAGTCAGGAGCACTCCGCCTCAAGACGTCGCAAGGCATAAGCTAAATAATCTCACCAAGACCAAAAACATGATAGCAAGTTCTCGCTTCATACATATGTCGCAGTCCATTACACGCCTTCTCGAGGCAACTTAAAGTTTTGACACAGGAAGGACATGAAGAAAAAAAGGGGGAAGAAGAAGAAGCAAAGGCCGCTCCCGTTCAGTTGGAGTCTCCTAGTTCCCCCGGCTTCACTGAGCCACAGCGGCGCAGCGACCCCCTCCCCTCGCCGAGCCGAGCTCGGCGGCGTGGTGGCTCGTTGTAGCCGCCGCTACTGGAGGAGCTGCTGCTACCGTAGAGGGGGGACCTGCGGCGCCCCCCAGGACCAAGATCATCGCCGGAGGAGGAGCTGCTCCTCCGTACGCCATCCTCGCCGTCCTCTTTGTCATCGGCCTCAGGACAGCACCCAAGGCGCTTCCCTTCCTCCGAGAAGACCCTGAGGAACAACGTGGAGGCGCCATCGTACCTGAAGTGGAGCGTACACCTCCCCTGCAGCCGGCGCGCACATGCAAATGATTGCCAGCCGCGCTCCAGGAACACGTCGCCCGAGGGAGCCACATCGACCTCCACCCAGGATGCACCACCGCAGCAACCGTTGGTCTGCAACCAGACGTCGCCAGGGCCTCCGGCCAGTAGCTCGTCACCAAACGAGCGGGGAAGCCGGAGCCATTAGCCGCCAGGCTTCTCCGCCCACACCATGAACTCCGATGACATGTCGAAGGAGTGGAGTTGCGGGCGCCATACGCCGCCTCGCGCCTCCTCTCCCACCATGGCCACGACCACATTCACCACGGGAAGACGCACCATGCCTCTCACTGGCGACCAAGGCGAGACCTGGAAGGCCGCGCCCGCTCCCTCGAGGAGTTACTGCAGGCGCGGCGGCATGCTTGCGGGGACGCCCGCGGCGCCTCTTCGACGACGGCGAGGCCAATCTTTTGGGGCCTTCCCCTTCTACGTGGCAGACGGCTTCCTCGGCGATGCCATGGAGATCTCGCAGCAAGAGGGAGAGCGGAGAGCAAGCAAGGAGGTAGATGGCGCTGGCTTGAAGATGGCTTGGGGGCTCCCCCCATAGTCCCATTTATAGGGCGGAGGAGCCCAACCGCCAGTCGCTCGCGTCGCAGCCATAATGGCCCTGTCGTCTGCGCCAGGGAGTTCTCAAGTCACACGGTTACCAAGACTGTGTGGGGAGCGGAGTCAACATGTCCCATCCAACCATCGCGCGCCAACCTGGCCCGCAGCCTTTTGGGGCCCGTGACACTTCGTCCTCGATTAAGGCTTCGTCTCGAAGCCAACTCCGCGCGCGCCTTGGTCCCGGGGGCTACTGTTGGCGTCCTGGGAACCAGGGTACCCAGACATGCCTGTCTGCGGCCGCAGCACGCTCCTGGCGGGTCCTGGTACGGCCCAGCAGATCAACCAGCTGCTCAAGACCCTCGCAAGGGGGCTGGACCTCACGAGGATAACGACGTCAAGACCCCATCGGGAGCGGCCTGGGTTAGGTTGCTCAGGAGGGGAAGAGAATCCAAGGCCAAGCCTGCCTCAGGAGGTGGGAGTGACACAAGCAATGACACACCACGCTAGTGGGTGCCAGCGTGTGCCAGCGGTGTAGTTGCCGTTTTGGTGCAAAGGGGGACAGTGCACGCGCAGGTTCCCGAGGAGAGCACAAAGGTTTCTCCATTGGTGCAACAAGACTGAAGACCGCAAGGACGACCGGGAGGATATCACCACCGAGCCCACCACCGCGTCACTGCCTGATCCTTTTGCAGGCAAAGACTGCTTTTGTCAGGATAGGAACGTCCTTGTGTTCCCGCTCAAAATGGCCGTTGTGGGATCCCTTCCCGCCTAAACATTTTGGGGGAAGAGGACCTTGGCCGCCTATATAAGTAGCTAGGATCCCCACTATGAGGGGGGAGGATCAGATCCGAAAACACTGCCCTCGCACATAGGAGCAATAACTCTCGCCTCCTGACCCTCATGAGCTCTCCTCCTGAGCTTAGGAACCACTGTACTAGTCCATATTCAATCCCTTCTGAGGCCAATCCACCAAAGCAGGAAGTAGGGTTTTACACCACAAGGTGGTCTGAACGTGGGTAAACTGTTGTGTGCTCTACTTGATGTTCGCTTGAATCTCTTCACTGGACGAGGGTGAGGCGCTAGGTAGACGTGAGTGGGAGAGATCTTCTTTCACGCCCCTGTGTTCGAACTTCTTGGGTTTGCGGAGTCCGTAATCCAACATCCCCTGATGTGCCTCTTCAGCCTATATATGCTCTCATACCCTGAAAACATCGAGGAGAGCAACAAAACCCTAATTCCATCGCCGTAACATTCTGTACCCATGAGATCCCATCTTGGGGCCTTTTCCGGAGCTCCACCGGAGGGGGCGTTGATCACGGAGGGCTTCTACATCAACACCATAGCCTCTCCGATGAGTTGTGAGTAGTTTACCACAGACCTTCGGGTCCATTGTTATTAGCTAAATGTCTTCTTCTCTCTCTTTGGATCTCAATACAAAGTTCTCCTCGATCTTCGAGGAGATCTATTTGATGTAATCTTTTTGCGGTGTGTTTGTCGAGATCCGATGAATTGTGAGTTTATGATCAAGATTATCTATGAACAATATTGGATTCTTTTCTGAAATCTTTTATGTATGATTATAATATCCTTGCAAGTCTCTTCGAATTATTGGTTTGGTTTGGCCTACTAGATCTATTGTTCTTGCAATGGGAGAAGTGCTTGGCTTTGGGTTCAATCTTGCGGTGTCCTTTCCCAGTGACAGCAGGGGCAGCAAGGAACGTATTGTATTGTTTCCATCGAGGATAAAAAGATGGGGTTTATATCATATTGCTTGAGGTTATCCCTCTACATCATGTCATCTTGCTTAAGGCGTTACTCTGCTCTTATGAACTTATACTCTATATGCATGTTGGATAGCGATCAATGTGTGGAGTAATAGTAGTAGATGCAGACTTGTTTTGATCTACTTGTCACGGACGTAATGCCTATATACAATGATCATGTCTAGATATTCTCAAAACTACGCGCTTTTCTATCAATTGCTCGACAGTAATTTGTTCACCCACCGTAGAATTCTGCTATCATGAGAGAAGGCACTAGTGAAACCTTTGGACCCCGGGTCTATTCTCATCATATTAATCTTCCATCAACTATTTACTTTACTTTGCATTATTTACTTTCAATCTCTATACCAAAAATACCAAAAATATTTCTTATCATATCTATCAGATCTCACTCTCGTAAGTGATCGAAAAGGGATTCACAACCCCTTTTATCGCGTTGGCTACGAGGTTCTTATTTATTTGTGAAGGTGCGAGGGACTCGCGCGTGGTCTCCTACTGGATTGATACATTGGTTCTCAAAAACTGAGGGAAATACTTACGCTACTCTGCTGCATCACCCTTTCCTCTTTGAGGGAATACAACGCAAGCTCAGGAAGTAGCAATGTTCCTCTAATAAACACGATACTGTGGTGAGATGAAACTCTTGAATGATGCCGATGATCCATACAACCAGATAAAAACATCCACGGTCAACTTGCATGACTTCCACCATGAGATGTAGCGTTGTACACCACCAAGGCAAATGATATGGCAAGGCTACTTTATTCTCGTGCAGATGTATATGTACAGTGGATGCACCACTAATGTTAAGAAGAAACCACATTTACTTATGGTCTTATGGATCAAACGGCAACTCAAGATCCATACGAAAATATTTATAACCAGAAAGATAGCCACCCTAAGTGAAGAACTGAAGTTCCACCACTGGTAGCTTGAGCTGTTCCAGTGAGAGATAAACATTAGCTTCACCAACAAAAGATATCTTCCCATCAGGTTGTACGTACCATATCTTGTAACTGAGCAGTGTAGTCTGACATAAATAGAACATCTCTTGAGTTGTAAGCCACCAAGACACTGCTGATGCACATTCTGTTTGGAAAATAGGTTTGGGATTAAAGCCATGAGCTGGTTGTACAAATGGAATAACATACCACCAATCCATTAGGTGCAGCACATTTGCTAAAGTTGCAACAAATATTGCGGAGAACGCATTTGGAAGAAACCACCAAAATAAAATCACATTGCAATGAGCACTAATTCTCCATGAATGCCAAGGCTTCAACTCCACAATTATCCCCATATAGTCATGTAAGTGCAGCACATCCAACTCGCTAGTACCACAAGTCTCGCCTGCAGTAGCAAACTTCTTCACATGTTAGTGTAAGGACCAGCTCAAGGTGTTCTTTGTAATAATCAACAATTCATGATCTACACTGAAAACTATCACAAATAAAGCTCCAACCATGCATGGTTGTTTCTCAATTAATTGGAGTACAGAAGGCCAAGGTTCAATTCTACATAGCACAACCTCGTAACTTGGTCACTTGCTGCACGAATAGAATTAAGATTCTTCTCTGTGTCAAATCTTTGAAAGAAATAGCTAGTCCCCTCCTGTTTTTCACTCGAAACATCCAACATAATGGCACTGAATAACCAACATGATTTTCTTTCCCTCGGTCCAGCGAATAATGCACAAGAAGAGCACCTTGTTCCATTAATACCATATTGGTGTATGTTGAAATCTTCTATACTAATTGCATCTTCCTACAACAAAAATTCAAACAAAGATGGTGCCATCCATATACAGATAAACTAATTGCCAATCCAAAGCCATGATGTACCATTCCCATATCCCAGAAACACATGTCCACATATTAGTCTTGCCCGCGTAGGAGGTTGAGGGATCGTCGTACATGAATCTGGCCGCGGACAACAACTAAGCTGCTCTCTACACGCCTTCTTTTGATAAATATCCACTAACATCATCTCCTGCAAACAAGCACCAGCCCCAACAGTACCCATATATGAAGCTATCTGAAGAACATCTAATGTCAGAGAACAGAGTGCCACTCAGGTCTCTCCTACAGCAGAGGATTTATTCACATTCTCAAACATGTGAGGCGCTCTAACACATCTATAGATGTTCCCCATGAGAAGTAGCCCTTGCCATACATTATGGGCCCTATTATTGGCACACATGCTTTCAGAAATCATCCTGGAAGTATAATCTCTGGTTGAAACAGACAAGGCTACACGTGTACATGATGTTGAAATTCTTTGTCCCACCTCGGAATATGAATGTGGATATCCACTGCTTTGCACTCTAAGTGGCGGGGATGCATCTGGTACCTCCCTATTTGTGAAGAAACTATCCTCTGCAATGAGATGAATAAAATCACAATGTTCATCTGGCTTTGTTCCAGCATGGTCTGCAACATAGTTACTGATTTCTCCTGGCTGACCAAGAGGTTGAGGGATAATTGTTTTGAACTCTGGTTGAGGCCCGAAAACAAGATATACTTGGTTGACACCATGGCGACAATTGGTGGCGGTTCAATGACATCGCCGCAGTATGTACTGGTACCCTCATCAAGGAAAGAGGGCCATGGTGCTGGCCATACCACCTTCCCTTGTGGCTTCCAACCCGGTGTCATGTCGGACATGAACTCTGTGTTGTGCCCTTATTGGCATGGGTAGACACCAAAACTACAATGGATGTTGGCGGTCCAACCTCAGGTGTAGAGAATGACCTCATCATAGGGAAATGCATGAGTTTTCTGTTGTCGTTACCATGGGCCAGATCACCCGTCGATCAGATGGCGGTTGTTGGTGCAATGACATGGGCGGTCTCAATATCGACGGCCTCGTCCCATACGGTAGGGGATGCAAGCTTGGGGAAGATGTTGACATTGGCTTTGCGACTTGGGCACTCATTCAAGCACCTGGCGGGTGTCGGAGCACCAAGGTTGTTGACGTCGATGGTGGTGAAGTTGTGGCCTACCCCGCACTCCACTAGGGTAATGTGCTCGGAGAAGGTGTCGGTGAGAATCTCTGTAGGCATGATGCCATGAACTCCATTACCGCAGCCGTCGTCAAGTTTCTTCGTAGCTATCGCCGTCTCCTTCACCATTTCATCCTCTCTTATCCAGGCAAGACACGAAGCACCAGTGATGCTCGATGGAGATCTTGACCGCACTTCAGCTTGGATATCTTCACGCAGACCATCAATGTATTGGGAGGCGAAACACTTAATGCTTAGGGTGGAGTTGAGATGAAACACCTGGTGTGGATGCTCCTAGAATATCGCCATGTACTCAGCCACAGTTCCTGTCTGTGTCAGCTCGAGCAGCGATCTCATGTGGAGGTGGAAATCACTCACAAACATTTCATCGAACAGGTGGTAGGAAAGGAAGTGAGGGGTGATTTTGTTGGCTCTGAATACCAATTTTCATGACCCGAACACAGATATGAGAAGGACACTCATATCATTGCCAAAATTGAGTACAGATCAAGGGATACAAGGAGAATTTGGGTGAGAATCAGCAGCAGAGGGATCAGATAAAGGTAGGAGAAGGTGAGGAGTGAGAGCAGGAGGACGAGGATGTTCAGAGGTTTCAATCCCAGTTCGATCCTGTCTTCTCCGACACACGACTCTTTATATAGCATTGTTCCAGATCCGTGCCACTTGGCCCAGCCCAAGCTTCATGGCCCATTTTCCAGAGAAGTCCCGCGAAGAGTAAAATGGGCATGACCCCTAGGGCATGACCCACCTCACCGGCGCCAGTCTGCAGTCACCTCCGCTCGAGCCACCCCTATTGACTCACCTCACCGCCTCTCCCGGCCACCTCTGAGCTGGTTGCCCCCGAGCCGCCTGTGAGTCATCGATGCGCCTCGCCTCCACCAGAAGCCCGAGCAGCCATTGCTTCCTCTACTGCGAGCCGGCCTTGAGCCACCTGACAGAGTCCTGGTTTGAGGGGTCCTCATGTGGCCGCATAACTCGTGGTGGGCCAGACTGTTGGGCCGTGAAGATCATTGCTGAAGATCATCTCTCGTATCTGGATAGGACTCCTCTATTCGTATAATGGCAGGTTTTAGGTTCGGGTGTAATCTTTCCTTCCTCTGCAAGTCAGTTATGTACAAAACCTAGGCCCTCCGGTGCATATATAAGCTAGAGGGTTTAGTTCGTAGAGGCTAAGAGAGAATCACAAATCCTCATAGGCTAGACTCTAGGGTTTTGCTGTTATGATCTCGAGGTATATCAACTCTTGTAATCATATTCATCCATATTAATATAGCAGGAAGTAGGGTATTACCTAGATCGAGAGGGCCTGCACCTGCGTAAACATCGTGTGCCCAACCTCCTGTTACCATCAATCCCCAGACGCATAGTTCGGACCCCCTACTCGAGATCCGCCGGTTTTGACATCGACATTGGTGCTTTCATTGAGAGTTCCACTATGTCGTCGACTGAAGGATTGATGGACCGTGTCATCAACCACGACAGCAACACCGAGGGAATCTTCCCTCTCGGACAACTCTTCGTGTTCGGTGGCTTCGCGCTCCGTGCCAACACTGAAGGCCACCTCGAGCAGATTGAGAGCTACACCCTTGGCCATCAAGTCAGATTCGGAAGCTTAAACTACATTGTCGATATCCGCGGAGACTTGATCTTCGACAGATTCGAGCCCATGGCGACCTCTCCCTACCATCGCGATGAGTACGACCTAACTCTGTCATAGGATCAGGAAATAGCACATGTAACTAGTCTGGCCCTAGATCCGGAACAGATCGTGTCACCCGAGGACGGGAGGCTCAACCCTGCCTCGAAAGCCACTGACTCAATGGCGTTGGAGCCGCACACCGACCTAACCTCTATCAAGATCTATGTTATCGGAACTACGGACCCGTCACCGGCCTTAGGTTCCGAATCGTGCGCATCTGCGCCCTTCAAGCTCGACCAGGAGTCTATCGCCGAATTCAGTGCTGCAGATATCTTCCAGCACTCACCCTTTGGCGACATGTTAAAATCGTTAAAATCCCTGTCCTTAGCTGGGGACACACAACCGAATTATAGCTGATTCGAAATGGAGGCCGATGGAGAATTTTTGTCCCCACCGACCACCCACTTGGTAGCCACGATCGAAGATCTAACCGATCTACTTGACTACACTTCCGGAGACCTCAAAGAGATGGACCTCGAAGCTGAGGCAGATCCAGATCAAAGCCGGCCCGTAACTGGGCGGTGGACAACTATGTCTTCATACGACATGTATATGGTGGATACACCTAAGGAGAATGAGGGCGACGGCGAAAATGATCCCTTAAAGGACAAGCCCGTCGAAGAACCTCCCAAACGTCGACGTCCAAAGCGCCGTACGAAATCCCGTAAAGGAAAAGATAGCAACACTGTCACCAACGATGGTGACAATCCGAAGCAAGCTGAAGACCACGCAGAACCAGCGATGGAGCAGGACGAGCGAGAGGACGGCGAACATAGTTCGAAACCACTGTCCGATGACAGTGATGCCGAAGACAGTAATTATGAACTTGTCTCCGAAGACGAGGTTAGTCTGGGCGACGGCGAATACATCATCCCAGAAGAACCCCTAGAACAAAACCGCTTCCATCGGAGGCTTATTGCCACCGCAAGGAGCCTGAAAAAGTAGCAGAGACGGCTTCGAGCCGCACAGGACACGCTCAATGATAGATAGAACGAAGTGCTTGACACTGAGCCAAAATATGGCCACAATCGCCAAACCAAAGGCTATCCTAAGCGTAAACTATTTCCTGAATTCGACGACGAGGCCACTGCGCCCATACCGCCGAAGAATAACACCGCCGATAAGCCGGACCGACCACCTCGCGGACGGGACAGAGTGGCTAGCAACGGCGTACACAAGCCGGCACCCCCACCCTGTAAAGGAAAGGAGGATGCGGCTCATGTCCGGAAACACGATTTGCGTGAGGACCTGAACAACAAGGCCGGCAAGACCAGTTCCATCTGCAGATCTAGGGACCGTGCTCCCGCACGGGATGGTGGCTATCAAGCCAATCACGCCGGTCATATACCAGTTCGGGGTCAATACAGAACATCAAAACCATCGGACATACGCGACAATATAGCAAAATACAGAGGCGCCACACACCCTCTGTGCTTCACCGATGAGGTGCTGGATCATGATTTTCCAGAAGAGTTTAAACCCGTGAACATTGTGGCATACGATGGAACGACGAATCCTGCCGTCTAGATAGAAGACTTCATCCTTCACATCCACTAGGCTCACGGAGATGATCTCCACGCCATTAAATACCTAACCCTCAAGCTGAAAGGACCAGCTCGGCACTAGCTAAACAGCCTCCCAGAGAACTCCATTGGAAGTTGGGAAGAACTTGAGGATGCTTTTCGGGCCAATTTTCAAGGGACCTATGTCCGGCCCCCGGATGCTGACGATCTAAGACACGTCATCCAACAATGCGGGGAGTCAACCCACAAGCTTTGGAATCGGTTTCTCACTAAGAAGAACCAAATCGTCGACTGGCCGGACGCCGAAGCATTAGCGGCCTTCAAGCACAATGTCCAGGACGAATGGCTAGCCAGACACCTCGGACATGAAAAGCCGAGGACAATGGCAGCCCTAACTACACTCATGACCCGCTTTTGCGTAGGCGAGGACAGCTGGTTAGCGCGTAGCAGCACCAGCGACCCTAGAACATCTGAAGTCAGGGACGACAATGGAAAGCCACGATGTAACAAAAACAAATGTCGAAATAATGCTGGAATCCCAGATGACACAGCGGTAAACGTTGGATTCAGTGGCTCCAGACCCGGTCAATGGAAGAAGCCATTTAAAGGCAAGAAAGATGGTCCATCCAGCCTGGACAAAATATTAGATAGGCCCTGCCAAATCCATGGTACCCCAGAAAAGCCTGCAAACCATACCAACCGTAATTGTTGGGTTTTCAAGTAGGCCGGCAAGCTCAATGCCGAACACAAGGGGAAGGGACCTTAGAGCAAAGACGAGGACGAACCTCGCCAGCCGAATACAGGGGGACAGAAGAAATTTCCACATTAGATCAAAACAGTGAACATGACATATGCCACTCATATCCCAAAGAGGGAGCGCAAGCGCGCACTCCAAGTTGTCCATGTCATCGAGCCTGTCGCCCCCAAGTTGAACCCGTGGTCGGCCTGTCCGATCACTTTCGATCGCAGGGATCACCCGACTAGTATCCGTCATGGGGGTTCGGCTGCCCTAGTGCTCGATCCAATAGTCGATGGATACCATCTTCCCAGAGTCCTTATGGACGGTGGCAGCGGTCTCAATCTGATATATTAGGACACTGTCCGCAAGAAGGGGATTGACCCATCAAGAATAAAGCCAAGCATCACGACCTTTAAAGGAGTGATATCGGGTGTAGAAGCCCGCTGCACGGGCTCTTTAACATTGGAGGTCGTATTCGGCTCTCCTGATAACTTTCGAAGCGAAGAGTAAATCTTCGACATAGCTCCATTCCGAAGTGGCTATCATGCACTAGTCAGAAGAATGGCCCTCGCCCGCTTTAATGCAGTCCCGCATTATGCTTATCTAAAGCTTAAAATTCCTGGACCACGTGGCGTCATCACGGTCAATGGAAATATGGAGCGCTCTCACCGCACGAAGGAGGACACTACCGCCTTATCAGCCGAAGTCCAAAACAGCCTATTCAAGCTGGATAACCTATCGGTCACGGACATAGCTAAACGTGTCCAGCACACGCCTCAGTCTGATAGTTCAGATGAACCTGAGCTAGATTAGCAGCTACTCCCCCATCGACTGCCCCATAAGGTGATAACGTATGTGCCTCGGGTACATAATTATGCTCTAAAAATCCCTTGGGCGACGCTGGGGGCACATGGCATTTAGTCCATAGTACGATTCGACCCTATTCAGACTCTAAAATTACTTTTAAGGTTCACTAAATGAACCAGTCTTATTTATGGCCACACTGGATCTCTTTTTCTTTTCCAGAATTATTTTTCTTTTTACAAATGGCCATCACACTACCCCCTTCAAGGACACATTACAGAGGAGGAAATGGCGCAGACGTGCAGCAGGGACCCGTGCTAAGGTTTCTTTTCAGATTAAGACCCTGTGTAAACCTTTTTTCTCTTTCTTGTTCTATACCTTTCTGGCATGTAAAATGTCCAAGAAGGTCATCGACATTATAAATGAAATATGCCCTAGAGGCAATAATAAAGTTGTTATTTGTATTTCCTTATATCATGATAAATGTTTATTATTCATGCTAGAATTGTATTAACCGGAAACTTAGTACATGCGTGAATACATAGACAAAACAGAGTGTCCCTAGTATGCCTCTACTAGACAAGCTCATTGATCAAATATGGTTATGTTTCCTAGCCATAGACATAAGTTGTCATTTGATCAACGAGATCACATCATTAGGAGAATGATGTGATGGACAAGACCTATCTGTTAGCTTAGCAACTTGATCGTTTAGTTTTACTCCTATTGCTTTCTTCATAACTTATACATGTTCCTATGACTATGAGATTGTGCAACTCCTGAATACCGGAGGAACACCTTGTGTGCTATCAAACGTCACAACATAACTGAGTGGTTATAAAGATGCTCTACAGGTGTCTCCGAAGGTGTTCGTGGTGTTGGCATAGATCAAGAATAGGATTTGTCACTCTGAGTGTCGGAGAGGTATCTCTGGGCCCTCTCGGTAATACACATCATAATAAGCATTGCAAGCAAATGTCTAATGAGTTAGTCACGAGATGATGTATTACAGAATGAGTAAAGATACTTTCCGGTAACGAGATTAACTAGGTATAGTGATATCGACGATCAAATCTCGAGCAAGTAACATACCGATGACAAAGGGAACAATGTATGTTGTTATGCGGTTTGACCGATAAAGATCTTCGTAGAATATGTAGGAGCCAATATGAGCATCCAGGTTCCGCTAATGGTTATTGACCGAAGATTAGTCTCGGCCATGTCTACATAGTTCTCGAACCCGTAGGGTCCGCACGCTTAACGTTCGATCACGATCGGTATTATGAGTTTATGAGTTTTGATGTACCAAATGTAGTTCGGATTCCCGGATGAGATCGCGAACATCACGAGGAGTCTCGGAATGTCCGAGACATAAATATTGATATATTGGACGACTATATTCGGACACCAGAAGTGTTCCGGGTGTTATCGGATAAAACCTGAGTGTCGGAGGGGTTACCGGAACTCCTAGTAGGAATAGGAAAGGGAATAGGAAAGGGGATTCCTACTCCTACTAGGAGTAGGAATCCTAGTAGGAAAGGGCATTCCTACTCCTACTAGGAGTAGGAATCCTACTCCTGGCACGCCATACAGGGCCGGCCGGCCCTCCCCCTTGCTCCTTTATATACGGGGGCAGGGGGCACCTAAGAATACACAAGAAACATTGTTTTAGACGTGTGCGGTGCCCCCCTCCACGGAAACACACCTTGGTCATATCATTGAAGTGCTTAGGCAAAGCCCTGTGCCGGTAGCTTCATCATCTCCATCATCACGCCGTCGTGCTGACAAAACTCTCCCGTGAAGCTCAACTGGATCAAGAGCTCGTGGGACGTCATCGAGCTGAACGTGTGCTAAACGCGGAGGTGCCGTACGTTTGGTGTTTGGATCGGTTGGATCGCGAAGACGTTCAACTACATCAACCGCGTCACTAGACGCTTCCGCTTTCGGTCTATGAGGGTACATAGATACACTCTCACGTCTCGTTGCTATGCATCTAGTAGATAGATCTTGCGTGATTGTAGGATTTTTTTAGAAATACTGCATTCCCTAAAGTGGCATCATGAGTCAGGTCTATGCGTAGATGATATGCACGAGTAGAACACAATGAGTTGTGAGCGATAATAGTCATACTGCTTACCAGCATGTCATACTTTGATTCAGCGGTATTGTGAGATGAAGCGACCCGGACCGACATTACGCGTACGCTTACGCGAGACTGGGGTTCGCTGTTACGAGCACTCGTTGCTTAAAGGTGACTGGCGGGTGTCTATCTCTCTCACTTCAATTGAATCGAGTGTGGCTACGCCCGGTCATTATGAAGGTTAAAACAGCACATACTTGACGAAAAATCGTAGTGGTTTTTGTATGCATAGGTAAGAACGGTTCTTGCTAAGCCCGTAGCAGCCATGTAAAACTTGCAACAACAAAGTATAGGACGTCTAACTTGTTTTTGCAGGGCATGTTGTGATGTCATATGGTCAAGATGTGATGAGTTATACGTTATTGTATGCGATGATCATGTTTTGTAAAGTTATCGGCAACCGGCAGGAGCCTTATGGTTGTCTCTTTATTGTATGAATTGCGAGGCCATGTAATTGCTTTACTTTATCACTATGAGTTAGCGATAGTAGTAGTAGAAATAGTTGGCGAGACGACCACGACGCTACGATGAAGATCATGGTGTCTAGCCGGTGACGATGGAGATCGTGACGATGCTTTAGAGATGGAGATCAAAAGCACAAGATGATGATGGCCATATCATGTCACATATTTTGATTGCATGTGATGTTTATCTTTTTATGCTTCTTATTTTTCTTAGTACGGCGGTAGCATTATAAGATGATCCCTTACAAAATTTCAAGGTACAAGTGTTCTCCCTGAGTATGCACCGTTGCAAAAGTTCATCGTGCCGAGACACCACATGATGATCGGGTGTGATAAGCTCTACGTTCAAATACAACGGGTGTAAGACAGCTTTGCACATTCAGAATACTCGGGTTAAACTTGACGAGCCTAGTATGTACATACATGGCCTCGGAACACTGGAGACCGAAAGGTCGAGCGTGAATCATATAGTAGATATGATCAACATAAAATGTTCACCATTGAAAACTACTCCATCTCACGTGATGATCGGACATGGTTTAGTTGATTTGGATCACGTGATCATTTAGATGATTAGAGGGATGTCTATCTAAGTGGGAGTTCTTTAGTAATATGATTAATTGAAACTTTAATTTATCATGAACTTAGTCTTGATAGTTTTTGCATATCTAGGTTGTTGTAGATCAGTGGCCCGTGCTACCGTTCCCTCGAATTTTAATGCGTTCCTAGAGAAAGCTAAGTTGAAAGATGATGGTAGGAATTACACGGACTAGGTCCATAACTTGAGGATTATCCTCATTGCTGCACAAAAGAATTATGTCCTTGAAGCACCACTAGGTAACAAGCCCCCTCCCGCTAATGTAGACGCTTTGAACGTCTGGCAGACGCCGTCTGATGACTACTCGATAGTTCAGTGTGCCATGCTTTACGGCTTAGAACCGGGACTTCTACAACGTTTTGAATGTGATGGAGCATATGAGATGTTCTAGGAGTTGAAGTTAATATTTCAAGCAAATTCCCGGATTGAGAGATATGAAGTCTCCAGTAAGTTATACAACTGCAAGATGGAGGAGAACAGTTCTATCAGTGAACACTTGCTCAGAATGTCTGGGTACTACAATCATATGACTCAACCTGGTTGCCAAGTTGATGAAGGTAGTGTTATTGATAGAGTTCTTCAATCACTGCCACCAAGCTATAAAGGCTTCGTGATGAACTATAGCATGCAAGGGATGCAGAAGACAACTCTCGAGCTCTTCACTATGCTCAAAGCTACGGAGGTAGAAATCAGAAAGGAGAACCAAGTCTTGATGGTTAACAAGACCACTAGTTTCAAGAAAAAGAGTAAGGGAAAGAAGGGGAACTTCAAAAAGAATAGCAAGAAAGTTGCTACTCCCACGAAGAAACCAAGTCTGGAGCCAAGCCTGAAACTGAGTGCTTCTACTACAAAGGGACTGCTCCAAGTATTTGGTGGATAAGAAGGATGGCAAAGTGAACGAAGGTATATGTGATATACATGATATTGATGTGTACCTTACTAATGCTCGTAGTAGAACCTGGGTATTTGATACTGGTTCGGTTGCTAATATTTATAACTCGAAATAGGGGCTACGGATTAAATGTAGATTATCTAAGGACGAGGTGACGATGCGCATGGGAAATGGTTCCAAAGTGGATGCGATCGCCATCGGCACACTACCTTTACATCTACCTTCAGGATTAATTTTATACCTGAATAATTATTATTTGGTGCCAGCATTAAGCATCAACATTATATCTGGATCTTGTTTATTGTGAGACAGTTATTCATTTAAATCTGAGAATAATGGTTGTTCTATTTATATGAGTAATATCTTTTATGGTCATGCACCCTTGAAGAGTGGTCTATTATTGTTAGATCTCGATCGTAATGATACACATATTCATAATATTGAAGCCAAAAGATGCAAGGTTTATAATGAGAGTGCAACTTATTTGTGGCACTGTCGTTTAGGTCATATTTGTGTAAAGCGCATGAACAAACTCCATAGTGATGGACTTTTGGAATCACTTGATTATGAATCACTTGGTGCTTGCGAACCATGCCTCATGGGCTAGATGACTAAAACTCCGTTCTCCGGAACAATGGAGCGAGCAACTGATTTATTGGAAATCATACATACTAATGTATGTGGACCGATGAGTGTTGAGGCTCGCGACGGGTATCATTATTTTCTGACCTTCACTGATGATTTGAGAAGATATGTGTATATCTACTTGATGAAACACAAGTCTGAAACATTTGAAAAGTTCGAAGAATTTTAGAGTGAAGTAGAGAATCATCGTAACAAGAAAGTAAAGTTTCTACAATCTGATCGTGGAGGCAAATATTTGAGTTACGAGTTTGGTCTTCATTTGAAACAATGTGGAATAGTTTCACAACTCACGCCAACCAGAACACCACAGTGTAATGGTGTGTCCGAATGTCGTAACCGTACTTTATTAGATATGGTGCGATCTATGATGTCTCTTACCAATTTACCACTATCGTTTTGGGGTCATGCTTTAGAGACAGCTACATTCACGTTAAATAGGGCACCATCTAAATCCGTTGAGATGTCGCCTTATGAACTGTGGTTTGGCAAGAAACCAAAGTTGTCGTTTCTTAAAGTTTGGGGCTGCGATGCTTATGTGCAAAAGCTTCAACCTGATAAGGTCGAACCCAAGTCGGAGAAATGTGTCTTCATAGGATACCCAAAGGAGATTGTTGGGTACACCTTCTATCACAGATTCGAAGGCAAGATATTCGTTGCTAAGAATGGATACTTTCTCGAGAAGGAGTTTCTCTTGAAAGAAGTGAGTGGGAGGAAAGTAGAACTTGATGAGGTAATTGTACCTTCTCCCGAATTGGAAAGTAGTACATCACAGAAACTAGTTCCAGTGATTCCTTCACCAATTAGTGAGGAAGCTAATGATGATGATCATGAAACTTTGGATCAAGTTACTACTAAACTTCGTAGGTCAACCAGAGTACGTTCCGCACCAGAGTGGTACGGCAACCCGGTTCTGGAAGTCATGTTACTAGACCATGATGAACCTACAAACTATGAGGAAGCGATGATGAGCCCAGATTCCTCAAAATGGCTTGAGGCCATGAAATCTGAGATGGGATCCATGTATAAGAACAAAGTATGGACTTTGGTTGACTTGCCCGATGATCGGCATGCCACTGAAAATAAATGGATCTTCAAGAGGAAGACCGACGCGAACGGTAATGTTACTGTCTACAAAGCTCGACTTGTTACGAAAGGTTTTCGACAAGTTCAAGGAGTTGACTACGATGAGACTTTCTCACCCGTAGCGATGCTTAAGTCTGTCCGAATCATGTTAGCAATTGCCGCATTTTATGATTATGAAATTTGGCAAATGGATATCAAAACTGCATTCCTGAATGGATATCTCAAAGAGGAGTTGTATATGATGCAACCAGAATGTTTTTTCGATTGTAAAGGTGCTAACAAAGTGTGCAAGCTCCAGCGATCCATCTATGGACTGGTGGAAGCATCTCGGAGTTGGAATATAGGCTTTGATGAGGTGATCGAAGCATATGATTTTATACAGACATTTGGAGAAGCATGTATTTACAAGAAAGTGAGTGGGAGCTCTGTAGCATTTCTGATATTATATGTGGATGGCATATTGTTGATTGGAAATGATATAGAATTTCTGGATGGCATAAAAGGATACTTGAATAAGAATTTTTCAATGAAAGACCTCGGTGAAGCTACTTATATATTAGGCATCAAGATCTATAGAGATAGATCGGGACGCTTAATTGGAATTTCACAAAGCACATACCTTGATACAGTTTTGAAGAAGTCCAAAATGGATCAGTCAAAGAAAGGGTTCTTGTCTGTGTTACAAGGTGTGAAGTTGAGTAAGACTCATGCCCAACCACTGCAGAAGATAGAGAGAAAATGAAAGTCATTCCCTATGCCTCAGCCATAGGATCTATCATGTATGCAATGCTGTGTACCAGACCTGATGTGTGCCTTGCTATAAGTTTAGTAGAGAGGTACCAAAGTAATCCAGGAGTGGATCACTGGACATCGGTCAAGAACATACTGAAGTACCTGAAAAGGACAAAGGATATGTTTCTCATTTATGGAGGTGACAAAGAGCTCGTCGTAAACGGTTACGTCGATTCAAGCTTTGACACTGATCCGAATCACTCTAAGTCACAAACCAGATATGTATTTTTATTGAACGGTGGAGCTGTCAGTTGGTGCAGTTCCAAGAAGAGCCCCGTGGTGGGATCTACGTGTGAAGTGGAGTACATAGCTGCTTCGGAAGTAGCAAATGAAGGAGTCTGGATGAAGGAGTTCACATCCGATCTAGGTGTAATACCTAGTCCATTGGGACCAATGAAAATCTTTTGTGACAACACTCGAGCAATAGCCTTAGCGAAGGAATCCAGGTTTCACAAGAGAACAAAACACATCAAGAGACGTTTCAATTCCACCCGCGATCAAGTCAAGGAGGGAGACATAGAAATTTGCAAGATACATATGGATCTGAATGTCACAGACCCGTTGACTAAGCCTCTTCCACGAGCAAAACATGATCATCACCAAAACTTCATGGGTGTTAGAATCATTACTATGTATTCTAGATTATTAACTCTAGTTCAAGTGGGAGACTGAAGGAAATATGCCCTAGAGGCAATAATAAAGTTTTTATTTTTATTTCCTTATATCATGATAAATGTTAATTATTCATGCTAGAATTGTATTAACCGGAAACATAGTACATGTGTGAGTCCATAGACAGAACAGAGTGTCCCTAGTATGCCTCTACTAGACTAGCTCATTCATCAAAGATGGCTATGTTTCCAAGCCATAGACATAAGTTGTCATTTGATCAACGGGATCACATCATTAGGAGAATGATGTGATGGACAAGACCCATACGTTAGCTTAGCAACTTGATCGTTTAGTTTTACTGCTATTGCTTTCTTCATATCTTATACATGTTCCTATGACTATGAGATTGTGCAACTCCCGAATACCAGAGGAACACCTTGTGTGCTATCAAACATCTCAACGTAACTGGGTGGATATAAAGATGCTCTACAGGTGTCTCCGAAGGTGTTTGTGGTGTTGGCATAGATCAAGAATAGGATTTGTCACTCCGAGTGCCGGAGAGGTATCTCTGGGCCCTCTCGGTAATACACATCATATAAGCCTTGCAAGCAAATTACTAATGAGTTAGTCACGAGATGATGTATTACAGAACGAGTAAAGAGACTTGCCGGTAACAAGATTAACTAGGTATAGTGATATCGACGATCGAATCTCGGGCAAGTAACATACCGATGACAAAGGGAACAACGTATGTTGTTATGCGGTTTGAGGTCAATAGAGACCTTCGTAGAATATGTCGGAGCCAATATGAGCATCCAGGTTCCGCTATTGGTTATTGACCGGAGATGAGTCTCGGTCATCTACATAGTTCTCGAACCCCTAGGGCCCGCACGCTTAACGTTCGATGACGATCGGTATTATGAGTTTATGAGTTTTGATGTACCAAAGGTAGTTCGGATTCCTGGAGGAGATCGCAGACATCACGAGGAGTCTCGGAATGTTCGAGACATAAAGATTGATATATTGGACAACTATATTCGGACACCGGATATGTTCCGGGTGTTATCAGATAAAACCGGAGTGCCGGAGGGGTAACCAGAACCCCCCCGGGGGAGTATGGGCCATAGTGGGCCATGAGGGAAAGAGAGAGGCAGCCCACATGGGCTGGCCGCGCCCCCCTAGGGAATCCTAGTTGGACTAGGAGTGGGGGGGGGGAGGCGCCCCTCTCCCTCACCCCCCCCTTCTTCTTCCTTTCCTAATCCTAGTAGGAATAGGGAAGGGGATTCCTACTCCTACTAGGAGTAGAAATCCTACTCCTGGCGCGCCATACAGGGCCGGCCAGCCATCCCCCTTGCTACTTTATATATGGGCGTAGGGGGGCACCTAAGAACACACAAGAAGAATTGTTTTAGCCGTGTGTGGTGCCCCCCTCCACAGAAACACACCTCGGTCATATCGTTGCAGTACTTAGGCGAAGCCCTGAGCCGGTAGCTTCATCATGTCCGTCACCACGCCGTCGTGCTGACGAAACTCTCGCGTGAAGCTCAACTGGATCAAGAGCCCGTGGGACGTCATCGAGCTGAATGTGTGCTGAATGCGGAGGTGCTGTATGTTCGGTGTTTGGATCGGTTGGATAGCGAAGACGTTCGACTACATCAACCGCGTCACTAGATGCTTCCTCTTTCGGTCTACGAGGGTACGTAGACACACTCTCCCCTCTCATTGCTATGCATCTAGTAGATAGATCTTGCGTGATGGTCGGATTTTTTTTCAAATACTGCGTTCCCCAACACATTATCTATAAGCTTACGACTTGTCGTACTATAAAGGGATATTAATAGAGCAGCTTGATTCACATTATGCTTGGAGTTTTATTCACTCACCATAAATGTTCTCTCCCCATGTCAGATTGTCACATGTGCCTTGTCAACAAGGTCTATTACCAGGGGCTGTATTCAGCCCGGTATATGTCGAAAAGACCGAACACCTATAGGGAGTGTTCGACGTCCTGGTTGTTTGCCTTGTATGCATCAATTCTGAATCATGTCTTGGGTCAATAGTTGGGTTGCCCGGCTCCTGTGCTTACCCCTACGTTCCCGATTGTTCGGCTAGGGTGTAAAGGGAGAACTACTGCGATTGTACTTCTGGCTCGTCCGATGAAGTACCTCAGTAGAAAAAGCCGAAAACTGACCGTCCTGATAGGCGAGAACCTGGTCCGCAATTCGGTGACTTAGTTTTATACTATGGTCGATAGAGATCTACCTTGTGTTATACGAAGGGTTAGTTGTTTTGCCCAGCCAGGTGCAATTGGATACCTTAGTTAGAGAATATAATATCCGCACCAGGGGCTAGTACCTAGCCCCACATGTCAAACTCCTACGACTAAGTGAAAGCAATAACGCCGCATAGTCTGATTGCCTGGTTCGCTCCGCATACACCTCCTATACGGACCAATACGTTGGATAAAGAGTGTATATACATATGACCAAACAACCCAGTACTATGTACATGGGGGTTGAAGCCGACGACTGGAAACTTTTAGATTTACATAAACACTCACACATGAGGTAAAAGTCGCTCATAATATAATAGCGCAAAAGTTATATACATTGGTTCATAAGCTTAAAGTCTTTACAACGGATAAATTTACTCAAAGATAACATCTTTTGAGCACTGGCCTTCTACAAGGCGGGCGCCTTCTATGACGTCCTCGAAGTACTTCTCCAGCTTGCGGTGCTCCTTGCCTTCGGGCGAACCAGCAGTAGCTATATCCTCCGCCCTCATCTTCGCCCAGTGCACTTCCACACGAGCGAAGGCCATCCGAGCACCTTCTATGCAGGCCGAACGCGTCAATGTGTCGACCCGCGGACTTGCTTCGACGAGCCGCTTCACCAATCTAAAGTAGCTACTTGGGAGTGGATCAGCGGGCCATAGCCGGGCTATTAAGTCCTTCATGGACGAACCCGCCATGTTGTCCAGCTCGACCAGCTGCTTCATCTGGTCGTTGAGGGGCACCGGATGTGTTGGCGCATAGAACTACGACCAAAAGAACTTCTCCGTGTCGTTCCCCTCCTGGGCTAGGAAGTATTGGGCGGCGTCAGCACTGCTCCTCAGAAGATCAACAAACACACCTGGAGAACTCCATAACCGTGTCAGCCCAAGATACTTCTGCCCTCCAAAGATGCTCTGTAAGATAAAGGTCTTACCAGATGCTATATGTCGTGCCTGCTTGATTTCTTCACAAGTGCTGCGTGATTCGCTTCGCGCATCCTAGGCAGTCTTAACTGCCACATTCAGCTTGGACGCTTGTTCCGAATCGTTGAGCTCCAACGCTTCGCAGTTGCGAATAGCATCGTTGAGCTCAATCTCGACGTCAGACACCCGAGCCTGGTGCTTCTTGCACGCAGCCTTTTCACCCTCTAGTTCGGCAACCGCTTTGTCAGCGATTGCCTTGCTCGCATCGGCCTCCTTCTTGTCCTTCGCGAGCTCGCCCTTGAGGGCCTTGAGCTCAGTGGCGCCAACTATTTAATACGGAATATCATAAAAGAGTTCATACCCATACTCAATTAACATTATTAGTGTTCTTGACATTTTAATCCGCATACCTTGTGTTTCATCTAAACGCTGGTTGACACGGTCGAGGTCCGCGTTGGCCAACAAGAGCTTCCGATTTAGTTCGGCAACTTCTGCATCGCGTGCAGTTGCCGCAACTAGTGAAGCCTGCTCAAATTCAAATAGCATACAGTTCAGCTTTAGAACATGCTATACTATGGATACTTTGTCTGATTCTGTTCAGAATCACACAAAGCATCAATGGCTACTGGTTATATATATGTTTTTAAAACAAATAAAGTTCCATAAAGAACATTACATTGCTTACCGCATAGCCTGTTAATAGGTTGTTGAAAGCTGCATTCAGTCCACCTTTGACGGACTGAATTTTCTTCATCACCGCACCCATCACGGTGCGGTGCTCCTCCACAACGGAAGAACTTTACAGTGCTCCCTCCATAGGATCCGGCGCCTCTAGATTGACACCGGGCACCGTCATACCCACCCCCGCCTGGGGGGTCTAGTCTTCGGATCCCGGAGCTGCACTAGGCTCTAGGTCAATATTTGGGAGGGCCCCGAATTGTTTGGGCCTCCCGTCTTCGGTATCCATGGGGACTATTTCCCCATGGTCAGCGACAGCCGAGGTATTACCCTCGGTCGCCCTATCACTTGGCCCGCCCTCATCTCCGTGAGCGGAGGACACCCGCTGGGAGGACACTTACGTGTCCCCGCCGATCATGGGCGATGGAGCTCGGGCCGGCGGGTCACTCTCCGTCTCTCTAGGCGCTAGAGTGTTCCCCTCCGATAAGGAGGCGTCGGGGTGTCCTCGGGGAGGGCTGTAGGTCAGCAGGTGAGAAATACTAAGTAAGCATAAAAAATGCTAAACAAACAAAGGTGCAGCAATTAATATATCCGGACAAACTTATGTTTCGGCCAGGGGCTTCTCCCTGGGCTTCACCTTAAAGCTCTGTTCGGATGATGAGTCCGAATGAGTAGAGAGGTTTAGCCTCCTCCGATGTGCGGCCGTGCCCACGTCAGCGGCGGCCCCCCTCTTCGTCCCCCTGCCTTACATGGGGGCTCCTCCCCTTCTTCTTCTTCTTCTTCTTCTTCTTCTTCTTCTTCTTCTTCTTCTTCTTCTTCTTCTTCTTCATCCTCCTCCTCTTCGGAGGAGAGGATGTTGATCTTCTCGGACTTATCATCCACAGGAGGGGTGGCTGTCTCCTACCCCCTTTCCCTTCTTCTTGGGCTTCTTGACCGACGCCTTGTACGGCACTAGGACCAGCATCATCGTCAGTCGAGGCGATTTTGGGTCTTCGGGCAAAGGCGCCGGACACTTCATCCAGATTGCCTTCTTCGTCCAGCCATGTATATCACGAAAAACCTCCAATTCATGTTATCATTAATTAAGGGAAGGGATATATGTTCGGCGAAATTTTCTATTATCTATGGGGCGGAGAACGCGGTACTATAGCCCGCGTCCTCGGTTTCTTCCGGCCACTCCTTCTGGCTCTTGAAGAGATGCTTCCAAATCTGTTTGTGCGTAAAGCCAAACAGATTCAGAGGCGTATCTCCTGCCGGATCAAACTCCCATAGGGAGGATTCCCGGCTTTGGCAAGGAAGGACAAGCCGGGTCAGTACTACCTGGACCACTGTCGAGAGCAGATAGCCCTTGGAAATCATGCCGGACACACGACTCTAGAGTGCCGTCACCTCAACTTCGGATCCCGAGTCCACACTCTTTTTGGTCCAGGAGGTCAACCTCTATAGGGGTCCAGATCTGAAAGCAGGTTCCGCCGCCCATTTGATGTTGTGGGGTTCAGTGATGCAGAACCACTCCTGCTGCCAGACCTTGTTCGTTTCCACAAACGACCCTTTTGGCAAATTGGCATTAGGGAGCTTGCTAATCATAGCACCCCCGCACTCCGTGTGTTTGTCGTCCACCACCTTCGGCTTCACGTTGAAGGTTTTGAGCCATATGCCGAAGTGAGAAGGGACGCGGAGGAAGGCTTCACACACCACTTTAAAAGCGGAGATGTGAAGGATTGAGTTTGGAGCTAGATCGTGGAAATCTAGCCCGTAGAGGAATAGCGAACCCCGAACAAAGGGGTGCAGCGGGAATCCTAGCCCCCTAACAAAGTGCAAAAGGAACGCAACTCTCTCACCGCCTCTGGGATGGGAATCACCTGGCCCTTGGCGGGGACTCGGTGCGCGATGTCGGCGGTGATATAGCCCGCGCTTCGAAGATCCTCCACAGTTTTCTTAGTGACCGTGGAGGCCTCCCACTTTCCCCTGGCACCGGATCCAGCCATTGCTGGGGAAGGAAGTAGTGATTGAGGAACAAAGAGCGGTATGTGCAAGAGATGAGGATGCTGGGGCAAGGGAGATTGGAAAGCTCGAGCTTGAGGAAAGTGTGGGGCTGATGAAAGGGATGGTATCCTTTTATAATATTGTGAATACAGAACGTCCCCCCACTTTAGCCATAAACCTCGCCGGTTCCCGAAGCGGTCGTGCGTAATGCGCTGTGTGGATGATCACGTCACATTGATAAGAATCCCACTATAAGCAGGCACGATCTCTATTCTCATAAGACGTGTCAATGAGGATATACCTCGAAACGCGAAAATAGGACCAAATGAAACAGTTTGATATGTTAGTGGGATGGACGCAACGCTTCACCAAAAAGTTGTCAGTAAAGAGACATTATTCATTTTCTTTTAAGAGCATTGCCTTCGAGGCTAAGGGTTGTACTAACCTTGTAGAGCCGAACACAATACACCTTTTTTGTAGAAGATATATTCAGAAGAAGGAACCCGCCTTGCAATGCCGAAGACAATACAGAAGCCGAACTCATCATCATCAAAGACAGGTTCAGGGGCTACTGAGGGAGTCCTAGTTTGAGGGGTCCTCGTGTGGCCAGATAACTTGTGGTGAGCCGGACTGGTGGGCTGTGAAGATTATTGCTACAGATCATCTCTCGTATCCGGATAGGACTCCTGTATTCGTATAATGGAAGGTTTTAGGTTCGGGTGTAATCTTTCCTTCCTCTACAAGTCTGTTATGTACAAACCCTAGGCCCTCCGGTGCATATATAAGTTGGAGGGTTTAGTCCGTAGTGGCTAATAGAGAATCGCAAATCCTCATAGGCTAGACTCTAGGGTTTAGCTGTTACGATCTCGAGGTAGATCAACTCTTGTAATCATGTTCATCCATATTAATATAGCAGGAAGTAGGGTATTACCTCGATCCAGAGGGCCTAAACCTGGGTAAACATCGTGTCCCCAGCCTCCTGTTACCATCAATCCCCAGACGCATAGTTCGGGACCCCCTACCCAAGATCCGCCGATTTTGACACCGACACCGCCCGCCTCCGAGCCCTCGCCGACATCACTCTGTTGCAAGTCGCCGGCCGACTCCGATGTCGCCTCAAAGCCGCATGCATCTGTCGTTGCCTCCAAGCCGTCGGCCGCCTCTGCCACCGGCAGTTCACGCCATGACCCGCCAGCCGCCTCAGCTTCAAAGTGGTCGTCTTGACTTGGCGCGCCCTCACTCATCGACCACCAATTCCGCCTCACCTTTGCCTCCGCCACGACGATGAGGCCCCGATCCATCTGGCTGCCTCCGTCGTCCGCCACTTCCACTCGCCACTAGCCTCAGCCAGCTTACCTCGATCGCGTGACGAGCCGGCATCGCCAAATCAAAACTATGCCACCTGCAAGCACACCCGCTACTCCATTCCTCCAACATGGCCTGCCATGGCCCTATCATGCTGGCCCTCCGTCGGCCCCACTCCAAGCCGCCACCGTTGCTCGGAGTCCGGCCAGGGCTGCCGCGTCCCCGGCATCGTTTCGGCGACGCGTGCCCGCAACCTGGCCTCACCGATTCCGCCTTCACACCAAGCTGAAACCTACCTGTCCATGCGCGCCTCGCCTCCTCTACCGGTTCTGCCATGGCCAAGCCGCCGCCATCGCCATCACAGTTTTGCACCGTAACTAAGCCGCCTAACCTCCGCCTTGAGCCGCCCCGCACAGACCTTGAGCTGCCCAGTGCATTGCTCCGCCATCATGTGTCAAGCCACCCTCGCGCTACCTTTGAGCTGCCCACCGTAGCCTCAGGTGCTGCTAGCCGCTGTCGGGCCGCCCGAGCCGGCGGCCTCAACCGCGTCGTTGGCTAACCTCGTGTGACGCCCCCGATTTGACCGTACACTAATCATACACGCAAATGTGTACGACCAAGATCAGGGACTCACTGGAAGATATCACAACACAACTCTAGACACAAATTAAAATAATACAAGCTTTATATTACAAGCCAGGGGCCTCGAGGGCTCGAATACATAAGCTCGAATACACAAGAGTCAGCGGAAGCAATAATATCTGAGTACAGACATAAGTTAAACAAGTTTGCCTTAAGAAGGCTAGCACAAAAGTAGCAACGATTGAAAAGGCAAGGCCTCCTGCCTGGGACCTCCTAACTACTCCTCGAAGCCGAACTCCATGTAGAAACATCCACGGGATCCTCAGGCTCCTGAACTCCACCGATCTGGTTGCATCAACCAGAAAGAAGAAAGAAGGGGGAGGAAAGCAACCGTGAGTACTCATCCAAAGTACTCGCAAGCAAGGATCTATACTACATATGCAATGGTATCTGTGTAAAAGGGTAATATATGTGGGTTAAACTGCAGAATGCCAGAATAAGAGGGGGGATAGCTAATCCGATTGAAGACTACGCTTCTAGTAACCTCAATCTTGCAGCAGTAGAAGAGAGTAGATGGTAAGTAACAAGCATCCTCGCTTCTCGCAGCCTCCATCTTGCAGCAGTAGAAGGGAGTAGATGGAATAGTAACAACTATTAAAGCTTCTGGCAGCCTCCGTCTTGAGTAGCAGAAGAGTTCACCAAGTAACATCGTATAGCATAACCCTACCCGGCGATCCTCCCGCACATCACCCTGTGAGAGAGCAACCACCGAGTTATATCTGGAACTTGTCTAGGTGTGTTTTATTAAGTAGCCAGTTCTAGTTGTCATGAGGTCAGAGTACAACTCCGGGTCATCCTTTTACCGAGGGACACGGCTATTCGAATAGATTAACTTCCCTGCAGGGGTGCACCACATAACTCAGCATGCTCGATCCCATTTGGCCGGACATACTTTCCAGGGTCATGACCGGCCTCGGAAGATCAACACGTCGCAGCCCTACCTAAGCACAATAGAGAGGTAAGCACGCCGGTCTAAACCCTAAGCGCACGGGGGTCTGGGCCCATCGCCCAATGCACACCCGCACGTTGCGAGGGCGGCCGGTAAGCAGACCTAGCCTCTCCTAATACCAGAGTAGGCGTTCCGGTCCAATCCGGCGCGCGCCGCTAAGTCGCTGACGTCAAGAAGGCTTCGGTTCATACCACGACGTCGAGTACCCATAACTATTCCCATGTAGCTGGTTTGTGCGTATAGACCAAATGGCCAGACTCAGATAAAATATCAAGATCCCGTTAAACGTGTTATTATGAAATAACCGTGGACAACGACCAGGGCCAGGCCCACCTGTCTCCTAGGTGGTCGCAACCTGCCCTGTCGCTCCACCACAAAGTAACCATCAGGGGGCTGTCGGGAACCCAGGCCCAGCACTACCTGGGTGGAACCACCTGCCCCTTCAGCCCCCATCTCCGAATCATCATCATGTGTATGTAAAGTATGTAAATAGTATATACCCGTGATCACCACCCGAGTGATCACGGCCTGATGGTATAGCATGGCAGACAGACAAGAATGAAGGGCCACTGATGGAATACTAGCATCCTATACTAAGCATTTGGATAGCAGGTACGGGTATCAACAGATGTAGCAACAATGACAGGCTATGCAACAGAATAGGATTATTCGATAGCAGTAACATGCTACACTACTCTAATGCAAGCAGTAGAGAGAAGAATAGGCGATATCTGGTGATCAAGGGGG
>LR738710.1:468439611-468493820 GCA_902687465.1 Secale cereale | reverse complement strand
GGGGGGGGGGGAACGGGATCGCAACACAGCGGTCCACACGAACGCGGCCTAGCTTGTTCGGACGCGGGCAGAGCCGCGCGTCGGTCTGCGGCATTGGCAGCCGCCCGGGAGGCTGGGAACGACTACGGCGACGACCGGAGACAGAGGCCGGAGCACGGCTTCGACGGTTATGGCGCTAGAGGGCAGGGGAGTAAGCACCGAAGGGTGCGTCTGCATCCTAGGGGTGTGGTGAGCATGCAACAAAGCTCGGGGGTGAGCTTGGCCGACTATGGCTGCGGTGGCAAGGTGAACGATGGAGGTGGGCTCCCGACGCGGTGGGGAGTAGTGTTAGGGGGGTGCGAGCTTTAGCGCGAGGAGGGGGGAAAGGTCGAGGAGCTCACTGGGACCTGTAGGGGGTGCAAGGATGGGCTCGAGGGAGGCTTGGAGCAGACGGACGGCGTCGGCGATCCATGGCGGCGAAGGGCGTCGATCCGCGCGAGGCAGGGGTCTAGAGATCGAATACGTCCACGTAGTTGACAAAGACGACAGAGGCGATGCTCCCGGCACAGTCTCAGGCGGCGGGGAGGGCAGTGGCCACGACATCGACGACGAGCTTGCCGACGGTGGTTTCGCTGGAACGAAAGCGGCGCAAGGGGGGGAGAAGTGGCAAGGGTCTAGGGTTGGCGGGGCATCGAGGGCACTTGTAGAACGCCGGGTATGGGCCGGATGGCCGACACGTGGCCAATCCGCGGCGCGGACGCTGGCACGGTGGCCACCGAGGCTCGTGTGAATAGGAGCTTGAAGACAACCGATTTGTTGGGCTGGGCCTTTACTATGGACTTAAGGTCCAGTCCAACGGTGGTTATAGCCCCTTTTCTTTCAATTTTATTGTTTCTTTTCTTTTGTTTATTTTTCTTTTCCACTTATTTTTATTTTTCTGTTTTGTGTTTCTTTACAATTTTGTACTTTGTTGATCTAATAGATGAGTATAGTTAGATGTGCCGCTTAGCACATAAATACTAGGCAAGGTTTTGAAGTGGCACACAAAGTTCCTAATAATTTTGAATTGTTTACATATTTATTTAAATTGGGATCATTTAATTAAAAGCTTTATGGTTCATTTAAAAATAGCTTAGGGGCATTTTATCATTCTGAAGAATGTGGATTCTTTACCAACAATTTGTTAGTGAATATTTGCAACCTACAAAACATTTTTGGTTTACCGTTTGAAGAAATAACAATTTGACTTCGCTTTAAATTTGAATTTGAACCGGGTTTGGATCAAAGTGAGTTTTAGCAATTTAACTGCAATGACATGGCACCATTAGGTGGGGATTACTGTAGCTTAATTATCCGGGCGTCACAATTCTCCTCCACTACAAGAAATCTCGTCCCGAGATTTAAGAGGTTGCGTAAGGGGAAAGATGTGGTTACGAAATTCTATCGAGTCTTCTCGGTCTTGGTTGCTCTTCTCAAAGAGGTCAATCCATTACGTTGATGTCCTTAGTCCTCTGCTTCAAGTCATCATGATCAAGTCGTCATCCTTTCTTCGGGATCTCCATCGTCCCATGAACGCGAACAGGAAAAAAAACTTTGGAGGAACGTATCTCCACGAAGTCTGTGCATCCGACGGCGAATTCAGAAAGTGATACACGAAGTACCCTACGAGTAGTATTTCAGTGAATGCATTGAGAACAATAAGCGATGGTACCAAAGTTTCAATCAGGTAGGCAGTCATTCGATGCCTAACCCGAATCTGGAATGGGGTCTTGATCAACGAGAATAATATGGTGTTTGATTCCAGGATGAATAATGGTATAGAATTTAGCTCGTGAATCACATACGAGGCCAGGTGCAAAGGATACATTAGAATCTGGGTGGTAAAGAAGAGTCAGGTTTCGATCCAGTGGACCTGTGGGTTATGGGCCCACCATGTGGTTTGAAAGTAAGAAGGGTGGTGGCATCTTGCACAAAAATTAAGGCATGTCAGAGGATAGTCTATCAGCTAAGTTGGCAACAATGTTGGTACCAAGGACGGGGAACGAAGAGAACCATTTTCTTGCTCGTTGAAACGAGGCAGACCGGTAAGCAATGTTTTCTTCCATCAGTGGTTACCAGAATGCTACCAACCATGGTAACAGGGTCTTACCGACAGAGTTGTACAACGAGGTGTTTACATAAGCAGAGAATTATTACTGCTTAGATTATATTTAGATCAAAGAAAGGTTAAACAGACAAATGGAAAGGAAAATAGTGATTACACATTATTATTAGGAGTATATCCTTCCCATGGACAAGAAGAACATGGCATACAGGGTAGGAGAGCAAGTACCCAATCATTCAGTTAAAGAGGCAAGGATTAATCAAGATGTTACCCATACAACGGTGTTTGGATAACTGACGATGAAACATTTAGCATTGGGCCTCAAATGTTCTTGTTGAAAATTTGGAGTACCACAGACATGCTTGAGATAGCATTGGCATGGTCTTGAAGCAAAGGTCAGACTCGGATATACCAAGGATTCATCAGGAACAACTAATATAATAAGTCTTACAATTTCCTCTCGGAAGAATGGCTATCCTTGCAAAAGAAATTATAATGATGGGTCCTCCAGCCCGCGGTGCTAGGCATGACATCGTATTACCGGGTCATCAAAGGACCAACATTATAACTACTAGAAAGTTGTCCCAACCATCATACCTGACCTAGATTCAGATCAGATTGGTGTCATGATACCTCAGACTCAGGATGTTCGAGAAGAAAAGGGGCAACATCAATTGACGAAATGACTTTCCAAGGTTCTCGGGAAATGAACTATGGGAGCAGGTTCCCGAATCAATAATTCATCATTAACCAAGGAGAGGATGAGGAGGTGGCTGATGGGCTCAGCAAGAATTCATCAAGAATTCCAAACGGAGGAATTTCCACAATAATGTGAACAAGAGGATGACACTTATCAATTCAAATGATGTAATGTTGTATGCTCGAGAAAAAAACATACACCATTAATCATTAGGTGAAAGGTGTGCCCGAAATATGACCTTAGGCAACAAGATCAATGTTAGAGTGGCGATTCAATAACTAACAATCTAAGAACGAACTGTCGATCATTAACTTCATAGCAATAGGGTTGCTAGAAGTATAGAACTCAAACAGTATCGTTAGCATATTGGTATCCCGATCAAAAGCAACACGGGGACCAAGGGAGAATGGTGATGATGAGAGGTACCTTCGTACCGAGAATTTCTAAGAGGTGGAGCAATCCCCACAACATTCTCGACCTAGAAGACAGTAATACTTCCATACAGACACAACACTAGCTGGAGAGCAAGTTGTACTCATAATGTGGACAAGTTCGCGATGAGAGGAAGTCAAGGGTGTTGCCAATGATAATAAAAATCATCGAGGCAAGGATGGTATTTCCCATTATGAACATACTTGACATCTCGGAAGAAATCAAAATATAGAAGGTGATTCGACACATTTGTCGGGAGGTTTCAAGAGGATGCAATCAAACAACAACGGCAACAAGCAAGGGAATGACGAAGTGGCAAGTTATAGGATCAATATATAGGATGAAAGCTCGGAACCAAAGTTGCCTTTCAAGACAAGCAACATGATGTTGAAAGCTCAACGTAAGTCATGCTCACACTCTGAAGAATTCGTGCACCAGAGAAGGACGAGGTAGCACAGTCAAAGATAGCAAGACCAGGATGCAGCCGATAGTCCAGGAATGACCAGATTGAGTTCAGAATTTCCCAGCAAAATACTAGGGGTATTTGATTTGTAATGCAGAATAATTTCACTAGTCGATGTACTCGGTTGATAACAACCCAGAACCCGTAGAGTGATTACGACAAGGAAAGACATTACTTCAACAAAGTTGGTATGATGTGTTGCAATGGCAAGACATCTTCGAGATAACAGGGGGTAATACTCGAAGGTAGAACATGATAGAAGTATAACTGGGTCATCGACCTATGATGGTAGATACTTCAACCTGGCCAAAATGGACGAGACACGTGAATGAATTCCCATCATATATATCAGATCAGGACAGCCTGCTCGGAACCATAACTGTAAGGATTCAATTCAAGAATATCGAAGAAATCATACAGCTGGATAATCATTTTGCAAGAAGCTTTCGAGACAGTCTACATCATTTTCATGGGCATGAACACAAGTTCAAGGTCGACTCCCACTTCTTTAATGCAAGTCATTTCATTCACCTCTCGCTTTAATAAGACTGTAGTGCTGGAATTTTAACTGGTAGAACACCGGAAGAGTATGACTTGTGAAAAACTTTCGGGTTTTCACGGATTAGGGGAAGGCATAGGTTCAGCCCATCGGGCATCTTAGTACATATACCACAAGTTTCAAAAGTAAATACTCAAGCTCGAAAGCAGAGTATGGTTGGCCAAGCAGAGGATACAATTTACCAAAGGCATTATGTATCAGGGGAAGAACTCACAAGGTGATTGAATATGAAGGACACTGTCGGATGATGTTTCAACAAAGAATCGAGCGATCCACAACGGAGCTGATGTGAGTATCGGTACTCACTCAGAGGAAGAAGAATGCAGAGGCATCAGATTCAAGAATCACCTGATTAGTATGATGCTTAAATAGAAATAAATTATGGTTTCCAAAATGAAGGATCAGAAGCAGGCGCTCTGATCCAGGATGGGTAAGTTGAAAACACTTAGTTGGGCAATCAATAATGGTTTGAATTGCCGAGAACTAACTCATGTCCGAAATGACGTCTGAGTCGGAAAGATAATTTCAAAAAGGATAATCCGATGACTGCGTGCATACGCACACATTGAATCAATAGGCTCAAAATGGCTAAGACAAGGGATGCTAACGAAGACTACTAGTCACATGGAATTAACCATAATGCAAGCAGGCCAGAATTTCAAGAGTAACTGACTGCAGAGGATTTTCGAAAGATCGAAAAGTATTTAGAAGAATTTTGTGAGACACATGAACAATTGAGAAGCACGGATCCTCGATAAATGTGACGAAATAACCGTAAGGGTTTTCACGCGAAACAAAACTGCGAGACAATAAACTCAAAGGATTCTCGAGACAACGGAGAATATTTCGAGGCCTCTTGTAACAACAAGAGCGACGAGGAATGATCATGAGAATGACAAGTGCATGCAGATATCCATAGGGATATATCAGTGGCAGTGAATTACAAAGGCGATGGACACAAGTTCTCGGGTTAACAGCGGAGAGTATCTTCAAGGTCTTCTGGTGTAGCGGACGATCATCGATCATAAGTTGCTCTCCGGGTAAAAGTGATAACGAGATCCTAATGTTATATTTAGCAAAATTCATTTACCCCGAATATAAGAAAGATAAGAGTCCTAGAGTATAGACAAGGAGTAAAAGATCCTAATACCACCAAAGGGTGCTGTGGGCCCGTAAGCCACACAACAAGTTAGTAAATTTGTTTTTCAAAGACTAGACTCAACTTCGGCCAAGGAGTTGGAAAGGGGGATTCCTACAGGCAGTCGGCTCTGATACCAACTTGTGACGCAACCGTTTTGACCGTACACTAATCACACACGCAAATGTGTACGACCAAGATCAGGGACTCACTGGAAGATATCACAACACAACTCTAGACACAAATTAAAATAATACAAGCTTTATATTACAAGCCAGGGGCCTCGAGGGCTCGAATACATAAGCTCGAATACACAAGAGTCAGCGGAAGCAATAATATCTGAGTACAGACATAAGTTAAACAAGTTTGCCTTAAGAAGGCTAGCACAAAACAAGCAACGATCGAAAAGGCAAGGCCTCCTGCCTGGGACCTCCTAACTACTCCTCGAAGCCGAACTCCATGTAGAAACATCCACGGGATCCTCAGGCTCCTGGACTCCACCGATCTGGATGCATCAACCAGAAAGAAGAAAGAAGGGGGAAAAGGGGGAGCAAATCAACCGTGAGTACTCATCCAAAGTACTCGCAAGCAAGGATCTATACTACATATGCAATGGTATCTGTGTAAAGGGGTAATATATGTGGGTTAAACTGCAGAATGCCAGAATAAGAGGGGGATAGCTAATCCGATTGAAGACTACGCTTCTAGTAACCTCCATCTTGCAGCAGTAGAAGAGAGTAGATGGTAAGTAACAAGCATCCTCGCTTCTCGCAGCCTCCATCTTGCAGCAGTAGAAGGGAGTAGATGGAATAGTAACAACTATCAAAGCTTCTGGCAGCCTCCGTCTTGAGTAGCAGAAGAGTTCACCAAGTAACATCGTATAGCATAACCCTACCCGGCTATCCTCCCGCACATCACCCTGTGAGAGAGCAACCACCGAGTTATATCTGGAACTTGTCTGGGTGTGTTTTATTAAGTATCCAGTTCTAGTTGTCATGTGGTCAGAGTACAACTCCAGGTCGTCCTTTTACCGAGGGACACGGCTATTCGAATAGATTAACTTCCCTGCAGGGGTGCACCACATAACCCAGCACGCTCGATCCCATTTGGCCGGACATACTTTCCAGGGTCATGCCCAGCCTCGGAAGATCAACACGTCGCAGCCCTACCTAAGCACAACAGAGAGGTCAGCACGCCGATCTAAACCCTAAGCGTACGGGGGTCTGGGCCCATCGCCCAATGCACACCTGCACGTTGCGAGGGCGGCCGGTAAGCAGACTTAGCCTCTCCTAATACCAGAGTAGGCGTTCCGGTCCAATCCGGCACGCGCCGCTAAGTCGCTGACGTCAAGAAGGCTTCGGCTGATACCACGATGTCGAGTACCCATAACTATTCCCACGTAGCTGGTTAGTGCTTATAGACCAAATGGCCAGACTCAGATCAAATACCAAGATCCCGTTAAACGTGTTATTATGAAATAACCACGGACAACGACCAGGGCCAGGCCCACCTGTCTCCTAGGTGGTCGCAACCTGCCCTATCGCTCCGCCACAAAGTAACCATGAGGGGGCTATCGGGAACCCAGGCCCACCACTACCTGTGTGGAACCACCTGCCCCTTCAGCCCCCATCTCCGAATCATCATCATGTGTATGTAAAGTATGTAAATAGTATATACCCGTGATCACCACCGGAGTGATCACGGCCCGATGGTATAGCATGGCAGACAGACAAGAATGAAGGGCCACTGATGGAATACTAGCATCCTATACTAAGCATTAGGATAGCAGGTACGTGTATCAACAGATGTAGCAACAATGACAGGCTATGCAACAGAATAGGATTATTCGATAGCAGTAACATGCTACACTACTCTAATGCAAGCAGTAGAGAGAAGAATAGGCGATATCTGGTGATCAAGGGGGGGGGCTTGCTTGGAAGCTCTGCAGACGAAGGGAATCTTCGGAAGCGTAGCCGTAGTCGAACACCGAAGCATCAATGGTCTCGAGGTCTATCACGGTATCGGAGTCTACCGAAAATAAGCAACGAAGGGGAAACAAATAAATAACAGAGCAAACAATAGCATCACAAAGCATAACATGGCAAAACACGGTGCTACGTGTGACCTAATGCGGTAGGAGGTGATACTGGCGAGGATGAAAAACATCCGGGAAAGTATGCCTTGTGTTTCGCGTTTTCGGGCAGATGAAACGGTGGGGGAAAGTTATGTGTTCGGTATGATAGAGATGTGTGGCGGACGAACGGATCTCGTATTCGGATTCGTCTCGTCGTTCTGAGCAACTTTCATATATAAAACCTTTTCATCCGAGTTACGGATAATTCTCTATGATTTTCTAAAGATTTAAACTATATTCTTGGGTTATCTTTAATTCAAAAATGGAATTATGACGCCAGCCTGACGTCATCATGACGTCAGCAGTCAACTTTGTGTTGACTGGTCAAACTGACAGCTGGGGCCCGCCTGTTAGTGACTTAACTAACTATGAGAGTTAAACTAACTAAACTAGTACATCATGCTAATTAAGCCAGATTAATTAAGTTAATTAAGTACCTGATTAATGAATTAATTAATTATTTAATATTTTATTTATTAAAAAATCCTTTTATTTTTTTTAAAAGCAGGCTGTGGGGCCCTAGCGTCAGTGCCCTTGGGGGGGGCTTAACGGGTACGGGCGACGGGCCCCTGGCACCTGGGGCGGAGCCCCGTGGGCACGGGCGCTGCTCGCCTCAGTGACAGGGGAGGCCAGCACGGGCGCCGGCGGCCAGGGGCCGTGCGGGCGGCGGTGGCCCGAGCCAGCCGCAGTGGCCAAGGCGGCGGGCTGGCGCGGTCGGAGGAGGCGGTCGACGCGCTGGTGAGCGAGCGAAGGGCCCCGGCGGCCCGAGCCAGCCGCATTGGCGGGCAGGCGCGGTCGGAGGGGAGGGCGGACGACGCGCCGGCGGCCACACAGCTCGCACGCAGCGCGGCCACTAGCCGTGACCATGGTGCGGCGAGGCTGGTCGACTATAGGGGCCGCGAGCGGGGGGAAGGACAGGGGGGTGGCTGGCCGCAGTGCGTGGCGGGGGCCGGCCATAGCGGACGGCGCCGGCGGAGGGTAGCAGCGGCGGCGAGATGACAAGCAGTGGCTCCGGCGGGTGTGCTGCAGCAGCGGGAGACGGCGATGGCGCGGGTGGTGAGCGCAGGCGGAGCATAGGCGGCAGTGGCGGCGGCCATCAGCAACAGCAGCTGGTAGGAGCGGCGGTGACAGGCATGCTCGGACACGAGCGCCTGCGGCGACCACAGGAACGGCGGGGAGGGGGGAACGGGATCGCAACACAGCGGTCCACACGAGCGCGGCCTAGTGTCGGGGAACGAATCCACGAGCACCTATGGGACCGGCGGACCGAGCCCCTTTCGGTTCGAAGGGGGCGAAGATCGCACGAAGAGCAGATCGAGGCGAAACACACGAGCAGTTTACCCAGGTTCGGGCCGCACGGATGCGTAAAACCCTACTCCTGCTTTGTGGTTTGTATTGAGTTCTTGCTCGGGAGCGCTGAGTGCTACAGTACACACCAGCAGCTAACGAGACCGAGCGTGAGTGTTCTCCTCCTCCCCTCTACGTTGCTTATGGGCCTCCTTTTATATGCTCAAGGGGTCACCGACAGGTGGCAACGTAGACAAGGGTAAAAATGGAAAGGTGTTACGGTTGGTACAACTACCTGTTACAGTGTATCATACCTAACTCTGACGGCAGGGGACAAGGGCATTGAATGCCCATCTGCGTCGCCCAAATAGTGCAAAAGGCACCGTCAGGGACGCCACCGCTCGCCACGATGGCAATCTTGTCAGCACCGCTTGCCACCGCGCACCGCTGGCTGCACAGCCTCCCGCCACGTACGCCTGGAAGGGTCCTAGAGCGACACGTTGGTGGATGTGCTAGAGCGTGCGTACAGAGTGGTAGCTTGCCGCGGCAAGCGCCTTGCCGCGGTCGTTGTCTTGTCGCGTCCGGGAGCTCGTCGCTCACAGGGCCTTGCCGGGACGCGTGGCGCGTCGCAGCAAGTTTCTTGGGATGCCTTGGTTGGCCTTCCCGGCAAGCTCCTCTTGCCGGGGTCTTGTGCCTTGAGTGGCCTTCCCGGCAAGCTCCTCTTGCCGGGGCCTTGTCTCCTTGGCTTGAATACTTTGTTCTTGAATGGCTCCAAAGGAACCACGGAGGACCTTGGTGGTCACCCGACAAGCCTTGCCGCGGGATGCTCCGACTGCCCGTGCACAAGTTCGGGATACTAGGGTACCCCTACTCTAGTACACCGACAGGAGCCCCCGGGCCTGGGCCATACACGGTGCCGAGCGCTGTTGGGCCAGGCCCAAAACAAGGCACGGGCACGCGCCGCCTGGGCTACACCGTATCTCTCTCCGTATCCACCGCGCCCTCCCCGAACGACACGCGTTGAATGCGGCGTCGTGGGAGAGATCGTGGGTGGTTTCTTTATTCGGAAAGACGGAACGTCCGCCCCCTCCCTCCTTATAAGCAGGGGAAATAGGGGCGGACGTTCACTCGCCGGTTGCTATTCCAATCTCGGAAACCTCCACCTCTCCCCCTTCTTCCCAAAGCTGAAAGAGAGCAGCGCTCTGCCCCCCATCGCCACCAGCACCACCAACGCCGTCGACCTCCCCCACCACTTCCGCCATGGCTCCGAAAGCCGACAAGGGGAAGGTCGTGAAGTCGACCGAGGCGCAGCGGCTCGTGGCGCTGCGAAAGGAGCGGGCAATCTTCCCCCCCAAGCTCACCGCGAAGGAGCTGAGGGAGAATTTCTACCCCTTCTGGTCGACGGAGACGCGGGCGCATCCGCGCACGCAGGTACTTCCAGCCGTCGCTTCGAGAATGGCTCCAAATGGATATCCCTTCTTCTCCTTGTTCTTCTACTGCGGGCTCTGCCCGCCTTTCTCTGAGTTTTTCTGCGATCCTATGAACACCTACGGGTTCCGCCTCCTTGACTTCAGCCCCAATGCTGTTATGACCATGGCAGTTTTCGCACATCTCTGCGAAAACTTTGTCGGAGTCTATCCAAACGTAGCCCTTTTTTGCCACTTCTTTATGCCCCGAGTTGAGAGAGGAGAGCCTTTATCCGTCGGAATCGACTAGATCTCGAGAGCCGGCAAGAAGGAAGCTTATCTGGAGGGAGAGTTCCGCGGCAAGTGGGAGGAATGGAGAGCAGACTGGTGCTGGATTGTCGAGGAGAACCCGCAGCCGTTTACCGCCCAGCGCTAAACCCCAGTAGCGCGCGGCAGCGATTGGAGCAACGTGGCCCCGGAAGACGATAGGCTGAAGATTGCCGTCACCCGGATACAACGCCTTAGGCTTGCCGGGATCACTGTAGGCGCGGTTGGTGCAGATTTTCTTCGCCGCCGCATCGCCCCCTGCAGTAGAGGAGGAGACCCGCCTGGGACTTCCAGAATGCGGCGGACATCATGAGGCTGCGCCCGGGCCTCAACTTCAACTTCACTGTTATGGAACTTGACGCAATACTCTGGGAGCTGTTCAAGTACGACTCTCAACATCCCGAAGTGTTTAGGTTGCCGAAGGATGTCGTTCCGCTGTGCAACAACTCCTCGCTCAGCCGCATCCGTGCAATGATGCCGCTGTGCGACTCGCATGGAATTGTCCCAACTTGGCAAGAGCCTGCAGACGTCGTCGTGCAGGAGTTCTTTGACGGCTTGGTAGAAGTGCCAGTCCGCTCCGACGAACAGAAAAGCCTCACTCGCGCCACCACCGATGCGGAGATGAAACGCATCGCCACTAGGCTGGAAGAGGTGGCGACAGCCGCAGCCGCGGGCGAGTTTGGATTCATTGTGGAGGAGGCACAGGTAGCAGAGTCGGCAAGCCGTGTTGAGCGAGAGGAGCTTGCCGGCGAGGAAGAGCTTGCCGGGCATGATGCCGGGTCGAGCGAGCCCGCCAAGGATACGAGCGGCTCGTTGGAGATCAACTCCTCTTCCTCCTCATCTTCAGACAGCTCGTCGCAAGCAGAGCCCCCAGCTCCACCAAGAAGGCGTCTCCGCAAGGCCGGGGACATAGCGGAAAGGCAGACGAGTCGACAGTCGCTGCGCCGCGCGACACGCTCTACCGCGGCAAGAACTGTTGCCGCGGGAGCACCTCACGCTGCTGCGGCAACTAGAGCGGGGTCCACCCGGACCACCGCTTCTGCTCCTGCCGCTTCTCACGCCGCGGCGGCAGCCGGAGCGGGGTTGTCTCGGACCACCGCCACTGCTCCCGCCAAGCGGCCAAGGGAACCTACTCCTCCGCCTCCTCGCGCCGCAGGTGAGTCGGACTTTGACTTCTCCGCGTTCAGCTCCGACGAGGAAGAAGAAAAGTAAGATTCTTTGTTGTACTTGTAGTTCTTCAATTCTTGCTGTTTTGTCTTGTATATCATTTGCTTTACTCTGGACTTATTCCTTTTTAGGACTCTGGCCCAGAGAGCGACGAAGAGAGCCAAGGTCCCGGCGTGTCCAAAGGGGGTGATTATAGTCGAGGACGAACCCACCGCGACAGCAGAGGGTGCGTCCGAGACCACCTTGCCGGACTCGGTAACTATTCTCCAGAGCAGCACCCAGCGTAAGTATATGGTTCGCTTTCCGCTGTTAGGCGCACATGGATGCTCTTTCTTTGCTGACATCTGATTGTTGGTTTGTGTAGGAGCAGAGCAGCCCCACCAGGAGCGCCCGGAGGCCGCCCCCGACATGCCATCTGCTTCGACTACGCCGCCAAGGGAGAGTTCTCCGGCGAGGGACTCTGCCGAGGAGCCGGCTCACGCAGGAGAGATGCCGGCCAGCACTGCGGCGGCAAGCGGCAGCACCAGCGGCCCTCCGGCGGCGGAGACTACGACTGCAGCACCCGGTACAGGTAATCCTCTCGCTTCAAAACTTCCCTTGGGTTCTTCTTCTTTTGATCTTCTTTTTGGATATTTGCTTGACTTTTCTCCCTTTTTCGGCCGTCAGACCCATCTGCTGCGGAGCCGATGGAGACCGAGGTTGCTGGCGAGGAGAACACCACCGAGGCCGCCGTCGATGATGTCGTCGAGATTGCCGCAGGCGGTGATACCGACGACGCCGCTGCCACCGAAGAAGCAGCCGGCGCTGATGATCCCGCCGGCAAAGAGGCCGCCAAAGCTGCCGCCGCAGAAGCTGGCGAGGGGTCTGGCGATCGCACTGACGGCCTTGAGGCCGCAGGAGCGCCAGGCGCTACGCCGACCGCCGATCCTTCCGCCGCTGCCGCAGCGTCAGGCTCCGAAGAGCCCCAGCCAGGCATCTACTTGAAGGCCGGCGAAAACGTCTTCATCAACCTCCCCTGGGTGTCAAGCTCCAGGGCGTCGGTCGAAGGAGAAAGCTTTGATGGAGAGGTGCTCGCCTCCGTTGGGCTGACGCTGGTTGATGCGCCGAGCAGTAGCAGCGGCGAGCCTGAGGAGGAGCGGCTGCTGCGGAAGCTGGTGTCGCTCTACCGTGCTCGGCAGGCCAAGATGGAATCCGGAGAGGCGCTTGTCGCGAAGGCAGGAGCGGACATCGAGAAGCGCGCGGAGGAGCTCCGGGGTCTTAACCAGGAAGCTCTCCAGTCCCTGGCAGAGGAGCGGGCGCAACTCGCCGAGGAGCAGAAGGCCTTCCTCCTCGAGAAGGCTGAAGTCGAAGAACAACAGCGGCTTACCGCTGAGAAGCTGTCTGTGCAGGAGGGCGAGCTGGCGCAGCTTAAGGTTAACCTTGACAGCCACGAGGAAGAGCTTACTGTGCGCGAGCGAACATTCGGCGGAGCCCTCAAGCAAGCAAAGGGTGCTGCCGCAGCTGCCGAGGCCGCCAAGAAGGAGCTGGAGACGAAGGTGGCGCGGCTGGAGGCCGATCTCAAGGCGAGCGGTGAAGAGCTTACCGCGCTCAAGCGTGAGCGGGAGAAGGATGCCTACAGCTTGTCAGAGCTGCAGGTTCGTCTCGCCGAGAAGGGCAAGGAACTTGGCACCGCCAAGGACTCCAACGCAGATCTTGACTTGAAGCTGACTACTTTGATCAAGACGCTGGACGGCGCCAGGGAGCAGGAGGTGGCTTTTAAGGAGGAGATCAAGGCCGATAAGGCGTTGCTGGCGAGTGCTACTGCCGCCCATAATGCTCTTAGGGAGAATGTGGAGCACTGGACGGAGGGTCTCGTGGATGCTGCCGCAGACATTGACAAGGAGCTGGCGCAGCTGGGGATGGAGGATCTCGGGTATCCCTCCGATGAGAACCTCCAATCCAACGCCAAGCTCACCTTGTTCTTCAAAGGCGTGGCGACAGCCCTCCAGCGACTCCGGGAGAAGATTCCAAAGCAGCTGGCCGACGAGTCGCGCAAGATCTGCGCGGGAGCTCTTCTAAAGGTGTTGGTGAAGGTGGCCTTCCGCAACCCGGGCCTCAACCTCACCAACGTCCTCAAGACCCTGTCGCCGGATGCTAATCTGGAAGCGCTCAAGACCCTTGTCGCACCCATTGTGGACAAGGTGAGCGGGATCAAGAGGATTGAGGGCGATCGCGTAGACTAGGCCGCCCGTTTTCTTCTTTTCTTGTCGCTGCTGGTCATGTT
Organism: Secale cereale; assembly: GCA_902687465.1. NCBI lineage: Eukaryota > Viridiplantae > Streptophyta > Magnoliopsida > Poales > Poaceae > Secale > Secale cereale. Next base: position 468,479,861 of record LR738710.1, on the reverse strand, counting down.
ATGAGAACAATCTGTTAGAGCCGCGACAAGCTACCTTGTAATATAACTCTATTTTGGGTAATGATTGCAATGTTATTTCCTTTACTTGATTCCTTCCTTTGTATGTTTTTGCCCTACGCTTTTAGGGAACTTGCCGGCGCAGGCACCTTAGCCGCAAGCGCTGAGTGCGGGACGTCAGCAGCCTGCTGGCGGTGCCGTTACCGACAAGAAACCTTGTCGCAACTAGTCGCAACACACTTAAGTTGTTGAGCGGACTCAAAACAAAGTAAGGGCGCAACTAGCTACGAGTTGGTTCCTTCGCGCACAGGTTTTCCATACAAAGCACAGTCGTTCAAGGAAGATAACTTAAAATTTAAAAAATCTGATTGCTCAAACTTTGGCAACTTAGCTTTTCTGTTGTTTGCTTCCCAGTAAGGCGAAACTTTCTTGAACGATGCCTGGTCCATACCATTATCTTCTCCTTTCCTCCCGACAAACTTGTGGGCGAGGGAACCTTCCTTTCCTTGAGAAAAAGAAAGAAGAGAAAATAAAGATATGGAGCCTTACGGCTCGTTATTGCTTACCGGGGGTAGGTGCTGCACAAAGTGTCAGATAACACATGCAAAAAATAGAAAGCATGAAATTGTCAAGATGTGCGGAACACATGAGCTTTACTTATGCACGGGGTCTGCGCCTGGCTTTGTACAAAGGATTACATGCAACAGCGGCAAGACTTGTACAAAAGGTGGTTGCCGGAACAGGTTCCGGCAACCGCGCCTTACGGGTAAAACTTACGAAGATGCTCAATGTTCCAGGAGTTGCTCACCGGAATGCCATCTTCGGTCTCAAGGCGGACAGCGCCAGGCCTAGTGACTCGTTTCACCCGGTAAGGGCCTTCCCATTTCGGCGTCAACTTGTTGGAATTCTTGGCGGACTGAACGCGCCGAAGAACAAGGTCACCTTCCTCGAGACTTCTGGCGTTAACTTTGCAGCTATGGTAGCGGCGCAAAGCTTGCCGGTAGCGAGCAACTCGTACAGCAGCCTGAAGATGGTCTTCCTCAAGGAGCAGCGCGTCATCTTGTCGCAGCTGCTCTTGCTCAAGCTCATCATAAGCGAGCACTCGAGGTGACCCGTATACGAGTTCCGTGGGGAGAACTGCCTCTGCTCCATAGACTAGAGCGAAAGGTGTCTGGCCAGTGGCTCGATTTGGCGTCGTCCTGGTCGACCAAAGAACTACCGGCAGCTCCTCAATCCAGTTTCTTCCGCACTTGCGCAGCCTATCGAAAGTCCTGGTCTTAAGCCCATGCAGCACTTCAGCATTTGCCCTCTCCGCTTGACCGTTGCTTCTCGGGTGAGCAATAGAAGCGAAGCAGACCTTGGTGCCAAGATCTTGGACGTACTGCATGAAGGTGCGGCTCGTGAATTGCGTACCGTTGTCGGTGATGATCCTGTTAGGGATCCTGAAGCGGCAAACAATCGACCTGAAGAACTTGACTGCTGACTGTGCTGTCACCTTCCTCACTGCTTTCACTTCCGGCCACTTTGTGAACTTGTCGATTGCAACGTACAAGTACTCAAAGCCCCCGACTGCTCGGGGAAAGTGGCCAAGGATGTCGAGCCCCCAGACCAAAAATGGCCAGGATAAAGGGATCGTCTGGAGAGCTTGAGCTGGCTGGTGTATCTGCTTGGAATGGAACTGGCACGCTTCACACTTGGTTACTTGTGCAGTTGCATCTTGGAGGGCTGTCGGCCAAAAGAAACCTTGATTGAATGCTTTGCCGGCAAGTGCTCTTGCGCCAATGTGGTGACCACATATGCCTCCATGTATCTCTGCCTACAGCTTTTGTCCGCCTTCCCAGTGAATACACTTGAATTTCACACCGTTGAGTCTTCTTCTGTACAGTGTGTTGTCGACAAACTGGTACATACTTGACAGCCGGGCTACTCTTTCCGCTTCTTCTTGCTCTTCGGGAAGTTCTCCTGTCTGAAGGAAACGGACAATCTGCTGTGCCCATGCTGGAGCTTGTGGCTCGACAACAAGGACTAAAGGCACATCTGCTGCTGTGGGAACATCCGCTTCTACGGCGAGAACCTGCGGCAGCCGGAGCTTGACGTTCCCCGGCAAGCTTGCCGGAGCAAAACTTGTCGGGAGCCTCTGCTTCAACGGAACAAACCCTAGGGCTTGCCGGAGTAGACTGCTCCTCGGCACTCTTGGTGTTAATCTTGGGGACCTTCTTGGCGGCGGCTTCGGGAAGCTCTGCCGGAAAATAGTCACCAGAAATCAACTTCCTCTTCTTGCTCTGTCCAGTTGATGGCGTTACAGACGGTTGAGTCAGCTTGAGCACAAAGATCCCTGGTTCCATAGGTAACTTAAGTGCGGCGCACTTTGACAGGCCATCGGCAATGTCGTTCTGAGCTCTTGGAACATGCTCCATCTGTAGGCCGTCAAAGTGCTCTTCTAGCTTTCTCACTTCATCAATGTAGGCTTCCATCAACGGTCTCTGATAACTCTTGTTCACTTGGCGGATGACAAGCTGCGAGTCACCCCTGACAATGAGCTTCTTGATCCGAAGGTCTGCCGCGATCCTGAGACCGGCAAGCAAACCTTCATACTATATGGTATTGTTTGTTGCTTGCTCCTTGGGAAAGTGCATCTGGACTACGTACTTGAGGTGCTCTCCGGTGGGTGCAACAAGCAGCACACCAGCACCGGCGCCTTGCAGCGAGAAGGCACCATCAAAGTACATCAGCCACTCTTTGCTTGCTTCCTTGACGGGGATGCTCGTTTCTGGAATTTCTTCATCTGGTGTTGGCGTCCACTCTGCTATGAATTCTGCCAAAGCTCTGCTTTGGATAGTTGAAGTGCTCTCAAACTTGAGGCCAAAGCTTGACAGTTCCAGTGCCCACTCAACAATCCTGCCTGTTGCTTCTGGATTCTGCAGTATCCTCTTCAGCGGAAAACGAGTGACAACTGTGATCTCATGTTCTTGGAAGTAATGGCGCAGCTTTCTCGAGGCCATGAGAAGGCCGAAAAGCAATTTCTGCACACCAGAGTACCTTGACCTAGCCCCCTGCAGAAGGGAACTGACAAAGTAAACTGGGCGCTGCACCATTCTTTTCTGTATCTCCTCGCGCGCCTGCGCAGATCCATCTTTGTCGGGACCAGATCTTGTCGGGGAAGCCCCCTGCTTGTCGCTGGATGCGCCTGCCGTGGCTGCTGGCTCATAATCTGCCTCCCTCTCCGCTACTAACGCAGCACTAACCACTTGATTGGTTGCCGCTATATACAGCAGCAACTTCTCTTGTGGCTTAGGTGCGACAGCCTCCGCTTCTGCAGTGTTGGAGTGGAGGACAGGTATCTCTTCAAGTCTTGCAGCGCAGCCTCCGCTTCCGGAGTCCATTTCATTGGACCTGCCTTTTTCAATATTTTGAAAAACGGCAGGGCGCGCTCAGCAGAATTAGAGATAAACCTGCTGAGAGCAGCCACGCAACCGGCAAGTCTTCGTAAATCCTTGACGCGCTTTGGTGCTTCAATCTTCTCAATGGCCTTGATCTTGTCGGGATTGGCTTCAATTCCCCGCTGAGACACGAAGAACCCGAGAAGCTTGCCGGAAGGGACTCCAAACACACACTTCTCGGGGTTGAGCTTGAGGCTGATCTTGCGCAGATTTGCAAAGGTCTCGTCTAAATCCATGTAGGCTTCCACATTTCTGTGTATTTGTGGCTCAAAAGCGACATGGACTACCCTTGCAAATGTTGAACCAGCATTCTTTAAACCGAAAGGCATCCGTATGAAACATTACGTGCCACATGGAGTGATGAATACGGTCTTATCCTCATCCTCTTCTGCCATGAAGATCTGATGGTATCCTGAGTATGCGTCAAGAAATGAAAGCAAGTCACATCCGGCCGTGGAGTCAACAATCTGGTCAATGCGCGGCAAGGGAAATGGGTCTTTGGGACAAGCTTTATTAACATCGGTAAAGTCGATACAAAGCCTCCATTTCCCGTTTGCCTTGCGCACGACTACAGGATTGGCCAACCACGTAGGATGGAGCACTCCTCTGACAAGGCCTACTGCTTCCAACTTCTTGATCTCTTCTGCGATGAATTCTTGGCGCTCCACTGCTTGCTTCCTGACCCTCTGCTTGACGGGCCGCGCATGAGGACAGACGGCAAGATGGTGCTCAATTACTTTCCCGGGAACACCGGGGATGTCACACGGTTGCCACACAAACACGTCGACGTTCGCCCGCAGGAAAGCAATGAGCGCGCTTTCCTATTTAGGGTCAAGAGTGGCACTGATGGTGAAGGTACCACCAGTGCCGTCCTCCTTGGCGGACACCTTCTTGGTCTCTGGCGGAGCTGCCATTGTCTTCTTACACTTGTCGGTGGAGCTCGATGGCGCGTCCTCGACGGTAGCGCAGCACTCCGAAGAGGTGCGCTTGCCGGAGTGGGCATCAGAACTCTTGCCGGACTTGGTCTTCTTCTTCCCCCCGGGAGCTTCAATGGCAGGTGACTTGCGATCTGTTGCGGCTGCCGCTTCCTGGTAGATCTTGTCGGCGCAGATAAGAGAATCCTTCTTGTCGCCAGGGTCATAGATGACACTTATCGGGCTTGGCATCTTTAGCAGGTTGTATGCGTAGTGAGAGGCTGCCATGAACTTGGCGAGTGTTGGACGGCCGAGTATCCCATTGTAAGGCAATGGAAAATCGGCAACGTTAAAAGTGACCCTCTCAGTTCTGAAGTTCAACTCGCTGCCAAATTTCACCGGCAACGTGATCTTCCCCTTCGGCTTGCTCCTTCCCGGGTTGATTCCTTGGAATGTGCCGGTCTCTTCAAGCTCGCTGTCAGGGATCTGGAGTTTCTGCAGTACAGCGGAGGAGATCAGGTTCAAGCCGTCCCCGCCGTCAACTAGCATCTTAGTGACCTTGAGGTTGCGGATAGTTGGTGAAACCAACATCGGCAAGCACCCGACCGCAGTTGTGCGATCAGGGTGGTCCTCAATATCAAAGATGATAGGCGTGCTGGACCATTTCAGAAGCTTGCATGACTCGACAGGTGGTTCTGCCGCATTCACTTCCCGCACCCACTGCTTGAGTTGGCGGTGTGAAGTATGCAGAGAAGCACCGCCGTCAACGCACAAGACCTCTGTGGCTTTCTGGAACTCCTGCTCACTGGTCTCAACATCACCCATGTCTTCATCGTCGTCGTCATCTTCATCCTTGTCGCGGCCGCGGGGAGGTCTGTCTCCTTGCCGCTGCTTGGCCTTGCCGCGGCATCCTCCCCGGCCGGTGCGCTTCTTGCCGGATCCTCCAGCACCTCCTTGGGCCTTCTCCTTGTCGCGTCGCTCGTATTCAGCCTTTTGCTACTCCACAAGCTGCTCGACCTTCTTGCGGCTCTGGAGGTCATGGCCCTTGGTGCGGTGGATCTTGCAGTACTGCTTGTCGGTGCCGTCCTGCTTGTCGGTGACCGCCACAGCCTGGCAGTTGGTGCATGCGGCAATCTCCTTGCTGGAGCTACCAGCTTTGTCTTTCTTGGCGCCACCTTCGTTGCCGGACTGCTCAATGACTAGCACATCTTTGCCTTTCTTCTTCCTGTTGTTCCGTCGCCGGTTTTTCCTTGCCGGGGCAGCATCCTCGCTGTCAGATCCTCCTGCTCCTGTATTCTCTCCGGGGAGTTTCCTCCCTTCCTCGGCACGTGCACACTTGTCGGCCAGGGCATACAGCTCACTGACGTCTCTGATCTTGCACATCGCCATCTCCTCCCGCATCCGGCGGTTACGCACGTTCTGATGGAACGCGTTGATGACCGCGGCAGGGTGGACATCTGGGATGTTGTCCTGTACACGGCTGAATCTCTGAATGTACTTGCGCAGGGGCTCTCCTTCCTTCTGGGTGAGCAGATGAAGGTCAATCTCTTGGCCATGGGGTTTGGGGCCGCCTGTAAAGGCACTGACAAACTGATGGCATAGGTCTGCCCAGAAGGATATGGAGTTGTCCGGCAAGTGCATGAGCCAGGACCTGACGTTGGGCTTGAGCACCAGCGGGAAGTAGTTGGCAAGGATCTTGTCGTCCCGCCCCCCGGCAGCTTGCATCGCGATGGTGTAGATGCTGAGGAACTCCGATGGATGCGACTTGCCGTCGTACTTCTCTGGTACGTCTCGCTTGAAATTCTTCTTGCTGGGCCACTGGACTTGCCGCAGCTCACGAGTAAACGCAGGGCAACCTACCGCGTACGGCAAGTCGCCTGGTTCCCCTGGCGCATGCATGTCGACAGAGGGCCCAGCGCGCTGGTCCGATTGACGCCGCGCTTCTCTTCGGCGCTCGATGCGAGTACGAGCGTCTTCTTGCTGTCGTTCGTGAAGAACTTGGCGCTGATCGCGACGAGCTCGTGGATCTGATGACGCGGTGGAGTCCCAGTCGAGGTGGATCCGGTGAATCGGCGATCTTGGTCTTCGGGGCGGAGAGTGCACGGTGGTTGCACCCCCACCGGTCTTGTCGCTACTGGCTCGTGTCTGGCTGACTTGTCGCGGCTGCGATGTACTCGGCTGCCGTGGAGTGTGGCCGTTGGCGAAGCCGATGAGACTCTGAATGGTGGCCCTCCAGTCGTCGATCTTGTCTGCCGTTGGAGGGTAGTCCAGGAGCAGTTGAGCTCGCGCCAAAGCTTCTGCTGAAGTGGTGGGTGGAGGTGGCGAACGGTGTGAGGAGCGGGATATGCTCGGACTTCTAACTATGTTAGAAGGAGCAGTATCCCGTCCAGGCAACCGTGCCTCGCTCGTGCCAGTAGGTTGGCACGCATGCTGGTCTTGAGCACTCCGAGATCCACCAGCTCGATCTTGGTCCAGCAAACGTATGGTACCGTGAGTACCATGATGCTGCCGGTCCCGTGCCTCCTGAGATGGGCGCGGTGCCTGTACGGACGCCGAGGTCTTGGAGTGCCCCCGGTCGTTGTGGGAGCCGTCTACGCCGCCGATGGGCAGCGCAGCCTTGTCCTTGGACCTGGCAGCACCGTGAGCTCCCTCGTCGACGCGGCTCCGAAATGGCCTTGTGTCGACGCCCGTTCTTCCGCCGGCGTCTACCCCACCAGCCGTTTGCTCCGGCGGTGGTGGGTTCGACGCGGGCGGAGCAGCCGCCTCCGAAGCCTTCTTCTTCGGCGGCATGTCGATGAAGACGATGAAGATCTAGCTCGTGTGAACGCCGGATCAGGTTCACACAACCTCGACGCCCCCCTACCTGGCGCGCCAAAGATGTCGGGGAACGAATCCACGAGCACCTATGGGACCGGCGGACCGAGCCCCTTTCGGTTCGGCGGGGGTGAAGATCGCACGGAGAGCGGATCGAGGCGAAACACACGAGCAGTTTACCCAGGTTCGGGCCGCACGGATGCGTAAAACCCTACTCCTGCTTTGTGGTTTGTATTGAGTTCTTGCTCGGGAGCGCTGAGTGCTACAGTACACACCAGCAGCTAACGAGACTTAGCGTGAGTGTTCTCCTCCTCCCCTCTACGTTGCGCATGGGCCTCCTTTTATATGCTCAAGGGGTCACCGACAGGTGGCAACGTAGACAAGGGTAAAAATGGAAAGGTGTTACGGTTGGTACAACTACCTGTTACAGTGTATCATACCTAACTCTGACGGCAGGGGACAAGGGCATTGAATGCCCATCTGCGTCGCCCAAATAGTGCAAAAGGGACCGTCAGGGACGCCACCGCTCGCCACGATGGCAATCTTGTTAGCACCGCTTGCCACCGCGCACCGCTGGCTGCACAGCCTCCCGCCACGTACGCCTGGAAGGGTCTTAGAGCGACACATTGGTGGATGTGCTGGAGCGCGGGTACAGAGTGGTAGCTTGCCGCGGCAAGCACCTTGCCGCGGTCATTGTCTTGTCGCGTCTGGGAGCTCGTCGCTCACCGGGCCTTGCCGGGACGCGTGGCGCGTCGCGGCAAGTTTCTTGGGATGCCTTGGTTGGCCTTCCCGGCAAGCTCCTCTTGCCGGGGTCTTGTGCCTTGAGTGGCCTTCCCGGCAAGCTCCTCTTGCCGGGGCCTTGTCTCCTTGGCTTGAATACTTTGTTCTTGAATGGTTCCAAAGGAACCACGGAGGACCTTGGCGGTCACCCGGCAAGCCTTGCCGCGGGCCAGAGCGTGATTAACGGCCAGGATTCATCTGATGGATGGATCTGGCGGCTGTAGAGGATCATTCCTACCTGGCGCGCCAAAGATGTCGGGGAACGAATCCACGAGCACCTATGGGACCGGCGGACCGAGCCCCTTTCGGTTCGGCGGGGGCGAAGATCGCACGAAGAGCGGATTGAGGCGAAACACACGAGCAGTTTACCCAGGTTCGGGCCGCACGGATGCGTAAAACCCTACTCCTGCATTGTGGTTTGTATTGAGTTCTTGCTCGGGAGCGCTGAGTGCTACAGTACACACCAGCAGCTAACGAGACTGAGCGTGAGTGTTCTCCTCCTCCCCTCTACGTTGCGCATGGGCCTCCTTTTATATGCTCAAGGGGTCACCGACAGGTGGCAACGTAGACAAGGGTAAAAATGGAAAGGTGTTACGGTTGGTACAACTACCTGTTACAGTGTATCATACCTAACTCTGACGGCAGGAGACAAGGGCATTGAATGCCCATCTGCGTCGCCCAAATAGTGCAAAAGGGACCGTCAGGGACGCCACCGCTCGCCACGATGGCAATCTTGTTAGCACCGCTTGCCACCGCGCACCGCTGGCTGCACAGCCTCCCGCCACGTACGCCTGGAAGGGTCCTAGAGCGACACGTTGGTGGATGTGCTGGAGCACGGGTACAGAGTGGTAGCTTGCCGCGGCAAGCGCCTTGCCGCGGTCGTTGTCTTGTCGCGTCTGGGAGCTCGTCGCTCACCGGGCCTTGCCGGGACGCGTGGCGCGTCGCGGCAAGTTTCTTGGGATGCCTTGGTTGGCCTTCCCGGCAAGCTCCTCTTGCCGGGGTCTTGTGCCTTGAGTGGCCTTCCCGGCAAGCTCCTCTTGCCGGGGCCTTGTCTCCTTGGCTTGAATACTTTGTTCTTGAATGGTTCCAAAGGAACCACGGAGGACCTTGGCGGTCACCCGGCAAGCCTTGCCGCGGGCCAGAGCGTGATTAACGGCCAGGATTCATCTGATGGATGGATCTGGCGGCTGTAGAGGATCATTCCTACCTGGCGCGCCAAAGATGTCGGGGAACGAATCCACGAGCACCTATGGGACCGGCGGACCGAGCCCCTTTCGGTTCGGCGGGGGCGAAGATCGCACGAAGAGCAGATTGAGGCAAAACACACGAGCAGTTTACCCAGGTTCGGGCCGCACGGATGCGTAAAACCCTACTCCTGCATTGTGGTTTGTATTGAGTTCTTGCTCGGGAGCGCTGAGTGCTACAGTACACACCAGCAGCTAACGAGACTTAGCGTGAGTGTTCTCCTCCTCCCCTCTACGTTGCGCATGGGCCTCCTTTTATATGCTCAAGGGGTCACCGACAGGTGGCAACGTAGACAAGGGTAAAAATGGAAAGGTGTTACGGTTGGTACAACTACCTGTTACAGTGTATCATACCTAACTCTGACGGCAGGGGACAAGGGCATTGAATGCCCATCTGTGTCGCCCAAATAGTGCAAAAGGGACCGTCAGGGACGCCACCGCTCGCCACGATGGCAATCTTGTCAGCACCGCTTGCCACCGCGCACCGCTGGCTGCACAGCCTCCCGCCATGTACGCCTGGAAGGGTCCTAGAGCGACACGTTGGTGGATGTGCTGGAGCGCGGGTACAGAGTGGTAGCTTGCCGCGGCAAGCGCCTTGCCGCGGTCGTTGTCTTGTCGCGTCCGGGAGCTCGTCGCTCACCGGGCCCTGCCGGGACGCGTGGCGCGTCGCGGCAAGTTTCTTGGGATGCCTTGGTTGGCCTTCCCGGCAAGCTCCTCTTGCCGGGGTCTTGTGCCTTGAGTGGCCTTCCCGGTAAGCTCCTCTTGCCGGGGCCTTGTCTCCTTGGCTTGAATACTTTTGTCTTGAATGGCTCCAAAGGAACCACGGAGGACCTTGGCGGTCACCCGGCAAGCCTTGCCGCGGGATGCTGCGACTGCCCGTGCAAAAGTTCGGGATACTAGGGTACCCCTACTCTAGTACACTGACACCTAGCTTGTTCGGACGCGGGAAGAACCGCGCGTCGGTCTACAGCATTGGCAGTCGCCCGGGAGGCTGGAAACGACTCCGGCGATGACCGGAGAAAGAGGTCGGAGCACGGCTTCGACGGTTATGGCGCTAGAGGGCAGGGGAGTAAGCACCGAAGGGTGCGTCTGCATCCTAGGGGTGTGGTGAGCACACAACAAAGCTCAGGGGTGAGCTTGGCCGACTAAGGCTGCGGTGGCAAGGTGAACGATGGCGGTGGGTTCCCGACGCGGTGGGGAGTAGTGTTAGGGGGGTGCGAGCTACATCGCGAGGAGGGGGGAAAGGTCGAGGAGCTCACTGGGACCTGTAGGGGTGCAAGGATGAGCTCGGGGGAGGCTTGGAGCAGACGGACGACGTCAGCGATCCATGGCGGCGAAGGGCGTCGATCCACGCGAGGCAGGGGTCTAGAGCTCGAATACGTCCACGTAGTTGACGAAGACGACAGAGGCGATGCTCCCGGTGCAGTCTCAGGCGGCGGGGAGGGCAGTGGTCACGACATCGACGACGAGCTTGGCGACGGTGGTGCCGCTGGAACGAAAGCGGCGCAAGGGGGGAGAAGTGGCAAGGGTCTAGGGTTGGCGGGGCATCGAGGGCACTTGTAGGACGCCGGGTATGGGCCGGATGGCCGGCACGTGGCCAATCCGCGGCGCGGACACTGGAACGGTGGCCACCGAGGCTCCTGTTAATAGGAGCTTGAAGACAACCGATTTGTTGTGCTGGGCCTTTACTATGGACTTAAGGTCCAGTCCAACGGTGGTTATAGCCCCTTTTCTTTCAATTTTATTGTTTCTTTTCTTTTGTTTATTTTTCTTTTCCACTTATTTTTCCTTTTCTATTTTGTGTTTCTTTACAATTTTGTACTTGGTTGATCTAATAGATGAGTATAGTTAGATGTGCCGCTTAGCACATAAATACTAGGCAAGGTTTTGAAGTGGCACACAAAGTTCCTAATAATTTTGAATTGTTTACATATTTATTTAAATTGGGATCCTTCAATTAAAAGCTTTATGGTTCATTTAAAAATAGCTTAGGGGCATTTTATCATTCTGAAGAATGTGGATTCTTTACCAACAATTTGTTAGTGAATATTTGCAACCTACAAAACATTTTTGTTTTACCGTTTGAAGAAATAACAATTTGACTTCACTTTAAATTTGAATTTGAACCGGGTTTGGATCAAAGTGAGTTTTAGCAATTTAACTGCAATGACATGGCACCATTAGGCGGGTATTACTGTAGCTTAATTATCCGGGCGTCACACCTCGCCTCGCTCCCTCACCCCGAGCCGCGGTCCTCGTTGTTATAAGAGAGAGAGGGGTTTGGTGGAATAGTTGATATATTGCTTGAGCCTCGTGGGCATATGTATAGGAGTACAATGACCAACTTGGAGTACAAGACAAGGTAGGACCAAATACTAGTTTATCATATACTTCCTAATAATCATATACTCAACATCCCCCCGTCGGCACAACGGTAGCGACCCAGATGGTGAGACTGGACTAGAATCTGAAGGCAAGCCGACGGACACCCCCACAGTCGTAACGGTCGATGCATTGCAGAAGGCGTGACCTGAGACTAAACTGACGAGGTTGCTCAAGCGGGGCGGTAGCCCTTTGTGCTGTTGTCGAGGTAGCCGAGAGCGTAGGATGGTGGAGCCGTGGTCGAGGTAGTCATGCAAAGAATGCCGTGGTCGATGTCGAGCCAGGGTAGCCAGTGTCGAGGAAGGCTCCGTGGAGCTGCAGACGCTAGGAGGCGCCGAGTTAGTCATAGGTGCAGTGATGTTGAAGTACTGGTGCGTCGGGAAGGAGATGTTGTTGACGACGCGTCACGCCGGGTTTTCCAAGCCCGGTGACACATCATGGACGAAGGCACGCATCGGTGTTTCCAGCACCGCGCATGCGTAGGCAGGCGAAGACGACATTGATGAATTGAGTATGGCAAAAGAGGTTGAGATCACTCAGTGTGAGTGTTGTGAATGAATGCTATAACTGAATGGGCTGAATTTCAGAGACTTTGGTCACTGAATTGAACATCACTGTGAGATGCAAGTGGCAAAAAGGAACTGAATTCAGCTGCAACATAATTGTACATTACAGAATAGCAAAAAGAACATTAAAAAACTGAGCATCACACACAACAACAGAGCAGCTCATCCTTCGGCAACTCGGAAATCGATTACTTTGTTCATACGTGTGCTGCCTCGCGCCGCCTTTCCTGCTTCGACTTTGTCGGACTGGGCCGCATCTCCCATCCGAGCCTATGATGCTGTGTGTCCATGGGCATTGCTTGCTGCCACGGAATGGCGCATGAACAGTGATATGAATTTGATGTCCCTTAGTCATTTCAGCTAAGTCAGAGGATCTGAAAATTTGCCCCCATCATTGACACAATTACATTCTCTGTGGGACTGCCCGCGAATTCCTTTCTTGCTTTCTCTGAAGTGGCCACCCGATTTGGACAGTGTACTACCGGTGCCATTGAGCCGACCCATACTCTGCCCAAATATGTCTAAATATAAGTCCAAAATTTATACCATTCGAATGTGACATCACTAGATTCTAAATTATTCAATGCTAGAATAGCAATACAGACGAATATCCACCAAATTACTGCCCACAACTAAAACCCACATATCAAGTTATACTGAAGTGGTGTTTTCAAATAGGTGTGCAAGTGGAAGAAAAGAAAATACTTTTCTAACACAAGTCACCCATAGAGCTCCCGAATCTATATGCAAGCTGCTAGTAGACGAACTGTGAACACCGCATACTTCCATGTCAATGATGCACACCGGGCAAGTGGAAATCAATAGGATTTATTCATTTATGCACTAACCTCTCAGTCCACCCTAGGCTTCCTGGTCGACTGCGCGGACACCGGTGGTGTATTCTTCCTTCCTCCAACCACCATGGCTTCTTCATCCCAGATCTGCGCGTCTACACTCAAGACTGGTGCCGGCACTTGTTCCAGCTTCCCCACCAAAGCAGCCATCGTGGAAGGTGCCAGATCCATGGGTTCATTGTCCTCCACCTCCTAAAGGCTAAAGCATAGGAGATCTGGTGCAGATACACAAATGATAGCATATTCAACAGACATCCTACTCCAAATTAATTAAGCCAAACCAAAGATTCCAACGCTTACTCGCTTATAGTCTGCATCAAGAATTCCATCCCTGGCACCGTCTCCTACCCCGAATTCACCTCTACCAGTTCCAAAGAGGAAACGAACCCTATAATAACTCTATCTGGCCGCACTAAGGCCACCTCCAGCACACGACCCCAGACGGGCGTCCGTTTGGTCTGGATTCTGTCCGTTTGGGGCAGGCAATGGGGTCATGTCCGGGCCATCTCTGGGATGCGGTGGCTGTTTTACCAACGCGTGAACACATCCTTTGGCCGCATCCTGTCCACCTCTATTGTGGCACCCCGGCTCAGAGAAACCAGAACGGCCCTTATTCCAGCCTAGAGATCGAGAAGAAGTCTTCTGGAATACGACACCGCTTAGCATAGAACAAACCAGCCTTCTATTATTACACGAATATGGATAAAAGGTCTCTGATATTACAATGAATAACACCGGCACGGCGACACTACACCTGCCACGGTTGCTCTATGCAAGCGGTAGAACAACTCGAAGCAGCGGAACTTCTACTGGCAGTGGAACAACGAACGACGATGATGGACTCCAATCCGCAGGGACTCTTGCTAGAACGTTTATCCTAGCTCGCGAACACAGGAACAACACCAAACAAGCAAGCAATCCAGGCATGACCTACAAACTGGCATGACACGCCAGGTCAGTACATTGAATGTACTTGCAAGCTCACAATAAACCAAAAGCAATCAAGACAAACAACAGCATGGCATTAGCAGGTTAAATCAATTCAGGAACATAATACTAACAGAGCAACTTGGCATGCACAACTGATCATAATACAACTAAAACAAACATAGCATGAACATGATGATTCTACATGCAACATGATGACACTATCATGCACCAACTTAGTCTGCTCGGGTTACCTCGTAACCATCACAAATATCCAACCACTCAATATCCTCTATACCCCGGTGATCATTCCGGCAATCACAACCAACTTATCTCAGTATCGAACCAGGGTTGTTATAAATCAAGTTATTATAATTATTACTGTTGACTCACGGAGTGACCGACACGAACTGGAAACTTATCCGCGGGGGCGGCTACCGATAGGTTAGACACACACACTCTGCAGAGGTAGCGCACTGTACCCACACCACAGAACCCATGGCCTCTTTCTCCCATTCGGGTGGACCAACGGCGTTTTGACACAACCAATTTACTGTCATGACACTCTCCCGGCCACTCCGACTCACTCTCCACTGGGTCAGTCCTGGGTGGCCCCATGTCTACCAAAGACACAACGACCACCGTCATGGCCAAACGGTCCTAAACGGGGACCCGAGCTCAAAACAAAAACAACAACGGGCACACAAGGTTATGTCCTCCTACCTGATCAGTGTAACGCATTTCCATAACCTTCCCTCGTTGGAGGCACCGGTGAGAGGCATGACAATAGACCCAGTTAGGACCTTCCCATAAAGGTAAGTGTGGTTGCACTGGTCAGCTCGATATGGTGGCACCATGACTCAGCCAACAGTTGTTCAAGCTCATTATTATCCGGTTAAACTTGAATGCAATAAGCTAAGTCATAATAAAATAACATGATGCAACTACAATGCATGAAAATGATATCAACATAAGCATGAATGTGCATCATAATCATCGAGCAGAACCAACAGGAAATATTTAACCAAAGGAGCATGGCATACTGACAAGCATGACTATCACAAGTATAACGCTACCCATGGCATACATGGCTACTAGCATCGTCAACAAATATCATGCAAGAACATACTAGCATCAGCAATAAATACCATGCATGGACATAGCAAGAACAGTACCAAGTAAACATGTAACCAACTAGCTGCAATGAAACATGCATAGCAACGGTACTTGACAGACAATGAGCATGCAACAAATGAGCATTATTACTACTAGCATGTACTTCTACTACCAAGCATACATGTGAACATGATGATAACAAGTAATACAAGATAACAGGAAGCATCAAATCATAGCATGACAGTGAACAAGAAACCACGGGCATAACCGAAACAACGACAGCAGTAGCAACCAGGCAGACAGATAACAACAATATTAAATATTCAAGTTGAAAACCATGGCTACTGCATGGCTATCATGCAAGTGGTTTTTGTGGCTTGCCTGGGGTGACGGGATACTCCGGGAAGAAGTGTGGTGAAGCCGCGAAAAGAATCGCCGGAAACAGTACTCTCTCGGAGGGGGCTTTTTACGGCAAGGGCAAAATGGTCATTTTCAGAATGTTTACACATGGTGAAAATGATACCAAAAGTTTGAGCTCGAAGATACGAAGACGTGGGCGCTGGTTTCACCTTGATCGGAGTTACGAGTAAAAAGATATGAGGCGTTTTCTGCCAGGGACCCATCTGTAATGAAAAACTTCAAAATCTGGGCCTGGACAGAAAAGCAGAAAGTGTAATTAGCGAAATACACTTTCACAGAACTGAAAACGCATTCGTTGCTGAAGAAGAATGGAAATACGCTTCCGATGGATGAAAGCGTACATGGGCAAAAGCTGTGTCCACTTATCCACGTCAGCAGGGGGCGGGGCCGGCACCAGGGTCACTTACAGGGGGTCCCACGCCTTATCCAAAGGAACAGTGGCGGGGCCTGGCTATGTGACGCTGACGGGTGGGGTCCGCGGGGAGGAGGGGCCCACCTAGCCTCTGTCTTCTTCCTCCTCGCCCTGCTCTCGCACGGAACAGAGGAGGCAGGGGAGGGCACGCCACCGGCGAGGGGGCCGGCCGGCTCAGGCGCTCCCTGGTCGAGCCAAGGGCACCGGCGGGTGCGGGAGGCCACGGCGGTTCCATCCAGGGGCAGTATGGCCGCCGGGGAGGGTTGGAGAAGGTGGTCGCACGACCACACAGAACGGCAGAGGGCGGTGGCTGAAGATGGGGCTTGCGGCCACAGGGGCTCCGGCGAGGAGCTGAGGGGCTGGGGAGGTTTGCTGGACTCCGGGGAAGTCGATAGTGGAGGCTAGTGGCACGGAGGAGGCGCGGACCGTCTGAATCGAAGAGGGGCAGAGGCGGCGGCCATGGCGGCGATGGGCAGCGAGGAGAGGTCCTCCGGCTCGATGGACTGATTGGGGAAGGAGCTGGGAGCGAGGGGAGTTCGATGGTGAGGTCGAACGGCTCAGAGGGGGGGCCTATATATAGGCGGGGAGGGGATTGCCGAGAGGTATGCCGCCGTGCACGTCCGACCGACGCTCTGGCGACCACAGAGCTCACGGGAGAGGGCGGGAACTTGACGAGGGGGCGTGCGGACGAGCCACAGTGCCGCACTATGCAGGAGAGGCCGAGCGCACAGGAGGAAACGGCCGAGCGCCACTGAAGCTTGGTCGGCCACATCACTCTCGTGGGCGCGCGGCGACGAGCGCCGACGAGGAAGCGGATGGAGGGGCCAAGAGGTCAGGGGGGCGCAGACGAGCACGGGGAGGCTAATGGACACGGTGGGAGATCGAGACGAGGAGGGATTGGACGAACACAACGCCGAGGTCGAGCCAGAGCACACTTAATGCATGCCAGGGCCGTGGTCACCACGCGCACAAGCGCACACACTGCCATACTATCTGCCAAACCATGTCTGAGGCTTTGTCCTTCCTGGGGAGGTTTCAACTGCTGTGGTAGAATGGTGAAAATGGCTCTCGTTATAAGATCAACTACCTCTCAAGTTTACTGCAGTAAACTTTGAGGACAAATGATGATTAATAGGAAATGAGTTGGAGCCAAAGAGTTTGTTTAGGGTGATTAGCTTAGGAAGAACTACCATACTAGGGAGTTTGGAAGAAAATGGACCAAGATTTAATATGGTTGCTTTGCAACTGCCAAATCTGGTCCAGAAACAAGATGATGAAGTAGCACTCACTTGGAGTAACCACTTGAGCTGAATTTTGGTGTAGAGGGGTTATTTGACCACATGGAGATGCTGTAAAAAGATCAGGCCATTTGGAGTTACCAAAGTGGCACTTCCTTCACAATGCTCCATTCTGCCCAGTAAATTAGGAAATTTACTGAGGGTAAATTGATGACTGGATTGAGCCATAACTTTGTGGAGAAGGTAGATGTAAATGTAAGAATGCCCTGGTAAATTGGCAGCTCAAATGAAGCAAGGTAAAATAGGGTTGCTTCACAAAGTGAAAATTTTACCAGAACACAAGATTTGGAGCTGAGCTCACATAAATGTTCTCCATGAGCTCTAATTTGGTATAGACTCATGATTTGGTCAAATGAAGGATGTGACCAAGTTTCATCTCATTTGGACAGGCCTAGAATATATTTTCTTCACAAAGTTCCTTTCTGGACAGAAACTTTGGAAAATCATTGAAAAATATTCACTAGGCAAATGAGTGTGAAAATTGGAACATGTCAATAGTATGGACATGAAAAGATGCCAAAGGAGTTTGGAGTCAATTGGACAAACATAGATAGCACTTGCTTCACAAAGTATCATTTAGGGCAGAATAGGAAAAGGAATATTTGAATATTATTTTTGAACATGGCAAGGATTTTTTTTCCCATATTTGAGTAAGATATGACCCAAAAAAATTATTATAATTTATTTGGCAATTTTAGGAGTGACAGAAATATAGGTTGCTTCACAACCTAGGGCAGACAGGGTTATTCTTTTAACAGAAAAAGGAATACTCCCTAGAAAAAGAAATTAGGGTTTGGTGAAGCAGTGGAGTGACATGATCTTGGCAAGGTTTTTAGAATGATGAGCCACTTGGGAGGGAAAAAGAGGATGAGTTCCCAGGTGAAAAGGCCACATAACCACTCCAACAAGAAAAACAGAGCAAAAACCAATAAATCAAATAGAAAAAGAAAAGGGCCAAAAACCAGGTTGTCACAAACCTTCCCCCCTGAAATAAATCTCGTCCTCGAGATTTGTTGGCTCAGGGAACAAGTATAACTTTGAGGATACCATTTCCAACTCGGATATCCATTTCCTTTATTTATTGTTCCCCTGAGAATTTTATATGATCCGATTACCTTTGCTCGGAGGTGGTTTGCTTCATCTTTCCCCAAATTCTGACGGGTTTTTGCTCCCACACCAAATCCTTTTGCTGACGCTGATTCTTTCATCTCTACAGTGATGTCCAATGCGTCTGAGCATAAATTTTCTTTTAGTCATGAAAACCTTTTTACTTCTGCCGTGGGGTTGTTTCAAATAAATGCATGCCTTCTGGTTCCCATAAATGCTGAGAATTATTTATGGCCATCTTCTGATGGGATCTGAATTCTCATAAGTGGCACTGATTTATTTAGATTCTATTCCTTTGGCTCGAGCATGAGAAATGAGCCAAAGATCCGACTGCCTCTTGTTGTGAACAGCACAATGGTGTATGGAGTTATAGCGGTGTCATACCTCAAATATTTGCATCTTGAGACTGGCTCCACAGGGAGCTGACGGACAAATTATTTTCCTGACAGACTGACCATGCACTTGCTTTCGTCGATGGCTATACTGTGTCTGAGCTGACCGTTTGGCTTTTGATTTTCTCATTTTGTCGGTATACTCATTTGGACTTTTCCACACTAATCAGTCCAAGTGGGTCAGCGGGATATGTAATCCTTGCAAAACAGAGTAGGCCGCTGAGAGTATGCCTTTGTGGGTCCATATGAAATTACGGCCTCCAACTGATTTGGGTATCGGGACCCTGATGGTCGTGCAAAAATCATTATACCTTTGCTGCCAGCCTCATCCTTTTGACGGTCATGATTTTCGGGGCAGGATACATTACTGAAATAACCTGGCCATGCTTGTCCCTGATTCTTCGTATGACCATGGGTTCTGTCAAGGGAATTATTTTGACAGGCGTATCTTTATCCTTATCCCCTGTCAGGTAGCATTTTTTTAATGGCAGGTTTATCGTCTCTCATGTTTTAAATCACGGGAAAATGATCATCTGAACCCTTGCAAGAAATCGGCAAATAAATCAGTAACCACCAGAACGGTCTTTACAACTTAGATCTGGGGCATTACTGAGATAACTCAGCCACGGCTCAAGACGCTGAAAAGCAGCTCAGAGCAGGATACCGTGTTGATAAGAAGAAGGTGACAGCTCCCTAAAATAGCCAAAAAGCAGCTATAGGGCTACTGTCACAAAAATAAACTCAACAGTTGTACGAGACAGCCGAACGGCACCTCGGAACTCGTGACAGTCGTTGAAGAGAGAAATAAAAATCGGCATCCACCCCGGATAGCTAAAATAGCTTAGATCACAGGCGTGGTGCCGTCATCGGAGAAAAGTAGACAAGGGCTCATCAGGATCATTTTCCAGGTTCACTGGTACTTCCACAGAGCAAAGTGTTGTCGTCATACTTGGTAATCCCTTATCACACTGAGGTATATATCTGGCTTCCTTCACATATATCGAGGAATCTAATTCCCGAGGCAGACTTGTTTTCGGACTGATTCTTGCATATGAACAGACTGTTGCGGATCAGATTTTCAGGATGCACTGTCATATGTTGTCATTTCACCATTTAATATTTTGCACAAATGCCGTACTGAAGGAGATTGGATGGCTTATACAGGAAACCATCGAGAGCATCTTGCTGAGGAAGACTGTGTACCGTGCTTCAGAAGCTTCCCCCCTTAAAGAATTTCTAGGAAAAACTTGGTACCGTATGTCGGAAGCCTTTTGTGGTTGCTTGCTGAAGAAGACAGAGTAGCTGGCACGTGAAGTCATCCATATAATGTACTGAGGAGGATAGATTAATCTTGCCTGGGAACTTCTCGTGTATCTTGCGAGGAAAGACTGGATTGCTTACAATAGAAGATTCTCACTATGATATGCGGACCGATTTCCACATATTTAACCATCTTAATATTTTTGCTCTTGATTTTTTTGAGGCAGACATACGTTTTGACTAAATTGTTCTTCTGACCAAAATATTGCTGATCTAATTTCTTGAACGGCGCTGCCATACATTGGCCAGTCATCAGTTAACCTCTGAGGATGGTGCAATATTGCGGTACTGACGTGGACTGAGTGGATTACGAGAGGGGCCATCCGAATAGCTTGTTGAGGAATACTCGTTAGCTTTTGCACAAATCTTTGGTCTGGGTATCATGTAGAAGAAGACTCTATAGCTTACACCCGAAGCTTGGTCTGATTATCGTGCTGGAGAAGCCCGAGTTCCGTACTTGAGAAGCTTCCCCTCAGGTTGGCTTGTTTGAGAAAAAAATATTTTCATCTGTCACAAGCTTTTACCGAGGTATCTTGTTGAGAAAGACCGGGTATCTTGGACCGGAATTTGTTCACATATCAGGCTGAGGAATAATTGAGGAGCCTTGCTTCATAAATTTCTTCCGATAGCATGTGAAATAATACTGAGTTTCTTACATCCAAAGCTTCATACTGATATGCAGACTTAAATCTATACACATGATCATAATATTTTGAGGCTGACTATTTACTTGAGAATAATAGTTTCGACTGCCTTCCACGAGCATGTCACATTCTGACTTTATTTCGGACGATAACATATTTCAAGCATCATGCCTTGCTGAGCTGAAATTTTGTATAAGGTCCATACCTTTGCTAGAAAATATACCGTTGATCTGGTACCTGACTTGTCTTGCTGCTGACTTGACTAATACTGCTGTGAGTATTCTGTACTGATGTAGACTTCACTTACTGTGCTGTTGTGAGGAGTGCTCATTGATGCTAAATTAAATATCAGTCTCAAAATCAGATATTCCCCATTTCACTGCAGTCGGCTGAGAATTCCCATTCTGTTTAGCCGAGTCTCCCTATTATTTGAACTCCTTATTACCTCTCCGAGTCCGGTGTTGGTTCATGAGCCATTCCTTATAGGGGAAAAATAATGTAACACCAGGGCCCAAAAAGAAAGAAGCGAAAGAAAACTCAACTAAACCAAAGCACTCAACAACAATCAATTCACAAACAATCAATGTCACATATTACTGCTAGTCACACAATATGCATGCCTACTTAAGCACACAAAATTTCGCGGGATCTCCGGTTCTAGGATCTAACATGCTGTGACGGTGTGCACGAGAACGAATAAATGTGTGGAAGGATTGGTGTAAACAGTGCTACACCAAGTGCTAGCTTAGCCAGGTAGCAGCCTGGACTACCTCGGAGGTGAGGACGTACTTGGTAACCATGTAGCAGGACACGGATGTTGCAGCCACATTATTATCAAGCAGACGGAAAATGTCCGTACTTGTCCAAGAAATAAAGGTAGTGGGGGAAAACTGAGTCTGCTGGCATTGCCCTTTCTTGATGACTAAGACCATTAAGGGTTGCCAACATGACAAGAAAAGGACGATCCGAGGTAGAAGCATGTCTACCACCGAAACAAAAACGAGGCTGAAGGAAGGAATTCGGCGCGATACCTGAGCACCATTTTTGCAAACCGTGTCAGGATCACTTGGCACCACTCTGCTGGGACAGAAATGACGCCAAACATCGAAGAACAAGCAAAGAAAATAAAACTGGAGAAATGCAAAGGCTGAGCTATAGTGGATCCGAAGAGATGCCATCTACACTCACCAGATAAATCGTTAGTATCAAAATAATAAGGCTATATGCATGCTATGCAACAAACAAATGCAGCAACCAAATGCAACAAACCAATCAAACCCTATACTACCGCATTCTAATGTTCACGCGGTCTAGGACGTCCTACAGCTAGAACTGCTCTGATACCAAGCCTGTGGCACCCCGGCTCAGAGAAACCGGAACGCCCCGTATTCCAGCCCAGAGATCGAGAAGAAGTCTTCTGGAATAAGGCACTGCTTAGCATAGAACAAACCAGCCTTCTATTATTACACGAATATGGATACAAGGTCTCTGATATTACAATGAATAACACCGGCACGGCGACACTACGCCTTCCACGGTTGCTCTATGCAAGCAACAGAACAACTCAAAGCAGCGGAACAACGAACGGCGATGATGGACTCCAATCCGCAGGGACTCTGGCTGGAACGTTTATCCTAGCTCGCGAACACATGAACAACACCAAACAAGCAAGCAATCCAGGCATGACCTGCAAACTGGCATGACATGTCAGGTCAGTACATTGAATGTACTTGCAAGCTCACAATAAACCAAAAGCAATCAAGACAAACAACAACATGGCATTAGCAGGTTAAATCAATTCAGGAACATAATACTAACAGAGCAACATGGCATGCACAACTGATCATAAAACAACTAAAACAAACATAGCATGAACATGATGATTCTACATGCAACATGATGACACTATCATGCACCAACTTAGTCTGCTCGGGTTACCTCGTAACCATCACAAATATCCAACCACTCAATATCCTCTATACCCCGGTGATCATTCCGGCAATCACAACCACCTTATCTCAGTATCGAACCAGGGTTGTTATAAATCAAGTTATTATTATTATTACTGTTGACTCATGGTGTGACCGACACGAACTGGAAACTTATCCGCAGGCGCGGCTATCGATAGGTTAGACACACACACTCTGTAGAGGTAGCGCACTGTACCCACACCACAGAACCCATGGCCTCTTTCTCCCATTCGGGTGGACCAACGGCGTTTTGACAAAACCGATTTACTGTCATGAAACTCTCCCGACCACTCCGACTCACTCTCCACTGGGTCAGTCCTGGGTGGCTCCGTGTCTACCAAAGACACAACGACCACCGTCATGGCCAAACGGTCCTAAACGGGGACCCGAGCTCAAAACAAAAACAACAACGGGCACACAAGGTTATGTCCTCCTACCTGATCAGGGTAACGCGTGTCCATAACCTTCCCTCGTTGGAGGCACCGGTGAGAGGCATGACAATAGACCCAATTAGGACCTTCCCATAAAAGTAAGTGTGGTTGCACTGGTCAGCTTGATATGGTGGCACCATGACTCAGCCAATAGTTGTTCAAGTTCATTATTATCCGGTTAAACGTGAATGCAATAAGCTGATTCATAATAAAATAACATGATGCAACTACAATGCATGAACATGATATCAACATAAGCATGAATGTGCAACATAATCATCGAGCATAACCAACAGGAAATATTTAACCAAAGGAGCATGGCATACTGACAAGCATGAATATCACAAGTATAACGCTACTCATGGCATACATGACTACTAGCATCATCAACAAATATCATGCAAGAACATACTAGCATCAGCAATAAATACCATGCATGGACATAGCAAGAACAGTACCTAGTAAACATGTAACCAACTAGCTGCAATGAAACATGCATAGCAACGGTACTTGTCGTGAATTTAGCACGACAGATGTCCTAGCAAAAGGACTTAGTCGTGAGGCCATCGCTACGGGTTAGCTTAATGGGGTTAAAGCAAACAAATGACGCATGGATTTTATACTATTTCGGCCCCTTCGATGAAGGTAAAAGCCTACGTCTAGTTTGGTGTGGTATTGCTAGGGCTTTGATGACCAGGGAGCGAATCCGCTTTGCCTGTCTCTCAAGCTGTTGTTTTCTGTCCGGAACCGTCGCTGGGTCGTCCCTTTAAATAAGAGGTGACGCCCAGTCCGGTTTACGGAGTCCCGAGGTTGGCTCATAAACGTGTCCGCCTCGGTCTCTGTTCTTTCTATCTTACATTCCAAGTTACATGATATGACGGTTTACAAATCATGGGCCCTAACACTTGGGCTCTAAACCTCTTGGGCTGAAATCTTCTACTTCCTGATCCGCTGGGCCTTTGATAAATTAATCTTGATAATGTAAATCGGCCCCTCCTGGGCGGTTTATACCTGGTAGTAATATCCCTATAGTACTAGAGAAACAATGAGCATGCAACAGATGAGCATTATTACTACTAGCATGTACTTCTACTACCAAGCATACATGTGAACATGATGATAACAAGTAATACAAGATAACAAGAAGCGTCAAATCATAGCATGACAGTGAACAAGAATCCACGGGCATAACCGAAACAACGACAGCAGTAGAAACCAAGCAGACAAATAACAACAATATTAAATATTCAAGTTGAAAACCATGGCTACTGCATGGCTATCATGCAAGTGGTTGTTGTGGCTTGCCTGGGTGACGGGATACTCCGGGAAGAAGTGCAGTGAAGCCGCGGAAAGAATCGCCGGAAACAGTATTCTCTCGGAGGGGGCTGTTTATGGCAAGGGCAAAATGGTCATTCTCAGAATGTTTACACATGGTGAAAATGATACCAAAAGTTTGAGCTCAAAGATACGAAGACGTGGGCGCTGGTTTCACCTCGATCGAAGTTACGAGTAAAAAGATATGAGGTGTTTTCCGCTAGGGACCCATCTGTAGTGAAAAACTTCAAAATCTAGGCCTGGATAGAAAAGAAGAAAGCGCAATTAGCGAAATACGCTTTCATAGAACTAAAAACGCATTCGTGGCTGAAGAAGAATGGAAATACGCTTCGGATGGATGAAAGCGTACACGGGCAAAAGCCGTGTCCACTTATCCACGTCAGTAGGGGGCGGGGCCGGTTCCAGGGTCACTTACAGGGGGTCCCGCGCCTTATCCAATGGAACAGTGGCGGGGCCTGGCTATGTGACGCTGACGGGTGTGGTCCGCGGGGAGGAGGGGCCCACCTGGCCTCTGTCTTCTTCCTCCTCGCCCTGCTCCCGCACGGAATAGAGGAGGCACGGGAGGGCACGCCACCGGCAAGGGGGGCGGCCGGCTCAGGCCCTCCCTGGCCGAGCCAAGGGCACCGGCGGGTGCGGGAGGCCACGGCGGTTCCATCCAGGGGCAGTACGGCCGCCGGGGAGGGTTCGAGAAGGTGGGCGCACGGCCACAGAGAACGGTAGAGGGCGGTGGCTGAAGATGAGGCTCGCGGCCACAGGGGCTCCGGCAAGGAGCTGAGGGGCTGGGGAGGTTTGCTGGACTTCGGGGAAGTCGAGGGTGGAGGCTAGTGGCAGGTAGGAGGCGCGGACCGCCGGAATCGAAGAGGGACAGAGGCGGCATCCATGGCGGTGATGGGCAGCGAGGAGAGGTCCTCTGGCTCAACGGACTGATTGGGGAGGGAGCTGGGAGCGAGGGGAGTTCGATGGTTAGGTCGAACGGCTCAGGGGAGGCCTATATATAGGCGGGGAGGGATGTCCGAGAGGTATGCCGTCGTGCACGTCCGGCCGACGCTCTGGCGTGCACAAAGCTCATGGGAGAGGGTGGGAACACGACGAGGGGGCGTGTGGACGAGCCACAGTGCCGCACTATGCAGGAGGGGCCGAGCGCACATGAGGAAACGACCGAGCGCCGCTGAAGCTTGGTCGGCCACAACACTCTCGTGGGCGCGCGGCGACGAGCGCCGACGAGGAACCGGACAAGGGGGCAAGAGGTTAGGGCGACGCAGACGAGCACGGGGAGGCTAATGGACACGGTAGGAGATCGAGACGACGAGGGAATGGACGAACACAGCGCCGAGGTCGAGCCAGAGCACACTTAATGCATGCCAGGGCGGTGGTCACCACGCGCACTGGCGCACACAGTGCCATACTATTTGCCAAACCATATCTAGGGCTTTGTCCTTCCTGGGGAGGTTTCAACTGCTATGGTAGAATGGTGAAAATGGCTCTGGTTAAAATATCATCTACCTCTGAAGTTTACTGCAGTACAATTTGAGGAGAAATGATGATTAATAGGAAATGAGTTGGAGCCAAAGAGTTTGTCTAGGGTGATTAGCTTAGGAAGAACTACCAGACTCGGGAGTTTGGAAGAATATGGACCAAGATTTAATATGGTTGCTTTGCAACTGCCAAATCTGGTCCAGAAACAAGATGATGAAGTAGCACTCACTTGGAGTAACCACTTGAGCTGAATTTTGGTGTAGAGGGGTTATTTGACCACATGGAGATGCTGTAAAAAGATTAGGCCATTTGGAGTTACCAAAGTGGCACTTCCTTCACAATGCTCCATTCTGGCAAGTAACTTAGGAAATTTACTGAGGGTAAATGGATGACTGGATTGAGCCATAACTTGGTGGAGAAGGTAGATGTAAATGTAAGAATGCCCTGGTAAATTACCAGCTCAAATGAAGCAAGGTAAAATAGGGTTGCTTCACAAAGTGAAAATTTTACCAGAACACAAGATTTGGAGCTGAGCTCACATAGATGATCTCCATGAGCTCTAATTTAGTAGAGACTCATTATTTTGTCAAATGAAGGATGTGACCAAATTTCATCTCATTTGAACAGGCCTAGAATATACTTTCGTCAAAAAGTTCCTTTCTGGACAGAACTTTGGAAAATCATTGAAAAATATTCACTAGGCAAATGAGTGTGAAAATTGGCACATGTCAATGATATGGACATGAAAAGATGCCCAAGGAGTATCTAGTCTATTGGACAAAGATATATAGCACTTGCTTCACAAAGTGCCATTTAGGGCAGAATAGGAAAAGGAATATTTGAGAATTATTTTTGAACATGGCAAGGAAAAGTTTTGCCATATTTGAGCAAGATATGACCCAAAAAAAATTATTAGAATTTATTTGGGAATTTTAGGACTGACAGAAATATAGGTTGGTTCACAACCTAGGGCAGACAGGGTTATTCCTTTAACAGAAAAAGGAATACTCCCTAGAAAAAGAAATTAGGGTTTGGTCAAGCAGTGGAGTGACATGATCTTGGCAAGGTTTTTAGAATGATGAGCCACTTGGGAGGGAAAAAGAGGATGAGTTCCCAGGTGACAAGGCCACATAACCACTCCAAAAAGAAAAACAGAGCAAAAACCAATAAATCAAGTAGAAAAAGAAAAGGGCCAAAAACCAGGCTGTCACATCTATTTACAAACGCAAATAGCCCGTCTTCTTGCCAACGGCCCTAGTTCATGTCGGCAAAACAGCCCGCCTACACGACCTCGCCGACAACAGAGCCAGCGGCCGGCAATATAGCCAGCCTAGAAAATGTATAGTTTTGTCGCCAGCAACACAGCCAACGGCCGTCACCATAGCCAGCCTCCAAAATGAATAGGTTTCTCACCGATACACACCCAGCGGTCGGCACCCATGCCAGCCTCCAATAAGAATGGCCACGGCCGAATGGACCACCTAGTTTAGGTCGTCGACGTCGAACATCTCCTTCTGCCTGGCCACGAACCAGCTCCTCGTCTTCTCGCTCATCTTGGTTATGTCCATGCTCCTGATCGCTAGCGCCACCTCCTTTGCTTTGGTTGCGACATTGGTGGCCTGGATGTCGATCTGCCTCTGCCTGGCCGTGACATTGGCGGCCTCGATGTCGAGCTGCCTTTGCCAGGACGCCTCCTCCATGTCGATCTTCATCTTCTTGGCCGCCTCCTCCTTCTCAAGCTTCTTCCTTTCGAGCTCTAGATATTGCTTCATTTGCACGTCCTTGCTTTGGTGCTTTTTCTCGTCCCTCACCTCCTTTGAGACATCATGCCGTGCAAAGTCTCATGCAAGGCCATGGATGAGGCATCACGTATGTCGTCCATATTGCAATTGGTCTTGCCCCTCGCCCTCTTCAACGCCTCACCATCACCACCTTCGGCCAACGCGGCCGTCTTCTTTCCTCTCTTCCTTTGAAGTTCACGGTATTGATCTTTGAACTTAGGGAAATTGTTGACGAGCATCCAACAATGCGTAAGAGTGAATAGCTTGTCATTGTGCCGGGCCCTCCGGTTCCTCCTCTTGGTCGATTCCGCATCCAGCTTTGCGACCTCCGTCGGCATGAGTTCCAATCGTGGCTTCTTCGGACCCTTGGTTGTTGCCTTCTTCTTCACCTTTCTGGGGTGGTCGATGGCCTGGCCGCCAGAATTCGGTGGGGCATCGGCCATGGCGGGGAGGGTGGTGGGCAGGACGTGAGAGAGGCTTTGGAGGGAAATGGCGCCAAATGGGGCACCGGGCACGTGCTTTGTGTCACCGACGGGCGGGCCAAGGGAGGACATGCGCGTGCGTCCTGCCCATCCACGCGCTGTTCATTTCACCTCAAAAGTGGCCAAACTTGGGACATGGATGGGTCGAAAGTGGACACAAAACGGACAAAAGTCCGTTTGCGCCCGTGCGCTCGGTTGTCTGGTTTGTCTGTTTTACCTCGAACGGACGCACCCGGACAGGATGGGGTCGTGCGCCGGAGTTGGCCTAACAGAAAAGCGATGTTCCTGTTCCACGGATCAGAACTGGCGAAACGTCATGAACCACGGCTCATCGGCAAAGCCTCTAACGGAAGTTTTTTTCTTGGCCCACATCACAGGACTTGGCAATACGTACAACAGGCAAAAGCAAATTAACGCATCCTCCTTGTATCTCCACAAAAGTATCTGGAACAAATCCCGAGATCTTATTGATTGGCACAGATATAGGGATCAGGTACGCTCGTGTGTAGAAACTCCATGTCGAAGCTTGCTATACGAACAATTTGGGGTCGTTGCCGGTGTCAAAACCGGCAGATCACGGGTAGGGGGTCCCGAAATATGCGTCTGAGGATCAATGGTAATAGGAGACTGGGACACGATGTTTACCCAGGTTCGGGCCCTCTCGATCGAGGTAATACCCTACTTTCTGCTTGATTGATCTTGATGAATATGGGGTTACAAGAGTTGATCTACCTCGAGATTGTAATGGCTAAACCCTAAAAGTCTACCCTATGTGATCGATGTGATTCTTTTGTCTCTACGGACTAAATCCTCCGGTTTATATATCCACCGGAGGGACCTAGGGTTTGTACATGATCACCTTGCAGAGGAAGAAAAGTATTACCCCCAGACTCTAAACTTGCTATTTTACACATATGGGAGTCCTATGCGGATACGGGAGATAGTCTTTGTCAATAATCTTCATGGCCCACCAGTCCGGCCCACAACGAGCGATCCGGCCCCCTCAGTACCCCTCAATCCAGGACTCCCTCAGTCATCATTTTCAAGATTTTTGAATGAACAAAACTTTAGTTTAAATATTGTATCAATATGGACTGGAATTTTCTGCTAGTCATTTTGTTTGATCTGCCGGGACGGAGATAGTAGCTACTATTGCTACTGCTCATGCGAAACATGTCGAGTATCAGAAGAGAAAACTGAAAGTTCGGTTAGTGGCCTCCCAAAATGATTTGATAATGACATTCTACTAATGGAAAAGACAATTGAATTTGATACTGAAGTGGAGCGAGCACAAAGATTTATCAATTCTGCATATATTGAGGCAGACTCTACATTTCATAGCATCAGATTAGTGGGGCTGATGGGAAGAAGCATCGGATTTATCACAGTACATGCTTCCATGTCAAGCGGGCAAGTCGACATTTGCCTTGTACCTGAGGGGTAAAAATTTCAAATTGTGATGTGTACCATTCACCCCTGATGGACCAAATAGAGTTCTTCGGCACACTGATAGAGACCAAGCAGTTTAATCCCATGTTTACACTGGATAGGCCACAACATTACTGGACTTTATCCATGGATAGTATGTACGGAGCATTTGTCATTCGGACGAATCAGGTGAAATCCATCCGGTATATTTTTTTTCTTCTGAGAACAATTACTCTGGCTCGAGATATTATTTAGGCAGGACAATTATTCACTACAAGAGTGATCGTCATGCCACGGATATAACGCTCGCGCCAATATTATCATGCGCCAGCATCCGACCGTGTTGCACTGCTTGACAAATATGTGGGCAAGCCGGCATCACTAAGATCATCAACTCGCCATGTTGCTTCCAGCTTCAATATATTCTAGATATCAGCTGACAAATATATGCATGTTTATATCACTTCCAAGCATGAAGAATCTCAAGCCGGCTCCTCGAGTTATCTTAAGTCTCGGGACCTACACAAACATGACTCGGTAGTTTTGGCTGTTTTCACAAATTCAAGAACCCCGATCATTGTGAGGAATAAAACCCGGCCCCAGGGGCAATTGCCATTATCAACGACAAAATTAAAGGTTGCCAAAGAGGACTAGCTGCCAGGATGCGTAGTCCAAACATGGGTATCCTGCCATATCGGCCAAAAATTATATGTTGCCAAAGAGAGCTTGCTGCCATGATGCGTAGTTCAAACATGGGTGTCCTACCACATCGGCGAAAAATTAAAGGTTGCCAAATAGAACTAGTTTCCATGATGCGCGGTTCAAACATAGGTATCTTGCCTTATTAGTGAAAAGTACGGTCACCAAAGAAGACTAGTCACCATGATGCACAGTCTAAACATGGGTATCCTATTCAATTGGTCACTTGGGGGCTTCCAACTCACCAAGTTTACCTTTCTCACCCTCTTGACCTGGCAAAAACGCCACATATTATTAGTTAAACCTGCCTCTCTTCCTGATGTGACTCCAAAAAGGTGACCCCCGTACTCTTGACAGTCAATCTTTATGACCCTGAACTTGTTAAAGTTAAAACGACGTCTTGAGTCACGTGAGAGCCGGCTTACAGAAAGTGAGGATAAACTAAGGCTATCATGCCAGCTTCACTGAAGCAAGACTTGACCCTCGAAAGCCGGTCTTTTATTACTCTGTTATCATACACATAAATCATCATACATTGCATCATCATTGCATCATCATACCATGCGTCATATATGCATGGATATACTAGTTTATGTTGCAGGAGCTGATTTTTCAAACCGGATTACATTATTCCGATCTTTAATAGCCAACATGGATGGATTTTCACTATGGTTATCATAACTAGTGTTGGATGATTGAGGTTTTCAAAGCCGCTTCATAGAACTGGCTATTATTCCCTCATCCAAAAATACCAACTTACAACAAGGAACATGGTTCAACATTGACATGCAAGGCATTCAGCAACATCATCCAGATGGTGTATATGATTTTATTCTACAATGGAAGAAAAAGTCCTGAGTCGCTGCAGGCACACGACCTCGGCACTTGGGGGATACATTATTCAAATCAAGATTACATCAAGTATGCAAGTCCCATGTCACTGCAAGCATGCACCACGACACTTGGGGGCTAATGCATGGCCATTTTAACTCGCCCCGTGGAAGACCCGACCCATCACATAGTGATGAGCCGGCCCTTGGGGGCTACAAATTGCTCATGTCAAAAATTTAAAGTACACAAGACTTAATCCACTATATCAAAGGTGACCCGAGGCTCGAGGGATACAATCTGGGTTTCTCCAAAGTTGCAGCATTTATATTGAGGCAAGTCTTAAGCTATCACTACATTCCTCTCTTAAGACTTGGGGGCTACATGTGAGATGCATATAATGGAGCTATTCACAGAAAGGCACTGTAGCCGACTCAACGATTGGAAGCTATATTTACAAAAGCAAGCACCAAGTCATCACAAGGTATAAGGACTTGGCCTGAAGAACTCAAGAAGACCAGTTATATGACCCGACGTATGTAACAATCATGACCCGGTATCATCAATCTCTGTAACTCAGCAGTTTCGGCGATCATAACTCAACAAGCTCCACATCCTCAAGTCGGCCAAACATCAGATGAATATCTTAGGACCAATACTTTTGTCAAGCCAGAGTACTGTAAGCCAACTCAAATGGCTTATTTTTCCCAATATTTCCCTACAAGAAGACAATGTCAGCAATTAAGGATGAACAAATGCCAGCTCAGAAGAACCTCTACCCGACATACAACGAGTCAAATTTGTTATTGTTTTTGCTTTTTCAGCATAAGCTTAACATGGATAAATTCAAATTAAACTGGGGCTAATGTTAGGGATATACCCCGCGGTATGACCCGGTGATACGTCTCCATCATATCTACTTTTCCTAACGCTTTTCCTCTTATTTTGGACTATAATTTGCATGATTTGAATGAAACTAACCCGTACTGATGTTATTTTCAGTAGAACTACCATGGTGTTGTTGTTGTGCAGAAATAAAAGTTCTCAGATTGGAAAGAAACTTTCCAAGGATTTATTTACAATAAAAGAAAATTACTAGAGCCAAGAACCACCGGAGGGGGGGGGCACCTGGGTGGGCACAACCCACGAGGGTGCGCCCCTCCTGGCGCGCCATGGTTGGTTGTCCCCACCCGGTGGCCCCGTAGACCTCAACCTTGATACTATAAGATCACATTTTCGGAGAAAAAAATCGGGGAGGAAGAATTATCCCATTTCGCGATACGGAGCCGCCGCCACCTCCTGTTCTTCATCGGGAGGCCAGATCTGGAGTCCGTTTGGGGCTCCGGAGAGGGGAATCTTCGGTCTTCGTCATCACCAACCCTCCTCCATCGCCAATTCCCTGATTCTCTCCATCGGGAGTGAGTAATTCCTTCATAGGCTCGCTGGTCGGTGAGGAGTTGGATGAGATTCATCATGTAATCGAGTTAGTTTTGTTAGGGCTTGATCCCTAGTATCCACTATGTTCTGAGATTGATGTTGTTATGACTTTGCTATGCTAAATGCTTGACACTTTGGGCCCGGGTGCCATGATTTCAGATCTAAACTGTTTATGTTATCACCATTATATCTATGTTCTAGATCCGATCTTACAAGTCATAGTCACTGACTACGTGTTATGATCCGTAAACCTTGTAGTGACAATATGCGGGATACTTTCGGTGATGACCGTTGTTTGAGGACTTCATGTATTCACTATGTGCTAATGCTTTGTTCCTGTACTCTATTAAAAGGAGGCCTCAATATACCTTAGTTTCCTTACGGACCCCACTGCCACGTGAGGGTAGGACAAAAGCTCTCATACAAGTTCTTTCCATAAGCACGTATGACTATTTATGGAATGCATGCCTACATTACATTTATGAACTGGAGCTAGTGTCGTATCGCCCTAGGTTGTGATGGTTACATGATGAATATCATCCAACAAATTTTCTATCCAATGCCTACAAATTTCCTACATATTGATCTTGCTAAGTTCCTACTGCTGATGTTACTATTGCCATTGCTACAATATCACTACTATCATTGTTACTGTTACTATTACTGCTACTGCTACTATAAAACTATCATACTACTGTGCTACTAAACACTTTGCTGCAGATAATTAATCTCCAGGTGTGGCTCAATTGACAACTCAATTGCTAATACTTGCAAATATTCTTTGGCTCCCCTTGTGTCAAATCTATAAATTTGGGTTGAATACTCTACCATCAAAAACTGTTGCGATCCCTTATACTTGTGGGTTATCAGTACCTTTTTCTGGCGCCATTGCCGGAGAGCATAGGTATATTTGTTGAGTCACTTGGGATTATTATATATCTATCACTATGAAGAATCTGAAGGATGAAAGAACTAAGATCTTTCCCTCGAAAACGAGGGGAGGTAAGGAATTGCCATCTAGTTGTGCACTTGATTATCCTTCAGATATAAGTAAACTTGCTACACCACAATCTGTGATTAATCCTGATATGTCGTAAGTTATTGATGATGCTACTTCTGCTATGAATTATGATATGAATGATGCTTATGATGATGCTAGTACCTTGCTTGATAAGACTGTGCCATTGGGTGAACTACTTGATGAACAACTTGCTAATCTTAATGGTATTGAGAATGATGCAATTGATGAGACTGTTGAAACTGATTAATTGCTTGAAACTGAAATTATTGAAACACCTATTAGATCTAGGCATCCTAAGTATGAAATGCCAAAAGTACCCAAAGGTTATGTTATGGATGAGGAGACAACTAAAGACTGTCTTGCTTGCAATGATAGAGATGACCTTAAGAAATTACTATGCAAACTGAAAGAAAAATCTTTGAATGCTAGAATGAAATGTGATCCTAAGTTTGCTAATTCACCTATCCATGTTACTGATAAGGATTATGAATTCTCCGTCGACCCATAGTTTATTACTTTGGTAGAATCTGATCCTTTCCATGGCTATGAAACTGAAACTGTAGTGGCACATCTTACTAAATTGAATGATATAGCAAAGGGACACATGTATTTAGGGGTTCTCATACATCCGGGGCATTGATGCTGGGCCAACTAGATGGGCCATGAAGATAGAAGCAGAAAGCCCTCCCCCGTATTCGGTTAGGACTCCTATCACTACAGAAAAATACACTTATGTGATGTTACGTGTTTGTCACGGTAGGTCATGTTTTCTGTCATGCATGTACATCCATGACGATTTTATGACAGAATCAAGATAGTCATGCATGTGCTGTCGTAGAAGTGTTCCATGACATTACCAAAATTATCATCACAGAAGTGCCCACTTCCATGACGATAAATCGCGCGTCACAGAAGGGCTTTCCTCAAGGGTGACCGACACGTGGCATCCACCGTAACGGAACGCCGTTAAGCTGTCGGGTCTGGTTTTGGATCCGATAACCCGTTAACAACCCTGACCAATGGGAATTTTCCACGTGTAAAATCATCATTGGCTATAGGAAACACGTGTCGGCTCACCATTGGGACAGATGTCATCCACTCATTTGACACAAAGGGCCTATGATACGTCGACACGTTGCACGGCCCAACAGAGGCCAATTCCTGTGAAAAGGCCGACCCGTTTGACTTGGTCAAAAGGTGGCGGGCCGGCCCACAGTAAGCCTGTTAATGACCTGTTCGCATATAGCCCATTTACAGCTCGCTAACCCAGGGCCCATTAACGGCCTATCCGAATTAGGCCCAGTTGCATCATCTGGGCCGTCCAGTATAATTCCAGCACATTTTAACTTCCGGCCCATGTATGGCCCATGACGTCTTTCGGCCCATATGAGGCCCTTAGTAACCCTCGGCCCACTAACGGCTCATGGTAAAACTGGCCCATATTGAACGGTACCCAACAGAGGCCCATTCCTATGAAAAGGCCGGCCCATTTGACTTGGTCAAAAGGTGACGGGCCGGCCCACGGCAAGCCTGTTAATTGCATGTTCGCATATAGCCCATTTACAGCCCGCTAACCCAGGGCATGTTTACGGCCTATTCGAATTAGGCCTAGTAGCGTCATCTGGACCGTCCAATATAATTCCAGCCCGTTTTAACTTCCAGCTCATGTATGGCCCATGACGTCTTTCGGCCCATATGAGGTCCTTAGTAACCCTCGGCCCATTAACGGCCCGTGATAAAATTGGCTCATATTGAACAGTGTTTCACTTTATACCCATTAACGGCCCATTATTCCATTGGGCCGTTCCCAGCCCATGTTATCTTTCGGCCTTCTTCGGGCCCATGTATTCTTGGGCTCATTTCCAGCATTCGTTTACTTTAGGATCGTTACTGTCATTTTCTGCTTGTGGGCCAAATTCAGCCCGTGGTTACAGTCGGCTCATTTGTGGCCCGTTAATACGTTGGCCCGTTTTCATAGCATCATCAAATACGGCCGATTAACGATGGCCCCTTATGGTCAGCCCATGAACGGACGATTTCAACTCTAGCCCATTTACGGCCATAATGAGGTCTGTTATTGGCCCATGTTTGGCCAACCGATCATACGGCCCGTAGAAGGCCCATTGCGTCTACGGCCCGTAGAAGGCCCATTGTTTCTACGCCCCGTAGAAGGCCCGTTGTTTCTACGGCCCGTAAGAGGCCCATGTTAACTACAGTAAATATGTAGCCCATTGTTAGTGTGGCCTAGTTTAAAAAAAGGCTATTGCGGCCACTAGCAAACCGTGGAAAAAGAACTGCACTGACTACAAGAAAACAATTAAACAAGAGAATAAGGAAATAAATAAGCAAGCAACTTATGCTAGGCTATCACGGCTATTACATATATTACATCCACTGGGCATCAAAGTTCGCCACCAGTGCAAATATAGGGAACAAAGTAGCATATAAACGCCGCAGCAAAACAAGTCCAGAACTGAAACCACTTCAGAAGAGCTCAAGCAACAATATCCTGGGTACCCATAATGCTGGCAAGATGCTTAGCAAGCTTATTAAATTTCTCTTGTTTGGCGCTTAAATCCTCTAGCACTTGCTGTTGCACCAGAAAGTATGCATCTGAATTCTGCAGGGACTTCCTCAGTCCTTCGGCTTCCTGTCACATAACATCTGATCGATGTCTTTCAACTTGAAGTTGAGACTCAAGAAGCCGAACTGATTCAGGAAGCAAGTTCGAAGAGCTGGTGCCAGCAGTAGTAGCCAGTAACTCGAACGCTACATCAAGACAGGACTTTGGGGTTGTCTTAGTGTCTTCAATATAGTTTTTATCAGCTTTCTTGGAGAACAACAGGGATGTCTCACTATCTTGAACCTGATCTGCATTACTTCCTTTACCATTGCATAACGGGGTACTCTTCTCCAATATTTTATTCGCGTTCTAAAGGAGAAACAAACAAACACATCACAGATTGACAACATAGTATATGAAACTCATTTTGGTAAACAAGTTCAGTAGTAAGGTGGACAGGGTAACAGCATGAAACAAACATATATCTATGTAGTATGGTCATTGTATGGTCTATATCATTCTAGTTTATGTTGCCAAATCAAGATAGATATAGTTTGAATCATATCTATTTAAGACAAAGCAGCATAGAAAGAATATAAGTGTGGGAAACTACATAGCAATAACAACACTTGTAATGTGCATGACATGAGAACATAATTGTTTATTCAATTGAAACTGAAATCAAAATAGAGCAAGTTACAACAGCAAACACGTTAAAGAACCGGGTTTGAAACATACCTGTTACGCCATTGGAGTTTCAATTGCATCCTTCAAATTTGAAATTAGTTGGTATGAGTAAGGACAGTGATGCAAGAGCAAAGTAGTATGAACCTTAGCTACGGAACCTGACCTGAGAACAATTCTTCTTGTGCTTTAAGTGTTGACTTGGGGTTCGGAGTGGTGGTCCTCATGCTTTGGGCACTGTAGTTGCCTTACTAACAGCTCGTGTTTGGGTGCTCTGTGGTGGAGACGGTGCTGTGTCAATGGGAACAGGGTTACTATCTGCCGAGGTTGGGGTTAGAAGGGGTGTAGTTGGTTCTCTGTCCAACTGGGTAGGGGTACAATCTGTGTGAGTCTAGGTTATGCGTGGTGGGGCTAGTTCTTGGGCAAGTACAACTGTGGTTCTATCTCCATCGACAGGTAGCACGATCTTTTCTGAAGACCGTGTTTTTACACCCACAGATACTGCCATCACCCCCTCCAATTGAAATGGCTGATAAACAAGAAAAGTAATTGAATGTACAGACATTGTAAGATAGACAGGTGCAATGGACAGTAGGGAAGAAAACATGGCATGAAATAATTCACATTTATGTTGTCTAACCAAACAGAATAGCAGGACATAATTTCACATATATGATGGCTAATTAAACAGGATAGCATGACACAATTTCACATGTATGATGGCTAACTAAACAGGATAGAATGACATACTTCAAAATATGATGACTATGTAAACAGGATGACATGATATAACTATATGAAGTGTCTATTAAAGTTGTTGGCATGTCATAAATCACAAACATGCCGTCGATGGAAACATGATGGCATGATATAATTCACGGATAGAATGACATAATTCAAAATATGATGACTATGTGAACAGGATGAGATAACATAACTATATTATGTCTTTAGAAAATGGGTTGGCATGCCATAATTCAGATACATGTTGTCTATGTAAACATCATGGCATGATATAATTCGAATATATGATTTATATACTAAGGAAGTGAGCAAAGGGCAAT
Source organism: Secale cereale (assembly GCA_902687465.1). Taxonomy (NCBI): domain Eukaryota; kingdom Viridiplantae; phylum Streptophyta; class Magnoliopsida; order Poales; family Poaceae; genus Secale; species Secale cereale. Next base: position 468,442,035 of record LR738710.1, on the reverse strand, counting down.
CGCATATATGATGTGTCAACTAAGGAGATGGCATTCAATATCGTGTATATGATGTAAAAACTAAGCATTGCAATACAACATATGCATGATATGAGTAATATAACCCTGTCAAGTTTGAGCATACACCTCAGGGGGATAATAGGACTGGTCATCTACCTCTGAATCCTCCTCTGAAGAGCTATCTGTAACCAGCAAGATATCTTCTTCACCAGGTAGCATTGTCTGCTCTGAAGACCTTGTTTTCACTCCAGATTTCTCCATCACCAATTCAAATGCCTGATGCATAGGAAGAGCAGTTGAATATACAAACATTATCAACAAAAGCAATGAGAAATACAAAAAAAGGACGGCATGATATAATTCACATATATGACGGTTGGCTAAACAACATGGCATTGCATAATTCAAATATATAATGCCTTGCAACAAGATAGCATTACATAATTCACATATATAAAGTCTTGCAAAAAGATGGCATTGCATAATTAACATATATGGTAATTTGACACTAAACAGGTGGCATTCACACAAATCATGTCTAAACTAAACAAATGACATAGCAATGGAAGATACCATATGCACAATATGAGCAACCCAACCCTACCAAGTTAGAGCATGCACCTCGGGGGGGGGGGGAATAGGACTGGTCATCTGCCTCTGAATCCTCCTCTGAGGAGTTATCTTCCTCTTGATTACGAGCCGAAATGGGTGGAGGGGGAGCTGCCTTTGCGCCCACCATGGAGCGACATTTGCATGAAATTTTATTGCCACGCAAGGCTCGTCTCTTTTGCTCTACATGTTCAGTTCCATTGTGTACAATAACTGACATGCATAGGAATAAAACATAGTGAGATTATGTAAGGAGTGCGTGCACAAATCCAGAGTGAAGGTAGCAAACTGTGGATAGACCCAAAACCAATGATAGTAGGCACATAATAGCTTTAGTTAAAAAATACAGATAATGGCTCCTTTAATTTTTGTTTGCACCCAACATGAAACTCATCGTAGACACCCAATATGTACCCCACAACCATTTAAAAACTCAAGTTTCACCATAAGTTTGGACCTGAGTCGGAGTCTAATAGGTGAACACGACGATAAAGTAGCATGTCATTATATTAAGCGATGCATAACGTAAGCAGACACAGAAGAGTGCGGCCTCTCTTGCGGACCCGTGTAGTCCTCAAGGTCATCTGCTCAGTTGATGATGGTAATGCAGTTGTCGTGGCTGCCAGCAGCAGGGAAGAAGATCTGAGGCAGCGAAAGACAGTCTGGAGAGCGGATCCCTGCTGTGGTGAACCCTTCTATCGTTGGAGCAGTTGAGCTGGGGTGGAACACAGCACCGCAGGAGCAGGACAAACCACACAAGGTTTTCTTTGACACATATCTGTAACAGAAGTAATTGTGTAAGGGCTTGTTTGAATTTGAGGATTCTAACAATGCAGGGATAGGAAATAGACAGGAATATGATAGGAATGCACGTGCAAAACAGAGAATTTAAAAACACAGGATTTCTGCCAATGTGGGTGTTTGGTTCACATGAATTGGATGATCACAGGATGCAAAGAAGCATGGTGAGATTAAGTCAAACCACAAGAAGTGTACAACCTCTTTGGCGAAGCCATGTCGATCTTAGCATCATTGGGTTGGCCGGTGAGGATGCTCCGGCTGACTTGGCTATCAGAGGAGGGGAAGAAGATCTTAGGCGTTTGGAGATGGAGCCCGAGGTACTGCTCCACTATGATGGAGGGTTTCGTCGTTGGAGCAGCTCCGGTGAGTTGTACAACGCCGAGGCTGAAGCAGGACAAAAGAGACAACGTTAACTTGAATGGAATTCTAATAGCATCTACAATAGATGACGTAAAATACATAACCACCAAGTGCTAGATGTATACATCAGCCACTCATCTCTGAACTTAACTGTCGAAACTGAATTTAACTGTCAAAACTGAACTTAACCGTCGAAATTGAATTTTGCTGTCGAAACTGAATTTAACTGACGAAACTGAATTTTGCTGTCGAAACTGAATTTTACTGTCGAAACTGATCTTAACTGTCGAAACTGAATTTTGCTGTCGAAACTGAATTTAACTGTCGAAACTGAACTTAACTGTCTAAACTAAATTTTTTTGTCAAAATTGAATTTTACTGTCGAAACTGAACTTAACTGTCGAAACTGAATTTTGCTGTCGAAACTGAATTTTACTGTCGAAACTGAACACACTAGAGGTGAGCCTACACGTCAGTCGACTGACCTTTCCATCTCTGGTCAGTCGATTTTGCAGCCGTTGGATACGAAATCAAGGGCCTGCACTTCATCTTCAACCTCCACCCCCTGAGCCGCCAGCCACCCCCCGCCACCCGTGACCGACGGTGCGCCGCCCTGCCCGCCTGGAAAACACTCCCCACCGCTGGTCCGCCGCC
>LR738710.1:468405382-468438045 GCA_902687465.1 Secale cereale | reverse complement strand
ACCCTGAACCATAAGATAAATAGTGGGGTACCTCTCTGGCAAGCCCCCCTCCCCACTGCGGCTGGTTCTTCCTTAACTCTGATGAGCCCCCCACCCCCTGAAAATCGACTGACCCAAAAGTCGATTCAGTCGACTGAAGTGTAGCTAAATCGGAGCAGCATCGCAAGCAAGGGCAAGAGCGAGAGCAGCAACGCGAGCAAGAGCAAGAGCAAGAGCAAACCAGGCAGGGGACCGAGAGCAAGAGCAGAGCAGCAGCGCGAGCGAGAGCTAAAGCAGCAGCAGCTCCTACTGATGTGGACGTCGCCGTAGAGGGAGCGACGCTGTGGAGGAAGTGGCCGGCGACGCCGCCGTGGATGGAGCCGCGCCGTGTCGGCTCGGGACCGAGCGCCGGCAGCACCGTGAGATCGAATCAAGAAGAAAATGCGGCGGTTATTATACAACCCCTTTGGTGGCGTCGATTAGGCCGCAACTTCATCCGAGGAAACGGTGATGATGATGCTCTTCCGGTGGTGCAGGTGAAGACGGTGGTGTGGGAATGGAGGTGGCGCGGGAATGGAGGTGGCGTGAAAGACGAGGGGAATGTCGGGGCAACTCCTTGTCGGTGGAGGACGGGGTGGCTGAACCGGCGGGACGACCAGATCGATGATGGATCCTCATCCGATACGGTGGATGAGGGACGTCAAGGTGTTGCTGTGGACGACGTCGTCGGGGAAGAGGCTCCGACTGGGTGGCGGACGGAGGAGGGTGTGGGGCTTCGCGGGTTTTGCCGTCCTCGGGCTACGAATGGATGGGCAGATGGGATGGGAGTGGGGAACCATGGCTTAGGGATGCGCTTGTCCGAAATGTGGGGTATGTTACGAAAGTACCCCCACCAATTTGAGGCGGTTCTTTCGGTTCAGGGGTATCACGGGCATTTCGCGTCTCGGCATTTCACAGGAGGTGGGTGTTTTCGCGCGCGTTGAAATTTTGGAATAACAAGGAGCGGGTTGAGATCAAGGGAGTTGTCAGAGAACAACGAGACAAAGATGTATCTTAAATATTTCGGGCTAACAAGGCACGGGTTGAAGAGGCGGGAGTTTCGCAGCACGATAGACAGAGACACTAGCTTGAAATTTCGGCATAACAAGGCGCGGCTTGAAATTTCGGGAGAACAAGCTTAACGTGTACAAAAAAAGACAATTTAGACTAGTATGATATACTACGTACAATGTGTTTAACACGCACAAGACACACAGACACCATTTAGACTAGTAAGGTACACGTGCATTGCACGCATGAGATTTGGCAACCAAATTGTGAATAAATACCACATTATAGAATGTAAGCTTTGAGTCATATATGCATGATGTAGATGTTCGTTTAATTCTTATAGTTCATTTCATTCAAAATCATCTATTTTTTATAAGAAAGCTAATCTATTTTAAGATTCATGGAATTGTGCGTTGTAAGGCATAAAGTAAAAAACAAATCATGTAGAAAAACATTTGGACAATTCTGATACGGAAGATTCTAGAACAAAGAAGAAGTGCTTGTGTTTTGAGGTTTGTGCATTATGCTTAAGTTCAACCATAGAGTCTTCTAGATTGTACATGTGGCAAAATCTGGTGGAATCTAGATGATATCCAACGGCCAGTAGTGCTCAAATTTGCCAGCTCTGCACCATCCGATTGGCCTCATCCAACGACCATCTTTCAAAGTTAAAGTTATCCACACACTATATAAAAAATATATAATTTAATATGGCCAAACGATGCGAAAGCCACCCATATATATGGGGTATAGATATAGATATGTGATGTGAAAGCCACCCATCATCTCCAATTAGAATAGTGTGTCCATGCACGGATGCAATGTGGCCAAACGATGCATGCCATCGGTATATCAGATTCAAACCAATCTGACCTTGTTCAATGTGTATACATTGCAACATGCTCATTTCCAAACCACACCGCGCAGATCTCTGTTATATTCATGCATGCATGGGTTTCAAACATCATGATCTATTATTCAAATATTTGAATTCAACTTTACATTGATTATGACCTCACCTAGCCTTTTACACCCACACATTGGTCTTCTCTTTATAATTGTACCACTAACTTTCTCTCGTGCATGCATGCACACACACTACCAGTGGGCACTATCCATCACACACATGCAATCTTTTTCTTCAGGTCGGTCTCCCATGAAGACACAAACACACACACATCCCCCTCTCCATCATATCGGGCATTCTTTATCTCTCACGTGCATGCGCAATGACATATGTTCCTCTATGTGTGTGTGTGTGTCTGTATAGCTAGGTCTTTCATAGTTTTCCACATAAACTGATCAATCTATATATCTAGTGAGGTATCACCTTCATTCCCACGTCCAAATCAATCAATCTATACCTCTCTATATAGGATTACATATATAGCTAATACACCCACATTAATTATATATCCAACGCCCCCCTATCATCATCCATGCCTTCCGCTTCATCTCTCAGACGCGCGCACAATGGAGAAGATAGGGGGGCAGCAAGGGCCCTGCCCCCCCTAGCATCACTATATATCGAGGCTAATATGAATGTGGTCGTTAGACAATTGCTGGTAAAAATCGTTTAAGTTAATGAATTGGCCGTCCTCGTAAAGGATTAGCAATGCTTGGCGCTCGAGCTCATGGGAGATTTTTCATGGCTCCGCCACTGCGCGCAATAGCGCATGTTCTCGCCCCTCTCTCTAAATATCAGTCTTGCAGTTGTGCAATCCTTCATAGTCTCCCTCCACTCGGCCCCTCGCACCATCTTCTAGCCCCCCACCGGATTTTGCCACATGTACAATCTAGCAGACTCCATGGTTGAACTTAAGCATAATGCACAAATCTCAAAACAACAGTGGTTCTCCTTTGTTCTACAATCTTCCATATCTTAACCGCCCAAACTTCTTTTCTAGTTCAACTGCCATTATTTGTTTTTACTTTATGCTTTACAATGCACAATTCCATGAATCATAAAATAGATTAAGGGCCTCCTTGATTCAAAAGATTCTTGAAGGAATTTTGGAGGATTCTAATCCTTAGGAATTTTTCCTATCTTGGTTGTTTAATTCGTAGGATTGTAAACCATAGGAATATTTCCATATGATTCATTTGCACTAGATTTCATAGGAAACATCCCATCCAGTCAAACCTCTTAGAAAGAATTCTATGTTTTTTCTATACACAATCAAACACTCGTACCATCCTGTAGGATTCAAGACGACATTCCACTCTAATCCCGTGTTCCTCCTATGTCCGCGTTTTGGAAATCCTGCAAATCAAAGAGGCCCTAGGTTTTTTATAAAAACTAATTGATTTTGAATGATATGAACTATAAGAATTAAACGAAGGTCTACATCAGGCATATATGACTCAGAGCTTACATGCTACTGTGTGGTATTTATTCGTAATTTGGTTGCAAAATCTGACGCGTGCAATGCACGTGTACCTTACTAGTACTTCGAGTATGTGCAAAATACAATGGCACGCTACACAGTGTCTCTCTTACAGTTCATGAAGCCACGTGGCACATGTGGAGGCGTTGTCGCGACATCCTTGTGTGGATTGATCACAGTGACGTGCTGCTGGTTCCAGAAGAATGTATGCGTCCTCCCTGAGCCGCACTGGCGGTACATGCACAAAGCGAAGATGTGCACGCACGCCACGCACGCACTCATTCCCTCGCACACACACGTGGGTACAAGGGCGGACGCAATTTTGTACCAAGATCCACCCCATGTGATAATTTGCGCGTGTAAAGTCCTTCACTTCATTGATGATCAATTAATATAGCGCATGCAAATTGAGTGGACGTGAGGGCGGAAGAAAGACATTACCACTCCACTGCGCGCATGCGAGTAGTTAAATCATGGGTTGCTAGTAGTACTTCCATTGGTCTCCTTCGTATTTTGTGCCAATTTTTGACAGTAACATACTATTTATGCATCTGAGCAGTGTAGTCTACTTGAAAATTATGTTCCACTAAACTCATCGTGAGCCGTTTCGGGCCTCGAAACCAAAAACCATCAATTAATATTTTTACCTTGTTCCCATCACATTCGAAAGTACTAGTGCTACAATTAAGTGCAAGCCTACTCACACCTACCAGTACATCCCAAACCTGAATGTGTTCCATGCAGGTTTTACTACTAGTGCTAGTACTTAGGTTATAAAAAGAGGAACTACCTAACCAAAAATTACTCTACCTTCCTCCTCATAAGTCCTCCTTCTTCGTCCGTCCTTGCGATGGCCGGTGTGCAGAGCTCTAGGTCGAGAACTACTCGTAACAAGCGAGCCGCAACCATGGCTGCGGAAAAAAAGAGGGCTCGCCGCCACGCAGAGACCTCGAAAGATCTCTCACGGGCAGGCGATGGCTCCCAGGAGCGCCCTAGATGCGGAGGCAAACATGTTGAGCTGGCGGTGCTGGAGTCTTTCTCCCTGGACGGCATGCCCGATCAGCTCAATAAGCACCCCAATAAGCAGATGGAGTTCATCCACGGCTTGGTGGAGCTGCTGAAGGAGAGCCTCGATGACATGCACGCTGAGCTCAATGAGCAGGGGAGTTGACCGCCGGCTTGGTGATGCTGCTGAAGAAGAGCATTGCCTCGTAGAAGAAGGCGACCGGCGAAACCCTGCAACTTCAGGAGGACAAGGCCAAGCTCTACCACGAGCTCGACCTGCTGAAGGAGGACAACGCCGACTGGAAGAAGCTGCATGAGAATAGTAGTTCCTCAATGAAGATGTTGCAGGCCCTCGTCATGGAACCGAAGGAGGAGTTTCTGAAGCTACGCATCGAGCACCCGACTGCTATCAAGGTACGTAATGCAGCCGTGGAACAGATGATGAAGGCTCGCGCCGAGAAATCCCGCGTCATGGACACAATGATGAAGATTGCGGAGAAGACACGCAAGGAGATGGAGGTCGTGGAGGCGATGAAGAAGTAGTTACGACTCCGCGGCCAACAACCCTTCATGTAGTGAGAGCAGCGCCCCAGACTTGTGTGTGCGTCTTCCTTCTTTTTTGGGGTGATAATCCTCCTTCTTCTTTTGCTCCTGTGTTTCTTATTTTGCTTCGGGTGTTTCGCCACACGTGTCACCTTCTCTGGGAGGCATGAATAGAACAATGCTAAAAATGAGATGACTAGCAAATTAGATCATTCTTTATCCCCAATAGAACAATGCCTCTTGCTAGTAATATATAATAAGAGTAGAGAGTAGAGGATATGGCACTGTGCTGTCGTGTTTCGTGCTCCTCCGTCGTACTCCACTGGAAAACTTGAGTATACCACACGGTTCTTTGCTCCTCCTCAGGTCGTCGACACATTTATACGAGCTGTCAAATCACAAGGCCCCGCCTTTCAGAATTAATGAGCCATCAAAACACAAAGGCCCCTCGCCTGTTGTGAAAAGGAGCAAGCTAGACTGCCCCGCTCTCTAGCCTTTTAATAACTTTTGAGCATGTCTCGTCACATTCCAAATTACTACTACTACCATGCTATATTTAATTGCTAACCTGTTCACACCGATCACAACCTAAACGGTTTCCCACTTAGGAGCGTATTAGTAGTACTCGGTTATAAGATGACCGCACATTTATCGTCAAATCCTCATCCACAAAAAACAATCAAGTCAATCAAGCCATAGCCAGCGTGAGTTCTGGGTCGAGAGATTTCCACCAGGGAGAGGTGAGCGTGGAAGAGGAAGCACGAGAAATGTCCCGCCTCGCTGCGAAAGCAGCCGACATGTCTAGCCGCGCAGCAGTAGTAGCACAGAGGTCCCGCCGCGCCGTCGATGTAGCAGACTGGTCCGGCCATGCCGCGGAAGCAGCAGAGATGTCCCGCCGCGCCGCCAAAGCAGCGAGGACTCTTACAGGCGCATGCATGCGATAGCCCATAGCTAGATGGATCAGATCTCCGGCTGGGTGAGGATGCAGGACGAGGCTACCGCCGTCATACGGCAACTAGGGGAGAGCAATGCAATGCTCCGGAGCGAGCGCGACCTGCTGAGGGCAAATATCGCCGGAAGGGAGAAGCAGGAGGAGGAGACCGCTGCCGTGTTGCAAAGGACGGGCGTCATCATCAAGAAACTTATGGACGAGAATGCCATGCTCCGCATCGAGCGCAATAGGCTGGTGGAGGAATCCATGGATGCTGCCAAGCAGCGTATTAAGGACATGAAACTAATGAAAGAGATCATCGCCCACCGCGAGAACTAGTCTCCGCGACCTGTAGCGCATAAAGAAAGTAGAGATCAGCGAGCCAGATCATTGTATGCGTCTTCCTTCTTCTTTTTCCCTTGTGTATTTCGGGCATAGCCGCATTTGGCTTTTCTAATTATCTTCCTAATTATGTAAGACAATTATTATCCACTCTCGTCGTCCTTATATATATTCATCAGTCTTGCTATAAGTCATAGTAGATGCTATATAGGTCCGTCGGATCTTACATCAAGATCCGTGCAAAATTTTCTTTTCTGATTTTCCTTTTTCTCTCTTAAATCTCAGTCGAGTGAGACATTGCCACAACATTAAACAGTGTCTCAGGCGCCATTAATGGAGACCTTGGGAGAGAGGTGGACGGTACATGGAGGTCAAAGGGCTCTCATTCCAATAAGCACGCGTAGGGGTCTGATCGCACGCCTCCCGTACTCAAATAGCTACCCTGCATGGCGCCTCCTAGCTAATAAAAAAGGGTATGCGTGGTGGCACGTAAATGGTAAATAGAACGCCCACGGTTTCAACAATACTTGTGTTTCAGATTGTAACGTGACAGCACTTGTTCCAAAATGACTTTGTTGATTGTTAATGTGTGCGCCTTCACAAATTGGACAGCAAAATTACCATAGCATGTTGGTGCTATGTCATGGCACCAAGCCAAGTTTCATGATTTTCATCCGTGTTTTGGATTTACAGGAATTAAAAAACCATGTTTCTCAATGTTTCCAGCCGAGCCATGATGCCCAGATGTTTGAATTTCATTCCCATTTCTGGCATGGGACCTAGAAATTTACCCGAGGACACACATGTGATTTTTCAACCAGCTTTGGTGCATTGGAGCATGTGCTTGTATTTAAAATTTGAATTATGCACACAAAGGTGACACGTTCCCTCTCAGAACCACGAGCCTTCTTGAGAGAAGCTCTGGTTTGCAAGAAACTTATACCAAAACTCGTTCCTACTCTGCAATTTTTTTACCACAACATGGTAGTACCATGACATGACACCATGCCAAGTTTCATGATTTTCAGGCGTGTTTTGGATTTACAAGAATTCTAAAACAAAGCTTCTCAATGTTCTCGGCCGAACCACGATGCCCAGATGTTTGAAGTTCATTTCCATTTCTTGCATGGGACCTAGAAATTCACCCGAGGACACACATGTGATTTTTTCAGTCAACTTTGGTGCACGGGAGCATGTGCTTTTAGTTCAAATTTGAATTATGCACATTAAATGACCAGAAACTCAATTAATGTATAAAAAGGCCAAACGAACCCGGAATAATTCCAAAATTTAACAGTTCACTCATATAGTTCTATGTTGCCTCTATAAAGAAAATCTGGCGGGAGGCAACGTATATTGTTTTGCACAGAAAGGTATAAAGAAATACAGAAATAATGAAATTAGACCTACTTAACTCTTGGGTTCTTATTATTTGTGCCACTAGTTGTGTATGACTACTAAGTTTGCCATTAGAGGTTACAAGTACTCAAAAAATGCCATCGTTCCGTGAGATGCCTGCTAAAAAATGCAATTAGATATCTAAAAAATGCCATCGTTAAGTTAGATGTTTGCTCAGGAATGCCATTAGACATTGTTATTTTCACGTCAAACCCGTTGACCATGTTACATGACAAAAATAAGCAGATTCTCACATTGATAAGTTAATGGTGTCCAGCACAACAGACCCCTCAAATAAAACTAAGGACCCTGAAATTATTTGACACAACTAAGCACCCTGAAATTCTTTGACAACTAAACTGCTGGCTATATGATGTTGGCCATATATATATTGTACGTATATAATGTCAAGAAACGAGTGGTAGTACTATACCAACTAAAAGATGAAATATACGAAATATAACGAGAAGAAACATAACATAGTTCTGCTGGGGGTCAGCACAACACACCCCTCAAATAAAACTAAGCACACCAGAAATTAAACTAAGCAACTAATCCGGTAGACACTACATTAGAACCACCATGAGCAACGACATTGCCACCTTACTCGGAGTCCTCGTCCACGTCCTCGACTTCGTCCTTATCCCTCTTCCTCTTGGGCGATACTTCTTTGCTTGAACCGCACACTTGGCTCTTGCTCTTCATCCAACCCTTGTAGATATTGAAACAAAGGTAGCCATCCATTGCAGCGTACTGGATGTGGTCTATATCTATTACAGTCCACTGCCATGCACGATGAAACGTGTACTGAGGTTTCTTCAGTTCGCCGTACATAGGATGAACCATGGCTCCTGCCAGGGTCAGCATTGAAGGCTGACAGGAGGACACCAGGCGCTCCTTCTGGAGATCGAAGGGCTGGCCTACAACGAGGCCTATCTGACCCAGGATTTCCTTGTCGTTCCTAAAGTCTAAAGTAACGAATTTGACTCGGTCGCCCTTGAGTAAGTTCTTAAATTCTTGGCACTCAACGTCGGCATGGCATATGTGGTAGACCAAGCATAAGTCATGCATGCAAACCTGGATCATGGCGGGCTTCTTCTTCTCTGCCTCCTATAGTTTCTTCTCGCTTCCCAGGACTGTGGTGTACTCAACATCTAGCCCAGCGACCCACTCATCATTTGAGTTTTCGAACATGCGTTTGAAGCGAGCAAGGCATTCTTTCACCGTTGCGGAAGAACGGGTGTAGATGACGTCGAACTCATCGCCGGTGATGGTTCTAACCTTGTACTCACCGCCGATCATGGAGATTTGGGACGCCATGGATTTGGGAGGAGGGTTAGGATTAGTGGAATTGCCGTAATGTGAAAGGACAGGACGACTAGGAGCGGTTTATCGATTGTAAAAATGTCGAGTGGCGGGGGCACGTGCGAATGGCAGGGTAGTGGCTTGCCTCGTGGATAAATGGATTCATGCACAGTACTATGGGGGCCCAATTAGATGTCATGTCTACTCAATGCCCAATTAAATGGCATTCGATGTCATGTCAAGCGTCGGCAAAATTACAGGTGATACGAAACTTTCCATTCTCCCATGATACGGGCTTCCGAGAGCCCTTAGATCTGAGATCAAATGGTTGCATAGCGTGATTCTAGACCTATGGGTGAATATCCTATCCTGGAGTATTATTCTGCAAATTTTCAGCAACTTAGCATGCGACCGTTCGATCTGAGATCCAAGGGCTACCAGCAGCCCATATCATGGTCGCGCCTACCACGACCGTCACCTCGCTCGCGCGGTCGCGCCCTTGGAGATTTAACACGGTGCGTTAGGCTATCTGATGTTGGCATGTCATACATAGTCATCAAGGTTAGCTATAAGGTTGGCAATAAGAGTATTTTATGTTTACTTCTATCTCTTTCTTCGTAGTATTTATTGCATCTGCCAAGGAGTGACCTCTTCTAATGAAATGGTGAATAGATGAGGTGATATGGGCATTAAATGACTTAGCAACTCAAGTCCCCAATGCATAGGTGCTTAGTTTTTTGTTGCTAAGTTTGCTTCATCTAGGTACACGCGCTTATCACCATTTCTTTCTAGGGTCACCAAGCTAGTCTCTCTATTCTTAATTAACTTGGCACATCAGACTTTATGCCTATGTGGTAGGCTTAGCACCTGTATGATCAAGTACAATAGTGGGCTATAAGCCCGCTTTACATGGCATTTTTGCATATGTGGGGTTTAGGGTTTGCATATGTGGGGGAAAGAGGCAAGGAAAAAGTGGAGGAGTGGGCTCTCAAGCAAGAGCCAGCCTCTACATGGTGGAGCATCGGGAGAGGCACCTCTATGGAGGTGGTCAGGAATCCGGCTTGGTAGTTAAAATGATAATGGCAAGTCAAATCACCGGGCCCCACCTGTCCAGCAGAAACTCATTGTCAAATCACACAGCCCTACGTTTGTAGTAGCCTACTCCCTCATCTTCTCGCGTCTCTGTAGAACTGACTAAGCGGAACTTCCCCGCCTACCGCGCAGGAAAAGCCCCGCCCTCGACTTTTAAACAGTATAGTATACTAATTTTGTATCCATGGATTGCGCCATGGAGAAAAGCCTCAAGAAAACGGCGGTACACATGTACGGAGTATACAGCACGTTCGTCACGTTCGCGACACACCCTAGACTGTCGGCCGGTCTGGCACGCCGCTCTCCGAATGGAACGCGCGTCATATTGCGTTTGCACACACATGTGGCACCGCAATTGAGAATCGGCCATAGGCACACTCCCTGGCCCCGCAAGTCGGGTGAGTTAATAGAAGTACATACGCTGGTACCTGGACGATCCCTACAAGACACGAAAGATCTGTTTGTCCATGCATGTGACTAGAATCTAGCAGACATGCCTGGATTGGCTATCGTCTACATATCGTGCAGGCTGTGTTGTACAGGACTGTAGTTCTGGTGAGAAATCTGAAAAAAGGTTTCTTGTCATCTCGCAAAATTAGGTGTCATGTGCTTCGGATCACTACGAGGGTTAAACAGCGACAACTGAGTTGGGCTAGTCATTGGGGGCACATGCACGAAGACTACTCGGCTGCCATCTAGGTCAAGCCGGCTATGCTAATTAGGACATCTATCGACGGACCCCTTTTCTACGAGTTTATCTTTAATTTGAGCTTTGATCCTCGTCTAGTTTGTCCGTCGGGATTCATCTTGTCTCCTTTGAGGTTATGATTTCTTGTCATGTGGCATTTTTTCGTGTTATATGTTATAATCCAGTGCTTCAGATCAAGATGATGACAACTGCGCCTCCGGGGCACATGCATGAAGACGTCATGACAATCATTGTCGAGGTCAAGCCGGCTCCGGCCAGTAGACAAAAGAAAACTAGTACTCCACTATATAGTCAGGAGCCTCCACGCTTGCTTGCTAGTGTTGCTCTCTTCATACTATCTCGTCTTCTCCAGATCTAAACATGATAGCGGTGGCCACACACACTCTCTCTACTCACCACTGGTCATAGATCCAGTCGGATCCTCTCCATCGGGGAAGGTGAGAAGGTGCAACGTTCACGTGGTCGTCCTCGGCGACGGCTCTTACCCATTGCTAGCGCATCCCGATCAGCGTGCCTTGCCGTTCTCTCCCAAGCATCGCTGGCGAGGGAGGGCCTCCCACCCCTTCTTCCTCACTACCGTAGTGTGGGTAGATCCGGCCTCCCGCCGCCCACCTAGCGACATCCCGGCGACCCTCAGGTATAACTTCCTTCGAAACCGGCCTTGCTCTACTTCCCGAGCTCCTGACGTCGCTGCATTTGTATCTTTTACCATTTCTCAGGCCCCCTTGTGTAGATAGGATCGATCGGCTGTTCGAAACCCACCTATTGTTTTACTGTTAAGAGGTAAAACTAGTTCATGTACTCGAATCTAGTAGTACTTGGTTCAAACAAGGAAGAAAGTGGGTGGGGGTGGGGGAAGATTTGTTACCTGAATCTAGGACTTGGTCGAAAGAGGAAATAATGGGGGCAAAAAGTAGCAAAGACTGGCTATCCAACTGGTCTATAGGTCTAATAAGGAAATAAAGGGAACGCAATACAAACTCAATATAAACCCGATCTATTGGTTGAAAAAGGAAAGAAAGTGGGTACTGGAGGACAAGTCAACAGAGTAAGTCCAGCACTAGATTTGCTAGCCTCACAGTATAAGGTGGCTATATACCGAACAAAAATGGGACCAACCCAGATTTCCTCTTCTGATGTTTGTTGCCCCGAGCCCCTCTTATGTAATTCCACTGGTAAAATGTAGCAGTAACACTGTTAAAAGTAAGGACACGTTAAGCCAATGTTGTTTTCAATGTAATGACTCCAGTAATATGAATCAATGGCACCTTTTTTTCATGTCCTGCTAAATTTCCCATTAAGATAAGTTGCTTCTTTTCATTTTCTGATGGAAATGGAACTGGGCTGGAGCCCTTTTCTTAAAAGAAGAAGAAGAAGAAGAAGAAGCTGCTAGCTCATGGGACATTGCTTCATTTTAGGTGAATTGCACCAAAAGGTCCCATGAATTGAATCATCCATGTTGGTGACTGGTGTCATCCCTTCTACGATGGCGTTGACTGCAGATATGGTTCCCATCACGAGGTATGTTCCTTTTTGGTCTGACCGTTTGCCAAAGATCCTGCATGTTGATCCTGCTCTTGTGCTACTGTTTTGGCACTGCCATGATAAAGCAGTAGTGTTTTTATTTTGCACCTTAATCTAGTGGCACTATTAATTTGTGGCAATGTTTTGGCACCGCTAGTGCCATTGTTTTTTTATATATCGAAAGAGGGTTCCCTCCGATTTCATTAAAGAAATCCAACAATAGAGAACCATTATACGACAATATCTCAGTGTAAATGGGTAGTTATGCAACTACTACTAGAACGGACTGAGTACTAGCAGGAGACAAGTTCGCCACATAAGCTAGGCAGGTAGGGGACGCATCACCAACTTGACCAAGTTTGGATTACAACCCAAATGGTACCACATAAACATCAGGGGGAGATAGGGATTGAAAGAGCCAGCTTCGACATCCCAGTCTAAGCACCCCCGACCTTCATCCTTGCGACGCACGGTACACCTCGTTTGCCACCTGCTCGACCCTAGTGTCACTGATAAAATGACGTAATAATACAGTCAAAAACTTAAAATAGAGTGACTGTCCTCTCTATCATTTCATTTTCAATGTAGATAAAGAAAGTGCTTCTCTTTGTTAATGTATGTTTCATCAACTAGTCCCATTGCTAATGTTTAAGTGTTTCTGCAAACTAGGGTGCTTAATTTTAGGTTATCTGCACAAAAATAGAGATTTGAATGTCTCAAGGCCCTTCCTTGTACTACCGCTGTACACTGATGTTCATCACTGGCTGAGGTGTATCGGGGAGACTTGGGTCGATTTCCAGTATGATGTAATATTTTCTTTTGTTTATTAGTGTATGTTTCATCAACTAGTGCCACTATAATCTAATCACGCCTTTTCATTATCTGTGCAAACAGGGTTATTCAGCTGCATTTTGGTGGAATTGCACAAATGTACAGATGGAACCGGCATATATGTAGAGTGAGAGGTGCCAAGTAAAAATTACCGACACCAACCCTGCTCCATCTAAGCATTGGCATCCACCACCATCAGTGGCATGTGTGGCGCTCACTATGGAGTATCGATCCCAGATGGAGCATCCACCAGAGATTCAATGATCGAGCATCTACAGGGTGCCATTTGTGAGGGAGTCGTGCCAGAGCGAGCCGGTGGAGTCTTCGTCGACCGAACCCAACGACAAGAGGAGAAAAACAGTTGGCCTGATGATGCTTCCCCGCTATCCTCTCCCTCGCTGTTCACATCGTCTCACGGGGCGGCTGTCTGCCGGCGAGGAATAGGAGGGATTCCCCCCCCCCCAGACGAATAGTCGGGCAGGTTGTGAATTGTCAGGAGAAGCTTAGGGTTGTTAGTATTTGCAGGTTGTGAATTGTGTTTTGTGTTGTGTATTTTGAGAGTACTTTCAGATATGAATGTCTTTTGAAATTCAGATTTGCGGTATTGAGCATATGAAGTATTTTATGGATTCTAGATATCTATTTTTAGCACTTCAAAAAATGTAGTTTCATAGGTGTATAAAAGTGCAGACAATGTGATTCTCAGAGAAGAGACTACAAGTTTTACTTTTAGATACGAAACTCCAAGTTCAGTTTCAGATAAGAAACTGCAACTTTCAGAGGCAGAGCATTTATATTAACACGACCTTTTCAAACAGTGTTAACATCATGCTGGAAGTTTTATTCATGGTCGAAACTGGAACTACCAGCCAGTTAACATCATGATGATCAACATTCATGCATAGCACATCTTCATATGATGCACGGTCAAAAAGATATGCTATTTCCAAAATGCCCACACAATGTCGAGTGTGCGAAAAATAGAGAAAACAAGGGACGAAGTTTTGGCAACTGTAGGACGTGGTGTGCGTAGATGACAATTGGGATCCACATGTCAATAAAGGCAGAGGAAATTTTTTTGGAGATATTTTCTATGCACTTAAAAAATGTAGTTTCATAGGAGTATAAAAGTGCAAACAATGTGATTCTTAGAGAAGAAACTGCAAGTTTCAGTTTTGGATAAGAAACTCCAAGTTCAGTTTCAGATAGGAAACTGCAACTTTCAAAGGCAGAGCATTTATATTAACATGGCCTTTTCAAACAGTGTTAACATCATGCTGGAAGTTTTATTCATGGTCGAAACTGGAACTACCAGCCAGTTAACATCATGCTGATCAACATTCATGCATAGCACATCTTCATATGATGCACAGTCAAAGAGATATGCTATTTTAAAAATGCCCACAGAATGTCGAGTGTGCGAAAAACAGAGAAAACGAGGGACGAAGTTTTGGCAAGTGTAGGACGTGGTGTGCGTAGATGACAATTGGGATCCACATGTCAATAAAGGCAGAGGCAAAAAATGTGGAGATATTTTCTCTGCACAGGTGGAATCGAACCCGAGCGGAACAACTGTCGGGTAGTGTCACTCGACCACTGGGCTAGTTCAGTTGTTTCGTTACGAATAAGGCACTTCGTCAGGTGGTCGGATCTCGCGACGCCGCTGTCTGCCGTTGTGAACATGCTGAACAAACGAGAGGATTCTGGAGAGGACTATACGTGGAGAGGCGGACAGTCGGGACCCACCAGGTCTATGGCCGTACGCAAGCAAGTGCCTCATCAAAAAAATACTTCCTCCTAATGCTATACTGACGTTGGGGCCCACGGGTTTGTCAACATAGTTACATTTTTAGGTGCTTCAACGTAGTTACTATAGGAGATAAATTCACAATGGAGCCGGCGAGCTGGCAGGTACTCCCTCCGTCCCATAATATAAGAACGTTTTTGACACTATACTAGTATAAAAACGTTCTTATATTATGGGAGAGAGGGAGTATTATTTATTATCACTTGGGCAGCAAGTATCAGCTGGGTTTTGGGCTGCCCCGTCTAGGCTTTCTTTTTTAACATGCGTAGCCCACGACCTCGGATGGGAGGTCCATAGGCCTGTTTGTGTTTTCTTGAGGGCCGTCATGTATCGACCAGCCTATGGACCTCCCATCCGAGGTTTTATTTTTCCTGAAACATCAGCAGCCCAATTTTTGTAAGTTTTTTTTTGAAGAAAACGTAGAGGTCTGTTCTATTTTTCTATATATGAATAGGAACGCCTGATCCAACTTATGTTTCCCTTCTTACTATATTATATATATTTAAATTAATTTGTATGTTATTATATATTATTGTTATTGTCATCATATATTTAACAGATACTTACATATGTAAGAAAACAATATCCCACATCTTGTTAACTTATAAAAAAAAATCTTGACAATAAAATCCTGGATTTGTTTTGGCAACGAAATTCCTGGTGATTGTGTACAAAAGCTTGGTAAGATTTAAGGACCAATGTAATAATAAATCACTTATTACATATATATATATATATATATATATATATATATATATATATATATATATAACGAAATGCTTAGCCCCTGTTTATTTTTTGATAACATTGCTGCGCCCACCCCAACATTATAATTAGAATCAGCCCAGCAAAATCGTGTATTTCGAGAAAGTGCAAATGGCCTGTAATTTTTTAGGAAAAACATAAATGGGCCGAATGGACGCTACATTATTTCTTCACCCAGCCCATCTAATGGACTGTAATTCAAAAAAAGATCAAATGGACAGTAAATTCTACCCCGCAAAAAAAAGACTGAAAATTCTGAAAAAATGGGTTGAATACGTGCAACATTTTTGGAGGCTGAAATGTGGGCCAATAGGCCGAAGCCAATGCAAGTCGTTGTTAAGTTAGTCAACAAATGATTCTGACATCGTTAGCCGTTGGATTTACATCCAACGACCGCCATCCATCTTCAATCTCTCGTCTTTTTCCTCCAGTGCCGCCGGGACCACCTGCTCACGCCTCATGCTCCTAGTGGCTCTGCTTAGCACGCTTCGCTGTGAAGCACTACTCCACCATTGGCCAGGCCATCCCTCTACCCCTCCACACCTCCTGTTCATCTCCACCGACTGCCGAACCACACTGCACCAGAACTACTTAACCCTCATACACCTCTCCGTCTGCGACTCCCTGCTAGTTAGGACCCACCAGAGTGGGAGGCTGACTTGTGGGCCTACTAAGTTGACAGGGATGGAGAGCTTTGTCAACTTAGTCAATATGAACGATTCTAGCTCCAGTGACCGTATGATGTCCATCCAACGGCCGTAGTGCTTCTTCAACCTATGGTCTTCTTGCTCTAGCCACCCAAAGCAGCGTCGGTCGTGCCGCCTGCTCCTGCCTCCCATGGCCGGCTCTGCTACTGCGGAGGCCTCACCGCCCCCATACTACTCCCACCGCTGGCCAGGCCATCCCTCCACTCACCCACACCCCTTGTTATTGTGCAACGACGGCAGCCTCACACCGCAGCCGAACCAGTGAACCCTCGTACTCCTCTCTGCGTGGGCATCCACTGCCGTGTCGTCCCCTTCCTAGGAGTTGCCATCGTCCACCGCCTTGGTGCTCTCGGCGCGGCGTGGTCAATGTGGTCAACGACTGACTTCCATCGGAAGAGTATTGTACATGGAGAGGCTGACAGTTGAGTCCATGGCCACAGCCCAGTTTTTTGGTGATTTGCCAAGTAAGTCGCTTTGTCATGCCTGTTGGGCTGCAAATCTTTCAAGACGAGGATAGGTTCATTTGGCTCGCCGAGAAAATGGCCTATCAGTCATGAGAAATGGGTTGTACATTTTTAAAACACATCGAACCGGCAATTAGTTTCAAATTTCTTTTTTTCATTTTGAGATTTTAAATTGCATTGATTTTTATGCGTGGACAATTTGTTGGATTTTATATTGATATACATTTATTTCTAAACTCAGTTTGAATGTGACTCAAAATTTCGGGATTAAAAATAGTTCGGACCGCACCAAAATATGATAAATTTTGTATAATTTTTTAATCGTGTCCACAATATGGGCTGTAATACTAACAAAAAGAATATGGGCTCCAAAAAAACCTTAAGAATTAGCAAATGGGCTGTAAATTATTAGAAATAATGGCAGATGGGCTATATGATGTTTTCCACATATTTGAGGCTTTCCTAAAAAAAGGTTGAAGCACAATCAATGACTGTTGGATGTCCATCAAACGGCCGTCGTGCTTCTTCAATCTCTGCTCTTCCCGCTCCAGCCGCTCAAACAAGCGCCAGCGGGACTGCCTGCTCCCTCCTCCCTGCAGCCGGCTGTGCTGCCGCGCAGGCCTCACCACCCCACCGTACTCCCATCGCTAGCCTAGCCATCCCTCTACTCACCCACACCTGCTGTTATTCTCCGGAGACGGCAGACGAACCAGTGCACCCTCGTACAGTCGTACTCCGCTCCGCGTGGGAAACAACTGCCGAGTCTTCCCTGCCTCCTTGTCGTTCCCTTCCTAGGCCTCCCTGGTGCTCTCGGCGCGGCCTGGTCAACGTGGTCAACGACCGACATGCATCTGAAGTGGACTGTATGTGGAGAGGCTGACAGCTGGGTCCGCGACCGCACACAAGGAAATGCCTCCTTATTACGCACAAAATAATGATTCCTCCACCTGACATCTGGGACCCATCGAAAGGGCCTCCGTATTTCGTGAAAAAAGCATTATCGCCGCTAACAGCTGGGACCCACCAGCTATATCTTCACATGCAAGGAAGTGCCTCCTTATTACGCACAAAAAATGAATACTCCCCTGCTAGCTGGGACCTAGTATAGTGGCAGGCTTACTTGTCGGCCTACTAAGTTGACGGGGATGGAGGGCTTTGTCAAGTTAGTCCATATGCACGATTCTAGCTCCAGTGATTGTACGATGTCCATCCAACGGCCATAGTGCTTCTTCAACCTCTGGTCTTCTTGCTCCAGCCGCCCAAACGAGCGCCGGTCGTGCTTCGTGCTCCTGCCTGTCGTGGCCGGCTGCGATACGGCGGAGGCCTCACCGCCCCTACTACTCCCGCCGCTGGCTAGGCCATCCCTATACTCACCCACACCCCTTGTTATTCTGCGGCGACGACAGCCTCACACCGTAGCGAACCAGTGAACCCTCATACTCCTCTACGCGTGGGCATCCACTGCCGCATCTTCCCGAGCTCCGCGTCGTCCCCTTCCTAGGCCTCGCCGTCGTCCACCGCCCTGGTGCTCTCGGCGCGGCGTGGTCAACGTGGTCAAGGAACTGCTTCCATCAGACGTGGACTGTACGTGGAGAGGCTGACAGCTGTGTCCACGATGACAGCAACAAAGTGCCTCCTTATTACAAGGAAAATAATGATTCCTCCACCTGACAGCAGGGACCCACCAGACGGGCCACCGTATTTTGTGAAAAAAAATCCCCCTGACTGCTGGGACCCAGCGGATGGGCCACCGTATTGCAAGAAAAAACATTCCCCCCGCTGTCAGCTCGGACCCACCGGGAGTGCCTCCTTATTACGCACAAAAAAATCAATACTCCCCTGCTGGTTGGGACCCACCTTGGTGGGAGGCTGACTTGTGGGCCTACTAAGTTGACGGGGACGGAGTGCTTTGTCAACTTAGTCAATATGAATGATTCTAGCTCCAGTGACCGTACGATGTCCATCCAACGGCCGTAGTGCTTCTTCAACCTCTGGTCTTGTTGCTCCAGCCGCCCAAAGTAGCGCCGGTCATGCCGCATGCTCCTGCCTCCCGTGGCCGGCTGTGCTGCCATGGAGACCTCACCGCCCCCTACTATTCCCACCGCTGGCCAGGCCATCCCTCTACTAACCCACACCCCCTGTTATTCTGCGGCGATGGCAGCCTCACACCATAACGAACCAGTGAACCCTTGTACTCCTCTACGAGTGGGCATCCACTGACGCGTCTTCCCCGGCTCCATGTCGTCCCCTTCCTAGTCCTCACAGTCGTCCACCGCCCTGGTGCTCTCGGCGCGGCGTGGTCAACGTGGTCAAGGAACAGCTTCCATCGGACGTGGACTATACATGTAGAGGCTGACATCTAGGTCCACGGCCGCAGCAAGAAAGTGCCTCCTTATTACGCGCAAAATAATTATTCTTCCACCTGACATCGGGGACCCACCGGACGGGCCACCGTATTTCGTAGAAAAAATGTTTCCCCCTGACTGCTGGTACCCATTAGCTACATCTTCGCACGCAAGGAAGTGCGTCCGGGCAAAAAAAACGATTCGCCCCCCTGACTGCTGGGACCCACCAGCTACATCTTCGCATGCAAGGAAGTGCCTGACAGTCGGGACCCACCTGGTCGAAGCGTACGTAGAGTTGTCATTCTGGCCGCGAACGTGTACGTACATACTGGTCGGTGTAGAGGCGCACACATGTCGTAGTAGAGACGCTCACGTAGCATGTACACGTACGTACAACGACAAGTGTGCAAGAAAGAAAATATGGCCACGTACGTACATACGGGTAGGGTCTCGAACGCCTACTCGAGTATTCGTACGGCCAGGGCTTGTGTACATGGCTGGGTCGGAATGGAGAAACAACGTCGTCGTCGTGTTCATGGGGAGCCAACCAGCTGGGTCGGAATGGAATGCGTCATCATGTTCATCGGGAGGGCTTGGATGGAACAGCCGATGGAAACGAGGCATGGCGTACCGGAGAACGGAGGAAATGACCTTGTGTTCGACCGACCACATTCGAAACAGGATCATGTTCATCAGGAGGGGTCTGGCGTACCGCAAAACGGAGGAAACAGACCTCCTACAGTCGAAACGAGGGTCATGTTGGTCGGGAGGGGTGTGGCGTACCGCAAAACAGAGGAAACGGACTTGTGTTGGAGCGCTACGGTCGAAACGACGGTCCTGTTGATCGGGTGGGGTGTGGCGTACCGCAAAACGGAGGAAACGGACTTGTGTTGGAGTGCTACGGTCGAAACGGGGGTCCTGCTCATCGGGAGGGGTGTGGCGTACCGCAAAACGGGACTCCACGGGATACTGTTCATCACCACCATCGACCCCCTCCAGCCTCCACGGGCTACTGTTCATCCACCGTCGACCTCCTCCAGCCTCCACCTGCGACTGTTCAGCCTCCACCGCGCGCTACTCCACCGGCTACTGTTCCACCAGCCCTCTCCACGGGCTCCTGTTCAACCACCCCTCCACGGGGTCCTGTTCATCCAGCCCTCCACCGTTTACTGTTCATGCAGCCCTCCACGGGGTGGTCCTGTTCATGTAGTCCCAACCGGCTTGATCGAACGGGGTCCTGATCATGCAGAGGCAACACCACGGGGTCCTGTTCAGCCACCCCCATCGGGAACTGTTCATCTACCCCCCTAGAAACGCTCACTGTTCATACAGAGGCAGCATCGATCGGCTTCAGTTAGCAGCAGTAGCGAAGGAATCACTCGATCGGGTTCAGTTAACAGCCATCGATCAATCGCTTGGGTTCAGTAACACGTAGCCTGCAGTGCAATCGCTCGGGTTCTGTTAGAGCCCAATGCCTCGCACCCACGCGCGTGCGTGTACGAGAGAAACGCCCATCGCTCAGCCTTGACCACCCACCGTAACCTGGAACACCCCGATATTTTCCTCGCCCTCGCTTCTACCACGGTTTTTTCCGTCATGGACGGCCCAAAGAATGTCATGCAGCTGCATCTCTGGCCCGCCCAGGATGAAAAGCCCATTTTCTGTCATGATTTTTTGTCATAGAAGTAGGACCCCACCACATCTATGATGATACCGTGTTTTGTCACAATTATTGTCATAGAAGTGTCATAAGTATGACAGAAAAAAGTTTCATTCAGACCAAAATGTCACGGATGTGTCTTTTTTTTGTAGTGTATGTACGTAGTAAGGCAAGAAAGATGTCCGGATGTAATGATTTCTTCCTCCCCAAGTCATCTTCATAACTCTAGGTCCCATCCGGCGTGTATATAAGAAGAGGGGTTTAGTCCGTAGAGGCTAACAGACAATACAACCTCATAGGCTAGACTACAATGGTTTTAGCCATTAAGATCTCTTGGTAGATCAACTCTTGAACCCCATATTCATCAAGATCACTCAAGCAGGAAGTAGGTTATTACCTCGATCGAGAGGGCCTGAACCTGGGTAAATATTGTGTCCCCAGTCTCCTGTTACCATCGATCCTTAGATGCACATCTTGGGTACCCCTACCCGAGATCTGCCGATTTTGACACCGACAATGGTGCTTTCATTGAGAGCTCCACTATGCGCTCGCGAGAAGCGATCGATGGCACGTCTCGTTATTACCGACGATATCACACTCAGAAACAACCTAGCCATGGGCCAGATCCTCCAGCTCAGCGGATTAGATGTATGCGCCCGCGTGCCCTTTAGGCTGGCCGCACACCCCGCGGCCATCGAGCACCACTCCTATATTGGCTTCAACCACTTCGATGACGCGACTTCGGCGGATTCCTCATCTTTAAACGAGCTGCTGGATCTCATCACTGCCTTGGGGTTTTCATTGCCATATGATTAGACCAGACCTAACTCCAGTCAGGATGAAATCAATTCCACCACGATCACTCACCTGGTGGCGGCAATCGAGGACCAAGACAAAAATACTTCACCTCTCAAAACAGAGATCGGTGCTATTCAGATCTCTGAACCCATCGAGCCGAACACACCTCTGACAGGTGGCGCTTTGTGCCTTTCAAGCTCTGGGACAGACGCTCGGTCCGCGGAATGTTCAGATTCCGCTGGGCCCAGATCGTCTACACCGGAGGTTGTACAAACCCCGGACATTACGTTGAGTCGGGACTCAAATTTATCCACACTCACCCACCATAGTACACACTCTCCAAGTAACTCGTGACTACCGGACGTATGTGATCTCATGTATATACAGCAGCGGCCCCAAGAGACAGTTCATCACTTCTGGGCCAGATTCCTACTTGTTAAAAACAAGATTAAGGACTGCCGTGACGATGACATGGTGCCTATATTTCAATGCAATTGCACGGACAAGGGAGTCTTGAATGCCCTCAACCGCCGTCGAATACGGAGCTTTGCAGAACTATCACATTTGGTACGAAAGAACTGCGCTATGGAAAACAATTGGAAAACCTAGAATACACCTCTGGAATAGTCCATCTTCGGATGATATGCCGCTAAAGTGAAATGGACATACCCTGGCAGGGCGTCCGATAACATACACAATGGCAAGAAAAACAGACCTTTCATAGGACACAGGTCCGTTCTAGACGAACTATTGGATAAACCTTGCCAAATACATGCCACCCCGAACAATATCCCGACCCACTGCCTTAGAGCATGCTGGGTACTCCGGCAGGTAGCAAAGAGCGGTGAAGCAATCCTCGCCATCGCAATGCCAATGGAGAAAGACCTCGACGCCTTCACTTTCTTCGAGACATTCTCCTCAAACAACCGGCGCAAGAGAGAAAATCGTGAACATGCCGAGGTCCATCAAATCAGCACTGCAAGCCCATAGAACGACACTGCAATCACCTTTTCTGCCGAAGACGAACCACGAGTCCGGGGGGTCCGAGATATAGCCTCTCTTGTACTAAACCCAATAGTAGACGGCTTGCGCCTCACTAAAGTACTCATGGACGGGGGCAGCGGACTCAACCTCATATATGAGGACACGCTCGCAGGTTGATAAATCCCGCATTGAACAAAGTAATACAAACTTTCGAGGAATTATTCCTAGCCGGGAAGGCTGATGTTCGGGAAGCATTAAGTTTGACGTAGTATTCAGTACACCCAAGAACTACATGTTATAGGAACTGCTCTTCCACATTGTCCCCTTCAACAGCGGATACCATGCCCTTTTAGGGCGGGACGCATTCTCACGCTTTCAAGCTATACCCCATTACGGGTACATGAAGCTCAAAATGCCAGGGCCCAATGGAATAATCACAGTTGCAAGTGATCCGGATAGAGCACTCCGCGCTGAGAACAAAACCGCATCCTTAGCCCTAGAGGAACTATTCGAAGCCCTTGCGGCCAAAGAATTAACCACCTTACGAGCTACAGTGGACAGGGACGATGTAGTCCTTGACAAAAGATCGAAATCTACCTCTTTCAAGCTAGCAGATGAAATTGTAAAATTCCAAGTGCATCCAGCAGACCCCAATAAAACGACATCCATTGGGGCAGAAGCTGGACCCGGCGGTAGACAGCGCTTTGCGCGCCTTCCTTCGGGAAAACTGGGACATATTCGCTTGGCATCCATCAGATATGCCGGGAATCCCACGTAGGCTGGCCGAACACAGCCTCAACATCATCAAAGGGTTTAAACCAGTCAAGCAGTCATTACGATGATTTTCCGAACCCGAAAGACAAGCTATGGGGGAAGAGCTGGCCAAGTTACTAGAAGCTGTAAGGGAAATCAAACACCCGGACTGGCTAGTCAACTTAGTCATGGTACCAAAGAAGGACAAATCCTGGTGCCTTTGTGTCGACTTCACAGACTTAAACAAGGCTTGCCCTAAGGATCCCTTCCCACTGCCCCGCATCAATCAAATTATCGATGCAACTGGAGGACATCACTCATTGTGTTTCCTCGATGCTTATTTTTGATACCGGAAAATAAAAATGAAGGAATCCGATCAGGCCGCTATGACATTCATCACTCCGTACGTCCCCTTTTGCTTCAACACTATGCCATTTGGACTAAAAACGCTGGCGCCATGTATCAACGCATGATTCAAACATGCTTAGAAAAACAAATTGGAAAGACAGTGGAGGCATATGTTGATGACGTAGTCATCAAGACTAAACATATCAAAACATTGGTGGATGATCTCCGCCTTACGTTCGATAATCTACGAACATATGACATACGACTCAATCCGGAAAAATGCGTCTTCGGCGTTTCAGCCGGAGAGCTATTAGGGTTCATCGTAACCCATAGAGGAATTGAAGCGAACCCAGCTAAAATCCGGGCCCTGTCACAGCTAACTATGCCAACTGATCTAAAACAAGTGCTAACGCTAGCAGGTTGTGTAGCGGCCTTGAGCCGTTTTATCTCCAGATTAGGAGAGAAAGCACTACCACTTTATAGATAGCTGAGGCACAGAGAAAACTTCGAATGTACGGATGTGGCCACCACCGGATTGGAGGAAATAAAAACCCTATTAGCGGGCAACCCAATCGTAGCCGCTCCGGGTGTTGGCGAACCGATGCTGCTTTATATCTCAGCCACTCACCAGGTAGTGAGTGCGCTGCTCGTCGCCGAATGAGACGAAGAGGGACATAAATTCCCCGTTCAAAAACTCATGTACTATGTATCCAAGGTTCTCACATCGTGCAAATCACGATACCCTCATTATCAGAAAATTGCTTATGCGGTACTCATGGCATCTCGGAAGCTCCGGCACTACATTCAAGAGTGCTCGATCACGGTGGCATCCGAAGTACCACTAAATGGTATCATAAACAATAAATAAACCACTGGACGTATAGCCAAATGGGCCATCGAGCTCTTACCGTTCGAAATAACATACAAACCACGCTGGACCATGTATATTGATGGTTCCAAGATGCTAGCCGGATTGGGGGCCGGCATCATCTTGATATCTCCAACAGGGGATACAGTTCGCTATGTACTACAGATCATGTACACGAACTCAAACAACGCGGCCAAATATGAGGCACCACTGCATGGTCTTCGCATGGCCATATCAGCGGGTATACAACGCCTCGAGGTGCGCGGAGACTCAAACCTCGTCATATCTCAGGTAAACGGAGAATTTGATGCGAAGGATTCAAGGATGGCAGCTTATCGAAACGCCATATTAAAAATATCAGCCCGATTTGAGGGGCTAGAATTTCACCATGTAGCTCGGGACAGTAACCATGCAGCGGATATACTTGCTCGTATGGGCGCTAAACGCGAGCTAGTCCCGCCTGACACCTTCGTGGAAAGGTTGTTCAAGCCAACAGTAACATGGCAAACGAGAGCAGAGACGCTAATCCGGGCCCAAACACGCCCCCGACCGAACTCAATACAGACATCATCAGGGACTCACACATGGAAATAACATCTTTGGCTCACGAGATCATGGCTGTTATAGTCCCCTGGACTGAGCATTTCCTAGCCTACCTTAATAGGCAAGAGCTCCCCGACGACTAAAATGAGGCCCGCCGCATAATTCGGCGTTCTAAAACCTATAAGGCTCACGAAGGTGAACTATACAAGAAAAGCACTACTAGTATTCTCCAACGGTGCATATTCGAAGAGGAGGGACATCAACTTCTAGCCGAAATACACGCTGGCATGGGCGGCCATCACGCCGTGGCCCGAGCACTTGTAAGCAAGGCTTTCCGAACTGGTTTCTTCTGGCCAACTGCGCACGCAGACACACAGACCCTAGTCCAACATTGTTTTGGATGCCAGCTTTCCACAAATCAAAGTCATATGCCTCGCACCGCTCTAAGAACCATCCCCATTACCTGGCCTTTTGCAGTCTGGGGGTTGGATATGGTCGGACCTTGTCACGCCCAAGATGCGATTCTATCCCGATCACGTGATGAACTCGTGATTGGGGCACAACCGCATTTCGGCGCTTAACAAGATGGATATCATTACATCCTACCATTACATAAATAGATAGGGATACATACAAGTCATACAATTCCACATGAATACAACACATCATACACAAGACATCCGACTACGGAAGAAAACACATGAAAAGCACAACGACATCCAACCTGCTATCCCAGGCTGCCGACCAGGAACTTATCCCAAGATTGACGAAGAAGAAGAAGAAAAAACTCCAACACAATTAAACATCGCTCACACGTCAAGTCATTGTAAACCTGCACCTGCAACTGTTGTTGTAGTATCTGTGAGCCACGAGGACTCAGCAATCCCATAACCATGGGTATCAAGACTAGCAAATCTTAATGGCTATGGAGAGGTTAAGTGGTGAGGTTGCAGCAGCAGCTATGCATTATATGATGGCTAACTTACGTTTACAAGAATAAGATGAGCATCTACGCAAAGGGTCGCAAGCTAGTAATGATCAAGAAGTGATCCTGAACTACCTACGAGTCAAACATAACCCCACCGTGTTCTCTTCTCAAAATGAAAAGAGATGGTCACGATTACTCACGCGGTTGGTGTATTGTATTTCGGATCCTCTGTCAAGTTTTCTACAACAGGAGATTAACAAATTCCAATCTTCACATAACCGCGGGCACGGCTTTCGAAATATCATAACCCTACAGGGGTGTCCCAACTTAGCCCATCACAAGCTCTCACAATCAGTAGAGGTAAAACCTCTTATCTTATGGAAGACCCGATCAGACTTGGAATCCCGGTGCACAGGACATTTCGACAATGGCAAAACAAATCCAGCAAGACCTCCCAGCGTGCCCACACCCTGATAGTAGCCGCGTGTATCTCGTCTCAGGCCACGTCCGGATAGGTCAAGCTACGGGTAAAACCAGATACCTCCAGTTTCTCCGAGGCGGCCCCGCAGGCTGCCCGTTTGGGACCAACACCATCAGCACTACCTCCCCTGTAAAATGTGGTACGAACCTCGGGTAGTGCTAACTCCCTATGCATCAAATTTAATTAAGTTTATTATGTGAGGCAAAAGGTAAAACTAAAGTTGGGCCTTGCTAGAGGAGTTTTATTCAAAGCGAACTGTCAAGGGGGACCCATATCCCCAACCGTGTTAGGAACGCAAAATAAAGGAATATAACACCGGTTTATCGGTTCTTAAGGCGGCATGAGTGGAACAAAACACCGAGCAAAAGGCCAAGCCTTCACCCATTGCCAAGTATATAGGTGCATTAATTATAGTAATAGATATTGTGATATTACAACAACCAAGTTCCGACATGGAGCAATCTTCATCTTCACCTGCAACTAACAACGCTATAAGAGGGCTGAGCAAGCGGTAACATAGCCATACAACGGTTTCTAAGGGTGGTGCCAAAGGTTAGAGGGTGTTTCATGGCAACAATGAGAGGCTAACAACAAATAGATAGGCAGCGCGACATATAACTATAGCATCGAGACAACTAACATAGCAATGATAGTAATGAGATCCAAGGTGACGGTCATCTTGCCTGAGATCCCGCAAGAAGAAGACCGAGTCCATGAAGAAGACGAAGCCATGAAGTCGAACCAAGCGTAGTCGAACGAATCCTCACGATCGCAACGAAACCAGAGCTAACGAGAACAAGCACAACCGGAAAGAAGCAAACAACATGGTAAACACACAAGCATAAACATGGTATGATGCTCAACCAAGTATGATGCATGACAAGATTAAATAGGCATGGCATGGCAAAGTGTAACAAACAATACTATAATTTAAGTGGAGCTCAATATGCAACGGGTTGCATATTGATGAAACCCCACAATGATTATTTAGTTCTCTCTCGTTTTGCACCCAACAATATTAAATGTTGTTAAACATGGCAAGAGGTGAAGCACAAGTAAACTAACTATTTAGGCAAGTTTAAATGAGGGCGAAAACATCAAACAATAATTCCGGTAAATCCCCATATGCAATTATTGGATTTGGTATTGTTCTGCCTATTACAATATTTTAATGTTGTTAACATGCAAATTAAGTGCACCATGTTAATCAAGACATTTTCCACCCCATTTACATATAAAGTTTATTAAATTTGGAGCTATGGTTATTAAGTTATGAATTAAACCATTTTAACATGTTATTTGTGCAAAATAATGCAAACAACAATTTTAATCATTTTATCATGGATGAAAGTTGCATATTGTTAAAGTACATGAAAAATATGAGCAAGATGCCTATATGACATATTTTATTTGGAATCATGGATACTTAGTTATTAACAATCCAAGATGATGGCATTTCTGAACATATGCAAGAAAATAATAATTGCAAAAAAAACGCATGGAACAGAGAAAAAAATAAGAGGGCCGGATTCAACGCACTATGCAAGCGGCCTAGGGGGGTTTAGCCCAAGCAGCTGTGGGTGTGTGTGCTAGATTGAAAACAGAGAAGCGGGGCCGGGGGGGGGGAAGGGAGATGCAGGGGAAAAGGAAAAAGGGAGAAGCAGGGATCGAACCCAGGACCTCCAACTTGCAAACAAGTGCGCCTTCCAGTGAGCTAGATGTGTGTTTGCGACAAAACATGAGCGTTGTAGTATTTGAAAAAGATCATAAGCCAAGCCTTGCTTTTCCCACGAATCGACGGTGACATGGCCGGCGACGGGAGCCAACACCAGCATATGCAGGTCACCGGCGGGGCTACGGAAACATGCATGGGTGCAAGCGTGCATGCGTGGAGCAGAAGAAAGAGGCCAGAGCTCGAGCATCGAGCTGAAGCTCGTCTCGGCTGCGGCGCACAGTTATGCAAAGGCGAACATGGTGCGGCGAGCGAGCGGTAAGTAGGCAGGTGCGTGCGTGGGTGCAGATTCGTGCGGGATGATGCATTCGTGTGCGAGCATCCGCGAGAAGGTTCAGAGAACCAAAGCACAAGCCTGGGGGCTTGCTTCCATGGAAGCCATGGCGACCGGAGCTGTTGCTCGCGTAGATCGACACATAGAGGAAAAGAACGACGAAGAGAAGGGCTTGAGAAGGAGCAGAGCATCACCATGGGTTTGCTGGTGATGACAGACTCGTCGGGGCAGCAGAGGAGACACCTTGGGGACGCGCTGACCGGCGGCGATTATTCGGCCCAAAGAAGAGGACGACGAGGACGTCGTGGAAGAAGCTCCGGAGACCGTGTGGATGCGTGCGCAGGCGAGGATGACGGCGGTCGACACGCTGGTGCTCCTAGCGGAAGAAGCCGGACGGAGACGTGCGGATAAACCCGAGCTCGAACTCAAGCTCAGCTCGGCCATGGCGACAACGAGCGAACACAATGATGAAGAGGACATCGAGGAGTAAGCCTCGGAGTCCTTGTGGCTACGACAAGGATGAGGAAGACGATGAAGACGTTCTCAACGCTCCCGAATAAGAAGACGGTGGCTGCAGGGGGTGGGTCACGCTAGAGAGGAGCTCGGGCTCCCTCTCGGCCATGGCGACAGCTTGGCATGGAGAGGCTTACCTGCGCAACGACAAGGGCAAGAGAGGAGGGAATGGAAAGAGGTGGTCTAGGGCAAGGCACATGATGTGCTAAATAGGGCTCTTGGGCAGTCTCCGGTCGTCAAATCACGGAGGATGTCAATGTGGACACTCCTGATGGTCTGCCGTACAGGAGGTAGAAGAAATAAAGAAGGATCGATGGAGTTGAGCTGATCGAAGAGGTAAGTGGGTGTCGCGGGACGACTGTTGATGGGCTGCGGGCGGCCTCAACTATTGACTTTTCTCATATTTTTCTTTGACAGAAAAATAAAAAGAAAAGCACATGAGGGGGGAAGAGGTGTATGAGAGATATAAAAATATCCTCATGACTCTGAATTTATGCTCTATTTTATAAAATTGGTTTGGAAACTTTTATAGGTAGAAAAATAATTCAAGTTTGTATTAAATCGAGACTTGAACCATTTTTGAACCCAACCAAAACAACTTAAAATGAGGCGAAACATGGCTGAGAGGTATAAGGCATGGAGTAAGATTATCAGGGAAAAAATGAACATTAATGGGGAATGTCACTTACAAAACATGAAAGAAGAAGGAAGGGAGAGGTGATGATACATGGGCATGGCTTGAGAGAGAGACAACAAGGACTGATGCACACACAACATAAAAGCCACACATAATATGAGGATGACTGCAATGCACATGATGATCATAGCAACAACATGGATGATACAATGCAACACAAGGCAAAACAATGCACAAAATTTGATGCAAGATGAGACAATGCACTCAACATGAATATGGCAAGAAACATAGGATGGCACAATGCAATATGACAATTATTGGGCATGGCAATGTAGCAAGTAAAACAACAAAGCAGCAAAATGAAGCCATAAAAGAAATAACCCACATGGAAATAGATCATGACCAAGGCAACAAACAATTGAAACACACAATAATAACAAAATAAATTGAAGACAACTGAAATATCGACCTCCAGGTGTCACAACACTCCCCTACTAACAAGAGATCTCATTCCGAGATCTTAGGAACGAGACGAAAGAGGAATAGGAAGAACAAAGTTCTTCTTGGACAAATGACTGAAAGAAAAGAATCATGAGATGTTTAATGACTTGAAAGAAAGAACAAAACAATGATGAGGAAGATTAAGAAGCTCCGGTTAATTGAGGAAACCAGGCATACGGCGAGAACCAAGAGATTAAGTGATAAGAGAGACATTGAAACCACTCCGGTTAAGCGCGATAGACAAGGAATAAGAACAAGAAAATTTAGACAGCACTCCGGTTGAAATGGAAGGAATATTGTCGGGGATATACCCCGCGGTATGACCCGGCTAGGACTTGGCATCTCTTTGGTAACCCGCCGGAGGATTGGCGACTTACGAGTCTGGCGGCTCACTAGTCTGACGGCTCTTGAGCCTGGCGACTCACGGATGCCTCCGACGGCGGGTTAGATAGAAGACTAGGCCCAAGGCCCAGAAGGCCGGCTCATGTTATGGTGGGCAGGTTTAAGAGAAAAGCATAAGGAGTATTCCCTTACAAAGGAAGCAAGACTAGGACTCAACTTGTAATAGAGTAAGCCTAATCCTACTAGGACTAGTCATGTAACCCGCCCCTTCAACTTATATAAGGACGGACAGGGCTCCCCAAAGAGGGGCAAGTTAGAGACAAGTAAGAAGGAAACAATCTCTAGGGCTAGACACAAGAAGGAGGGCCGGCTTATGCGGCGACTCCATGAGGGTCATAATGAGATCTAGCCACAAACAGCATGTAGGGTTATTACTGGATGATGTTTCCCGGGGCCCGAAGCTGTCTAAATCATTGTCTTGCGTTGCGTCTCTCGATTCCGCTCAACCCCTCTCAAGCTACTACATAGGTGCGTTGGCCTCACGACTAAGTCCTCACCCTAGGACATCTACCATGACGATTTCACAACAGTTGGCGCCCACGGTGGGGCTCGCACACGGGGGTGTTGAGTCCCATCCAGGGTTCGAGAAGTTCATAATTAGCCTAATGCAACGAGATCAGTTTAGAAGGATCTACATCGACACCAAGTTATCTCTCAGAAATTGGAAAAGGTCGGACAACAGCACATGTCACGTAGAGTTCGTCGTGGCCGAGATCAACAAAAGCTTCCGCCGGATCAAACATATTGCAGTATTCCGTCGAAACCGCCGCTTCAAGTTCTGCGGCCGAGTCCGATTACTACCGCTCTTTACGTTTACATCTGTTGTTGTTGTCGAGAGGATCAAGTCCCAAAGAAAGAAAGAAAAGCAATCTACCGCTGCTACTCCGAGGCGCGGATACCGAGGCCTGCAAATTGGTACTCTTGTACGTATGAGAAAATCCATAGCAATCAGCAAGTACTACTCCAATTAGTACGCCTCCGTTTCTGCGTTCACCTCGAGGCGTGATTTTCGCCTCATCCGGCCTCCTCCACCCATCACTACGGCCTTGAGCTGCCGCTTCGCGCCGCTCCGGTCTTCTGTTAACACGGCCACCGACGTCAAAATCGCCTTCACCGGGTCACCTCGTCTGCCGCATGTTGCTGCAGTTCTAAGCTATCGCCATTGCGGCCTGCCTCAACCGAGCGTCCGCTTTTGACGGCCGTGCCGTGCACCATGGCCTTGCTTTGCCATTCCGTTCTGCCGCTCAACGCCATGGTGCTCGCCTCACCCCAGTGTTCCAACGCATCTTGATGGCTAAACGTTCTGCACAGTACCAGAGTGCAAGCATCTGTTGGTGATTACACGAGGTAAATACGAAATCCGAGGACTATAGGCTCACAGCATGGACGTGTTCATTCCAAACTCTAGCAGCACTCAGATTCAAAGGGTGGCCACAAGTGAAATATAATACTTTTGACGATAGTCAAATCAAATCAGCAATTGTGAAGGAATCATCAAACAGTAAGTACTCCATGTGGGGTCAAAAGGAAAAATACATACGTACCCACAGGAGCCTATAGCTCAACTCTGCATGCAACACGGGGTTTGAGTAGTCAGTTAAGTCCATCTTCACATGCCATCGCCTGGAGCCTGCTCTGCTACATCGCTCACGTGGCCACTCGCCCGTGTCGTGGCAAGTCGCCGTTGCCGGATCGCTGTCGTCACCTTCAAAACTGCCTCTACGCGAGCCGCCATTGCCGTGTTGAGCTGCTGGGGCCGTATTAAGTCGTTGGTCTGCTTGAGCCCCGGGGCTGTATTGATTCATCAAGTTAGAGAGTGTGGCTAAATTACCATTGCAAATATTGGAAGTTATTCATGGAACGGGTCATTCATCTTCTTGATAAATAAGGGCAATTGTTCATTACAACAACACGACATGGTTGACTCGCCCGTCCGCCTGTCTTACAGCGCCTGCGGTTGACTCGCTCGTCCGCCCGGCATACAGCGCATGCGGTTGACTCGCCCGTCCGCCTGGCTTACAGCGCCTGTGGTTGACTCGCCCGTCCGCCCGGCTTAC
>LR738710.1:468349256-468405296 GCA_902687465.1 Secale cereale | reverse complement strand
TGACTCGCCCGTCCGCCTGGCTTACAACGCCTGCGATTGACTCGCCCTTCCACCCGGCTTACAGCGCCTGTGGTTGACTCGCCCGTCCGCTCGGCTTACAGCGCCCGCAATTGACTCGCTCGTCCGCCTGGCTTACAACAACATGACGTGGTTGACTCGCCCATCCGCCCGGCTTACAGCACCTATCATTTACTCGTTCGTTCGTACTGGCTTACAGCGCCGCGGCCGTCTCGTCGGTCTATACTACCTCTGATGCTACAATCGTCTGTATCATTGGTCTCTTGCGGCCTGGTCAACATAAAAACACCGAGCCGCACCTGTCTGCATGAGCTGTTTATTGAGTATAAAGTCAGTCACTGCTTGGGTAGCCTGGTTTTCTTCCAACAACTGTGGAGAAAATTATCATGTATTATCAACTGTCATCTGCACTGGATGGTTCAATGGGCAGGCGCCCAAGTCGCCGCCACTACACTTTGGTTAACTTCAAGCAGCCAGTTGGAACGAACCACTGGCCGAGTTGCTGACACGGCTCATACGTGATCATTTATAACCCGTTGCAGTCACCTCAACCTTCTGTGGATTCACATTACATTATCAACGACAATGATATACATCTTATATTATGGTCTAGTCTGGAGAATCTCAAGCCAACTCCTCGAGTAGTCTCAAGACTCGGGGGCTACAATGATATGACACACCAAGTCTTGCCAGTTTCAGCAAATTCAGGGACCCCAGGATAATGAAGGGAAAAAATAAATCAACCCCAGAGGCAACTGACCTGTTGGTGAAAATTCCAAAACCTTTAGAAAAATTTCCGGCTCAAAATGAAGATTATGGCCCAATATCCGGTCTCCAAATCCGGCTCAAAGAAAAATTGCCTTTCAACAAAGCATTGAAGCTCTCAATATCCAGTTTAAAATCTGGCTCAAGGAAAAACTGCCTCTCACAAAGCTATGAAGCTCTCAATATTCGGTTCAAAATCTGGTTCAGGGGAAATATGTCTCCCACCAAACTGTGAAGCTCTTAATATCCGGCTTACAACTCCGACTCAAGAAGAATATCCATCTCTCGCAAAAATTTGAATTCTCAGGAAAATTATAGGGACCAAAGAGAGTTGGATTCATAGCACAACTCAAACATAGGTACCCATCGAGCACAAATCGTAAGTATGTCACTTGGGGTCTTCCTGTTCAAACATAGGCATATTCCACCAAAGAGAACATAGCATTACTACCCATTTGACCTGGTTATGTTCAAACATAGGCGTATTCAACCGAAGAGGACATAACATGTGGATCATCCTACCTGTACCCAGCTGCTTCAACTCCATCAGGTCATCCTGATTGACCTCGTGAACTCTTGGCGATCAGTCTTATATGGCGTATTCGACCAAGGCCTGAGCTTGCTAAGGTTCAAACACCGGCTGTCATGTGAAAGCACGGCGTACAGATAGTCAAGATAAGATCCAGGCTCAAAATGCCGCCTTCCTTGAAACTTGGTTAAACCTGCCTATTTGCATGCAGCAACTCTTACCCCACTTACTCTCGATAAGTCATATATGAACTTATCCAGGTTCAAATGTCAGTTGTGTATCTGTGAGAGCCGGCTACAGAATGCAAGTATACTCCAGTGGCTCAGGCTAGTTACATTGAAGTTTTCTGTTATTGTACACATACATCATCATACATTGCATCATACGCATACATCATCATATATTGCATCATCATTACATAATCATAACATGCATCATATATGCATAGATATACTAATTTATATTGCAGGAACCGGTTTTCAAACCAGGTTATATTGTTCAAATCTTTAATAGCCAACATGGCTGGATTTTTATTATGGTTATCAATAACCAGTATTATGATTGAGGTTTTCAAAGTCGCTTAAGCGCAATGGCTATTATGTCTTTATCAATGGATCAGATTTATTCTACAATGGAAGGAATAGTCCCGAGTCGCTGTAGGCTCACGACCCGGCACTTGGGGGCTACATTATTCAGATTGAGGTTACATCAAATATGCAAGTCCCATGTCACTGCCAGCATGTACCATGGCACTTGGGGGCTAATGTCAAGTCATTTTTTGCTCACCTTTATTGAAGACCCAACTCATCACATTGTAATGAGCCGGCCCTTGGGGGCTACCAATTTCTACTATCAACAATTCAAGGTACACAGGTCTTAATCCATTATATTGAAGGGACCACTGCTCAATTTGTAAAGCACAAATCTCTTAACCTCGTGGACGTGGGTTCAAGCCCCATGATGGGAGTTACATCATAAGATGTTCTTTTCAAAGAATTATATATAAATTCCCAGCTCAATATTATCTTAATGACCCGGCCCTTGGGGGCTACACGTTGCTGTTCAAGTCTACATGATCATATTTATAAAGTCCCTGCTCATTATTGCATAATGACCCGACCCTTGGGGGCTACATGTTGTTGTTCAAGTCTACATGATCATATTTATAAAGTCCCTGCTCATTATTGCACAATGACCCGGCCCTTGGGGGCTACACTGGTTGAAGTTTTTATGAGCATAAAGCAGTTACAAGTCCGAGGTTGCTGCAAGCATGACAACCCTGCACTTGGGGGCTACATATGTGGAATATTCAGTTTTGTCTAGTGACTGAGATGAACAATCTGGATTTCTTCAAGGTTGCAACACTTATATTGAAGCAAGTCTTAAGCTATCACTATGTTCTCCTCTTAATACTTGGGGGCTACAGGTATTATGTATATAAAGGAGGAACGTCTTCAAATTATCAGTTTTGAGCAAATCAGGAAGATTAATTGTGTGACCCGGTGTTGGCAATAATCATGACCCGGTGTGTATAACATTCATAACCCGGAATCATCAGCTTTTATGACCCGATAGTTTTGGCAATGATAAACCGGCAAGTTTTACAACTTTAAGCCGGCTGAAAATCAGATGATTATTTCAAAACCAATATTTCTGTCAAGCTAGGACATTGGAAGACAAGTCAAATGGATTGTTCTTTATAATATTTTTTCTACAAGAAAACAATGTCAGCAAATTGATTATGAAGCTGGCCTGTTCACCCGGATTTTTTAAAAGAAGTACCCGGATTTTTTGCATTGGTAATGTTTGAACATATCTGCTAAGGAGGTTTGCTATGAGATCATGGATATGTATTAAGAAGGATGAGTTTAACATGGATAAATCAAAATTAAACTAGGGGCTAATGTCGGGGATATACCCCGCGGTATGACCCGACTAGGACTTGGCGTCTCTTTGGTAACCCACCGGAGGATTGGCGAGTTACGAGTCTGGCGGCTCACTGGCCTGACGGCTCACGAGCCTGGCGACTCACGGATGGCTCCGACGGCGGGTCAGATAGAGGACTAGGCCCAAGGCGCAGAAGGCCGACTCATGTCATGGTGGGCAGGTTTAAGAGGAAAGCGTAAGGAGTATTCCCTTACAATGGAAGCAAGACTAAGACTCCACTTGTAATAGAGTAATCCTAATCCTACTAGGACTAGTCATGTAACCCGCCCCTTCAACTTATATAAGGAGGGGCATGCCTCCCCAAAGAGGGGAAAGTTAGAGACAAGTAAGATAGAAACAATCTCTAGGGCTAGACACAAGAAGGAGGCCCGGCTTATGCGGCGACTCCATGAGGGTCATAATGATATCTAGCCACAAACTGCATGTAGGGTTATTATCGGATGATGTTTCCTGGGGCCCGAAACTGTCTAAATCCTTGTCTTGCATTGCGTCTCTCGATTCCGCTCAACCCCTCTCAAGCTACTACATAGATGCGTTGGCCTCACGACTAAGTCCTCACCCTAGGACATCTGCCGTGATGATTCCACGACAAATATGGATTTGAAAAGATGAAACGGTCTTGATGAGATGAACAACACAATGCCTATGGAAGAATTGAAAGAGTGGAATAAAAAGAACGGAGAAGAAGATGACAACTTCTACCGCAAATGAATGAACGAGAATCTTCAAGAGAAAGACTTGAACAGAGTTCTTGAAGAATCAACAACAAAAGATTAAGCTAGTTGTGTACTTATTTAAACATCTCAAACTTGAGGTGAATTATGCCGCAACCAAAATATTGAATAGATGAGATGAAGGAAGACATGCAAAACTGCACTTCAAAAGAATACGGAGAATTAATTGCTCCTCGAGGTGCACAAAGAATAATACTTGAGCTGCTCCACCATAATTTGACGAACACTTGAAGAATGACTTAAATCATGACGAACCACCATGACGAACTCCGATGACAAAAGGATGATGAGACCGAAACGGAGTATGAAAAGAATAAGAATAAAGCCTGCGATGATTTAGATGGAGCTCCCGACGAGATGGCCAATAAAACTTTGAACTCTGGAAAGAAAAGACGAAAAACTTGGAACTAGAATTTATTCATTGTGAACAAACTCCGAAGGAAGGGATTAATCCA
This sequence comes from Secale cereale, assembly GCA_902687465.1. NCBI lineage: Eukaryota > Viridiplantae > Streptophyta > Magnoliopsida > Poales > Poaceae > Secale > Secale cereale. The sequence continues at coordinate 468,400,848 of LR738710.1, read as the reverse complement.
CTTGAAGAATAGGAATTATGTTATGCTTATCCTTCATCAATTAAATTGATGAGAAGCAATTGATTTGCATATCACTTATTCGCTTTGAAATTGATTAAAAAGGGATATAGCTCAAACTTGAGAAAGTCTTCGTGACCCACCGGTAGGATTGGAAAGAACAAATGAATTGATATGTTAACACAGGAAAATAACTCTTGAGTGAACCACCGTAAGAATTGAAACGAGTGACGAAAGAGAACAAATCACCGTAAGAACTGAAATTGGACGAAGAAAAGAGAATGAATCGTCGGGAAGAATTAGAAAACGAACGAAGAAAAGAATGTAGGGATCGTGAACTGATCAAAGAATGCTTGAACAAAGCACCAGAAGAATATGGAGACGGACAAACAGGCATCAATGAAGAATATTTGGAGGACGAAGTTGAAAACTGAGAACGAAGAAATCTTCTGAAATGATGGCCTTCGGAGGATGTCAAATGGAAAAAATTCATGAAATGCTTCGGATGGTTGAGGAAAAGAATTTGACACGGTCGGAATAAAGTAAGAGGATAGCATCAAGCTAGCATCACGAATCTTCAAGATAACGAATAAAATTTAGAGGAAAACACTTCTTCGGTCTTCAATTGTTGAGAATGACAACGAGGAACACCACCAAAATTATTGAGATACTCCGGAATAATGAAAAGAGGATTTGTTGAACCAAACATGAAAAGAATTTGAAAACAATCTTTGGAAGGCATGTGACTGATGGAATCCATTCTTACATCACACATGAAAAGTATTTGGGAATACTTTGGGAAATATTAGAAGAGTCGTGTAAGATCCTAGGAAAAGACCTGTGGGTTATGGGCCCACCAAAGAGAAACACCGTTGGAAAGTATTGAAAATGAGATGATGCACCAGAACTATTGAAAGACTCGAATGAGGTAACAACCTCGAATTAATTGAATGCAAAGACGAATCTTCTGAGATGTCTTCGGAACTCGGGAAAAATTAAATGGCGAGAGGCAAACGAGCAATTGGAAAGATCTGAGATGAGGCAAAAGAATATGATGAGCACCGAATACAAATTGAATTGGAACCACCGGAAAAGAAAAGAGATGAAGAATGTCGAACCAGAGGAGAATTCATCGGAGAAGAAAAAATATGAAGGATGATGAACTAGACGAGAATTCACCAAGTTGAAAGCACTGAGGAAAGAATAAAGATACTTCACACTAATAGATTGGATACTCGATTACGGACTCTGGCTCCAAGAAGAAAAGGGTGGGTGGGTGGGAAAAAGAAAGAACACTTCGGATGGGGAAACAACGCCGGTTGGAAATAACTGAGGGTTGATCTTACAAAAGATAAAGAGGATCAAATCAACTTGATGACAAATGCACCGGATGAAAGAGCTGACATCGCAGCGAACGAAAACTAACCGCGTGATCCTAAAAAAATTGAAGGAGAAGAGGAATAGTTCAAAACACCTACGTCAAGATTCCTCACCCGAGCGACGAAGGGACTGAGGAGTAAAAAGAATTCCTACTCTCCGATATAACTAGACTCTGAAATAGTTTTCTTCTAGACTCAACAACGGCCAAACTACGATCAATCAAGGGGGCTCCTATGGTCGGTCGATGCTTTGATACCAACTTATCACACCCAAGATGTGATTCTATCTCGATCACGTGATGAAATAGTGATTGAGGTACAACCGCATATCAGGCGCTTAACAAGATGGATATCATTACATCGTACCATTACATAAATAGATAGGGATACATACAATTCCACATGAATACAACACATCATACACAAGACATCCGACTACCGATGAAAACACATGAAAAGCACAACGACATCCAACCTGTTATCCCAGGCTGCTGACCAGGAACCTATCCCAAGATTGACAAAGACGAAGAAGAAGAAAGAACTCCAACACAATTAAACATCGCTATCACGTCAAGTCATCGGAAACCTGCACCTACAACTGTTGTTGTAGTATCTGTGAGCCACGAGGACTCAGCAATCCCATAACCATGGGTATCAAGACTAACAAAGATTAATCGGTATGGAGAGGTTAGGTGGTGAGGTTGCAGCAGCGGCTATGCATTATATGGTGGCTAAGTTACGATTACAAGAATAAGATGAGTATCTACGCAAACGGTCACAAACTAGTAATGATCAAAAAGTGATCCTGAACTACCTACGAGTCAAACATAACCCCACCGTGTTCTCTTCTCTAAATGAAAAGAGACGGTCACGGTTACTCACGTGGTTGGTGTATTTTATTTCGGATCCTCTGTCAAGTTTTCTACAATCGGATATTAACAAATTCCAATTTGCCACATAACCGCGGGCACAGCTTTCGAAAGATCATAACCATGCAGGGGTGTCCCAACATAGCCCATCACAAGCTGTCACGATCAGCAGAGGTAAAACCTCTTATCTTAGGGAAGACCCGATCAGACTTGGAATCCCGGTGCAAAAGACATTTCGACAATGGTAAAACAACTCTAGCAAGACCTCCCGGTGAGCCGACACCCTGATAGTAGTCGCGTGTATCTCGTCTCAGGCCACGTTCGGATAGGTCAAGCTATGGGTAAAACCAGATACCTCGAGTTTCCCCGAGGCGGCCCCGCAGGCTGCCCGTTTGGGACCAACACCATCAGCACTGGCCCCCTGTAAAATGTGGTACGAACCTTGGGTAGCGCTAAGTCCCTATGCGTCAAATTTAATTAAGTTTATTATGTGAGGCAAAAGGTAAAACCAAAGTTGGGCCTTGCTGGAGGAGTTTTATTCAAAGCGAACTGTCAAGGGGGTCCCATACCCCTAACCATGTTAGGAACGCCAAAACAAGGCACATAACACCGGTTTATCGGTTCTTAAGGTGGCATGAGTGAAATAAAACACCGAGGAAAAGGCCAAGCCTTCCACCCATTGCCAAGTATATAGGTGCATTAATTATAGTAATAGATATTGTGATATTCCAACAACCAAGTTCGACATGGAGCAATCTTCATCTTCACCTGCAACTAACAATGCTATAAGAGGGATGAGCAAGCGGTAACATAGGCATACAATGGTTTGTTGGGATGGTGTCAAAGGTTAGAGGGTGTTTCATGGCCACAATGAGAGGCTGACAACAAATAGATTGGCAGCGCGACATATAACGATAACATCGAGACAACTAGCATAACAATGATAGTAATGAGATCCAAGGTGATGGTCATCTTGCCTGAGATCCCGCAAGAAAGAAGACCGAGTGCATGAAGAAGAAGAAGCCACGAAGTCGAACCAAACGTAGTCGAACGAATCCTCACGGTTGTAACGAAACCGGAACTAATGAGAAGAAGCACAAGTGGAAAGAAGCAAACAACATGGTAAACACACAAGTATAAACATGGCATGATGCTCAGCCAAGTATGATGCATGACAATATTAAATAGGCATGGCATGGCAAAGTGCAACAAACAATACTACAATTTAAGTGGTGCTCAATATGCAACAGGTTGTGTATTGACGAAACACCACAAGTAAACTAACTATTTAGGCAAGTTTAATGAGGCCGGAAACATCAAACAATAATTCCGGAAAATCCCCACATGCACTTATTGGATTTGGTACGGTTCTGCCTATAACACTATTTTAATGTTGTTAACATGCAAATTAAGTGCACCATGTTAATCTAGACATTTTTCCACACCATTTACATATAAAGTTTATTAAATTTGAAGCTACGATTATTAAGTTATGAATTAAACCATTTTAACATGTTATTTGTGCAAAACAATGCAAACAACAATGTTAATCATTTTCACATGGATGAAAGTTGCATATTGTTAAAGTACATGAAAAATATGAGCAAGATGCCTCTATGACATATTTTATTTTGAATCATGGGTACTTCGTTATTAAAAATTCAAGATGATGGCATTTCTGAACATATGCAGGAAAAGAATAATTGCAAAAAAATGCATGGAACAGAGGAAAAAAACATAAGAGGGCTGGATTCAACGCACTGTGCAAGCGGCCCAGGAGGACTTTGGCCCAAGCAGTTGTGCGTGTGTGTGCTCGATTCAAAACAAAGAAGCAGGGGGAAAAGGAAAAAGGGAGAAGCAGGGATCGAACCCAAGACCTCCAACTTGCAAACGAGTGCGCCTGCCAGTGAGCTAGATGTGTGTTTGCGACAAAAAAGGAGCGCTGCAGTATTTGAACAAGATCAGAAGCCAAGCCTTGCTTTTCCCATGAATAAACGGTGACATGGCCGGCGACAGGAGCCAACACCAGTGTATGCAGGTCGCCGGTGGGGCTGCGAAAACATGCATGGGTGCGCACGTGCACGCGGGGAGCAGAAGAAAGAGGCCAGAGCTCGAGCATCGAGCTGGAGCACGTCTCGGCTGCGGCGCACAATGATGCAGAAGTGAGCATGGCGCGGCGAGCGAGCGGTAAGCAGGCAGGTACGTGCGTGGGTCCAGATGTGTGCGGGATGATGCATGCGTGTGCGAGCGTCTGCGAGAAGGTTCAGAGAACCAAAGCACAAGCCTCGGGGCTTGCTTCCATGGAAGCCATGGCGAACGGAGCTATTGCTCGTGTAGATCGACGAGGAAAAGAACGACGAAGAGAAGGGATTGAGGAGGAGCAGAGCATCATCGTGGGTTTGCTGGTGATGACGGACTCGTCAGGGAAGCAGAGGAGACTCCTTGGGGACGCGCTGACTGGCGGCGATGCTTCGGCCCAAAGAAGAGGACGACGATGACGCCGTGGAAGGAGCTCCGGAGAATGTGTGGACATGTGCGTAGGCGAGGAAGACGGTGGTCGACGCGCTGGTGCTCCTAGCGAAAAAAGCCGGATGGAGACGGGCGGATCAACCCTAGCTCGAACTCAAGATCAGCTCGGCCATGGCGACGGCGAGCAAACGCAGCGATGAAGAGGACATCGAGCAGGAATCCTCGAAGTCCTTGTGGCTGCGGTAAGGGTGAGGAAGACGATGAAGATGTTCTCAATGCTCTCGAATAAGAAGACAGTGGCTGCAGGGGGAGGGTCACGCCGGAGCGGAGCTCGGGCTCCCTCTCGGCCATGGCGACGACTTGGCATGAAGAGGCTTACCTGGGCGGCTGTGAGGGTAGGAGAGGAGGGAATGGAAAGTGGATGTCTAGGGCAAGGCACGGGACGTGCTAAATAGGGCTCTCAAGCAGTCTCCGGCCGTCAAATCATGGAGGATGTCGACGTGGACACTACTGATGGTTTGTCGTGCATGAGGTAGAAGAAGTATAGAAGGATCGATGGAGTTGGGCTGATCGAAGAGGTAAGTGGGCTGCGCGGGACAACTATTGCTGGGCTGCGGGTGGCCCCTGCTGTTGTCTTTTCTCTTACATTTCTTCGGACAGAAAAATAAAGAGAAAAACACAAGAGGGGGGAAGAGGTGTATGAGAGATATAAAAATATCCTCATGACTCTGAATTTATACTCTATTTTACAAAATTGGTTTGGAAACTTTTATAGGTATAAAAATAATTCAAGTTTGAATTAAATTCAGACTTGAACTATTTTTGAACCCTACCAAAACAACTTAAAATGGGGTGAAACTTGGCTGAGAGGTATAAGGCATGGCGTAAGATTATCAGGGGAAAAATGAACATTAATGGGGGAGAGAATAATGTCGCTTGCAAAACATGAAAGAAGAAGGAAGGGAGAGGTGATGATACATGGGCATGGCTTGAGAGAGAGATAACAAGGACTAATGCAGACACCACATAAATGCCACACATAATATGAGGATGAGTGCAATGCACATGATGATCATAGCAACAACATGGATGATTCAATGCAACACAAGGCAAAACAATGCACATAATATGATGCAAGATGAGACAATGCACTCAGCATGAAGATGGCAAGAAACATAGGATGGCACAATGCAATATGAAAATTATTGGGTATGGCAATGCAACAAGTAAAACAGAGCAACAAAATGAAGCCATAAAAGAAAGAACCCACATGGAAATAGATCATCAAGGCAACAAACAATTGAAACACACAACAACAACGCAATAAATTGAAAACAACTGAAACATCGGTCTCGGGGTGTCACAGACCTCTTAAAGGGGGAGCTATAAAAATAAATATTTACTGGTCATGGTGGACAAATTCACTAAATGGATAGAAGCCAAGCCAGTCCACACAGCTGAGGCAGGGCCAGTGATAGATTTTATATCCGGTGTGGTACACCATTATGCTGTCCCGCACAATATTATCACAGATAAGGGTCCAACTACCCAGCTGACGAGGTGAAAAATTGGTGCGCTAAGTTAGGCATTAAACTTGATCACACTTCTGTGTACAATCCTCAAACAAATGGTCAAGTCAAAATAGCCAATGGCTTGACAATGAGCGGCATTAAACCCCAACTAGTGCGCTCCGTACAGGCGTCTGATAAACACTAGGCGGAGGAGCTCGACTCTGTACTCTGGGGGCTATGGACCACACCTAACCGGAAAACCGGATACACGCCTTTTTTCACGGTGTACGACGCAGAGGATGTTATGCCCTGTGATATTATACATGACTCACCTCGAGTGAGCATGTATGAAGAGCGAGAGGCCGAGCTAGATCGGCGGGATGACCTAGATGGCCTTGAAGGGGAGCACCGTATCGCGCAGGCCTGTTCCACATTTTATCAACAACAGGCCAGGCGATACCAAAGCATAGAAGTGCGGTCCAAGACATACAATGTAGGCGAACTCGTCTTTTGCCTCCCGGAGAAGAAAAAGGACAAGCTCAAACCAAGATGGGAGGGCCCCTTCATTATCGACGAAGTACTCACCGGTGGAGCCTATCGCCTTCGAAATGCATCGGACAATCACCATGAGCCGAACCCATGGAATGTTGCGAGTCTTCGATGATTCTACGGATAGTTCGGTAGCACCTTTTTTTTCTTCTCAGTCTAGATCTTATCCGTTGTTTCTAATTTTTTCCTCTTCTTTTCTTATTTTTTCTTATCGATAAGTATTCCGCTCAACCGAATTATCACAGGGTAGAACATCCTTAAATGTATATACCTCAAAGATACTTGGGGGCTTCTATAACGAAGCCCATTGTTAGAAAAAACATATTACTCACAATATTTATGTCATCTTTTTCATACAGTCTCCTTTCCATTATATGCACCTTTACGACTTAAGTTTTTGCCAAGCTGGATTGCCTGGCTCCTGTGTTTATACCTTACGTTCCTGATTGTTCGGCTAGGGTGTAAAGGGAGCACCTCTGCGATTGTTACAACCCGGTAATCTGGACCTCTACCTTAGACGGGTGAAGCCGAAAGCTAGCGTTCTTAAGGGAATCATTGGTCGGCGGATAAATGAAGTAAAGCTTTTAAGCGCATAAACTTTAAAATCCCATAGGATAAGGCTTCCTATAATCTTTTATTTTAAGGATCAAACCCTTGGAATGCGTACATATGCATGCTGACCCAGGGAAAGGAACCCCTAACGGAACTATTCTGTTTGGAAGATGTTTCTTACGTTAAATAGTAATACAACATAGCTCCCCGAACATAGTTTATCTGTTTAATCAAAAATGACCGGATTGCCTGGTTTTCGAACATACCACATATTTACCACATGTATAGTATTCGAAAACACTCTAGCCCTTGGGTTTTCGGAGGTTAAAGCGGAAGGTCTGCCATGAAAATCTTTTAATTAAATTCGGTAGGAGATATGAATGATGATAAAGTACATTTTTACATAGAATCAAACACCTATTCTTCATCTATACCATCTATAAGACTGTCTAATTTACAGTCTTGTTGGGAATACTTGGCAACTGTCTTTACTTCGTCGTATACGAAGCTTACAAGCATTTCTAGTCCGTCAGGCCCTTGAGGTCCAACCCGGGCCATATGGTCCGGGTCAAGTCCAGTGTAACGCGTCTTCACCATAACCCAGGCTTCTCGAGCACTTTCTCGGCATGCTGATGCTTCCCATAATTCAAAGCGGCATCGAGCCCCTTTCAATAAACTCGCTAGTTCTTCCATAATTTTAGGAGGAGAATCGGCTGGCCATAAATCCTTGGCCATATTATTCATGGCTTTCCAAGCTCGCTCATGTACCTTGGAGAGCTCCTGCAGCAGGTCACCTTGAAATCCGGACACCTCTCCTTCGGGCCGACCAGTTAACAATCCTGCAGGAACAGTTTCATAAAAATAACTTTGAATCAAGAGACTATAATGAAAGCTAGGTTCAAGGTCATACTGAATATGCCGCCTTTAAGGTTCTTGTTCTCTTTCAAGGCGTCCGAGAGTTGGGCTTGCACGTCCTTTAGCTCCTCGGCTAGCTTGATATTTGTATCCTTTAGCTTGTTTTTCTTATCTATGGTCCATGTTAGTACATGTTGACCAGCAGCTGTTTGCCCTTCAGCTTGTTCTTTCGCCGCCAGAGCAGCCCTTAGCTTTTCCTCCGTTGATCAAGAACCAGACGTAAGTGCTTTTCGTGATCTTCTTCATTCTTGGAAAACACCAGAATATCATCCAGATACACAAGCACAAACTCGCCAGTATAGGGGTTGAAGATGTAGTGCATCATCCTCGAAAAGGTAGGAGGAGCATTGGCGAGACCAAAAGACATGACGGTATACTCGTATGAGCCGTAGCTCGTTCTGAAGGCCGTCTTGGGAATGTCTTCCTCGCGAATGCGAATTTGGTGATAGCCCATTCGAAGATCGAGCTTAGAGAACACTTTAGCTCCCTTGAGCTGCTCGAAGAGTTCGTTGATGTTGGGCAGCGGATACTTGTTCTTTATTGTCTTCTTGTTCAATGGCCGGTAATCAACACAGAGACGCTCCGTGCCATCTTGCTTCTTGACAAATAAGACACCACAGCCCCAAGGAGACGTACTAGGCCTGATGAGACCCATACTCTCCTGTTTATCAAGCTGCTTCTTCAATTCCTTCAATTCGTCCGGAGAGAGCTTGTACGGACGCCGGCATGCTGGCTCAATACCCGGCTCGAGTTCAATAACGAATTCCACCTGACGGTGTGGAGGCATGCCTGGAAGTTCTTCAGGAAAGACGTCTTGATATTCGTTCACCACCGGAATTTGAGATATGGCATTAATTTCGCCCTTATCATTGAGAGAGAAAAGCCTGATAGTGTTATCCCTGGAGGCGAAGATAATCACGTCTTCATCAGGATGAGTCATCTTGACTTCTTTCTGTGCACAATCAATGTGAGCATCATGCTGAGAAAGCCAATCCATCCCGAGGATGAGGTCAATGTCAGAATTACCAAGAACCACCGGTTTAGCCAGAAAGCGATAATCTCCCATGCGAATAGAAACATCCGAAGCATAGACACTAGAAGTCATAATCCTGCCCGGAGAAACAACTTGCAACTTCTGAGGCAAATTTGAAGTGACAACATCGTGCTTGGATGCAAATGGTTGAGACATGAAAGAACATGAAGCACCCGAATCAAATAACACTTTAGCTGGAAAAGAGTTAACTGAGAGGTTACCCAAAATGACATCAGAAGAATTCTCCGCTTGTGCTGCATTCATCAGATTGACCCTTGCTGCCTTTGGATCATACTTGACCATAGCGGTACCGACACGAGGAGGAGGCGGAAGGCGCCTTGGGTTGTTGCACTTGTTGGAATAATGCCCCTTCTGGCCACACTTGTAGCAAGTCACCTCAAAAAGTGGACGAGTAGGAGGAGCACTTAGTCTTGGAGCTTGGAACTGTTGCTTGGACTGCTTGTTGGAGTTGGGTGGGTGGGAGAAACCACGTCCAATAGAGTTCTTGTTGTTGGAGTTGTTGGAGTTGTTGGAGTTGTTGGAGTTGTTGTATGGAGCTCGAATCGCTGGAGGAGGAGGAAGCCAGAATTTCTGATGCTTCGAGACCATCTGAGACGATGAGGAAGAGTGAACGGCATCTCAGATTCTCTTTTTAGAAGCCTCCATCTTAAGCTGAGCTGCCTCTTGTTTCAAAGCCATGTTATAGAATTTGTCGAATTCATCGGGCTCGAACAAGGTGAGAGCAAGTTGAAGTTCATCTTTGAGACCTCCACGGAACTGGTAGATTTTGCTCTTGGCGTCAGGAATGTCTTGCTTAGCATAGCGGGCGAGGTTTTGGAACTTGACATTATACTGATAGACTGTCATAGAGCCCTGCTTCAGGCTGCGGAATTGCTCACGCATACCCTCGATGACACTTGTAGGAATGTGGTGAGAGCGAAAGTCCTTGCAGAAATTCTCCCAAGAGATCACTTGACCTGGCCTGGAGTCTTTGTACTACTGCCACCAATCAGCTGCTTGATCTTTGAGTTGGAAGGCTGCAAACTTCACATAATCATCTTCCTTCACGTTACTGCACTCAAAATGCTTCTTTATGTCGGTTAACCAATCTTCAGCATCAAGAGGGTCGACACAGTAACTGAAAGCTTTTGGATTATTGGCCAAGAACTGGTTGAGAGTAGCATGGTGCTGCGTGTTAAAGAAGTTGCCTTGATTCCCTGGAACACCCTGATTAGCTTGATTAGCTTGCATCTGTTGCATCATCTGCATCAACAACTGGGTGTTCTGAGCTGTAGTCTGCATAATCGCTCTCCAAGCCTCAGACGGAGGAGGAGGGGAAGGAGGACGATCTGGGACCTCTTCACCCTCTGGGTTAGCGTTGGGGACCCTTTTCGGAGCCATCCTGAAAGAGATGACCACGAATCAGCAATTGATTGACAGAAGGTATAAGCTGAATCAATGGAATGAATTGCAACAAGTCTTCACAATAATCATTCGAACAATAGGAACGAATGAAATCATTCGAGCAAGAGGAACGAATGAAATTCTCAGTTACATGATAACATCAATCTTCACGAGAAGCCACATAGGGGACAAAAGGAAAATAAGAAAACAACAAGGTACGGAAGGAACAAACACAAGAGAGGAGTTTTGTTCTAACATCTTTGTGCTGAAAGCGTATGAACGTGCTACGAAAAGGTTTTGCAATCCCCGGGTCAGCATAGCCAAGGATCCTTTAAGATGCAACTCCTGATAGTAACATCGGTCATAAACCCCTTCACTCAATGTAGAACCCCGAACTCACTAACCTGCATTCGTTGGAAGAATGCCTACGATCTACTGGATAAACCCACCTATAAATTTCCGAAAGATTCCAGTTATGCAATCAGGTGTTGGGGATACAGGGAAGCACCGCGCAATCAACTCTAAACCTACATCCAGGTGTATCCATCCTTCAACACATAACCAGTCTTTCTCGGAAACTGTCTACCTCGGACCTTCGAAAAGCATCCACTATAACAAGCTATGGCAATACTCCCGAACTACCTCCCCAGTACTGGGTGATGTCGGGGTTATCTTGCCACTGGCCGTATAGGAGAGATTTTCGATGTCGGCCGTCTTAAGTATTTAGTACTGCCGCGATATGCTTGTGACGACAATACCCCGAAGCTCAACTCCCCGGGACACTGCCACAACCCCTAATGTCAGGAGGCATCGAGAACAATATCCTCGTCGCAAGAACATCGAAACAATCCCAGAATACTCGCGAGATTCCTAAAAAAAATTTGGTGCAATTTTTGAAAGTAGGAGAGACAAGAGTAGTCGTCAGGAGTCCTCACCAGAGAGAAATGGGATGAGACGCAAAGAAATCATACTCTCCGATATAATATAGGACTCAAAATGTTTTCAGTGTGTGCCTAGACTCGACCGTCAACGATTCGATCAATCAGTGGGGGCTCCTAGGTCGGAGAAGGCTCTGAATACCAACTTGTAATGCCCAGGATGGAACTATACCTCCTACGTGTCGAGGCACGACTTAAAGGCATAAGTCCATCCTAGAATGATCTCAAGTTTGGTAATCTTTGCACATCTCATGTAAAAGAGGGGAATTGTAAACATAAATAGTTGGCTTACACTCGCCACGTCACACAAATACAATACATGTCTCAAACATCATACATTAAGAATATCACAACCCTCTAAGGGCAAAATCCAAATGTCAAGATACCAAACTTAAATAAATAAACCACAGGTCGGATCGAATCCTAGTAGAAGTCTCCACTACTGATCATCCGGATAGCGTACATAGTATCGACTACGCTCCTCGTCGAACTCCCAGTCTAGCTCGGTGCCATCACCTGGATAGCTCACAGCTGGACCTGCATCTGGTGTGGTGAAGTAGCTGTGAGCCACAGAGGACTCAGCAATCCCGTTCCCGGGTAACAAGACTATTTAAGCCTCAGGATAGGATAAGGCTGAAGAAAGAATAAGTGTCTGCAGCAGCAACTAGCAACTAGCTTACGTGAGAGAGAGCGAGAAGAGAAAGCCTCGGACGAGAAGTGATCACGAAGTGATCCTAGCTACAAGCTCAACAAACATAACCCCTCCGTGTTCAACTCCCGAATCCCTATTCGGAAATTGACGGTCACGGAACACACGCTGGTAGTGTATTAGAAACATTGTGTCAAGTTATCTACAACCAGATATTAACAAGCTCCCATCTGCCACATAACCGCGGGCACGGCTTTCGAAAGTTCATAACCCTGCAGGGGTGTTCCAACTTGACCCATTACAAGCCCACGATCCGCGGAGTCGCAACTCGAAAGTGGGAAGACCCGAGTATTCTCGGAATCCCGTGCTCAAGATATACCGAACTAAGGTAAGGCTAATCCAGCAAATCCTCCCGGCGTGTCGACACCCTGATAGTAGCTGCGCGTATCTAAGTCTCAGGACACGACCGGATGGGAGATTCTACAGGTTTATATCAATCCTCGAGTTTCCTCGTGGTGACCCCGCAGACTCCCCGTTTCGGACCAACACTCATGAGGAGCACTGGCCCGGGGTGGTTGATTAAGAACTCGGGTTAATTACTCCCTATGCAAGTTATTTAGTTATTAGGCAAATAGTACCAATGTTGGGACTTGCTGGAAAAGACTTAGCACTTAGCGGTTTATCGAGGGGGTCCCATACACCCCAACCGTGTTAGGAACGCATAATCAAGGAACATAACACCGGTTTATACGGTTCCTAACGGCATGAGTGGAACAAATCACCAAGCAAAAGGCTTAGCCTTCCACCCTTGCCAATATATAGATGGTTTCATTTTAAGCATTTATATAGTGTGATATAACCCAACAAAACTTCAACATGAAGCAAGCATCTTCGAACTTCACCTGCAACTAGCAATGCTATAAGAAGGGCTGAGTGAAGCGTACTTAGCCAAGCAACGGTTTGCATAGGTAGGGTGGTTAAACATGGTAATGGTTACAAGTAGGAGGCTGACAGGAAGAACATGGGCATCGAGGCAAAACTATAGAGCGGAACTACTAGCAAAAAGGCAAAGATAGTAATGTTATCGGGGTTCGGTCATCTTGCCTGAAGAGAAGTCGTTCGGATCGTAAGAAGGGTCCTCGTGCTCAACCTCGTTGGTAACCTCATGCTCGTACTCGTACTCGGTCTCAGCTTCCGGCTCTAAACAATACAATCACACAAGGCACGAATCAACAAGATGCAATGCACACTCGAAAATGATGGATGCATGATGGATGCACTAAGGATGCACACGGAGCACGTAAAATAGCACTCAATCAAAACACCTCAAATCATGATAACACTATGATATTATGAATCTACACAGGAAATCAATCAAGTTTCATATAAGACTCGCTGAAATCGGAGTTACGGGCTAAAAGTTATGCCCGAAACAAGAAATGAGCGAAAGCTGAAAATTACAGCAACATAGCAACTTCGGAGCACAAAATAATTAAGCTACAACACTCAAACATCATGGCAAAGGACATGAACATAAACTAGACATATACTACAGCAATTAAGTCCAAAGGTGCACCCCCAAAGGAGTCACGGATCAATAGCAATAAGCTTGGACATATTGCACTTGACAATAAAATTCTGACAGCAGAATTTTATTGAAACTTTGGAGCAAAATATAAACATGCTACAGCCACTCAAATAAGCATGTGAGAACATGGATGGAAAGCCAACAATATATACTACAAGGAACAATCAAGATCCACTCCAAAACTATCATGGTTTGTCCTAGAGCAGCAAGCAAACATGGCATCGGAACGTTACATATTTCAGACTTAGTGAAAAACCACTAAGTCCTAAAACAGCAGTTTCATCCTGGCATCTAAAAGAGCAAGTTTAAGTCACCTCGAAACTAAACATGGCAAGTGGTAAGCACCACATCAAAGTACACATGATGGTGATTCCGAAACACACAAGCATGCTTCATGGAGATAAACACAACGATAGCAACGAGCTCAACAAGATGGCATTTCATAACAAGTGAAATAACATCACAGCCACATGGCACTTTGCAACGAAGATATACATGGCAAGAATAAATCTATCATGCAACCTATCACATACAACATGTAGAACATGGCAAGACGAACACGTGGACATGTCATTTGCATCATTCGGACAAACGAGCTAAAAGTTATCACATGGCAAAGATGGCATAAAAACATCACATAGCAGCAATTATATCACGATGCACTATTGCAACAGAAAAACAAGCACCTAGATGACTTCTAACATGCATGACACCAAAAGATAAAACGTAGTGCTAATCACCACGAACGTCTGGACATGCTATTTGCGCGAAACAGAGCACCACACTAAAAGTTATCAGCAGCTGAACACTGCATCAGCACACAAAATTAACAGGGACTAGATCTAGGGTTTAGAAATAACCTCAGATCCGAAAAAAAAAACAAACGGCCCGGGTAACAGATCGGGTGGCGGCGGCCCGCGAACTGGCGGTGTTGCGGTCCTGGGACCGACTGGATCGGCCCGCTGCGATTGCCTGGCGGCTGCCTGCGGCTCGGTGGCGATGGAGCGAAGAAGTGGGCCGGAGGGAGGGCGCCTGGCGATGGGGCGAAGCGGGAGGGCGAGCTGGGCCGGCGCCCTGGAGGCTGAGGAGGCGCGGCGTAGGGCGGCTGGGCCGGCCCGTTCGGCACGACGGGAGGCGGTTGACTGAGAGCGAGGCGAGCGCCTGGAGGGCGGCTGCGGTCGGGGTGCGGCGTACGGGCCGAAGGGAGCGGCGGCCCAGGGCGATGAACGGGAGGGAGGCCGGAGGCGAAGTGGGCGTCGAAGTGGTCCTGGGGCGGCCCGATCGGCGAAGGAGGGAACGACGGGGCCGCGCCAGCTGGAGGATCGGTCGAGGGGGAGCCTCGGCTGGATCGGCGTTGACTCTGCCGCCTCCAGATCGGAGAGGTGGATCGAGACGACGATCCCCAGGGCGGCGGCTCGGTGGGTTCTTGCGGGAGGGAAGGCCAAGTGGCAGAGAGGGGGTGGTGGATCCAGATTTTTAGGGGAAGGAGGAGGAAGAAGCTAGGGGACATGCCAAAATAGACTAGGGTCTATGATATAACAGATTTTAGGGTTAGGGGGGATTTAGGTGTGTTAGGAACCCTCCGATCGCGATCCGACGGATCCGATCGCGGGGGTAGTTTAGATGGGCCTAGGAGAGGGTAGTGGCTGCTGTAGGGGTGTTTCTGGGCCACAAAGCGAAGGCACTTTGGAACCACACGACTAACTGTTGGAATAGCAAACGGAGTCCAAACGCGACGGGATTTGAGAGGCGGGTTACACACAACAAAACAACAACACACACACAACAACCTCGCGGCACACCGGTAACGTTACACGCCCAAACACCAAAGTAGGCCTACGGGACGTCACGGACACGTGAGGGAGCTCCGGAACGCGAAACGGACAACGGGAAGGAACGCGTGGAACCGGATGCAACCGACAACACAAATGCAATGCGATGCACATGTCTACATGATATGAATGAATGCCACACACTCACACAACAAAAACGACGAAAACCCAAAAGACAAAGAACCCGGAAAGGAAATAGATGAAGCCGGAGATATATTATATACCCAAAAGGGAAAGTATTACATCCGGGGCATTACAAATACAACCTCATAGGCTAGACTTCTAGGGTTGCAGCCATTACGATCTCATGGTAGATCAACTCTTGTAACCCCATATTCATCAAGATCAATCAAGAAGGAAGTATGGTATTACCTCGATCGAGAGGGCTTGAACCTGGGTAAATACTGTGTCCCCAGTCTCCTGTTACCATCGATCCTTAGACGCACAGCTTGGGCACCCCTACCCGAGATCTGCCGGTTTTGACACCGACAATAGCCACCCTGTTTGCTCATGATGAGAAAACTCGCTTTTATTTTATCCTCAAATTATTCCCGTTCTCATTAAAGGGTGATGCTAAAGCTTGTTACAATAATCTTACTCCTGGTTGTGTGCGTAGTCCCCAGGACATGATTTATTACTTCTCTAAGAAATATTTCCCTGCTCATAAGAAACAAGTTGCCTTACAGGAAATATTTAACTTTGTGCAAATTGAAGAAGAGAGTCTCCCACAAGCTTGGGGACGCTTTTCCAATTGCTAAATGCTTTGCCAGATCATCCACTTAATAAAAATGAAATACTTGATATCTTCTATAATGGACTAACTGATGCTTCTAGGGATTTCCTAGATAGTTGTGATGGTTGTGTTTTCAGTGAAAGGACTGTTGAACAAGCCGGGGAATTATTGAATAATATATTGAAAATTATGATGATTGGACTCTTCCTGAACCATCAACTAAACCAACTATGAAGAAGATAGGTATTCTATATCTCAGTTTCGAAGATATGCAAGAGGCAAAGAAAAGTATGAAGGAAAAAGGTATTAAAGCAGAGGGTGTTAAAAATTTACCGCCTATTGAAGAAATTCATGGACTTGACAAACCACCACCCAAGGTGCTAGAGATAAATTCCCTAATGAAATTTGATGAAGGTGGCATCCCTTACAATAAACATCCTAGTTAATGCCTTTATGAGTTTGATAACTATATTAGAAAACAAGATCACTTCAATGCCAATGTCACTAAGCAATTGAAATATAACTCTGATATGATTGCTCGCTTGAGTGACTTGTTATTTAGAATCTCTAATGATGTTAGGGGTGTGGGAAAACATGCTTCTATGGTTCAAATTCAGTTAGAACAAGTTGCTAAATCTCATATAGAATTACTAGATGAAATGAATAATAATATGAATGATCATGCTATTAGAGTAGTAACTAAAGGAGGTAGAATGACTCAGGAACCACTTTATTCTGAGGGACATCCTAAGAGAATTGAACAAGATTCACATAGACTTAACAATGATACACCTAGTTGTCACACCCTGATTTTCATGCCTCAACACTTAAGCTAATAATCATGCTAAAAATGTGGTTTGACAAAAACTTTTGAGCGTTTTGGACTTTGCTTGATTTGATTTTTGTCTGCTGTTTGCTAGTGCTCTAAAAATCAAATAAATCCTCCAACTCTTATACTTCATCTCCTTGATCCAAAACATTTTCCCAATGATCATGCCATGTTTATAGGCCAGTATAGTATCTCTTATAAAAATATTCTGGCCAATTAGTATTTTCTAAAATTAGTTTTCCAAAAACCCCTGAATTGAGGTTTGTACTGCAAGTACCTTATTTAGGGTGTGAAAAATATTTCAAAAAGTATATTTGAATCTTATTAGGTATAGGACTCCCATAAACCACAAAATAATAATTTTTAAAAGTTATGTTTTATTTTATTTAAATGATTTTTCTTTAGGCTAGAAATGGTCTTTAATAGGTAAAAATTATTTAACTATTTCAAAAAAATATTTGCCAAAATTCAGAGAGACTCCTAGGACATATGTTGTCCATATATGAGAGTTTCAACACATGGTCATGTTCAAAATATTGGACAAATCCTTCATTAACCCTTTCTGGATATTTCAAGCTTTTGAAATATTTACAAAGGAAATATTATGTAAACATTCCAGGGAAATTCTATCATGTCAGATATGACATATTTGATGATCTTACAAAGCCTCATGCCTTGAAGATCAAGAAAACATCATCTAATCCTCTCAAAACCATTTATGTCCAATTTGAAGTTTGAGCAACTTTACATTGCCAAACTTGTCCAAATGCTCTCAAACTTGGTGCACATGCTCAAATGATGTAAATATGCATCTATGCCAAATGGCACAAGTTTTGGAGAAGGATAACTTGATCTAAGTGCCCCAAAACCCTTTCTGACCAGATCCAAATATGAACAACTCTACATTGCCAACTTTTTACTTGGGGCCTCAAATTTTATGGACATGCTCACAACCCCAAATGATGACACTACACCAAGTGGTGCATCTGGGAGAGATGATTTGCTTAACCTAATCTTGAAAAATCAATTTCTGTTGATTCCTAGGGTTCACCAAAGTTACATTGGAAAGTTTCTTCAAATGAGCCCAAAATTGGTGGAACACCCTATTTCTATATGCCATTTAATCCTGTTAAGTCTCATGTCTAGTGGAAGTCATTTCATGGCTCAAAACCACATCAAACACCTTCTGGTGATTTTCCAAAATTACCATTTTCACCTCTTCCCTTGTTCTCCTTGAGCCCAACTTTTTACCACAGCTTCCCCAGGTTCCCTTGCACCTCCAGTAACTTCCCCATGGCCAGAGCTCAATGATTGAGGGGTGAAAACCCTCATTTTACCCCCCCTGGATAGCCCCTCTCTCCCTCTTCTTCTGCCTCTCTCCTCTTCTACTAGCTCCGCAGGGCATCCAAGGCCACCACCCCCTTGTTTACTCCTCACCTGACCCCCCAGACAAAGTGGCCGCGCCCAGCAAGCCAAAGACATGCCCTGGCATGCAATTGGCGTGCTCCAGAGCGTGTTACAGTGCGCACCCGCACTGTAGCCACCTGCAATCCACAGCACCCGACCACCTCGAGCCTCCCCCTTGCGCCAGTCAACATGCATCGACGTCCGCGACACGCCACAGCCCTGTCCCCCACCTCCTTCTCCCTCCTGCTGCTGCCCTCGCACGCGCACCGGCCGCCCGCGAGCTCCAATCTCTAGCCTCACACGCGCAAGCTCTCTGGATGCTTCCCCGCTCCTCCTCTTCCCTCCCATGGGCGTAGACCTCATCCACAAATAGCCCCGACTCGCTCGCGAGTGCCTGCACGGCCTCTGGCCTCGACCGTGACCTCGCCGGCGCACGAGTCCATGGTGGACCGGAGCCCGGCTATATAAGCATGCCCCGGGACTCTCCACTGGCATCCATCTCCTCCCCACACCCCCAAGAGCACACCAGCACCACCCACTCGCCCTCGAAGAGCCTCTGTGCACGGGATCGACCGGAGCTCCGCCGCCTCGGACGACCGGTGATCCCACGGTACAGCCTTCCTCCGCCCCAGCTCTTGCTCGATCTGGAACCACCGGGCCTCATTGACCCATTCCCCTCCTTCTCCCACTCCTGTTGCAGCCCGGAGCGAGCCAACCAGGACCCTCCCGATGCTCCGCCGCCGCTCCACCTCGGCGCCGACGAACCAGGCCCCTTCGGCGGCCAACTCCGGCACCAACAGAACTGCGACTCTTCCTTGAGCACGATTGTGCCCTCGGATCACCTCGCCGTGCACCAAACCGCCGCCGGTGAGCTCGCCGCTTCTCTGGCCGCGAGGTTGAAGATGACAGGCGGGCCCCGCCTGTCATCCTCACCTCTCTCTCTCCCTTCTTTGACGCTGACCGCCGGGCCCCAGCCGTCAGGTTTGAACGTGCGTGCGCGCGCACCGGTTCACCTGGGCTGGCATGGCTCCGGGCCGGCCCAGCTACAGGCTAAAGTGGTCTGCGGATTCTTTTCCTTTTTATTTTTTTCCAGTGAACATATAAAATCCTTATACAAATCAAATAAACTCCAAATTTGATGATTCAAATTTCTAGGAGTTTCTAAAATTATGGTTTACCTATTGGTACTACATGCACATTTTTCCAAAGAATTTTTCTTCACAAATATTTATCAAATTTCATTTTTCCATTTATGTGATGAACTTTAGAAAATCACAGAGAGCTCAAATTTGATCCAAATACAACGATTCAAATTCCTAGGTACTCTTGTGCTCACAACTTAGTTTTGGAACATTTTTATTAATACTTTCTGTACCCCACAAAATAATGAGCCATTTCTTCCTATTTGTCAATGTTGCAAAATCGTAGGAAATTCATTTTAACTCCAAATCCAGTGAAACCAACTCCTAGATGCTTCTAAATTCATGATTTGTTAAATGGGTGCCTTTGCTCATTTTTCAAAAATACATTTCTGTACACTTCTTGCAAATCCATAAACCCTTGATTCCAACATATTGAAATGATCAGAATTATCCACTAACCCAATCCCAATGAAACCACTCTGGTTATTTTTCATATGACAAGAGGTATCCTAGAAAAGTCCAACTCCTATTTTTAGATCACTTCTATTTTTGCCTTGTTGTGTTGCTTATTGCGATTATTTCCGACGTTAGTTGACGAAATACGGAGTACTCGGAGAAGGACCAGAGGATTTGAAGACCCCAAGGACTTGGTTAAGATAGGCAAGCAACCCTTTGACCATGATACCCCTTTGTTCCTCAGAACCCTTTTATTTTCGAAAGCATGTTGATAAAGAGTGACGGTGGCAAACTTGTTGAGAGCCACCACATGATGCATACCCCTACTCATGATCTTTACCATCTGCTTAGATGCAATGACAAAAGATTAGTTGTGATGCTTAGTGATGCATATGTGCCATGAATCCTTCGTGGTTGCATTCTTTTTCGAAAACCCATCGGGTGCCCCTAATGCCCGAGGGTGATGTTGAGTTAGGTCATCACTTGAGGAAGAAGTGGTGTGCCAAGAAAGATCTCGTGTGTGGGTAAAATGATGGATTAGATTTATGTGTGATTACCGTCCCAACCAAACATGTGCAACCACTCTACCCCTTATGGGACGGGGCATTATTGACTACTTAGGCTGATACTAGCATGGTGCCCACATCACTAGTGATGGGGGAGACTTGAGGTCACTGCCGGGATGGGGTTCGTGCTTGGATAGGCGACCATGACTGTTTTCACAGGGCACCGGACACACCGTTGGTCCCTTCGTGTATGTGTGACATTGTAAAAAGGACAAGTCCCACGATCTATCGTTTGTACACGAGAACTGTGCACCAACGAGTGGACCCTATGTTAGTGTCGTCTAGGGAAAGGTAGTGACCGGGTGCTTCCTCCGAGTACTTGAGGTATTGCGGGATGGTGGGTGACACAAAAGCTTTCCGGATCTTGTGGGTAAAGTGCACAACCTCAACAGAGTGTAAAACTATTCGAATAGCCATGTCCACGGTCATGGACAGTTGGGAGGTGATACTTAAACTATGTCTAGAATTTTACAATCTCGGTGAAAGTGTGTGTGTGAGTTGAGTCAAGGTGGTGACTTGACTCGTTGATTATGAATCGAACTATTTTTATGTTGATATCTGTAACCTGTCTTCGAGGTTACCCAAGTACATTGATGCATGTTTCACAAATGGTAGAGCATCTTATCTAGCTTGTAGCTAGGTTGCTTATTGTTATACAACTCGCATTGTTACCTTGAACCAAATCATGGGTTGCTTGCGAGTACATTCAAAGTACTCATTGGCTTGCCACTGGTTATTTTATTGGCCAGGCATGAAAGGGCATGTCATGTTGAAGATTTCTTGGTGACGAACATGCGAGCTAGGACGCTTCCCAGTCAGAATGCCTATAGGGTTAAGGCAGATTGCATGGGTCCAAGTTGTTATTGAAGATTTTCGCTGCAATGATATACTCAAGACTTGACCATAATGGTCCTATTTGTGTAATACGGTATGTATGGATGTAAGATTCTTGCTATTCAGCTTCTGTGTGTTCAGTGAGCATTGATCTCTGGGATCACTGTACACGTGCATTCGGTGATCACGACTTATGAGTCGGGGTCCCCACACTAGTCCTTCTAGTAAGAAAAATAAGAAGAAAAATAATAGGACTTTGCATACCTTTAGTGAACCTGGAAAACCTTCTGAAAATATGAATGATGTCTCTATCTCTGATGCTGAAGATCAATCTGGTAATGAACATTGATATAGTGATAATGAAAAAGATATTGATGATGTTCATAAAGACACTCAACCAGACAATGATAAAAAACTAGATAATGATGTTGAAATAGAACCTGCTGTTGACCTTGATAACCCACAACCTAAAAATAAAAGATATGATAAAATAGATTTTGTTCCTAGGAAACATGGACAAGAAACATAACCATGGGTACAAAAATCCATGCCATTTCCACCTAAACCAACTAAGAAGAAAGATGATGAATAATTTGAACGCTTTGCTGAAATGCATAGGCCAGTCTTTTGCGTACCCGCTTGATGGATATCCTAAAGATGGCTCCTTATGCAAAGTATATGAAAGACATCATTACTAATAAAAGAAAAATATCGAAAGCTGAAACCTCCATCATGCTTGCTAATTACTCTTTTAAGGATGGAGTACCTAAAAAACATGGAGATCCGAGAATGCTAACTATACCTTGCTCCATAAAATAAATTATGTGAAAACTGTTTTATGTGAGTTGGGAGCTGGGGTTAGTGTTATGCCTTTATCTTTATATCGAAGACTTGATCTGAACAAGCTCACACCTACTAGGATATCTTTGCAAATGGCTGACAAATCAACTGCTATACCTATTGGTATTTGTGAGGATGTGCCCGTTGTTGTTGCCAATGTTACTATTTTCACTGACTTTGTTATACTTGAGATGCCCGAGGATGACAATATGTCAATTTTTCTTGGTAGACCCTTTTTAAATACTGTAGGGGTTGTTATTGATTACAATAAAAGCAAGGTCATGTTTCATATCAATGGTAATGAGCACACGGTGCACTTTCCAAAGAAACAATTCCAAGTGAATGGTATTAATGTTATTGAAAATTCTCCAACACTTGCTATTGGGAGTTTCCACATCCCTCTACCAACTGCCAAAAAGAAATATGAAATACTTATTGTTGGGTTTATGCATATCCCCGTTGGGGTAACTTAGTGTTTTATGAAAATTCATTGGTCTCATGCTAATTGGAAGTGGTTGTTAGTAAGACTTGATCAACCTTATTATTTAATCATTTTCGAGAGGTATGAAGTTCAGGAATCTAGTGAGCACAAATTTATGTCCCTACCTTTTACTGTTTTTCTTAGTCTAATAAAAATAAATGCAATGTTTTGCATGTTTACTGTTTTTCCGTGCAATAAAAAATAGCTCAAAATAAAGGTGCTCAGAATGCCCTGAAAAATTAACTTGATTTTTTTGATTATTTTAGATTTTTAGTGCAAATAACATCAGAGGGGGGGGGGGTGCACCAGGTGGGCACAACCCACCTAGGCGCGACAGCAGCCCCATGCGCGCCCTGATGGGTTGTGGCGCCCATGTGGGCCCTCTCACTTATCTCTTTACTCCACTTTGTCCCCTACCACGAGAAAAAAGCACCATTGCATTCTTTCTCGTGTTCTTGCTCTCAAACCCGCAGATTTCGATCTCTTTGCTCGAAGCTCCATTTCCAAAACTGTTTTGGGGGATTGCTACTTGGTATGTGAATCCCCCATTTCTCCAATTAGTTTTTGCTTTAGTGGTTTATATTTTGAATAATTAGCTTGGTGCTGCTGTAGATGAGCTTGCAAGTTGAATTCTTAGAGTTCTAAGTAGTTTGAATGCTCAAAATGGCCTCTATGCATCCCTATGAGTTGTTCCTATCAATCTTGTGAAGTTTTGTTGAGAAAAATTTTGTCGACTAAAGATTTCAGAATTTTGTTTATAGGAAAAGGATGAGTTTCTTTAGGAAGTTTGCTTCCAAGAAGAACTCCAAGGGAGTTACCGAAGAGTCATCTGACAGTGATCTCCACTTCCGGAGAATGGTGGAGTTACGGCCATGCGAATGGCCGCACAACCCATTCATGGATGTAGTAGGAATCCGTCAAGAGTTTGCACAATTTGCTACTATGTCGGCCTCACCGACTTGATCGCAGCTGAGTGTGAATAGGGTGGATATAGGATTATGCTAGCAGATATTGTTGCCTATCGGGATTCTGAGGTAGCTACTGAGGAGGAGCCTCACGAGTGGGACACTCAAGTGCCGCCACCACAATATTTTGACATGGGACCGGATGGCTACTACGGATGGTGATTACCGAGCTAGGCCAAAATCCTAAGCTTGAGGGAGTACGTATTTCCACCACATTACATTCATGTCCACCCTCTTTCATTGTATTATCCATGCCAGAATTTTATTCTCGCTTTCTTCTTGTGTGTTTGGAAAACTTTGAGAAAAGCCAAAAATATTTCCTGTTTCTTTTCGGTTTTTCTTTCTAGTTTAGTTAGTTGTAGTATTTAAAAGAAAACCCAAAAAGATTTCTCGATTCATCTTTTATCTGTTAGGAGCTCTCCCGTGTAAATAGTTTTTCTCGTTTTTGTTTTCTTTCTTTATTTTGCCTTCTTTGAGAAAAAACCAAAAACTCCAAAAATATTTCTGTGTGTTTCTCTAAATTTCTTTTCTGGTTTTTAAGTCGTACCGAGGAGAAGACTGTGATGAAAATGATGAGTGGCTTCTATTTGCATTACTATTGATCTAATAAAAAGCCCATATTACCTTGTCTTCTCCTTTTTGAATAAATTTTTGAAGATTCCAGCTTAGTCCACGGCACTCTTACACTATTATTATTTTATGATTCGATCGTGCAAGTGCAAGGCAATAATTACAATATTTGGTGAAATGGCCGTGGTAAATAGAAATGGGTATGAACTCAACTTGTTTTTGTATTTGTAAATATGTTTAACTTAGTATCCATGATTCAGCCTATTATGATCAAACATGTTTGCAATGACATTTAGAGATTATAGTTTCTCGTGCCATATTTAAATAGCTAGGAGTGGATAATGATTTATCTTGGACGTCAACATTGCGTTAAAATGATTGTGATGTAGTGTGATGATATGGTATCCTCCTCCGAATGTTTCAAGTAGCTTGACTTGACGCATGTTCAGGCAGGTAGTTGAATTAAAACCAACCTAGCCTCTATGATATTTATGTTCATGGTGTCCATATCCTACTGATGCTGATATCCAATGTCTATTATGCAAAATGTATGTTCATGACCATTGTTTCTCTCTAACTAGTTGCTTCCCAACCTACTTGATAGCCTTCGCATGTACTAAGCGGAAATACCGCTTGTGCATCAAATTCCGAAACCAAAGTTATTCCAGATGACTCCACCATACCTACTGTCGGATTCAGGGTTCCGCAGACCCTAGATAGATTTGAACTCTGGGGTGCGTGTGAAGAACTCGACCTCCCCTGTCTGCCTACTTGTCAATCTCACGACCTAGCCCAATGAACTGGAACGAAATGGAACAAGACCGTTTACCCAGGTTTAGAACACCTTGCAATGTAATACCCTACTCCTGGTTTGTGTTGGATTAGTTCGAAGTGGGCTGACGATGAACATGTACAGTGGAGGGGTAACCTCAGGAGGTGTGTTCTCACTACTAGGGAAAAGCCTAGCAGTAGCGTGGGTTTTAGGTGTATTAGTAGTGCGGCCACCTGTGCTACTGATACGGCGCTACAGCTAATCTGTATCAGTAGCGCGGATTGGCCCACGCTACTTCTATCCGTGGGTAGAAGTAGTGAGCTTTGTAGAAACACGCTGCTGATAATAGCTACAGTGCTTTTAGCAAAGCCACGCTTCTGCTAATCTAACTAGTAGTAACGTGCTTTATGTCCAGCGCAACTAGTATAGTGTTTTTCATTTTTAGTGTATTTATACGCCGTTATACAAATTTTGGCACCGTACCAATTAAGAGGTTGTTATGTCATTATCTCCATGATGAATTAATATAACATTATGAGGAAGAAACATGGATTAGATTCATTTGGATGAATCAAAAGTTGAATTAGGACGATGATCCTACTAATTCAACTTTTGGTCACTTTTGATCCATCCACATGAATCTAATCCGCGTTCCTTCCACCAACACTAGCAAATAACAAATCATCATGATAATCATGCATGATCAACATCATCATCATATTAATATAAAAACTCTTTCATCATATCATCACCAAAAACACTAGCTAATAATCATCATAGTCATTACCACCAACACTATTTAATCATCATAGTCATAGTGTAGCTATCTAATCACCATCAACACTAGCTAATAATAATCATCATAGTCATTACCACCAACACTAGCCATTTAATCATCAAATTCATAGTGTAGCTATCTAATCACCACCAACACTAGCTAATAATAATCATCATAGTCATTACCACCAACACTACCTATTTAATCATCATAGTCATAGTGTAGCACATTCTAGCTAGCTAATCACTCCTGCATTCTCATCATCTTCAAACTCATTCTAGCTAGCTAATCACTCATGCTGCTCTCTGTGAGGTAAAATGACATAGAACATGTGTAGCACTCCTTCTACATCATATTGGAGCATGCAGATGAACCTGTCTTCTAATTGTGGGCCGCACTTCTGATTGTTGCCCCCTAGTACTTCTCTGCTATGATTCTTCCAATTTTGCTCCAGTCTTTGACTATTAAGACTTGCTCGCTTCAAGAAATCTTAAATGCACTAAAGTGCAATGTAGGATGTCTTGTCGTAAGCTAATCATTGTCATGCGACCTTTATGCTCGATCCATTGAGGCACAACTATCATTGGGAGTCCCTATTGAAGAACATCATAGTAACATACTTAGTAATGAAGTTTAGCTTAAAAATAATGTTTGCAAAAGATGCACTGAGGACAAATAGTGTCGGGGCAGAACGACACCTACGGGGTCATGTGGATCCCTTCTATGATTTGGCAGGGAAGAGGGGTAGAGCAAAGAGCGGATCTAACGATCAACATGACGGATTTTTACCCAGGTTTAGGCCGCTGAGAAGGGTAAAACCCTCCTGTTTGAGTGTATATTATGTGTTCTTGAGCTTAGACTCGCTGCTATGCATGCAAGCTGGGCCGAGAGGTTCAAAAGATCGAATCCTCCTCCAGTACGCTGTGGGCCTCCTTTTATATGTCCAAGGGGCTGCCACAGTGGCATACAGGAGGTGTAAAGTATATACAGTGTTTATGTTTATCATCGGCATCTTAGGACAAATGCATTAAATGTGTTGCTTATGTGCCCCTCAGCTTTATCGGGGATGGGAGTGGAACCCGTCCTGTCCGTCGCCGCCCCGCTCTGTCTCGACACACGTCTATGCCGACGAGGCATGTAGTGCCAAGTTGGCTGGCTAGCTGTTGCGCTGGAGAGGTGGCAGGATCTTCGCGAAGATCTGCATGCCATCACGCACGCGATTGCCAGGCTGGCAGGCCGGCTACTGTGCTGGAGGGGTGACGGGGTGGCGGAGCCTCACCGCGGTCTTGCCCACGTCCCGTGCAAGGATCTTGCCGGGGCCTCATAGACGTCTCCGGCAAGGATCTTGCTAGGTACCTCGTCTTCTGGCCTTCACAAAGATCTGCATGCCACTATGCGCGCGCCCCTGGGTCTTGGTCTTGACGTTGTCGATGCCGTCAGAGATCTTAACCCTGAGGGTGGTGCTCTTGTTAGTGCTCGGCAAGTTGCTCCGGCAAGGATCTTGCTGCGGTCTCGCAAGCCGTCCGGGGAAGGATCTTGACGGGGTCTAGCTCGCCCCCTGCTCTCTGGCTTGGTCGCTCCTCTTCACCTTGTATCTGTCCTTGATTGCCCTCGTCAGGCCTTGCCGCAGGTGTGGCTATGACCGCCCGTGCACAAGTATGGGGTGCTAAAGGGCCCAAACTTTAGTACATCGACAGGAGCCCCTAGGCCCAAACAATGCGTGGGCATGTGTGGCAGGGGACGACTGCTATAATCTTCTCGTCTGTCGCGCTTGCAGTGGCCCATGAATAGCCTTCATTGCACGAGATGGTAATCGCTCTCTCATGCTTCCCACTACGCTCGCATTTTTCACCATGTACGCCACATGCATGGTGCGGGGTACATGGCGGATGCGCGGGGTATGGGGAGATGTGCCATGACAGATTCCCCTGCGGCTTTGATTGGCGTGGGGAGGGCGGTCGATGACCTCGCTCGTTGCCAATGGCTTTAATGAGCCGGACTCGAAGGGCCCTTCAGAGAAGGCATCGAGCCAGCACCCAATCCTTCTTGCTTGTCCATAAAAGGAAGATCGGGGGGAGAAAAGAAGGGCATCTCCTTGCGTCTTCTCTTATTCTCCGTTCTCCATCCACCACCATGCCGAGAGGGCACGGTTGCGGCCGACCCTCTACGGAGGTTACTACATCTTCCCCTCGCCAGAGAGCTGCGGCAGTCAAGGAAGAGCCAAGTGCCCTAGGGGAAGAGCCGAGCGCCCAAGGCGGAGGTGCTGCACATGGTCGTGGTCGGCGAGGTGGTCGAGGCAGAAGGGGACATGGAAGTGGGGCACCTGCAGCGCCGCCGTCTCCTCCCGCTTCGCCAAGCGTCCATGTTGGAGACATGGCGCTGGAGTTTATCTTGCAGCT
This sequence comes from Secale cereale, assembly GCA_902687465.1. Taxonomy (NCBI): domain Eukaryota; kingdom Viridiplantae; phylum Streptophyta; class Magnoliopsida; order Poales; family Poaceae; genus Secale; species Secale cereale. The sequence continues at coordinate 468,372,391 of LR738710.1, read as the reverse complement.
GCACGAACCGCTGCGTAGCCGCCTTCACCCTCCCGAGCCGTTCGCGAGGGTGCTGCAGGTTGACCAACCATCGAGGTTGAAGCTTCACATGAAGGGATGTTGCAGTGGTGATATGTGGGCAAACATGAAGTTCCCCATCCCTCATGTAATGCTTCTTTGCCATGGTAGGAAAAATTTCGCACGCGCCCACTTCTTGATGAAGGGGCACGTCCTCCATTTCAAATATGTGGAGGCCGACCTGCTCTCCGTCGAGGTCTTGGGAGCTCGGGAATCCGGTTAGGGTGCTGCGCGGAGAGCTCGACCGACGACAAAAGCTTGTTCTCGAGCGATAGCGACGAGGAGGAAACCGGTGGGGAGGACGACGGGGGAGGGTCCGACTAGACATCAGACCCCCCATTACCAGGCGATGCCGGTAGCACCACCATCTCAACCTGGCCCTCTCCCCGGCAGAGCAATTTGCCGGGGGTAGTTCTTGGCGGCGACCCCTCGAGCCACCTCCTTGAACTTCTCAGGGCTGTCGCTTCTGGCGGCTGGCGCTGGAAGGCCAGAGAAGACGAAGAAGGCGGGTGGCGGGCTGTCATGTCAGAGTATGACGGCGCTGACGCCTTTGTCTCGTATTGCCGGCTTGCTGCCACATCTGTCGGCTTCTCTCCCGGCACCGTCATCACCAGCCCTCTTCTGGACGGCCACCGGGATGTTCTCTTGGTGTCTTCTGCTGCGGGCACCTCGTCTGGGCACTCTTTTTGCCCTCTTGCTATCTTGACCTGCTTCCTGAGGAGAGGGACAAGAAATGGATTACGGGCATCTTATCTTTTTTTTTTAGATCTTAAGCCCGCGGGCACTCGTCGAATTTAAACTTTGTATCCCCTTGCTCATGCTTATATTCCGTATGAATTGTACTTGTTAATCAACGTATTAATGAAGAAAAAGGATGTTTGCCGGGTTCTTTTGTGCGTGAGCAAGGCTCACACCAAGGAACGAGTCCTCGTGATTTTTCAAGTAAACAATGTCACCCAGCAATAGGCCTTGCCATCTTCCCGCTTCATACCCCGGCTACACACACACGCTCTCAGCGGAGGTAGGGGAAAAGCAGGATTAGGCCTTTCGCCCGTCCCTCTTCCATCGCAACTACAACCAAATTCCAGCCCAAAAATGGGGTTTTGGGCATAGGAAGGAGGGAGCACGGTGGCATGGGATGGAGCGAAGTTTCATGCGTTCAAGCTTCATACGGAAGTACGCAGCAGGGGGAAGAAAGGACTTATCTGAATCTGCTACCCAGGCAGCATTGGCTTGTCAGGGTCGGGGCGTCAGTTTGTCTCCTTTCTTCCAGAAAGTTCCGCTGAAGCGCCCGTGCAGCCTGCGGACCAAAAAGGACCGGAAGGGACACAAAGACACATACTCGACCTCTATGCTAGGGGTTAGCTGCCACTAAGCACTATCAACCGTACTAGAGAGAGACTCAACTTAGCATGCATGCTAATTTTTAGGGCGCCAACGCTTTATTTATTTATCTAATGCTCAGCGTCTGCGCCTGGCTTTGTACACACATGCCATGTCGGCAAGCCTTGTACAAACGATGGTCTGTCAGGGGCCCGGCAACCGCGCCTCATGGGTAAAACTTGCAAAAATATTCGATGTTCCAGGAGTTGCTCACTGGGATACCATCTTCGGTCTCCAGGCGGACTGCACCGGGCCTGGTGACTCGTATTACCCGATAAGAGCCTTCCCACTTTGGCATCAACTTGTTGGAATTCTTGGCCGACTGAAAGCACCGAAGAACAAGGTCGCCTTCCTCAAAGCTTCGGGCACGAACCTTGCGGCCATGGTAGCGGTGCAAGGCTTGCTAGTAGCACGCAGCTCGCACAACAGCCAGAAGATGATCTTCCTCAAGGAGCATCGTGTCATCTTGCCGCAATTGCTCTTGCTCAAGCTCATCATAAGCAAGCAGTCGAGGTGACCCATATGTGTGTTCCGTTGGGAGAACTGCTTCAACCCCGTATACGAGGGAGAAGGCCGTCTGGCCGGTGGCTCAATTTAGCATTGTTCTGATTGACCAAAGAACCATCGACAGCTCATCAATCCAACGTCTTCCGCACTTGTGCAGCCTGTCAAAAGTCCTTGTCTTGAGGCCTCACAACACTTCAGCATTTGCCCTTTCCGCTTGGCCGTTGCTTCGTGGATGTGCAACAGAAGCAAAGCATATCTTGCTGCCGAGGTCTTGGACATATTGCATGAAGGTGGGGCTTTTGAACTGCGTGCCGTTATCGGCGATGACTCTGTTTGGCACACCAAAACGGTGAACTAGTCATTTGAAGAACTTGACGGCTGATTGTGCTGTCACCTTTCTCACTGCTTCCACTTCTAACCACTTTGTGAACTTGTTGATCGCAACGTACAAGTACTCAAAGCCCCCGACAGCACGGGGAAAGGGGCCTAGTACGTCCAGCCCCCAGACCGAGAATGGCCAGGAGTTTGAAGAGCTTGGGCTAGTTGATGGAGTTTCTTCGGATGGAACTGACATGCTTCACACCTGGTTACTAGTGCAGTTGCATCCTGGAGAGAAGTGGGCCTAAAGAAACCTTGCCGGAATGCCTTGCCGGCAAGGGCTCTTGATCCTATGTGGAGCCACATATGCCTCCATGTATCTCTGACAACAGCTCTAGTCCGTTCTCCCAGGGAATGCACTTCAGTTTCACACCATTCGGTCTTGTCCTGTACAGGACGTTGCCGACAAACTGGTACATGGCAGACTGATGTGCTACTTTCTCCGCTTCTCCCTGTTCCTCAGGGAGTTCCCCTGTTTGGAGGAACTGAACGGTGTGCTGCGCCCATGCCTGAGCCCGAGGCTCGACGGCAAGGACTAGAGGCATGTCTTCTACCGTGGGAGCGATCGTCTCTACGGCAAGGGCTTGCGGCCCTGCCAGAGCATGTCGTTCCCTGGCAAGATCGGCGTCCCCGGCAACATCCTTGTCGGCGGCTCCTGGGATCTCGGTCGGAAAGTACTTGCCGGGGCTCGATTTTCTTCGTTTATTATGTCCTTCCGACGGTTCAACGGATGCTGAGCAGTTGGAGCACAAAGGTCCTTGGTTCCATAGGTAACTTGAGGGCAGCATGTTTTGATAGGTCGCCAGCAATGTTGTTCTCCGCTTGAGGAACATGCTCTACTTCCAGGTCGTCAAAACGCTCTTCCAACTTCCTCACTTCATCCACATAAGCTTCCATCAGTGGGCTCTAATAATCCTTGTTCACCTGCTTCACTACAAGTTGCGGATCCCCACGGACGATCAACTTTCTGATCCCAAGGTCTACCGTGATCCTGAGACCGACAAGCGGCCCCTCATACTCCGTGGTGTTGTTCGTTGATCTCTCCCAAGGAAAATGCATTTAGACTACGTACTTGAGGTGCTCTTCGGTGGGCGCGACAAGCAACACGCCGGCACTGGCACCTTGCAGCGAGAAAGCCCCATCAAAGTACATAATCCAGTTGCGGCTTCTTTCCTTGCCGGGGAGAGTGGTCTCTTGTATTTCTTCATCAGGCGTTGTGGTCCATTATACAATGAACTCTATCGAAACCCTGCTCTGGATTGTCGAAGTGCTTTCAAACCTGAGACCAAAGCTTGACAGTTCCAACGCCCATTCCACAATCCTTCCGGTCGCATCTATGTTGTGCAAGATCCGTTGCAACGGGAAGCGGGTGATGACGGTGATCTCATGTGCTTGAAAATAATGCCGCAGCTTCCTCGAGGCCATAAGGAGGCCGAAGAGCATATTCTGCACACCAGAGTATCTTGATCTAGCCCCCTGCAAGAGGGAGCTGACAAAGTAAACCGGGTGCTGCATCATCTTCTTCCTCCATATCACTTCGTTTGCTTGTGCAGATCCCGCCTTGCCGGCACCAAACTATGTCGGGGCTCCTGCCTTGCCGATGCTGGAGGACTCTGCCAGGGTTCCTGCCTTGCCGGCACCAGACCCGGCCAGGGAGAATTCTAGCTCATCATCCGACATTCTTGCCACTGCTACCGCTTCTTCGTCAACCTCCCTCTGCACCACTAGAGCAGCACTAACCACTAGATTCATTGCCGCTAGATATAGCAGCAATGGCTCTTTTGGTTTAGGTGCAACTAGTATTAGCGTAGAGGACAGGTACCTCTTCAATTCCTGCAGTGCTGCCTCGGCCTTCGGGGTCCATTTCATGGGCCATGCCTTCTTCAAAATCTTGAAGAAGGGGAGGGCGCGCTCAACAGATTTGGAGATGAATCTACTTAAAGCGGCAACGCAGCCAGCAAGCCGATGCACATCTTTGACTCTCCTTGGTGCTTCAATCTGCTCAATTGCCTTGATCTTGTTGGGGTTCGCTTTGATCCCACGCTGAGACACAAAGAACCCGAGAAGTTTGCCAGATGGAACACCGCACAAACACTTCTCAGGGTTGAGCTTGAGATTGATCTTGCGCAAATTTGCAAATGTTTCTTCCAAATCTTGCACAAGTGTTGCCCTGTCCTTTGTTTTGACCACTATGTCATCCATGTAGGCCTCCATATTTCTATGGAGCCGGGGCTCAAAACCAATCTGAACCGCTCTTGCAAATGTCGAACCAGCACTCTTCAACCTGAAAGGCATTCGTATAAAACAACACGTACCACATGGGGTGATAAAGGTGGTCTTCTTTTCGTCTTCCTTCATCATGAAGATTTGGTGGTATCCTGAATAGCGTCTAGGAACGATGGCAGGTCGCACCCGGCAGTGGAGTCCATGATCTGGTCAATGCGCGGCAAAAGGGAAAGGATCCTTTGGGCAGGCTTTATTGATATCTGTATAATCAATGCACAACCTCCATTTCCCAGTTGCCTTGCGCACCACCACCGGACTGGCCAACCATGTTGGGTGGAGAACTCCTGTGACCAAGCCCGCAGCTTCCAGCTTCCTAATCTCCTAGATGATGAACTCTTGCCGCTCCAAAGCTTGCTTCCCGACCTTCTGCTTGACGGGCCGCGCATGAGGACAAACAACAAGGTGATGCTCAATCACCTCCCTGGGAACACCGAGGATGTCAGATGCTTTCCATGCAAACACATCGACATTCGCCCGCAGGAAGGTGACGAGCGCGCTTTCCTATTTATTGTCGATGGTGGAGCTTATAGTGAAAGCTCCGCCCATGTCGTCCTCCTTGATGGGAACCTTCTTGGTCTCTGGTGGTGCAGCCTTCGATTTCTTGCTCCTGCCGGTGGAGCTCTCTGGCATGTCCTCAATGGGAACGCAACACTCCGAAGAGGCGCTCTTGCCAGAGTGGGTGCAAGAGGCTTGCCGGGGCCAGAAACCTTGCCGGCGACTGCGGTATTGCCGGTCTTCTTCCCCTCGGGGGCTGCAGTGGCAGGAGCAAGTGCCTTGGCGGCTGGTGCTACCACCGCTTACCGGTAGAGCTGGTCAGCACAGTTGAGTGTGTCCTTCTTGTCAGAGCTGACAGTGATGCCGCTCATCGGGCCGGGCATCTTCAGCGTGTTGTAGGCGTAGTGTGATGCTTCCATAAACTTGGCCAGTGTTGGGCGGCCAAAGATCCCGTTATATGGCAACGAGATCTTGGCTACATAAAAATGATCTTCTCTGTCCTGTAGTTCAGCTCGCCACCACATGTAATTGGTAGTGTGATCTTACCCTTTGGCTGGCTTCTCCCCGGATTGATCCCTTGAAACGTGCCCGTCTCTTCGAGATTCCCCTTGGGGATTTGAAACTTCTTGATTACTTGGGGTGAGATCAAGTTCAGACTGGCCCCACCATCAACTAGCATTTTCGTCACCATGAGGTTGCGAATTGTTGGTGAAACCAACAATGGCAAGCACCCGACCGCGGTTGTGTGATCGGGGTGGTCCTCAACGTTGAGAATGATAGGCGTGCTGGACCATTTCAGTGGCTTCTGGGCGTTGATCGACGGCTCCGCCGAATTGAGATCGCGCGCCCACTGTTAAGCTGGCGGTGATAAGAATGCAACGAGGCGCCCCTATCGATGCACATGGCTTTTGTGGGCTTTTGAAATTCTTGGTCACTCGACTCGTCTTCCTCTTCATGGTCATCATCCCCGCTTTCTTGTCACGGCCTCGACCAGGCCTCTCTTGTTGCTTTTTGTCAGGACCCCGATCCTAAGTCACACAGGTCTAGCCTGTAACACATCATATCACTTTGCGGCCTCACGCACGGTATCCCCACGGGTGCCACCTTACCTGGCCCGGGACCGTTTGCGCATTTTGGCACACATATATGATAGTGTCGCTAGCATCCATATGACAGAGAACCCGGCCGACATGACTAGTTATAAACCAAAAGTGGCACTAAATTACAGAGACAGGCATACATGACCCAGCAACGAACGTGTCGGTCATCAACGTATCAACCCAAGTCGTAGCAAGCTACAAGGACTTAAAGGAACAACGCGTGACATTTCCCCTAAGGGACAGACACAGGAACGAAGAAGGACACATGCCGGCCAGCCTAAGTGTTCCGGAGCAGTAGCGAGCTACCAAGGCTCGGTGGAAGCACTAGGAGACATTTCCCTGTAAGATAGGCTACCAAAGGTAAACAACTAGGTGTCGGATCCCACACATAGCAATACACATTACACGTACGCATAACATGCAAGTATGTGCTGTACAACATGGCATCACAACATAACTCAACAACTCATATAGATAAGGCCCAGAAGGGCCATCATAGCATTAATTACAATCAGAGGTCACATGACCCAACATACAGAGCATACAGGCAACGGAAGCATAACATGTCTGAGTACAGACAACTACAAATGAAGAAGGCTGAAAAAGCCTGACTATCTACAAGACCCTCCCAAGGGTACAAGATCATAGCTGAGGTAACAAGCTAAACGTCGAAGTCCATGCGGAACCACTAGTGAGACTTGAGTCTCTCTGCAAAAACATAAATTAAGCAAACGTGAGTACAAAGGTACTCAGCCAGACTTACATCAGAACTAGCTACATATGCATCAGTATCAACAAAGGGGGTGGTGGAGTTTGACTGCAGCAAGCTAGCTTGACTCGGTGGCTATCCTAAACTACGACTGCAAGTAACTCTTTTGAGGTGGCGCACACGAGTCCACATATTCACCAATCAATACACCACTATGGATCCGCTCCCGTCTCCCTACGAGAAGGCCATCCATAGCACTCACGCTTATCTTGCGTGTTTTAGAGTATCCACTTTCACTTGTCTATGAACTGTTATAGGCAACCCAGAAGTCCATTTCCGCGGACACGGCTATTCGAATAGATTATATATATATATAACCCTGCAGGGGTGTACTTCTTCACACACGCTCTCACCATTTATCGCCGTTTACACGACATGTACTCGGCAACCTTCAAGCGGAGGCCCAGCGAGGGTGTCGGCCACGACCTGACTAACCACACAAGTCTCTCGTCCAGGTTTATCGCCTATTTGGGTTCCATCCGTGGGGAGGTCCGGCCGGGGTGTCGTCACGGCCCCAAATGATGTGTACAGGGTTCCCGCATCACCAAACGGGCGATCGGTACACCGTGCCACGTACCTACCGCGTCACAGCCCACCCCGAGGGTCAGCGCTGCGCACGACCTCTAGTAAACTACAAACACCAGAAACTAGTTGCAACTCCTGGACAGAGGTCAAGGGCAGTTAATAAGTCGAGAGGGTCCATTGGTTTTGGGCCCAATGCATGGTAGTAACTGGTCATGGATCAACCAACACAGAACTCAGTTCCTGAGGACGGCTGCAATGAGACAACCCACCATGTACTCCTACATGGCCTCTCATCGCTACCTTTACCAAATCGTATTCACACACTTAACTCTCACACAGTAGGACATGTTCATCACCCTTCCAATTCATCCCCGATGAATCAGACCTGACACAACTCTAAGCAATAGCAGGCATAACCAGAAAGCATGAATGAGTAGGCACAACATGGCTCAAACAACTCCTACTCATACTAGTGGGTTTCAACTATTTACTGTGGCAATGACAGGTCATGAAGTGGAAAGGGATTCAACTACTGCAGCAGGTAACAGTTGAAGTGTTGTTGTCCTAATGCATTAAAAGAGAGCAAGAGCGAGAGAGTGGGATTGTATCGGAATGCTCAATGGGGTTTTGCTTGCCTGGCACTTCTGAAGATAACATTGAGTCTTCATGGGTGTCATCGATCACATCGTCGGAACACGTCTACTGAAAGGGGACAAAACCGACAAACAGAGAAAGAACACAGTCAATGCAATGCAACAATCTGATGCATGATCATGACATGGCAATATGCTATGGATTGAGCTAATGCAACTAGCAACACAATTAAATGAAGTTGGTTTGAATCCAAGATTCAAATTCAAACTCCATATGTGATTATTTAAATGCCATTTAATTGATTTGACCTGATCAGCAGGTTTAACTTGTTCAAACAGATTCCTTGGACTTTTCTGATCATTTTTCATATATAAATTATTTTCATCTGAGCTACGGTTGATTTTATATGATTTTTAGAAGTTTTCAATATTTTCTGAAATAAATAAATCATTTCTGATTTATTAAAAATTCCAGAAAACACTTATTGTGTCAGCATGACGTCACTGTGATGTCAGCAGTCAACAGAGGCTGGTCCAGGTCAAACCTGCTGTGTGGGGTCCACACGTCAGTGGCTCTGCTAATTAACAGGGTTAATTAGCACTAACTAAATTCTAAACTAATCTTATACAGGACAGGGCCCACACGTCAGTGACTAACTAACTAACCGATTAATTAAAACTAAACTAGGTTATAGCAGGGTGGGCCCCACTTGTCAGCGAGTTAGTGGTTGACTAAGGGCGTGGGGCCCATACGTCAGTGACCCGGGGGGATCAACCCACCGGTCAAACCAGTCAAACGCGCCGGCGGCTCGTCGCCGGCGGTGACAGACGCGGTGGAGGGCTCGGAAAATGCCCTCCGGCGACCAAAACAGCAGCGAAGAGCATCTACGTGCTCCTGGGACTCTCGTGCTTCTAGGGGTGCAGCCGGATTCGCCGGGGATGGCCGGAGTCGACGGCAACGACTGCAGCAGCGGCGGCCGAAGTACGGTGGTGACACGTGCGACCACTAGGAGGCATAGTAAGGCAAGGTGAGGTGCGCTACGTGTTCGTGAGGTCATTAGGAGCTCGGTGGTGCACTCAGGTGGAAGCTCTAGTGGCTATAGCCACGGCGGTGACATTGCCGGCGGCGAGGGGTTTTCGGGCACGGTGGGGGTCGAAGCTACAACACGCGCGTGAGTAAAGAGATAGGGGGAGGAGCAAGAGGGGCTCACAGCGGTTGCAGTGGTCGTCGAAGCGGGCTCGGGGAGGCACCAGCCACCGCGAATTCGACGGAGATGTCGTCGGTGGCCGACGAGGGGAACGGCGGCACAGACGGCGTTCGGAGACATGTGGTGCCGCGTGTCTCGGCGGAGGGGTATAGGGCGACGAGGCGGAGCTCTGGGGCTCGTCGGAGGGGCGAGGGGGAGGCTGTGGCCACGGTGGTGCTCGGCGGAGCGGCCGTGGTGGTTTCGGCCATGGCGAGGAGGAGCTGGGGAACGAGGGGAAAACGAGTGCGGGGAGGTGAGATGGAACGAGGGGGCCGTGGACGTCTTCGTGGCACGACTAGAAGGTCGGAGGCGTCGCGGTGGAAGCAGGAGGTGGCCGGCGTGCCGCGGGCACGCGCCCTCCGTCCCTCTGGCGAGAGGAGGGGGATGACTGGCATCGGCCAGTTGGGCTGGGCCGTGCTGGGCCGGTTGGGCGCTAGGTGGGCTGCGCTAGGTAAACTAGAGGTAAGTTCTCTCTCTCTCTCTTTTTAATTTCTATTTTCTATTTTCTGCATTTGTTTTGGCTTTATCTAAAATACTAAAACAAGCTCAAAATTAATGAAACTGCTTGAGGATACTATTTGGATTATTTCCAACAGTAAACATTTTAGTTCATGAATATTTGAACATTTAAAATAATTAGTAGCATTTAAATGCCCAAAGCAAATACTTTAAGATTTAATTCAAAAATCCAGAATGGTCCTAGAAATATGTGCAACATTTTTGGCAGAGGTTTTTAATCAATCCAAAATAAGATGAACTATTCCAAAGGGCATTTTGGGTTTATTGAAAAAGATTTTAAATTTGACCCTAGTTGAATTCATTTGGTGCTAGGGTTTGAACATCCCCATTTCCAGTTTCTGAGGAAATTAAACATGATGCACATGAAGACCAAGCAAGACAGGCAAGGGCTGGTCTAGGGCTGTGACACTTTTCCTTGCCGCGGTGCCCCCTTCAGCCACCGTGCTTCTTGCCGGACCCCTCGTCACCATCCTGGCCCTTCTCCTTGTCTCGTCTCTCATACTCAGCTTTCTGCCTCTCCACAAGCTGTTCAACTTGCCGACAGTTTTGGAGGTCATGGCCCTTGCTGCAATGGATCTTGCAATATTGCTTGTCGGAGCCCTCCGACTTGGCAGCAGCCACCAAGTCCTAGCAGGCGGCACACCCGGCAACATCCTTGCCGGGGATGTCAACCTTAGCCTTCTTGGTTGTGCTGGGATCACCGGATTCCTCGACGGCCAGCACGGTCTTGCCCCTACGCTTCCTATTGCATTGTCGGCCTTTCTTTGTCGGGACGGCGACATCTTCATCTCGAGTATTTCTTCTCACGTCGGCATCTTCGCCAGGGTACTTCCTCCCTTCTTCGGCACGAGCACATCTGTCGGCCAAAACATATAGTTCGGCAACGTCCCTAGCCTTGTTCATGGCCAGCTCCACACACATCTTGCGGTTGTGCATGTTATGGTGGAACACGTCAAGACCCCCTCAGGAGCGGCCTTGACAAGGTGCTCCGGAGGGGCGGAGAATCCAAGGCCAAGCCTGCCTCACGAGGAGGCAATGACGTAAGCAGTGATGCACCGCGCCAGCGGGTGCCAGCGCCCGCCAGTGGCATAGTTGCCGTTTCGGTGCAAAGGAGGCAGCGCAGACGCAGGTTCCCGAGGAGCGGGACAAAGGTTTCCCCTTTGGTGCAACAAGACCGGACGATAGGGAGGATGTCACCGCCGAGCCCACCACTGCGTCACCGCCTGATCCTTTTGCAGGCGAAGACTGCTTTTGTCAGGGTAGGAACGTCCTTGTGTTCCCGCTCAAAAATGGCCGTTGTGGGATCCCTTCCCGCCTAAACATTTCGGGGGAAGAGGACCCTGGCCGCCTATATAAGTACCTAGGATCCTCATCACTGGGGGACAAGTGAGGCCAAGTCCAGTCAAGTGGAGCAGATCCATAAACTCGGCCACCATGCAAAGGAGCAAGAACACTTGCCTCCTGGCCCTGCTGAGCTCGCCTCCTGAGCTCAGGAATTGCTGTACTAGTTCATATTCCAGCCCTCCTGAGGCCAACCCACCAAAGCCGGAAGTAGGGTTTTACACCACAAGGTGGCCTGAGCCTGGGTAAAATCTTGCGTGTTTCACTTGTTGTTTTCTTGAATCTCATCACTAGGCGAGGGCGAGACGCTAGGTAGACGCCGGTGGCAGAGATCTTCGTTCACGCCCCTGTGTTCGAACTTCTTGGGTTTTGCGGAGCCCGTAATCCGACATTTGGCGAGCCAGGTAGGGGTGTGTCGAGATCTCGCCTCTCTGACGACCTCATCCCACTCTCATCGTCGACTTCGCTCCACCGCCATGGTGGACACACGCGGAGCTCGCGCTGCCAGCCGCGCCGCGAACGTCGATCAGACGGCGCCCGCGGGCAACAGTGCGCCGCTCCGCCCCAACTTGCCGGTCGCCAACGCCGCCACCGACCCGGCCGTCCACGAGCAGCAGGACTCATCGCTGCCGCTGTCCATGTGGTGCGATGGCCGCACGGCGAAGCCTTCACCCTCGCCGGCCGCAGCATCGTCCTCGCTGGTCCACCGCGGGCCGGTCTATCAGCAGCCTGCGCTGCTGATGGCGCGGGAGCTCTTGCGCTACCGCCCTGCAGATGACCTCTACGACGAGTGGCACCACTGCATCTCCGAGCTCGTCAACGCCGCTGGGGAAGCGCCTGCACCAACGCACTCCTCCCGTCCCCCGTCGCACCCGGCGAGGAACAAAGGCCACATAGTCCCGGCTCCGCCTCTACTCTACGGCGCCGGCCAGGAGGTCCGTCGCGAGACTCCGCGGCGTGAGCCACCCCGCAGAGCCCGCGCACGCGACGAGGAGAGCTGCTAGGTGATTCCGTATCCCCAGGCAGGGGCTCGCAAGCCCCCTAGCCCACAGTGCCAGGACCGCGCGCCATAGGAGGTGGTGGCGGCAACGCCTCAAGAACCAGCACCACCGGCGCAGGGGCGCCGGCGTGGCTGGATGTCGTGCCTTGGCTCCTGAGCTACGACGCCTCGTCTGGCCCGGCAAGTTCTAGCCGGACCTGCCTCCACGCTATGACGGCACCACCGACCCCATGGAGTTCCTCCAACTCTACGAGCTGAGCATCGAGGCGTCCAATGGCACCGAGCAGGTCATGGCGAACTGGTTCCCCATGGCTCTCAAAGATGGCGCACGCTCCTAGCTCCTGAACCTCCCCGTGGGATCCATCTCCTCTTGGGAAGAGCTTCGTGAGCGCTTCGTCGCCAACTGCCAAGGCACCCGCGACCGAGCCCCAGCAGCTGCCGATCTGCGCCGCGTGAGGCAGCAGCCGGGAGAGACCCTGCAAAAGTACATCCAACGCTTCAACACCATGCACCTCCGGATCCCTAGGGTCTCGGACGAGGCCATCATCTCGGTGTTCTCTGACGGCATCCGCGACGTCAGGATGAGGGAGGAGCTCGCCATCCACGAGGACCTATGCACAACCCTCGAGATGTTCAAGCTCACGACAATGTGCGCCAGGGCGGAGGAAGGATGCCTCAACCTCCAGGAGCTGCCCGAGGCGGAGGCGGACGACAAGAAGGCCAAGGCCAAAGAAGAAAAGCACAAGGGACCCGCCGTGCTGGCTGCGGAGCCAGAAGTGAAGCACGGCTGCGGCTACGACGACATCCCCATAGACAACCGACCATACTGCGTCTTCCACAATGTCCACATCCACAACACTAACGACTGCCAGGAGCTCAGGGCGATGCACGGCAGGCGCGTCAGGCAGCGCCCTGAGCGCGACAACCGTGGCTATAGCAGTGGAGGAGGCCGAGGTGGAGGATGTTGGGACGGCAGGAACTTGCTCCAAGGGTGGCGCGAACAGCCTCATGAAGACCATTGGCAGGAGCAGCCTCGTGACGCCCCCTGGCGTGACCAGCCTCGTGAGGGTCACGCTCAGGGCAATGGAGGCCTGCCTGCGCTACCACCACCCCAAGAAGGAATGACGACGACTGTCAGGGAGATGGAGCAGGGGGCTTCCAGGAGCCGCGTGCAGTTGCATGCATCTTGGGAGGAGCCCATGCTCCGGATTCCCATCGCATCTTCAAGCAGTTCACCCGTGAGGTGAACGCAGCGCTTCCCAGGCCTGACGCCGCGCACAACCTCAGGTGGACCAAGGAAGTCATCGCCTTCGACCCCAAGGACCAGCTCAAGTGCACCGCGGCCCCAGGCGCTCTCCCTATGCTCTGCACCCCGACCATCAGTAACGTCCTAGTGACCAAGACCCTGATCGACGGTGGAGCAGGACTCAACGTCCTCTCCGTCTAGACCTTCGAGACACTCTAAGTCCCCTACGATCAACTCCACCCGACCAAGCCATTCTACGGAGTCACAGATGGCTTCGCACTCCCGATGGGGCAGGTCCGCCTTCCCGTCACCTTTGGTGACCATGACAACTACCACACCGAGCTCATCGACTTCGATGTCGCCAACATCCACCTCCCGTACAACGCCATCCTTGGGTATCCTTCCCTAGCCAAGTTCATTGGGGCGACCCATCACGGCTACAACGTCCTCAAGATGCCCGGGAGCAGCGGAGTCATCACCATCGCCTCCGACGAGAAGGAAGCGGTGCGTTCCCTGGAGCGCGCCTACCAGACTGCGGCGGTCGAATGCTCCGATGAGGATGGAGCCGTCCTCGCCCTGTAGACCGCCCTCAAGAAGAAGAAGAACCTGCCCATCAATGGACCTCGGGACGCAGGCGCTCCTAACAGCCCCGCCTCAGGACTCACGCCTGCTGACGAAGCGCCCTCCACCCACGCATAGGGAGGCGCGCCCGACGCCCCTCTCATGACGGGCTCGGGGGCTCTCCTCTGGAGTGTCTCCGGACTGACCAGCGTCTTGAGGGAGGTGTTCGGGCACCACTTGCAGGCGTGTCTTGACACACGTTTTTGTGAGCCCAGCATGGGCCGCTCAGCGCTGGGGGCTCAAGACTTCATCGACCAAGTTACCGAGGAACTTCAGTACGCAAGGCTCATCTGCGACGGGCGTAACTACACAACCCCAAGCTCACCTGCCCGCGGCCCGAGTGACCGCTTCCGCGTCTGCGTTGACGTCGCGGGTCTCAACCGAGCCGCCTCTCAGGAGCCCTTCTGGCCGACGGCGGTCGGCCGGAGGAGGGCCCTCCCCTACAGCTACGTCCGCACACTCTTCGGTTTCCGCAACGCAGCTGCGACGTTCCAGCATCTCGCGTAGCAGGTTTTGCGGGCTCAGGAGGCTCAGTGGCAGGCGGTTCGGACGGAGCAAGAACCGGACCCACGCAACCATTGAAAGCCTTCGGAGTCCCTGGGCCTCAGGAGCCCATCGATCTTCAGGAGCGATCCGCATGGCTTGTGTCTTCAGCTACCCCAACTCTTCTTCTACAAGTATCAGGTGACGCTTCTAATATCCAATCGAGGGCGCCCCCGGGCTGGATCATCCTCGGACTGCTGGGGGCTATTCCCCCGCAGTTGTCTCCCTTTTTGTGCATGATCAAGGCTAGTTGCTTCTTTCCATTCGCATTATCTGCATGCTTGGCGTTCTCACCGCCACTAAGGTCATGAGCCCTTGTGATCCCACTCGCGACCGCCCCATGAGTAAGGACTGGCACGGCGTCTGTGCTCGGGTCCGTCCCTACAACATCGCTAAACCCAAGGGTTGAGCTCTGTCTCGTGAGCCATTCCTGTGACGTCACCTCCCGTGGTCCTTGGTGCCTTATTCTCGAATGGGCTAATCGTGGATGGGTAAGTAGGGGCCCGTGGCAGGTGCCTCGCTCACGCGGGAACCGCATGCCAATTGTTTTTCTTTTGGATCGTTGCATGAGAAGACTTGGCACGGTGTCTGTGCTCGGGTCCGTCCCTGCAGCGTCGACAAATCCAGCGGCTGAGCTCTGTCTCGCGAGCCATTCCCGTGACGTCACCTCTTGGGGTCGCTGGTGCTGCGGCCTTCTCATGCAATACCCTCTAGAGATGCACCCCGCGCAGGTCGACACAACACCTCTCTTTTCACCTTTTGCAGAAGAAGACCCAGGCGTAACCCGCCTCAGGGTAGGGCATCACTCACGAGAACTTCCTCAGAGTCATTCAGCTAGTCCTGAGGAGGGCCCATATACACCTTGGTTGTCCTACCGTGCAAGCCACGTGTCAGGACGGGGCTGTACAAGCCCCAGAGTCTCTCCCGGTGGGAGGCTCCCTCCCACGGTCCAGTGGAAGTACCATGCTCCACGCTGGCAGAACCAACCGAGGAGCAGTTATGCCCATGAACTAGTGGAAGCACCAAGCTCCATGCTGGCCGCTACGACCGAGGCGCGGTTATGCCCACACTCCGCGCAAGTGTGGTAGCTCTATGCTCTGCACTAGTTATAAACAACTGAGGGCAGCCCCCAGTGGTCGCACCAACCTCAAGGCTCTTTTCATCTCACGACGCTCACAGCTTCTCCTTGGATGGGTGTCGCGAGGGGGGCTAGGCACGGGGGCTATGCTCAGGTCATGCCTGGCAGACGTCACCCTACCAGGTGCCCAGACACCTGGCCTTCTCGCACCCCCATCCCAGGCGAAGGCTCGTGATCAAGGTATGGTGCTTGTTCTCCCTCATGAGAGCCGTTCATACGTCAAAGGGGACCCCTGGGCATCGCGACCCAGGGGCCTCACTAGCCACGTAGCCCCTCATCCCTTGAGTCTAGTTATGACGATAACCCCGGTCACCCGGAGGGCTCAATGGCGATCGAGGTATGCGCGGGATTGGACCCTGCCAACGCGGAACGCAAACGGGATTGCTTGAATCTCATGGGGGGCCCCTGGGCATCGCGACCCAGGGGCCTCACTAGCCACGTAGCCTCTCATCCCTTGAGTCTAGTTATTACGATAACCCCGGTCAACCGGAGGGCTCAATGGCGATCGAGGTATGCGTGGGGTTGGGCCCTGCCGACGGAGAGCACCTAAGCAAACATGAAAGGAAGCGAGCACGGAAATCATCTAGTTATTACAATAATACCAAGTTTTTCAAATTCAAACAAAGTTCTTACGCCTCCCCGAGGCTCCCGCACTTCTCTCTCTGGACAGGAGCGGATCAGGCATCACCAAGCGCATCATCACCGGTCCCCACCTCTTCGGCTACGGTAGCAGTGCGGTTGAGGAACGCCTCCACCAGCTCCGTGACTTGCGCTCCCAGGGCCTCGGCAGCTGCGCCCTTTATGATCGGTGGCCTGGGAGCGACTGCTGCCACCTCCTCTTGAAGACGGCCCGGGCACAGAACCTCGCCCCAAGGGAAAAGTGACAAAAAATCAAGTGCCACCGCCACCTGACCACAGGGGATCGCTAAGATAAGTTTTCAACGTCGCATCTACTCGCGTACCTACACCTCCACCCACTGTAATCACAAATCCGCTGGGGCATGAAAGCCCTTCCCAACAGCCTTTTGGACGATTGCCTGCACGCCAAGAGGGACTTCCCGAGCATCGTGCCTCGGGGGCTCCTATCGGACCTTGGGTCACTCACCTCTTGGCCTTGACCACGACATCGCGACCTGGCATGCCAGCGTAGGATGAGGCTTGTCTGGGGACTGGGTCTCGCAGGCGTAGGGCCCTAAACTACCGCGGGGACAAAAGGAAGGGAAAGTCATGCTCCAGCAGAGGGTCTCATAAGGAACAGAAGTTTATAACGCCAGATAATAGCAAAAGTATTACAAGGATTTACACGCCCTCATTGGGCCGTCCATGGTGTCCCGTAGGGACCAAGCTAAGAGGGTCGCTCTCGAGGAATACGGCTTGAACTCCTTCAACAATGATGGCACCAGGAGGACACTGCTTCCTTCCGGCAATAGGAGCGGCGACTTGGCGGCCCGTAGCTCTCGTCGGAGCTCGAGGCTGTCTCAGGGGTAGCGTAGCTGCTACCAGAGGAGTCGGAGGCGCAACCGATGGTGAGTGCCTCGCCCCCGGCCTGGCTGCCCTGATAGCATGGGGAATGGTCGTAGGCGAGCCCGTCCCCCGCGCCACAGATAGCTGGCAGCCGTCCGCCCTAAAGACCTTGAAGGTCATCGTGCCCATCTTGTCCAGTGTGAAATGAAGGATGTGCCTCCCGGCGGGGGCATAGGCGCGACGCACCACACCCCAACCTCAGGTTATGAAGACCTGGCCAGAGGAGATCACCTCCACGCCGGCATACGAGGAGGGAAGGTGGCAGCCCTCGTACCTCAGCTGCATCGTCACTCGGCCGCGAGCCAGGAGCACCTCCTTTAGGAATGGAGGAAGGAGGATCCAGGAATGCGGAGGGGCCCCCGCCCATACGACGAACTCGCAGGCATCATCCTCACTATGGGACGGCAACAGGGCGCGAGGAGTCACCCGCCTCTTTGGGCGGCTGATTGCACCACGCCTGTCGACGTCCTCGCTTCGTCCGCCTATCGTCGGAGCACCTAAAGGAAGCGGAAACCCTGGCGGCGCCCGCGTGCACCATGTGCGGGCATCCGCCGGCCTCAGGGATGCTCTTGGAGAATCACGGCGCCTCTTCTTCGGGGGGAGCCGCTCAGGCTCCACCATCGGGCTCTTCCATTTCTCCGCGGTCGAGAACCTACGTATCGGCGCCTTGGAAGCCCTCCGGGAAGTGGGAGGAGCAGGGATTGATCTACAACAGTCAAGTGAGAGGCGTGGTGCCTCACCCCCTGTTTATAGGCCAAGAAGATAAATCGTTGGCCACTCACGCGCGGTCATAATGGCCCCGCCGCCCACGCTAAGGAGTTGTCAAGTCGCACGGTTGCCGAGACTGCACGAGAAGTAGAGCCGCCCACGTTCCACCCAACTGTCATGCGCCAGCATGGCCCGCAGCCTTTTTGGGGCCTGCGGCGCTTCGTCCTCGGCTAAGGCTTTGCCCCGAAGCCAACTCCGCACGCGCCATGGGCGTTGGGGCTACTGTCGGCGTCTTGGGAACCAGGGTACCCGGACTTGCCTGACTGCGGGCAGCGACGCGCTCCCACCACGGCCTGGTACGGCCCAGCTGATCGACCAACTGCCAAGACCCTCGCGATGGGGCTAAGCCTCGCGAGGAGAACAATGTCAAGACCCCCTCAAGAGCGGACTCGGCAAGGTGCTCCGGAGGGGCGGAGAATCCAAGGCCAAGCCTACCTCAGGAGGAGGTAGTGACGTAAGCAGTGACGCACCGCGCCAGCGGGTGCCAGCGCCCGCCAACGGCGTAGTTGCCGTTTCGGTGCAAAGGACGCAGCGCAGATGCAGGTTCCCGAGGAGCGGGACAAAGGTTTCCCCTTTGGTGCAACAAGACTGAAGACCGCAAGGACGACAGGGAGGATGTCACCGCCGAGCCCACCACAACATCACCGCCTGATCCTTTTGCAGGCGAAGACTGCTTTTGTCAGGGTAGGAACGTCCTTGTGTTCCTCCTCAAAAATGGCCGTTGTGGGATACCTTCCCGCCTAAACATTTCGGTGGAAGAGGACCCTGGCCTCCTATATAAGTATCTAGGATCCTCATCACTGGGGGACAAGTGAGGCCAAGTCCATTCAAGTGGAGCAGATCCATAAAATCTGCCACCACGCAAAGGAGCAAGAACACTTGCCTCCTAACCCTCCTGAGCTCGCCTCCTGAGCTCAGGAATCGCTGTACTAGTTCATATTCCAGCCCTCCTAAGACCAATCCACTAAAGTAGGAACTAGGGTTTTACACCACAAGGTGGCCTGAACCTGGGTAAACTCTTGCGTGTTTCACTTGTTGTTTTCTTTAATCTCTTCACTTGGCCAGGGCGAGACACTAGGAAGACGCGAGTGGGAGAGATCTTTGTTCACGCCCCTGTGTTCAAACTTCTTGGGTTTTGCGGAGCCTGTAATCCGACAACGATGCCTGTAGGCAGCATGGATCCGCCCTTCGGGGTCCCCGCACCGCCCGTGGACGACACGGTTCCATTCTTGGACCCTGTGGCGCGTGACTCGTCGTCTTGGGCGCGAATGACGCCGCTCGCCTGGCTTCGCTTGCCGGAGTATCGTGGACGCTTGCGAGCCACACCTTCGCCACCATCTGCGACTACCCCGTTGCCCGTGCGCACTGGCACGGGCAGATCGGCTCCAGACGAATCAATCGTCGTGATCCCCTTCTTCTTGGGATCCATGGTGATCGAGGAAACGACGCTCTAACCGATAGATCGGGTTTGCAGAACTCGTCTACCCCTACCTGGCGCGCTAAAGATGTTAGGGCAGAACGACACCTACGGGGTCACGTGGGTCCCTTCTACAGTTTGGCAGGGAAGAGGGGTAGAGCAAAGAGCCGATTTAACGATCAACACAGTGGATTTTTACCCAGGTTTGGGCCGCTGAGAAGCGTAAAACCCTAGTCCTGCTTGAGTGTATATTTTGTGTTCTTGAGCTTCGGCTTGCTACTATGCATGCAAGCTGGGCTGAGAAGTTCAAAAGATCGAATCCTCCTCCAGTACACCGTGGGCCTCCTTTTATATGTCCAAGGGGCTTCCACAGTGGCATGCAAGAGGTGTAAAGTAACTACATCGTTTATATTTATCATCGGCGTCTTAGGACAAACGCATTAAATGCGTTGCTTACGTGCCCCTCGGCTTTATCACGGATGGGAGTGGAACCCGTCCCGTTTGTTGCCACCCTGCTATGTCTCGACACATGTCTATGCCGATGAGGCAAGTAGTGCCAAGTTGGCTGGCCAGCTACAGCGCTGGAGAGGTGGCAGGATCTTTGCGAAGATCTGCATGCCACCACGCAGGCGCTTGCTAGGCTGGCAGGCCGGCTATTGTGCTGGAGTGGTGACGGGGTGGCGGAGCCTTGCCGCGGTCTTCCCGACATCCCCGACAAGGATCTTGCCGGGGCCTCACAGATGTCTCCGGTAAGGATCTTGCTAGGTACCTCGTCTTCTGGCCTTCACAAAGATCTGCATGCCACTACACACGCGCCCCTGGATCTTGGTCTTGACCTTGTCGATGGCTTTAGAGCTCTTAACCCTGAGGGTGGTGCTCTCGTTAGTACTCGGCAGGTTGCTCGGCAAGGATCTTGCCGAGGTCTCGCAAGCCATCCCGGCAAGGATCTTGCCAGGGGTCCAGCTCGTCCTCTGCTCTCTTTCTTGGTTGCTCCTCTTAACCTTGCACATGTCCTTGATTGTCCCCGTCAGGCCTTGCCGCGGGTGTGGCTACGACCGCCCGTGCACAAGTATAAAGGACCCAAACTTTAGTACACCGACAAATAGTAAAAATCTTACCATCTTTACTAAATAGATGTGACAGTAGTTCAATACGCATGCTAGTGGTCACACGTTTTGAGTACTAATATTTTGATGTTCAGGAAAATAATTTGTCTTGACAGTATCGAGATACTCAAGCCATGAAACAAAATGACTTATGTCCTCGCAATTTAGTTCAGCCCTGTGACAGTAGTAAGTCATGTCTACCAAGCGTCGGATATGTTTGCTTGAATGGAAATAAGTTGTCAACTATTTTTTAATAAAGAATATCCAAGACGTAAATATGGTTGAGAAACTCACATAATGGTAGAACTGGAGGCGTCTGAACATCGACACTGATGTCGATATTACCTTCAATTTCTTCGTCTGGACGAATATCAAAGGTGATAAGCATACCAGGCTCAAATGCATAAGCCTTGCATAGAGCTCTCCAATTTTTGCATTCAAAATAGGAGTAGGTGTCTACATTGTATAATAATACGGCAAAAGAATAACCATGCTTGGTCCTCAATTGAACTCTCTTTACCTCCATAGTTTCCATAGTACTGAAACCAACCTTATCCAAGACATGCATTCTTGCATGGTACGGGATACGCTAGTAAAAATAGTAAATAAAATAAAATTATAAGTTGAAGCAAAAGAAGCAGAAGTCATGCTTGATTACGAAAAAAGACTTGTCATTGTGACTTACTGTATCCGCTTCGAAGGTCTCATCCATCTTGATGCTGAAGCGCCTACGAACAACTAGGTGAGGCATGTCGCACATGACGCGCTCGTCTTTGCAGTATTCCCACATACCGAATTCCTTTTCGTCGTCAGACATTTCCTACGTTCATAGTTGAAACAATTAAAAATCGATCAAAGGAAACTACCAGGAAACTTAACACACAGATCACTATTACTCAATATGCAACGGTATGACTTTAGGTCTGTCGAGTCTTCCTTCCTAAACTCTCATCTCAGGTATATGGTGGGCACTCCCTCTATGATATTGCGACCGTCGGTGATGGTCGCTACTCCTCCTTCCCCTAGTGCATAACAATGGTCTAGCACAAGGAGAAGAAGGAGTTGCGACCCCCACCACAATAGTCATCATTCTTCTTCTCTCATATATGGTGGAGACTCTCCCTCACCGATTTTTTGACTGTAATGTATGGAGCCCCGACAGACTTAAAGTCAATTCAAAATGTCGTTTAATTCTCTTTCTAGCAAATCCGGGGCACTCAATATTTCCTACATATTCTAGCACAAGTCATGCTTAAATTCATGGAAAAATCAGGCATGACCTTTGCCAAAATAGGACATATCAAGCGCCTGAAATTTGCCGGAACGGAAATGAATCAACACTCCGGCAAAACATAGGCCACTTGGATTTTCCCTGCGATACAAAGATGTCCCTTCTCTCATATATCATAATCAATTATATCATAAGCATTCGCACCCGAACATTTCAATATATCTTATTACCCGAACATTTCACTTGGTGTAGAGAAGGAGGTGGTGGACTTTTATCTCACCGACTCGAGTGCAGAGGAAGTAGAGGTAGCTCGAATGACGATCACTCCAAGGAGACACAACTCTACAAAGCCTGCATATTCCAATTTGAGCATTCAATAAGCAAAACCAAATCATAAAATAAATAAGTATTCAAATTAGCATGCATTCAATAAGCAAAACTAAATCATCTCGTGGGTTCGTACATCGTGAAATATTATCACTAATACATCTGGAATAGTATCATACATATAACATCACTAATACAGCTAAAACCCTAGCGAACGACAGGTATCATTGCGGGCGGTGGACACCCAAAGAGAAGGAACCATCACAGGATCATAGCTCCAGTGAGATCCCTGAAGAACCTCCTAGGTATTGGACAACCTACCCTCCAACGCAACCATGTAGCGACGGACGTGCTCGTCCTCCTCGCTGACACGATGACATACCACCTCCACAGGGTCCTCAAGCCTCTGCACCGTCACTGGCCGACGCGACCACCACCAAAGATGGTTCGGGTCAACAATGGACTGACTCCTCACCAAGTTGCGCCCCACGGAAGGTAGCACCTCCCAGTACCAGCTCGGCGGAGCCCAGTCCTGGTCATGGCCCCTCTGATCAAGCAGGTGTCCTCCGCCGAGTCAACGACTAGGATGCGGGATAGGCATCATCGACGTCGATGCCGGAATAATTGCTTTAACAAAAAAACAAATGTGAGATGTTCAAAATATGCATGTCCACTTCAAAATGAATCAACATAGAATATTATTAAATACACCTAAAAATAAACTAGTTATATAGTAAAATTTATATTAGACTAGTTCTATTAATTCAACTAGTTCAACTAAGCACTTCCTATAAATAAAAATAATCTAGTTCTTACTAAAAATAAACTAGTTCAACTTGTTCTATTAATTTTCTTACTAATTCTATTAAACACTTACTTAAATAGTAAAAAAATACATTACACAATAGTGAAAAAACTATAGTAAAAACAAAAACAAAGTAGAGATGGAGGGAGGAGGGGGTAGGGAGGAGGAGGAGGGAGGAGAGAGGAGGAGGGGGAGGAGGCCGGTGGGAT
>LR738710.1:468257799-468349185 GCA_902687465.1 Secale cereale | reverse complement strand
GAGGGACGAGGGGGAGGCCAGAGGAGGGGGTGGCCGGAGGAGGAGGGAGGAGGGCGTGGTGGGAGGAGGAGGGAGGGGACGAGGGAGGATGGAGGAGGAGGGATGGAGGGAGTACCTCCGTGGAGGAGGAGTGCGGCGGCGGCGGCCGATGAAGGGGCGTGCGGGGGAGAGAGTAAGTGAGAGGGAGCGTCAGAGGGTCGGCCGCGTGGGGAGGATAAGGTAGGGTTAGTAGTAGCGTGGGTTCGGGAAAGGCGCTGCTGCTACGGAGCATAGCAGTAGCGCTGGTTACATATACGCGCTACTGCTAAGTGGGGCTAGCCATTTTCGCCCAGTTCAAACTTAGCAGCTATGTGTTCTGCTAGTATGCGCTACTGCTAATGTGATAGCAGTAGCGCGGTTTATTTACACGCGTTACTACTAAGTAGCAGTAGCGCATGATTTTGTCCAACGATACTCCTAAGATGATGTGTATAAGGTTTTCCCTAGTAGTGTCTTGTGCGTGTTAGGGTGAGGATGGTCTGAATGATCCCTCCCCTCTATGGTGGTGGCTAGGCTATCAGTATAGTGGCCTTGGTCCTCTTCCCCCAAGATGAAGGCGGGAAGGGATCCCACAATGGGCAAATTCAAAGGGAGACAACTAGTACATCTTATCCTGACGAAAGGTGGTCTTCGCCTGCAAAGATTCTGGCCATGATGCCATGGTGGGCTCGATGATGACCTTCGTCCTGTCATCCTGGCGATCCAGGTCTTGTTACATGGAAATGGTAACCTTTGGCTGCTTCCTCGGGACTTCGCGCCTACACTTGCCTCTTTACAACCAAAGAGGAAACCTGTCGTACTGCGCCCGCTGGTGCCCGCCTGGCCTCGGTCGACATGGCTTGCGTGATCTGAACCTCACGAGGTGGATATTTGCATAGAACTCTCCGCTCCTCACGAGCCAGCCAAGGAAGGCCGCAACCTCTGGAGGTCTTTTCAACGGCCGCCTCGTGTGGCTTGGTGCCTCACGAGGGTCTTGCGTGTTGATGCTGAAGATGTGACGTACGAGGCTGGTGATGGATCCACGCTGTGGGCCGCAGGTAGGCAAGTCTGGGTACCCTGGTTCCCAGAACGCCAATAGTAGCCCCCGGGCACAAGGCACGTGTCGGCGTTCTGGGAACTAGGGTACACAGACTTGCCTGCCTACGGCCCACGACGTGGATCCATCACCGGCCTGGTACGGCCCATTTCATCATCGACATGCAAGACCCTCGCGAGGGGCCAAGCCTCGCGAGGCGGACAACGCCAAGCCTCCGAAGGGAGTTACCACTCTACGATGGCTCCTGAGGAGAGGAGATTTCTATGTAAGCCCCACCTCGTGAGGTTCGGATGATGCAAGCCATGATGACCAAGGACATGCGGGCGCCAGCGGGCGCAGTACAACAGGTTTCCTCATTGGTGCTAAAGAGGCAAGCACATGCGCAGAGTCCCGAGGAATCAGCCAAAGGTTTCCATTTCCATGCAATAATACCAAGATTGCCAGGATGACAGGACGAAGGTCATCCCCGAGCACACCATGGCGTCACGACCAAAAGCTTTGCATGCGAAGACCACCTTTTGTCTAGATAAGATGTACTAGCTGTCTCTCTTCGAATTTGGCCATTGTGGGATCCCTTCCCGCCTCCGTTTTGGGGAAGAGGACCAAGGTCACTATAAATATAGCCTATCCACCACCATAGAGGAGACAGATCATTCAGACCACCCTCACCCACACACAAGCAAGAACACACCTCCTGAGGTTATTCCTCCACTGTACTAGAAGTTTAGGTCAATAACTGCCAGAAGTTCACGTACTACATGGTGTGTGTTTCGTATGAAAAAATGAATGAAAAAGCAACGGCTAAATTTTTTGTTGCTAGAAGTTCAAGTGCTCGGCCCGAGTAAGAAAAATTCTTGCGAGAGAGGTTGAACAAAAATACATGACATAACTTCTAGGTGAAAAATACGGGAAGTTCAACTACTACACGGAATGTGTTTCACATAAGAATATAAGAATACAAAATTAAAATCTTAAAAGTTTTGTTGCAAGAAGTTCGCGTGCTCCTCCTAGCATAGTTCAAAATTCATGTGCAAGACGTGCGTCATTCATTTACATGTTGAAAAATGGTAAAAAAAAATAACATTGCCATTTTAAAAACTGCTCTCAAACGGCAACAAATTTGTAACACATGTCTACATGAAAAACTTGCTACTATTCATAAGCTTTCCAATGGTATACCATGTGCTATTTTTTGATGTACAGTTTAAATTTTTCATGTATACCGTTTAAAAGACGTTTTTATGTATTAATAAATTTCTTTTGAACCATCGCGAGTATGAAAACTTATCAACACGAGAAAGTTGCACGTTTTCAACAGCTTTCCATCGGTATATCATTTGCTCAATTCCGGTAATTGGTTTGGGAGTTACAGGAAAAAAAAAGCATGTCAAAAACTGAGTGAAGTTCAAATAGACATGCCCCAGAAGTTCAACTACTTCAGAGTGCATTTCCTTTCCCGTTGAAGGCAGAAATCATGATCACTCATTTTCTAAATTACTTGAAAACGGCTGGGAATTAGAGAAAACTTTACATACAAAAAAGTTTCACATTTTTGACAGCTATCCAAAGGTATATTATTTGACCCATTCCGACAAAGTTTGCAAAAATTACAGCGAAAAACATTATTTTTTCATTTTCAAAATTGACCTAAAACCGTAAGGAATTGGAAGAAAAATTATACACCAAAAAGGTTCAAATTTCTTCAATATTTCCAATGCCATATCATTTGCTCCATTCTGACATATGGTTAAAAAATTAACTCGAAAATACGAACTCGATGGAACTTGGACGGTTTTCTAAATTACTCTTAAACCGTTCAACATTAGAAAAAACTTTGTACATGAAAAAGAAGTGCATTTTCATAAGCTTTCCAACACCATCTCATTTGCCTCAATTGGATTAGCTGTTTAGAAATGGCATCGCAAATACTAACTTGGTTGTTCGGTTTGCAAATTTACAATTTTTCAAATTACACTTTAACCATAAGGAACTAGAGAAAACTTTCTACATGTGGAAGGAGCGGATTTGCAATAGCTTTCCAGCGACATATTATTTGCCTCATTCTGATAAACGGTTTAGAAAATATGATTCACGTTTTTTGCATGAAGACAAAACGGTTTTCAAAACTGCTCTTAAACCACTTAGATTTTGCCAGGAATTTAACTTGGTTCATGATACTCGTGTTCATAGCTTTCCAATGGTATATCAGAAGCCTCATTTGGGCAATGTTATATATATAAACACTATTCATATCATGGGATCAGAATGGTATTGTGCTAACTACCTGACATGTCCGAGCGGTGGTAGTTGAACTTCCCCGAGTGCTAGGTTGAACTTTTAGGAACATTGTCTTAATGGGGTTTGCGGTATACCATTGGAAAGCTGTGTACACGAGTACCATGATCTAAGTCAAAATTTTGGCAAAATCTAAGTGGTTTAAGAGTAGTTTTGAAAACCATTTTTTCTTCATACAAAAAACATGAATCATATTTTTGATCCCATTTCTAAACCGTTTATTAGAATGAGGCAAATAATATGGCGTTGGAAAGCTACTGCAAATGTGCTCCTTCCACATGTAGAAAGTTTTCTCTAATTCCCTATGGTTAAAGAGTAATTTGTAAAATCATAGAATTTTGCAAACCGAACACCCGAGTTTGTAATTTTTATGCCATTTCTAAACAGCTAATCCAATTGAGGCAAAATATATGGTGTTGGAAAGCTTATGCAAATGCTCTTCTTTTTGGTATAGAAAGTTTTTTCTAATTTTGAACAGTTTAAGAGTAATTTAGAAAACGAACAAAGTTCCTCGAGTTTGTATTTTTGAGTTATTTTTTCAGTGGTTTGTCGGAATGCAGCAAATGATATGGCGTTGGAAATCTTGAACAAACGTGAATGTTTTGTGTGTAGACTGTTTCTACCAAATCTTTACGATTTTTAGTCAATCTAAAAAATGGTTAAAAAAACCATACCTTTGACTTGAATGGTACAGTTGGTATTGCACACAATTTTTCTTTCGGCTGATTTCATTGGTACTGCTGTGAGGATTGCACACTTATGTAGACTTGGTGCTGATAATCAAGCCAATATATCATTTGGATTCCGGCCAAATATTCCCAATGCAATGCAGTTGGATGAGAATTCCATAATGTTTAGCTGAGCTTCCAAATATTTGAACTCCTCACTGATTCTTCGGGTCCGGTGTTGGTTGATGAGCAACTTTAATCAGTAGAAAATAAGGTAACACCGAGGGCCCAAAGAAATAAGCAAAAGAACAAATGAAAGAAAAGCACACAAGGCATACAAACAATATCATATTCAAGCAAAACCAAACATTACTGCTACTTACAACAATAATATCCATGCATACTTAGGCCCACCAACCTCGCGGAAACTCCGGTATTGCGATCTATTTTGCTGTGGCGGTGTGCACGAAATTGAATCCACGTGTGGAAAGGAGTTGGTGTAATCAAAATACACCAAGCACTAGCTTAACACCGGTTGCACCTGAATGGGATTATGAGGTGAGCACGAACTTGGTGATCATGTAGGAAAACACGGAGGTTACGACCACATCATCATCAAGCGGAGGACGAAAATGGTACACGTCCAAAGAATGGGTGATAGAGTAGGTCAACTGTGAGAAACATGGCTCCCTGGCATTTCCCTTTTTTGATTACAAAGATCATATATGGTTGCCAACGCGGCGAGAGGGACGGCAAGATCCGGGATAGAAACATGTCTATCACCAAAATGATAGGGGTGGATGGCGGAAAGATATCAATGCGATACTTGAGCACAAATCCCGCAGATGGTGTCTGGCTCACTAGGTACCTTGGCATCACTCCATTGGGATAGAGATAGCACCGAACACCGAAAAGTAGGTATGCAAAACTAAAGGGTGCAGGTAGTGAAATGAAACCGATGCCACCTACACTCACGAGGTCAACCGTTAGCGGCGAACTAACAAGTCTATATGCATGATATGAGACAAACAAATGCATAAATCAAATGCAATAAACCAAATAGACTCTATACTGCCGCATTCTAACACTCGCGCGGACTAGGGCGTCCTACAGCCAAACCTGTTCTAATACCAAGCCTTGTGACACCCAACCTCACACAGAATGGAACACTCCGTATTCCAGTCCAGATATCAAGTCTTCTGGAATACAACACTGCTTAGCATAGAACAAATAAGCTCTTTCTTACAGATGATATGAATACAATGGGCCTGATATAACAGGGAATTACATCGGCACAGGAACACTACGCTTGCTCAGACTGCTCTATGCTAGCAGTAGCTCAACTTGAAGCAATGGAATAACTTCTAGCAGCGGAACAATGATGACAGCGATGGACTCCACTCCGCATGGACTCTGGCCGAAACGCGCATCCTAGCTCGCAAACTCGGGATCCTCGACAAGCCAGTAGTCATGACATGACCTGCAAAATGGCATGACATGCCGAGTGAGTACTTTGAATGTACTCGCAAGCTCACAACAACCAAAAGCAATCAAGACAAGCAACATCATGGTTTTTACAAGTTAAGCAATGACGAGCATGATACCACTAGAACAATATAGTCATGGCATGAACATGTTGAACAAAACACATCTAGAATCATATGAAATAAACATGGAAATGTTACTCATGATATGGACATGCAGCATATTTAAACTATCACGATTCAACTTACTCTGTTCGGGGTTACCTTGTAACCACCACTTGTACCACTTACCATTGCGGGCATCACACGATCAACTCAGGACCGACCAAGCTTTTTATTAACAACTTGGCATTTACAATACCGTAGTGACCACAAGACCACAAGGAGCTTGATCTTTACCCGGGATCATCACATGACACCATAAACATCAACCAGCTTCGGTATCCACGATACCACTGTGATCCTCTCACGATCACTTAAAGATCAACCAACTTCTTTCATCATTGAACAAGGTTTTTTATTAACCAGGTTATTATTACTGTTGACCCATAGTGTGACCTACTACGAACTGGGCCCATATCCGCGGGCATGGCTATCGATAGATTATACACTATGCAAAGGTTAGTACACTGTACCCACACTACGGAACCCAAGGCCTCGTGCTTCCATTCAAGTGGACCAACGGCGTTCCGACAAAACCTATCTACCGCGTGACACTCTCCTGGCCACTCCAACAAACTCCCCTTTGGGCTAAGTCATGGGTGGCCCCGATGCCACTCCGAACATCCACTTGTACACGTCGATGTTATACAAACGGTTTTTAACCCTTTCCACGACGGTGTTTGGAACCGTTGCCAAGTGAGTGACTGCGATAGGGGGGTCCTTCCCACACGACCCATAAACCATTGTGGATATGCCCTCCTGGCACACACGCTCGGCAAAATGAGTTCGTGTGCGACCGGTGAGCGCTCATATATGGTTATACGTACAGTAGTGCTAAACAATACAATTATACAGACGAAATTGTTTCCAGTCGGAAGTACATCCCACACAGTCAGTTCTCGGTAAACGTTTCCATTCGTATGTACACCCACACAGTCGCTCCAAGAAAAATGTTTCAATTCGCAGGTACATCACACACAATTTTCCCCGTTAAATCGTTTGTGATAGCGTTGCCATTGCACACGATATTAACAATTTTATCGTTTGCGTTATTGAATGCATCACACATGATGTCTAGAAGAAACGATGTGGCAAAGGCTGTCCATCACACATAGTTTTTATGTGGTAAACGTTTGCTACTGGTGGCCTAACGCAAATAGTTTTCAAGAGGATGACGTGTGTGATTGTGTGTGCAGTGGAGATTGATCGCACCCGTAGTGGATCCTAGAAACGTGTCTAATCTCCATGTGTATCTCAGACGTTTCGCTTTCGCAAACCGTGTGCAGTCTAGTCCCCAATTAATCCCTAAAATCACATGTTTATTACAAATATAGGTTAAACCACGAATGCATAAGTCGATGCACATGTACATATACTGAAGAACTACAGAAGCACCATGTAAAGAATGATGAACCACAGTTGTACTAAAGACTGTAAAGAAAGATGCAAAATACCTTCTGGTTGCTGGAGAAAGTGAAGCGGAATACCCATATTGTGCCCTCCTCCATGCGTAATGCGCGCATGACTCTAGACCAACCCCTTATGATGGCTGCTCATCCATCCTTCATTGTCTTCATTACGACTTCTCGATGCTCATTCTAGACTCAATGAAATACTTTAACCTTCATTGTGTGTCCACCAATCATGTACTTTGCAAGGTAATCTTGAGTGAACTGCTTCAAGAACCACTGCGAACGAAAAAGATTCAGATATTGTTGTCTAACAACTCATTATGGGCAGTAAAAAGAGAAGGCTGCAGAGTTTGTAGTTACTATCCTATAGCTCACTGCTGTGTTGGATAGTGCATAAATAAATAATTTGCTTGTCGTCGTTCATATCTTTTTGCTAATAATCCTATCAGTTTCCTCACGTGATGCTTGTTCAAGAATATCTCATTGCCCCATACGCAAAAAGGGTCAATGCGTGGATCCTTGCCAAGGTCATATGTACCTAGTAGCAATAAGTCAATATTAGAAGCTAACAAGTGTACATGCCTGGATCTATATGCACCACAATATGGAATGACGGGGGGAGTACAGGTCGAGGGATGAAGCTAACCTCGGTGGAAAATGGTGGCCACTCCCGTTATTGTCCTGCATAAGTAGTGGAAATGCATGATAAGTACAACAACCTTAACATCATATAAATATAGCAAAGGTAAACAACATCATATACATATGATAGCTTGAATGTGTTAGTTTTAGCATGATGTTAAAGCAGATATAAAATGGAAGGCGGTGTTACCGAAAGCAGGCTTAACAGCCATCAGATATTGCAATTGAAACTGGTATTGTTGAAAATGAATAAAACATAGGTAATGCTTAAACATCACACTCGATAAATGTGTAAAATTGAAATTAAGGGCATGTGTTAACTACACCAGGCATAACTGGATCCAAATATAGCCGCTCAAACTGGTATTGATGCAGTCGAGCATCACAGTTCCGACTTGCACATAATGAACAACACATTGTGTATGAATAAAATAAACAAGGCATAAATGATCAGTATAGCAACCAAACATAGCCGTCAAAAACTGGACAGAGTCTCACTTCAACCAACCTAACAAGCAAATACATATAAACATGGCATATGCTTGAAAACTGGATAAATGCTCACTGCAACCAACCTAACAAGCAAATACAGATAAACAAGGCATCTGCTTGAAAATTGGACAAATGCTAAAAAAAGCAACATAACAACCAAATACAGATAAACAAGGCATCTGCTTGATAACAGGACAAATGCTCACTGCAACCAAACTAAGAACCAAATACATATAAACAAGGCATCTTCTCAATTACTGGAAAATTGCTCACTGCCACCAACCGAACAACCAAATGCACATAAACAAGGCATCTACTCACTATGAACAACCAAATATAGCCATTCGTGAAACTGAAGTGCAAAATTTATACTTAAACATCACATAGCCCTATTGAACAATACATTTTTGCATAACTGAAATAATTAAACATGGCACAGTTGAAGCATGGCATGGCAAATGCTACTACAACAAAGAGTACGGGTTGGCTAGCTAGAAAAGGTAAAATTTGATGATAGGATGTTGCCTCGCATTACATGGACGGGATCCTTCTAGTTGGAAGATCATAGACCCATGGCGCGCTCTTTGATGTCACAGATGGGCTGTTTCACCTTGGAAGAACCTTTGTGGGTGCCCACCTCGTGGTCGTGGTCGATGAGATATGACTTGGCAATTAAGGATCCCAAGCTGGTGTCGTAGAACGTGTCCTTCAGAAATTACAAAATGGGATCGATGGCGTATAAGGGTCGCAAATCCTTGACCGCTTGGCGAAGGAGATCAGCGGCAGGGCTGTCGAAGAGATCAACAACGGTTGAACAAGAGGGGGTGGGGATGGAACACTTAACCTGTGACATGGCCCGCGTGAAGCCGTCGCTGTCGACAAGCTTGATGTTGTAGCTAGCTTTCCCAAGATACAGTAATACGCTAGCCCGCTGACATGAAGCGTTCGGCATGGCAACGTAGTCAACGTCTTCACTGGCTTCCGCGGTGACGTGTTGCTCCGGGATCAACAAGTCGGGGTGAACGGCGGCCACCTCGCCAACATCTGTCGGAGATGCCATGATAAACCTCTTCTTGGACGAACGCTGTCGGGCTCCCTGGGATACTTGGTCGAGCTTAGGTAGCGAAATTCTGGAGCAGGGGATGTGGATCTGGCGGGGAGGGACACTGTAGGCCTCGTCTAAAAACTCGGGGAAGTGGGACGACGGTATGGGAATCGCTGGGTAACCTGAATTTTATTATCTAAGCTAGGAGGAATGGGCAGACCGAAGTGGATTTGCAGCGGCGCCGGCGGCGGTCGTGAACTAGGGTTCGAGGGGGGAGGGGGCTGGGTTGGGGGGCTGTGGAGGGGGATGTTTGAGGATACGCCACGGCTACTGAAATTTTTAGTCATGGTGGGTGGAGATGGTGGTGGACGAGGGATTTCACGACAAGGACGGTGCTGAAGGAGTGTGGGCGACGGTTGAAGTACGGTTGCATATCTCTCAAACTTGCGAAGGTGGTGATTTTACAACGCACTTGCATAGTCTACAAATTACAAAACAAATATCCCAAGGTTTATGTAATCGCCATGACACGGTCATTATAGAGATAAATGAAGCTTGAGAGATATGCAACTTCCCACCGAGTCACCCATCCTTGGACTACTCCAGCGCGAGCATGCTTAACTTCTGCGTTCTATTCGACTTGGCTAGCGGATGAGAAGCAACCCCTTGCAGATAGGAATTGCCTCCTTGCCTTTAAGGTGTTTCACACTGGTCACCCTATGAGACCTACTCCCTCCTATCACGCACATTTGTGCTTTTAGAAACTATGAGCGATATTTATATGGCCGGTGTGTCGCCGCCTAGCCTTCAATGAGCACTGACACGGGTAGGGGGAAAACGATGGGAGAAGAGGCGGGAACCGATGAGAGGAGTGGCGGGAAACGGTTGCCTATTTATAAAACGTAGTAGAGAAGGAAGCGTGAGCTAGCACGACGCATGCACACAGTGCTTACCCATGTACTGCATGTGATGTCGAAAGGGCTGAGGGTTGCCGTTCGATCTGGGAGCATCCACGACGCAGAAGTAGAATCAGTGGGGTCTGGAATCTGGCCAATCAGAACGCACGACTCAGATCGCGCGCGCAGGAGGGGGAGGGGACATCAGCCACGGTTTGTAGGCACACGGCTTTCATGAGTGAACCGTGTGCTATTTGAAAACATTTCGTGAGAAGAATCTTGGTTTTTAAATCCCCGTAAATCCAACACATGGCACATATGTGTAGACGAATTTTTTACATCCATTTTGGCGCAAGTTTTATTACAAGCCTCTGACAAACCGGATATTCTCTCAAAGAAGCCCCGTGGTTCCGATAGGGAAACGTGTCCCCCTTGTGGGCGAAATGTAATCACTACCTCTTTTTGCCTTGTATTTTCTTCTACAAGCAACATGGAACGACAGGATATCCGTGCTGAAATTTAAACTTATTCAGGGTTCGTTTGGCCTTTTTATACACTAATTGAGTTTCCTAGGCATTTAATGTCCAAAATTCAAATCTGAACTCCAAATAATGCTCCGGTTCACCAAAATGGCTAAAAAAATTATGCATGTCCTTGGGTGCATGTTTTGGTCCCATGCCAGGAATGGGAATGAATTACAACCGTACCTGCATCCTGGCTGGTCCTCAAACATTTGCAATCTTGGTTTTTGAATCCCCATAAATCCTAAACTCACCAGAAAGTCATCAAAGGTGGCATGGTGTCACGTCATGGCACATATAGTTCATGGTAAAAACATTGTCCAATTTGGGCCAAGCTTTATTACAAACCTCTAACAAACTGGAGCTTCTCTCAAAGAAGCCTCGTGGTTCCGATAGGGAAATGTGTTCCCCTTATGGGTGAAACATGATCGCTTCCTATTTTCGCCTTGTATTTTCTTCTACATGCAACATGGAATGACATGATATCCGTGCTGAAATTTTAACTTATTCAGGGTCCGTTTGGCCTTTTTATACACTAATTGAGTTTCCTAGGCATTTAATGTCCATTATTCAAATATGAAGTTCAAATACATGCTCCAATTCACAAAAATGGCTAGAAAAATTATACATGTGTATTTTGGTGCATGTTTAGATCCCATGCCAGGAAATGGAATGAATTACAACCGTACCGACGTCCTAGCTCGTCCTCAAACATTTGGAATCTCGGTTTCTAAACCCCCATAAATCCAAAACTCACGAGAAAGTCATCAAAGGTGGCATGGTGCCACATCATTGCACATATATGTCATTGTAAAAACATTGCCAATTTGGGCCAAGCTTTACTACAAACCTATTACAAACCGGAGCCTCTCGGAAGAACCCTCGTGGTTTCGATAGGGAAATGTGTCCCCTTGTGGGCCAAACGATAATCGCTCCCTCTTATAGCCTCTTACTTTCTTCTACACGCAACACAAAACAACATGAGATTCGCGCTGGACTTTGAAATTATTTAGGGTTCATTTGACAATTTTTATTCATTAATTGAGTTTTCTAGGAATTTAATTTTAATAACTCAAACCCGACCTACAAATACATGCTTCAGTGCACCAAAATGGCTAGAAAAAACGTGCATGTGTCCTTGTGTTGCATGTTTAGGTCCCATGGAACAAATGTGAATGAATTCAACCGTCTCGCCATCCTGGCTTGGCCACAAACATTGCAAATCTCGGTTTTTAAATCTATGTAAATCCAAAACTCACAAGGAAATCATGAAACTTGGCATGGTGTCACTACATGGTACATATAGTTGTCCAATTTGGGCGAAGCTATATTAGAAGGCTCTTACAAACTGAAGCTTCCCGCAACCCTCGTGGTTCCGGTAGGCAAACATGCCCCTCTTGTGGGCGAAACGATAATCGTCGCCTCTTCTCGCCTTGAACTTTGTTTTCTACAGGCAACATAGAATAACAGGAGTGTCGTGCTGAAATTTGAAACTGTTCAGGGTTCATTTGGCCATTGTATATATTAATTAAGTTTTCTAGGCATTTACTATAGTCCATAATTCAAATTTGAACTACACGCACATGCTCCAGTGAAGCAAAATGGGTGGGAAATCGTACATGTGTCATTGGGTGCATGTTTAGGTCTAATTTAAGGAATGGGAATGAATTGCAAACTTCTCGTCATCCTGAAACATTGAGAATCTCGGTTTTTAAATACTAGTAAATCAAAAACTCACACAAAAAACATGGAACTTGGCATGGTTTAATGACATGGCACATATATGTTGTGGTAAAAAAATGTCCAGTTTGAGACAAGGCGCACACATTAATAGCCAACGAAATCCTTTTTGAAACAAATAGCTGACACGTTAATATCACAAATGGTTGTATTATATGAACCGTGTCAAAATTTAACCATACGCGATGGCATGCGTGCAGCTGTTTGATTAGATGGGACGAGCTCGAGAAGTTCGACGAGGCGCGTGCGCGCAGTCCGTCACACAGGCTCGATGGGACGCGTGCATCATGTCCACCTCGCAGGCTCTACGGGACACCTGCGAGTAGCAAGGCCACCCATGCTCACCAAGAAGCGAGCTCTTTGACCTCCGTGCACCAGCCGCCGCCCGCCTCACTCACAACTTCTCCATTAATGGGTCAATTAAAGCACTTGTACAGAGGGTGTTTGCTTGTGATCCCATGGCAGCATTTGCTTTGTTCGTGTTTTCAACTTGTATTCCGGCCTAATTTAAATTTTCCACATAGGGCAACGGATAATACGACGACAAATAAAATGGCAACAGATAATACGATGACAAATTTACAATGGCATAGATAATAATTGTCATACACATTCCGGGTAATTTAAAATGCCACATACGACAAAGCCTTAAAGACACGGGGCAAGAGAAGAAGGAAATCCCAGACAAAGATTTGGGTCGCTATTGTCTCTACTCGTCGATGGATTGACGGGCGACAACATCCTCCAGCTCCTTCTTCAATTCCTCACGACTTTGTTTGAAAGCGGCTGCATATTCCTCCACCTCCTACTCGCGCTTGATCCGGAGCTTCCTCAAGTCACCCATCAATTCCTCGATGACCGCTGTCAGCGTCATCCCTGACGCACTGCTCTGCTCATGTAGCATCTTCCAGCCGGAGCCTCCTCCTCCTTCTCGGTGAGCGCTTTGAGGAGCTTCGCATTGTCACCCATGAGTTGCTCGATGAGGCCGGTCGCCTTGTCAACCGAGGCATCTCTAATCTCGAGCAGCTTCATCAAGCCGTTGACCAGCTCTTGCTTCTTAATGAGGCCAGCGAGAATGTCGTCGTCGCCGGCCAAGGACTTTGGCAACGCCAGCTCGTCACGATCGCCAATGTGGCGAGTGCGCTTGTGAGATCCCTCGCATGCACGTGAGAGCTCGTTCGAGGGCTTCGCGGCGCGTCGGGACATCTCTGCCGCAGCTGTCACTTCGCGGCAGGACCTCTCTAGTGCTTCCACGGCCTTGGTCTTTGCTGCCTGGTTATATGTCCACTCGAAACTCCTCCTACTGGTCATGGCAGAACGACTTGACAGGAAAGACCAGTTTTGTGGGTGATGAGGAGAGGAACTATTAAGTAATTTTCGAGTGGGTAGTTTTTATAGCCTGGTGCTAAGTATGAACACATATTAGTTTGATGGGTGTGAACATATTTGCAATTACTTATTGTGTTGTAATCTGCAATGTGACGAGAAACAACGTTAAAATTTATTGATGGTTTTGGACCTACAAAGCCTGCTCAGTTGTTCTGGCTCATCGCAAATAGTTCTTTTGGATCAATCGTATGCCACGCATCGGAAGCCCAAAACGTGGGCCCGCGTTCTCGGATGTACGTGTACGTGTCTGCCCACTATCACACAAGGTCAATATATCACCATCGTGTCCTATGGATGTGCCGTCACACCTCAAATGGGGTGCCAGAAGGCTGACCATGTGGTTGCTCGCTGTTGAGGCGGACGCCGTGCTGTCTGCTCGCGTCCGTCTACGCGTTTTGCTCGCCACTGAGGCGGCGGCATCGCGCTCTGCTCTGGCGTCCCTGCGTGCGCTCTGCTCACCGTTGAGGCAAATTTACAATGGCAACGGTTAATAATTGTCTTACATATTCAGGATAATTTAAAATGCCACATGCGGCAAGGCCCAGAACAGTCACGACCCACATATGCATACAATTATAATAAAATATAGGCTAAAAGGCTGAGATGGCGGCCTTCCGACGACGGTCTTCTCGGACTCCATGACCAGCATAGCACCCTTGCGGCCGTTCACTCCAAGTGTCCTGACCCGCCTCCGCCTACGAAGCTGCTGCCGCTGGGAGGCTCTTGGGGCTACTGGGCCTCTTCTAGAAAAGCTTGACAGGGTGCGATCGCACGCATGATATCTCCGCGGAGCCGCTCCATTTCCATGTCTCTGGCCTGGTAGCAAATTCCGTCCTCAAGATATCATGTTGGCGATGTTCTACTTCGTTGGGGATGTCAACTCCACCAAGGATGCATTCGAGCCTGGCCACCACATCATCGGGATCGATGTTGACACGGCTGGCGCGCGCAATGATGAAGCCGCAGACTGCATGTGTCTTGGCTAAATCGCATATGTCCTCTGCCCATTCCTTGTGGGGCATCAGGCTCTCGATGAGCACTGGTGACGATGGCTATTCCGATGGGTCGTCGATCCTACCGCCGAGCAGCTCTGGATCTTTTGCACGATGGGTGGCAAACTTCTCATCACACCTCCTCTGCAGTATGTTGATTGTGCGCCCAAGGACTGTCACACCGATATCACTGTCGATGGTCCATGGTGCCTGCACCGGCCGAAGCTCTTGCCCCCCGACCTGCTCCGGCTCGTTCTCCTCGCCGAAGATGTAACGCATGTAGGGGTCGACGTCGAAGCTTTGTTCATTGCCTAGCATGCTTGGAATAACTAATGGTAGATGGGTGGGGACTAGATCTACGCAGAGTGACGCGACGGTGCATTGCCGCCTGGGTTATATGCAGCAAGCCATTAGCTGGTGGTGGGAAACAGATGAGGGAAGAGACGTGGATTTTACAGTTCACCCATGTGGAGCGCGGGAAGCATTCGCTGGAGCACGGGAAGACTAAGTGGAGCACACACACAACCCGAATACCATATGTGGTGCCATGTGTTATTTATCACACACGTGTTAACATAAGGAAAAAATGTGTAACTTACTAATCATCGCACACGAGTACTCGCAGATGCATCGTGTGCGATACTCCTAGCCACCGCAAGCAACTAGTTTGCATTTTTCAAAGTTTTCTGTACGAACAGAATCACACACAAACTAACTATAGTAAGGGCATGTGTTATAATTTCTCATCGCAAATAGTTCATCCGAGTGGGTTATTTGTTGCGTATCACACTCATCTTGTTTACAGGAATCATTTGTGTTCTTTTGGCTCATCGCAAACTGTTCATCTATGTGAACGGTATGCCGCATATCACACACATCTTGTTAAGTTGATCCGTTTCTATTCTCTTCAATAATCGAAACAGTTCATCTGAGTGAACCATATGCCGTATATCACACACACCTTGCTCTGGCAGGTCGTTTCTGCTACATTCCCTAATTGCACACAGTTAATCGGAGTGAACTGT
Source organism: Secale cereale (assembly GCA_902687465.1). Classification (NCBI taxonomy): domain Eukaryota; kingdom Viridiplantae; phylum Streptophyta; class Magnoliopsida; order Poales; family Poaceae; genus Secale; species Secale cereale. The sequence goes on along the minus strand of LR738710.1, from coordinate 468,333,347 downwards.
ATGCCGTATATCGCACACATTGATATGGTTGCCCGTTTATGTTGTTGTGACTCATCGCAAACAGTTCTTCTGGATCAACCGTATGCCCCGCATCGCACACGTAACTAAAATCCGAACCGTGTTTGATGTCTCCGCCATCGCAAATGTATTGCATTCTTTTTGACAGTTTTTTACATCCGCGTTAACGATTAATGCATCGCACACAGTTTCATCAATGGGTCTCTGATCATAGTGTCGCGTTAGCAGCATCCTATAGTAGTGATCCAACGGCCACTGTCGTGGCAAAAGAAATCGGTCCCAAATGGGGACATGAGATCTCAATACCAAACACGGGCACACAAGGCTTATGTTCGCCTACCTGATAAGGGTAGCGCGCGCCCATAACCTTCCCTACTTGGAGGCACCGGCGAGAGGCATGACAATAGGCCACATTAGGGCCTTCCCATAAAGGCAAGTGTGGATGCACTGGTTAGTTCAACTCGATGGCACCATGACACATCCAAAACAGGTTCAAGTTCAATTTATGTCGGTTAAACTTGAGTGGTGATGAGCTAAGTCAATAATAAAGAAGCATGATGCAATAACAATGCATAAGAGCATGATATCACTATAAACATTGGATGAGCAACATAACCATCAAGCATATCAAAAACAATAAATCATTAAGGAGATGGCATACTGATGAGCATGACTAGCACAAGTATAATAATAACACTACATAGCATAGCCACTAGCATCAGAAAATATTTACCAGCAAAGAATATAATACTAGCAAGAACTTATGTAACCACCTAGATACAATTTACCATGGCATAACGATGAACATGGATTCATAGCATTCACAAAATATTAGCATGCACACAAAATATTTTAATATTCAGGTTGAAAACCATGGCTACTTCAAGACCATCATGCAGGTGGATGTCGTGGCTTGCCTGGGTTGAAGGGGTCTCCGGGAAGAAGTGCGTCAAGCTCGTGCAAGGATTTATCGAAAGCACTTCTCTCTTGAAGGTGGCGGATTAGAAGCAAGGAAAAAATGGTCATTTTCAGTATGTGAACACATAGTATAAATTATACCAATGGAACGGGCTCGACGAGACGAAGACGTGGGCTTTGGAATCACCTGAATCGGAGTCGCAGTGGCGGAGATATAGATGTTTGAACACCAGGGACCAATCTATAAAAGAAACTTCACAAACAGGCCCCTTACTGGAAAACATAAAATGCATTTAGTGGAATACGCCTTCAGAGCAGAGAAAACACATTTTTGGCTGAAGTAGAACCAAAGTACGCTTTCACAAAAGTGAAAGCGCACTTTCACCTGAGGCTTCCCCAGAGTACGTTTTATAAAGGGAAACATATTTGCGGAAAACCGCCTCCACTTACTCTCGCGGGCCCGGGGCTTCTCTGGATGATAGGTGGGGCTGATGGGGTGACGGGGCCCGCTAAGTCAGTCGTCCTCTTCCCCCAGTTGTTCCCCCAATGAAGACAGAGGAAGCGGGGGAGGGGCATGGCACCTGCGACAGCCCGGCCAGCTTCGGCCGAGCAGGAGGCACCAGCGGACTCAGGGAGGGACGCCGCATCCATCTAGAGCAACAGCAGGCGCTGGGGAGGGCCAAAGTCGATGGGGGCTTGCGGTGGCGAAGGCAGAGGGGGTGGCCAACCTCGGGACGGAGTGACCTCGGTGACTCCGACGATAAATGGAGGGGATGGGGATGTGTGCCGGCGTGTAGGTGATCTAGTGGTGGAGAGAATGGGGGAGGGGAGCGCCTGGCTGTCGTGAATCTGAGCGAATTCTGGCGATGGCCGCAGTGGTCGGAGGAGGGGGAGAGGGTCTCCGGTGAGCTTGGACGGCTAGGGAGAGAGCGACAAGGTGCTGAGGACCACGGGCATCTATATATAGGTCCAGGGCGAGCTCAGGAGCACTCTAGATAGCTCGGCCGACCGGACAATGGTGGAGCAGAGAGCTTAGCATCACGGGCACGGCTAATGCGACGCAACGACGGTGAGACAGGTCGGGGCTGGGGCATGGGATGAAGCAAGGGATCACGAGGGAGCTCTAGGACACGGCGAAAGCTCGAGGAACAGAGGAACCCGACGAGCACAGTGGCCGCGGTATCCAATGCGCACTGTTTTGCATGCCAGAGGCATAGTCACTCCATGAACAGGAGACATGGTTGCTCCCTGGCTAGCCGACCATGTCCAGTAGATAAGGTGATCAGTGGATATATCACATGAGGAAGGAAACATGCATAGTGCCACTAAGGTGACCACATATACCAGGATTGTCTAGGAACAGCAAGGTGTTTGTGTTGTTCTGGGGGAATACATACTTGGAGATGAAGGATTTTCTTTGTCTCGTGTTGATCACTCACTAAGGTAATCAAGATGGAAAGATTTCAGATTAAGGGGAGGGGTTTAGTTAGTACTTGTAGTACAAAGTGTCCTATTGACCAGAAATGCAAACCTAGATGGAGCCCTCACATTCTAGCTTGGATTGAGCTAACATTTGGAGAAGATGCATCATTTGGGCATATGAAGATGTTGTAAAAATTTCATACCATTTGGATACACCAGAGTGGCACTTGCTTAACAATGCATCTCTCTGGACGAAATCTTAGAGAAATTCCGAAGACAAGTTGGCCAGATAAAATGAGCCCAAATTGTGCATAGAGGGGTTATAATGATAGCAGAAGGTCCTGGTAAATTTCCAGCAATTATGAAGCAATATAAAATATAGTTGCTTCACAAACTGAAAATCTAACCAAAATCTAAGATATGATGTTGAGCTCACATGCATGGATGACATGAGCTCAAACTTGAAGGAGAGATAGGATTTGAGCATAAGAGGTCATGTCAAAACATCAACTCGTTTAGACAAGCCTAGCTAGTACCTCCTTCACAAAGTTCCATTCTGGACAGAAACTTTGGAAAATAACTGAGAAATATTTACTAGGCAAATGAAGTTGAATTTTTACATGAGGCAATGATAGGGATAGGAAAGAGTGTACAAATTTTTTGAGCTCAACCAGAAAGATATAAATGACACTTCCTTCAGAAAGTGCAATTTAGGGTAGAATAGAAAAATGATTATTAATGGATTATCTTTTAACATGGCAAGGAAGGATTTTGACATATCTGAGGAAGATGTGACCAAAACAATTTATAAGAATTATTTGGGAATTTTAGGTGTGATAAAAATATAGGTTGCTTCATAACCTAGGGAAAATAGGGTTATTCCTTTAATAGAAAAAGGATTATTCCCAATAAAAATAATATTGGAGTTGGTCCAAGATGGGAAATGACATGATGTTGGGATGGTTTTGAGGATGTCAAGCTACTTTGGATACTAGGAAGAGATGATCTTCCCAAGTTCCAGACTACAGAGCCATAGAAAAGCAATTTCAAATAAAATCTCAAAGAAATTCAAATGAAAAAGAAAGGGCCAAAAATCAGGGTGTGACACTATCCTTCCTGGATGCAAACTCCTGGTATCACCAGATCTTCATGGCCAAGAAAGACAAAGAAAAGACTACCTTCATTGCCCCATGTGGCACATACTACTTTGTACACATGCCCTTCGGGCTGAAGAATGTCGGTTCAACATTCGCAAGGGTCATGCAGATTGGTTTCGAGCCACGGCTGCACATGAACATTGAGGCATACATGGCTGATATAGTGGTCAAAACTAAGGAAAAATCCTGACTCATTAAGAATTTAGAAGAAACCTTTGCAAATTTGCGAAAAATCAACTTGAAGATCAATCCGGAGAAATGTGTGTTCGGCTTTCCGTCCAGCAAGCTTTTGGGTTATTTGTGTCTCAGTGAAGGATAGAAGCCAACCCCAACAAGATGAAAGCAATAGAGCAGATCCAAGCCCGGAAGATCGTCAAGGATGTGAGACGCCTGACTGGCTGTGTGGCCGCACTGAGCAGGTTCATTTCTAAATCCGTTGAGCGCGCCTTGTCGTTCTTCCAAATTTTGAAGAAGGCTAGTACGGTGAAATGAACTCTAGAGGCTGAGGCTGTGCTGGGAGATTTGAAAGCTTACCTTTCTTCTGCCCCAATCTTGGTCGCACCAAAGCCACAAGAGTCATTGCTGCTATATCTGGCAGCAACAAACCAAGTGGTCAGTGCAGCCTTGGTAACACAGAGGGAAGTGGATAGCGAAGAAGCTATTGCGGCAGGACCACCCAGTGTTGAGCCAGCTTTGTCCCCGGCAAGTCTACCTGCGGCAATGAAGGGGGACCACATATCAGCCCTGACAAGCAAGAATGGGTGGCAAGAAATAAAATGGTGCAGCGACCAGTTTACTTTGTTAGCTCCCCCTTGTAGGGGGGCAAGATCAAGGTACTCTGGTGTCCAAAAATTGATCTTCGGCCTCCTCATGGCCTCGAGGAAGCTACGCCATTACTTTCAAGCCCACGAGATCACCGTTGTGACTCGCCTCCCACTACAGCGAATCTTGAGGAACCCTGAAGCCACCGGCAAGATAGTAGAGTGGGCTCTAGAGCTGTCAAGTTTTGCCTTAAAATTTTAGAGTATGGCAAATATCCAAAGTAGGGGACTGGCAGAATTCATAGCAGAATGGATGCTGACACCTGACGAAGAGACTATGGAAACTGCCCTCCCCATCAAGGAATCCCCTAAGGATTGGGTCATGTGCTTTGACGGTGCTTTCTCGCTCCAAGGTGTCGGTGCAGGGGTATTACTCGTTGCGCCCACCGGAGAACACCTCAAGTACGTCGTCCAAATGCATTTCCCCAGGGAAGATGCCACCAAAAACACAACAGAATATGAAGGGCTCCTTGCCGGGCTTCAAATTGCTGTCAAATTGGGAATCACGAAGCTAATCATATGTGGTGACTCCCAGCTCATTGTGCAGCAGGTGAACACGGATTATCAGAGCCTACTGATGGAAGCTTACGTGGAAGAGGTGAGGAAGCTGGAGGAGCACTGCGCTGCAAAGAAGCTTCTTGTGGAACTAGTAATTTTTCTGCTCCACCTCACCCAACCAACAGTTTGTCCATCGTCCTTGGCCAGAAAAAGAAGAAAACTCAACACTAGCAAACATTTTCCAGCAGAACTCCCTAAGGCCACTGGCGAGGAGGTTGCCGGGGTAGGCTCTACGCTGACTGGTGAGCCACGCTCCCAAGCAGAATTTCAAATTCTCGCCATTGAAGAAGGTGCTCCCACAGCTGAAGAGATGCCTTTAGCCCTTGTCGTCGAGCCTCAAGCTCCGACATGGGCACAACACATAGTCCAGTTCTTGTAAACTAGAGAACTTCTTGGTGATCCAGAGGAACTTTAAAAAGTGGCCCAACATTCAATTATGTATCAGTTTGTGGATATGTACAGAAAGAGGCCCAATGGTGTGAAGCTGAAGTGTATCAGTCGAGAGAATAGACTAGTGCTCATGGCAAAGATACATGGAGGCGTGTGTAGCTCACATCTGGGATCGAGCGCACTTGCTGGGAAGGTTTTGCGGAAAGGATTTTACTAGCCCACTACCCTGTGGGATGCTACTGAGCTCGTCACCAAGTGTGAATCATGCAAGTTCCATTCCAAGAATATCCATCAATCAGCTCAAGCCTTGCATACTATCCCTTTATCCTGGCCCTTCGCAGTTTGGGGAATCGGCATTTTGGGCCCCTTCCCCATGCTACCAGGGTCCTTGAATTATTGTATGTGACAGTCCACAAGTTTACAAAGTGTCCCGAAGTGGAACCAGTGAGAAAGGTGACATCGCATTCAGCTATCAAGTTCTTCAAGGGACTGGTGTGTTATTTTGGAGTACCCAACAGAGTAATCACCAACAACAACGCCCACTTCACAAGCCGTTCCTTCATGTAGTACAACCAAAGACTTGGGAGCAAGGTCTATTTTGCTTTAGTTTCCCATCCAAGGAGCAACGGACGTGTCGGATTCGAGGGCTCCGCAAACCCAAAGAGGTTCGAACTCTGGGGCATGAACGAAGGACTCTGCTTCACCAAGGAGCTAGACTCGCCATGCTGAAAGCTCAAGGTCACCGCTCGGGATGGTCGAGGTAAGAGAGCTGACACAGTGATTTACCCTGGTTCGGGCCACCTCGGTGCAAAACCCTACTCCTGCTTTGTGGAGGATTGGCCTCACGAGGGGCTGATATGAACTATTACAGTGGGAGAGCTGCCTCGGGAGGGCTCGAGTGATGTATGCAGGTTTGATCTTTTGATCCCCCTCTAAGATGGACATTGATCCCTATTTATAGTGGCCTGGGCCTCTTCCCCCATCATTTGCGTGGGAAGGGATCCCACAAAGACCAATTTTGAAGGGGGACAAGAGGTATATCTTATCCTGGCGAAAGGTGGTCTTCGCCTGCAAAGTCTCTGATCCTGGCGCAAGGGTGGGCTTAGTGATGACATCCGTGCTTCCGAGCCCGCGGTCCTGGTCTTGTTGCACTAGAGTGGAAACTTTAGCGCTCCCCTCAGGAATATGCGCCTGGCCTTGTCCTTCTTGCACGAAAGGGGAAACTGCCCCTCTGCGGCTGCTGGGGCCTACTTGGTTGTAGTCGTCATGGCTTATGTCACCCCATCCTCAGGAGGAGGGGCGCTTGCCTGGGAATCTCCTCTCCTCAGGAGGCAGCCTGGAGAGCTGCCCCTTCGGAGGTCTCGATGCGTCTTGCCTCGCGAGGGCAGGGGCCCCTCGCGAGGGCACTTCTTGAATAGTATGGAAACTGGGCCCTGCTCGGCCATCGCGAGGCCGCGCGTTGGGATGCAAATAGGCAAGTGAGGGAACCTGGTTCCCAGAACATCGACAGTAGCCCCCGGGCCCAAGGTGCACTTGGTATGGCTTCGAGGCGAAGCTGAAGAAGGAAGGCAGAAGTGCCACGGGCCCCAATCACCTACGGCCCCGGCTTGACGCGTGTCACCGGACGGGACACAAACGCCTCCACTTCCCCATGCCGTCTCGGGAAGTGACCGTTCTGACCAGAGCCTGGCCCACGCCATGGTGCCCGAATGCAAAGGGGCACCGGTTGGCCTTCGGTCACCTATAAAATGGGTAACAGGGATGGAGTCGCAGCTCGCCCTCGTCTACTTGCTTCTCCATCCCATATCCTCGCAGCAGTACTCGTGGCGCCGGTGAGGAGGTTCTCGGCTGCTGAGAAAGGGTAAGCTCTGCGGGATAGGCCGGAGTCACCACCGGGGCCGTCCTCGCAAGAACTCCGCCACATCGGCGGTCGCCCACCCAGCACGCGAGTGCGCCTCCTCCGGTGTTCGCATTGCTCCTAGCGGTCGGGGAAAGGCCTGCGCCGCGGGGGGCACATCGGAGGTTGCGGCAACCGTAGTCAGGGCGGAGAGCCTACAGTGGTTGCTCGGCCACCGCCCCCGCTGCTTCATTCGGCTGAGGTGGCCCGAGAGTTCGTGGTGTGGGCGGAGAGGCCGAGGGACCCCTGGATCCAAATTCCACGCTTCTTCACGGAGGAGTTACCGGCTGGAGGGCCAGGCTGCATGTGGTTGCAGGCCGACGGCTGCCGCAACAGGGCCTCATGGGTGGAGGTCAAAAACACCCCCATGGGGAACGTGTTCCTGAACCACGGCTGGCAAGTGTTTGCCACGCCGACGGCTTGGTGGGGAGGCGCACCTTGCACTTCATGTATGACATGGCGGTGGAACTTTTCATCAAGGTCTTCGGGGAGCACGGTTGGCTCCTGGGGTGCTACCCCAAGGACGAAAACAACGATGATGACCACCCCTTCGATGGCGCCACTCGCCTGGCCACGGCGTCCTTGGCAGTGAACTTGCCCTTGTGAAAGGATCGAAGAAGAGGTGTCTAGATGGGGGTGATTAGACCCTCAACAAGAAAGGTAGCAGTTTTTTATTTCTTTAAGTTGAGGTGGAGTCTTAGCAGAAGATTAAGCATTCACAATACATTTCCAGCAAGCATGGCAAGAGTATAAGCAGCAGAAAGAGTAAAACATGCTAGTTGTAAGAAAGTAAAGGGATGGGATTGGAGAGTGCAAACGCAATGGAGACACGGAGATTTTTGGGCATGGTTCTGATAGGTGGTGCTATCGTACATCCTTGTTGATGGAGACTTCAACCCACAAAGGGTAAAGACTGCGTGAGTCCACAGAGGGCTCCACCCGCGAAGGGTCCATGAAGAAGGAACCTTGTCTATCCCACCATGGCCATCGCCCATAAAGGACTTGCCTCACTCGGGTAGATCTTCACGAAGTAGGCGATCTCCTTGCCCTTACAAACTCATTGGTTCAACTCCACAATCTTGTCGGAGGCTCCCAAGTGACACCTAACCAATCTAGGAGACACCACTCTCCAAAAGGTAATAAATGGTGTGTTGATGATGAACTCCTTGCTCTTGTGCTTCAAGTCATAGTCTCCCCAACACTTAACTCTCTCTCACAGATTTGGATATGGTGGAAAGATGATTTGAGTGGAAAGCAACTTGGGGAAGGCTAGAGATCGAGATTCTAGTGGTAGGATTGCTATATCTTGGTCTCAACACATGACTAGGTGGTTCTCTCTCAGAAAATGAGTATTGAAAGTGTAGGCACGTTTCGATGGCTCTCTCACAGATGGAGAAGGGGTGGAGGGGTATATATAGCCTCCACACAAAATCCAACCGTTACACACATTTGACCCAACTCGGTCAGACCGAATAGGAGAACTCGGTGAGACCGAAGCAGTTCAAAATGTGAACGTTTGGAATCTTGGTGGGACCGTCATGATCAACTCGGTGGGACCGATGTGATAGGGATAGGGCAAAACATCATCTCGGTGGCGCCGATTGCATGAACTCGGTGAGACCGATTTCAGCAAATAGCAATATAGAGAATTGGTCAAGCAAACTCGGTGGGACCGATTGCACATTTTGGTGAGATCGAAACAATTACAATAGGATCACAGAGAGTTTGCAAGGCCATCTCGGTGAGACCGAGATCCGTATCAGTGTGACCGAATTGTCTAGGGTTTCCGGTAGTGGCTATGTCAAATGAACTCGATGGCACCGGATGGATCAAATCGGTGGGGCCAAGTTTGACTTAGGGTTTTGGACATATGTGGAATTTGAGAAAGTGGCTGAGGGTTTTGGAGCAATATCACTAAGCACTTGATCAACCAGATTATTATGCAACATCTCATCCCCTTTAATAGTATTGGCTTTCCTATAGACTCAATGTGATCTTGGATCAATAAAATTGAAATGTAGAGTCTTGAGCTTTTGCCAATCTTTGTCCTTAGCACTTTGAAGGGGTTCCACATCCTCTTGTCCTTGACAGCTTGAAAGGTTTCCACATCCTCTTGTCCTTGCCACTCCAATGTTTAACTTATCTCAAATACACTAGGTAAAGGTATTAGTCCAACAGGGGATATGTTGACATTAATTACCAATGTCACACAGGGAGCACTTGTGCTTGCAATCTCCCTCTTTTTGGTAATTGATGACAACATACATCAAAGCTCTAGGTAAAGGATATGAAGAGTAATAAGTAATGCTTTGGAAAGACATGTAACTTGCATAGGGTCCCCCTACATGTATGCATTCATGCAAGGATTGAATAGAAGAGCATGTGAGTGCATAAGCATGACAGACCAAGTAATGAGTTACATGCATCAGAGAAAATGAATTAGATGAAGAAATGTGCACCTTCATGTTCATGAATCCTTCTTGCAAACAGTTTGTACATCAGCAAGGGATCATCATGTTCATGATTGTGATGCATAAACTTACCTTGTGGTCTTGAATTGGCTTCGGAAGGGGTGCACTTGAGAAAACATGGTTAGATAACACAAGAATACTCTAATGCAAAGCAATTTCAGGAAACCACAAGAGTAGCAAGACTGGGATGACATGTAGTGGGTGAGTACTGAGTACTTCATTTCGATATAGACATGTCCCCATAGATTGTAAAGATGTGCAATGAATTCCAACAATTTTCTTCCCTGGAAATGAGCACTTTCTCCCCCTGAATCTAATATTGAATAATGGGAGAAGATAGGGAAACATAAAATTGGAGCAAAGATAAACATATTAGAGCAATAAATCAATAAATGAATCAGAGCATAGGCATAGGTTATCAGAGCAAGAAATGAATCAAAGCATAAGACAATACTCAGACAACCATATAAACATGTCTTTCCCCTCATAAAGACATGTGGCTTATCTCCTCCTGATAAGTGTGCATCCTTGTGAAAGAGACTTTGATGTTGTCTTTCTGATAGGCTTTGATTGAGCTTTGATGCTCTCTCTCTCTCTCTCTCTCTCTCTCTCTCTCTCTCTCTCTCTCTCTCTCTTTGACATCAATTTCTAAGAATGGTTTCTTAATGAATTTGAGTCAAGTAGGTTTGGTCCTTGAGAGATAGTACAAAGCAGCATATAGCTCGAGATGCTGGTAGAGGATAAGAATCCTTGAGTGGAGCTCGAGAAGAAATCAAATATGCAACGGCAAAACATTTTCTCAATAGTGAAATCGGTAACGCCGATTAGTTTTCATCGGTGACGCCGAGTAAGCAATATCATGTAAGATGCATATCGGTTAGACTGGGTTAGTCCTTTTCGGTTGAATCGATGAACTACATGCACGAAGTCCTTGTGCTTCGGTCTAGCCGATAGGCTGGAATCAGTGTGTCCGAGTTCAATGCAAAGGGATTTTTGGCAACTCAGCTCACTTGGCAGATAAAATTGCTCAAGGATTCGCAAGGAATTTGCTGAAAAGAGATATACAAAAAGAAAGACAATCTTGATGAAGTTTTTTTATAAGGGGAACAAGATAGCAGAACACAAAGTAAAAGTAAGAAACACTAGAGAACTTCATCTAGAGAAGGGTCGGCGACAAAGTCACATATGTTAGAGTATATTGACTTAGGAGTCAAGTGAGGTCACTTGATCATAGGTCATACTCATTGTTTAAGCTCAAAATGGGGTTACCATTTTCGTTTAATAATTTTGATGTGTCCACATCTTGTTAGTTGCTTTGACTCATGACTTTGAGTAAAGCTTCTTTAAGAGGAAAAACATACCTTGGATGATGTTGATCTTGATCATGTAGTCGAACTTGTGTTGGATGCTCAAAGTTGGTGTAGTCCATCAAGGGTTGTGAGAACCACTTGTAGTTTAAATTCATCTTCCTACATGGGTCCGTTTTGCAAGGAAAAGCACTTGTGCATCCAAAATGGCAATCATGAAACTTGATACCAAAAGAATTTTGATATAGAAAAGTTGTCAAAGGATATATTGAGTGAGTTCATGCTTCCTTGTGATCAACACTCATGAAGTAGAAACTTGGTGATCTAGAGATTGCTCAAGATGTGAGTGGCTTGCAAGCTCATAGATTTGAGCTCATCCAAGTATCTACAAGGGGTTAGATAACATGCAAAGGCACAAATATAGATCCAAGACATATGGTCATCATCATAAGAGAAATATCAAGGATTAGTCATAAAAGGCTCATGCCTTGCATGCATTGAAATGGAGTTTCTACTCCAAGTTTGAGGCATCAATGATATTCAATCCACCTGTCAAACGACAAAAAACTTTCTCATCAAGCTGTTTGGTAGATATATCCGCCAATTGTTTATCGGTACGACCATGTTGAAGATTGTAATCTCCTTTAGCAACATGATCTTGAATGAAATGATGACGAACCTAAATGTGCTTAGTTCAAGAATGTTGCAAGGTATTGTCAGCAATCTTAATAGCACTTTGATTATCATAAATCAATGGAACATGTTTCACATATATCCAATAATCTTTAAGGGTTTGGGTCATCCAAAGTAATTGAGCACAACATGATCCGACGGCAATGTATTCTGCTTTGGCGGTGGATAAGGATACCGAGTTTTGTTTCTTGGAGGACCAAGACACAAGAGATCTACCAATAATTTGACAAGTACCCGAAGTGGATTTTCTGTCAACCTTGTCACTGGCGTAGTCTGAATCGAGTAGCCAGAAAGATCAAAAGAAGACCGCTTAGGATATCAAATGCCAAAGTTTGTTGTATGAATTAAGTATCTCACTATCCTTTCCATAGCCTTAAGATGACATTCTTTAGGGGCCGCTTGATATCGTGCACACATGCACACACTTAGCATAATATCAGGACGGGAGGAACATAGATATAACAACAAACCAATCATAGATCGGTAAACCTTTTGGTCAACCGGTTTGCCATCCTTAGTCAAGTCAAGTTGTCCACTAGTAGGCATGGGTATGTGCATACCTTTGCTTTGTTGCATGTGGAACTTCTTGAAAAGATCTTTGGTATACTTTGTTTGAGAAACAAAGGTACCTTCTTTAGTTTGCTTGATTTGCAAACCAAGAAAGAATTTGAGTTCACTCATCATAGACATCTCAAACTTCTCTGACATTAGCCTTACAAACTTTTCACTAAAATGGGGGTTAGTAGAACTAAATATGATATCATCAACATAAATTTGGCACACAAATAATTCACCATTAACCCTTTTAGTAAATTGTGTGGAATCAATTTTCCCAATTTCAAAGCTTTTTTCAATAAGAAGTTTGGTCAAGCATTTATACTATGCTCTAGGAGCTTGTTTAAGACCATAAAGAACTTTGTGAAGTTTGTAAACATGATTAGATTTCTTGGGATTAACAAATCCGGGAGGTTGTTTAACATAAACTTCCGCCTCAACTTCACCGTTAAGAAAAGCACTTTTAATGTCCATTTTATACAAAGTGATGTCATGGTGATTGGCATAAGCAAGTAAGTGTTGGGGAACGTAGTATTTTAAAATTTTCCTACGATCACGCAAGATCTATCTACCAGATGCATAGCAACGAGAGGGGAGAGTGAGTCTACATACCCTCGTAGACCAGGAGCAGAAGCGTCAAGTGACGTGGTTGACGTAGTCGAACTTCTTCGCGATCCAACCGATCAAGCACCGAACGTACGGCACCTCCGCGTTCAGCACACGTTCATCTTGATGACGTCCCACGAGCTCTTGATCCAGTTGAGCTTCACGGGAGAGTTTTGTCAGCACGACGGCATGGTGACGGATATGATGTATCTACCGGCGCAGGGCTTCGCCTAAGCACTGCAACGGTATGACCGAGGTGTGTTTCTGTGGAGGGGGGCACCGCACACGGCTAAAACAATTCAACTTGTGTGTCTTTGGGTGCCCCCCTGCCCCCGTATATAAAGGAGCAAGGGGGGAGGCCGGCCGGCCCCTTGTGGCGCGCCTAGGAGGTGCAATCCTACTAGGACTATTCCTAGTAGGAACTACCAAAAGGGAGAAGGGGGGAAAGGAAGGAGAGGGAGAAGGAGAAGGGAACGGGCGCCGCCCCCCCCCCCTCCTTGTCCAATTCGGACCAAGGGGTAGGGGGCGCGCGGCCCAGCCCTGACCCTCCTTCTCTCTTTCTCCTACGGCCCATTAAGGCCCATAGCTTCCCCAGGGGTTCCGGTAAACCCCCCGGTACTCCGGTAAATTCCGAAACTTTTACGGAACACTTCCGTTATCCGAATATAGTCGTCCAATATATCAATCTTTACGTCTCGGACATTCCGAGACTCCTCGTCATGTACGTGATCTCATCCGGGACTCCGAACTACCTTCGGTACATCAAAACTCATAAACTCATAATATCGATCGTCATCAAACGTTAAGCGTGCGGACCCTACGGGTTCGAGAACTATGCAGACATGACCGAGACTCATCTTCGGTCAATAACCAATAGCGGAACCAGGATGCTCATATTGGCTCCTACATATTCTACGAAGATCTTTATCGGTCAAACCGCATAACAACATACGTTGTTCCTTTTGTCATCGGTATGTTACTTGCCCAAGATTCGATCGTCGGTATCTCTATACCTAGTTCAATCTCGTTACCGGCAAGTCTCTTTACTCGTTCCATAATACATCATCTCGTGACTAACTCATTAGTCTTTTGCTTGCAATGATTATTATGATGTGCATTACCGAGAGGGCCCAAAGATACCTCTCCGACACTCAGAGTGACAAATCCTAGTCTTGATCTATGCCGACACCACGAACACTTTCGGAGATACCTGTAGAGCATCTTTATGATCACCCAGTTACATTGTGACATTTGATAGCACACAAGGTGTTCCTACGGTATACGGGAGTTGCATAATCTCATAGTCATAGGAATATGTATAAATCATGAAGAAAGCAATAGCAGTAAAACTAAACAATCATAGTGCTATGCTAACGGATGGGTCTAGTCCATCACATCATTCTCATAATGATGTGATCCTGTTGATCATATGATAACTCATGTCTATGGCTAGGAAACATAGCCATCTTTGATCAATGAGCTAGTCTAGTAGAGGCATACTATGGAGATACTATTTTGTCTATGTATTCACACATGTATCAAGTTTCCGGTTAATACAAATCTAGCATGAATAAAAGACATTTATCATGATATAAGGAAATACAAATAACATCTTTATTATTGCCTCTCGGGCATATTTCCTTCAGTCTCCCACTTGAACTAGAGTCAATAATCTAGATTACAAAGTGATGATCCTCACACCCATGGAGTCCTGGTGTTGATCATGTTTTGCCCGTGGAAGAGGCTTAGTCAACGGGTCTGCAACATTCAGATCCGTATGTATCTTGCAAATCTCTATGTCTCCCTCTTTGACTAGATCACGGATGGAATTGAAGCGTCTTTTGATGTGCTTTGTTCTCTTGTGAAACCTGGATTCCTTTGCCAAGGCTATTGCTCCAGTGTTGTCACAAAAGATTTTCATTGGACCCGATGCACTAGGTATTACACCTAGATAGGATATGAACTCCTTCATCCGGACTCCTTCATTTGCTGCTTCCGAAGCAGCTATGTATTCCGCTTCACACGTAGCTCCCGCCACGACGCTCTGCTTGGAACTGCACCAACTGACAGCTCCACCGTTAAATAAAAATACATATCCGGTTTGTGACTTAGAGTCATCCGGATCAGTGTCAAAGCTAGAATCGACATAACCGTTTACGACGAGCTCTTTCTCACCTCCATATACGATAAACATATCCTTTGTCCTTTTCAGGTATTTCAGGATGTTCTTGACCGCTGTCCAGTGATCCACTCCTGGATTACTTTGGTACCTCCCTGCTAGACTTATAGCAAGGCACACATCAGGTCTGGTACACAGCATTGCATACATGATAGATCCTATGGTTGAGGCATAGGGAATGACTTTCATTTTCTCTCTATCTTCTACAGTGGTCGGGCATTGAGTCTTACTCAACTTTATACCTTGTAACACAGGCAAGAACCCTTTCTTCGACTGATCCATTTTGAACTTCTTCAAAACTTTATCAAGGTATGTGCTTTGTGAAAGTCCAATTAAGCGTCTTGATCTAATATATAAGCAGCTTCACTGAGGTCTTTCATTGAAAAACTCTTATTCAAGTTTCCTTTTATGCTATCCAGAAATTCTATATCATTTCCAATCAACAATATGTCATCCACATATAATATTAGAAATGCTACAGAGCTCCCACTCACTTTCTTGTAAATACAGGCTTCTCCAAAAGTCTGTATAAAACCATATGCTTTGATCACCTCATCAAAGCGTATATTCCAACTCCGCGATGCTTGCTCCAGTCCATATATGGATCGCTGGAGCTTGCATACTTTCTTAGCACCTTTTGGATCGACAAAACCTTCTGGTTGCATCATATAAACTCTTCTTTAAGATATCCATTTAGGAATGCAGTTTTGACATCCATTTGCCAGATTTCATAATCATAAAATGCGGCAATAGCTAACATGATTCGGACAGACTTAAGCATCGCTACAGGCGATAAAGTCTCATCGTAGTCAACTCCTTGAACTTGTCAAAACCCTTTCGCAACAAGTCGAGCTTTGTAAACAGTAACATTACCGTCTGCGTCGATCTTCCTCTTGAAGATCCATTTATTTTCGATGGCTTGCCGATCATGGGGAAAGTCAACAAAAGTCCACACTTTGTTCTCATACATGGATCACATCTCAGATTTCATGGCCTCAAGCCATTTTGCGGAATCTGGGCTCATCATCGCTTCCTCATAGTTCGTAGGTTCATCATGGTCTAGTAACATGACTTCCAGAACTGGGTTGCCGTACCACTCTGGTGTGGAACGTACTCTGGTTGATCTACAACGTTCAGCAGAAACTTGATCTGAAGTTTCATGATCATCATCATTAGCTTCCTCACTAATTGGTGTAGGAATCACTGGAACATTTTCTGTGATGTACTACTTTCCAATTCAGGAGAAGGTACAATTACCTCATCAAGTTCTACTTTCCTCCCACTCACTTCTTTCGAGAGAAACTCCTTCTCTTGAAAGGATCCATTCTTAGCAACGAATATCTTGCCTTCGGATCTGTGATAGAAGGTGTACCCAACAGTCTCTTTTGGGTATCCTATGAAGACATATTTCTCTGACTTGGGTTCGAGCTTATCAGGTTGAAGCTTTTTCACATAAGCATCGCAGCCCCAAACTTTAAGAAACGACAACTTTGGTTTCTTGCCAAACCATAGTTCATAAGGTGTCGTCTCAACGGATTTAAATGGTGCCCTATTTAACGTGAATGCAGCTGTTTCTGAAGCATAACCCCAAAACGATAGTGGTAAATCGGTAAGAGACATCATAGATCGCACCATATCCAATAAAGTACGGTTACGACGTTCGGACACACCATTACACTGTGGTGTTCCGGGTGGCGTGAGTTGTGAAACTATTCCACATTATTTCAAATGAAGACCAAACTCGTAACTCAAATATTCTCCTCCACGATCAGATCATAGAAACTTTATTTTCTTGTTACGATGATTCTCTACTTCACCCTGAAATTCTTTGAACTTTTCAAATGTTTCAGACTTGTGCTTCATTAAGTAGATATACCCATATCTGCTCAAATCATCAGTGTTGGTCAGAAAATAACGATACCAGCCGCGAGCTTCAACACTCATTGGCCCACATACATCACTATGTATGATTTCCAACAAATCTGTTGCTCGCTCCATGGTTCCAGAGAATGGAGTTTTAGTCATCTTGCCCATGAGGCATGGTTCGCAAGCACCAAGTGATTCATAATCAAGTGATTCCAAAAGTCCATCACTATGGAGTTTCTTCATGCGCTTTACACCAATATGACCTAAACGGCAGTGCCACAAATAAGTTGCACTATCATTATTAACCTTGCATCTTTTGGTTTCAATATTATGAATATGTGTATCACTACAATCGAGATCCAATAAGAATAGACCACTCTTCAAGGGTGCATGACCATAAAAGATATTATTCATAAAAATAGAACAACCATTATTCTCTGATTTAAATGAATAACCGTCTCACAACAAACAAGATCCAGATATAATGTTCATGCTCAACGCTGGCACCAAATTACAATTATTTAGGTCTAAAACTAATCCCAAAGTTAGATGTAGAGGTTGCGTGCCGACGGCGATCACATCAACTTTGGAACCATTTCCCACGCGCATCGTCACCTCGTCCTTAGCTAATCTTCGTTTAATCCCTAGTCCCTGTTTCGAGTTAC
This sequence comes from Secale cereale, assembly GCA_902687465.1. Lineage (NCBI taxonomy): Eukaryota > Viridiplantae > Streptophyta > Magnoliopsida > Poales > Poaceae > Secale > Secale cereale. The sequence goes on along the minus strand of LR738710.1, from coordinate 468,315,824 downwards.
AAATATTAGCAACCGAACCGGTATCACATATACCTTTGTTCACCTTGCCATCCTTCTTATCCACCAAATACTTGGGGCAGTTCCGCTTCCAGTGTCCAGTCCCTTTGAAGTAGAAGCACTCAGTTTCAGGCTTGGCTCCAGACTTGGGTTTCTTCGTGGGAGTAGCAACTGTTTTGCTATTCTTCTTAAAGTTCCCCTTCTTCCCCTTGCCCTTTTTATTGAAACTAGTGGTCTTGTTAACCATCAACACTTGATGCTCCTTTTTGATTTCTACCTCCGTAGCTTTGAGCATAGCGAAGAGCTCGGGAATTGTCTTCTGCATCCCTTGCATATTATAGTTCATCACTAAGCCTTTATAGCTTGGTGGCAGTAATTGAAGAACTCTATCAATAACACTATCCTCGTCAACTTTGCAACCAAGTTGAGTCATATGATTATAGTACCCAGACATTCTGAGTAAGTGTTCACTGATAGAACTATTCTCCTCCATCTTGCAGCTGTAGAACTTATTGGAAATCTCATATTTCTCAATCCGAGCATTTGCTTGAAATATTAACTTCAACTCCCGAAACATCTCATATGGTCCATGACGTTCAAAACGTCGTTGAAGTCCCGGTTCTAAGCCGTAAAGCATGGCACACTGAACTATCGTGTAGTCATGTGATCACGTCTGCCAGACGTTCAAAGCGTCTACATTAGCGGGAGGGGCCTTGTCACCTAGCAGTGCTTCAAGGACATAATTCTTCTGTGCAGCAATGAGGATAATCCTCAAGTTACGGACCTAGTCCGTGTAATTGCTACCATCATCTTTCAACTTAGCTTTCTCTAGGAATGCATTAAAATTCAAAGGAACGGTAGCACGGGCCATTGATCTACAACAACATAGATATGAAAAAACTATCAGGACTAAGTTCATGATAAATTAAAGTTCAATTAATCATATTACTTAAAGAACTCCCACTTAGATAGACATCCCTCTGGTCATCTAAATGATCACGTGATCCAAATCAACTAAACCATGTCCGATCATCACGTGAGATGGAGTAGTTTCAATGGTGAACATCTTATGTTGATCATCACGTGAGATGGAGTAGTTTCACTTGGGCATAACCTTGATTTTCACCCAACTGGCTCACCTCTCTCTCTCTCTCTAAACCATCATATCACTTCTGTTATATCCTAAAATGAAAAATATTCATTTTCCTTCCGGAAAATCACTCGAGCAACATATGCTCCAAAGCAACCCTCATTTTTCTTGCCCACAAAAATCAGAGAAAATGCATGAATATTCTTTGAACCTTAGCATACCTTTGTGTGTAAAAATATTTCATAGTTACTTGGAATATTTTTGCTACAAAAAATCATTTCTATTCTGGACAGAAATGGTATTTTCTACAGCAAGTGCACTTTTCCTTGATCAAATGAAGCTGAGATTCTTAGGGCATTATGTTGGGTAACGTAGCATAATTCAAAAATTTTCTACGTCTTCACCAAGATCCATCTATGGAGACATCTAGCAACGAGTAACTGAGAGTGCATCTACATACCGTTATGAAGATTGCGTGCGGAAGCTTTCAACGAAGCAAGGATGAAGTAGTCGTACTCTTCTTCCCGTTCTTCGTCACCGATGATCTAGCGCCGAACGGACGGCACCTCCGCGTTCAACACACGTACGGTGCAGCAACGTCTCCTCCTTCTTGATCCAGCAAGGGGGAAGGAGAAGTCGTCAGAGATCCGGCAGCACGACGGCGTGATGACGGATGCAGTGGATGTCGCAGCAGGGCTTCGCCGGGCTGCCCTGCATTGGGAGTATGGGGTGTGACGGGAGGGGGAGAGGCGCCAGGGATCAGGTGCGGCTGCCCTCTCCCCCCCCCACATATATATAGGGGCCAGAGAGGGCGCCTGGACCTCCTGCAGATCCAATCTGCAAGGGGGCGGCGGCCAGGGGGGGTTCCTTGCCCCCCAAGGCAAGTGGAGCCCCCCTCCCCCTTAGGGTTTGAACCCTAGGCGCATGGGGAGGTGGGCCCCCAAGTGGTGCGCCAGCCCTAGGGGCTGGACACTTCCCCTTGCGGCCTAGGGGCCCCACCGGGAGGGGTTGCCCCACCCGGTGGACCCCCGGGGCCCCTCCGGTGGTCCCGGGACGCTCCTGGTGACCCCCGGAGATCACCCGTTGGCCGAAACTGGACTTCCCATATATCAATCTTTACCTCCGGACTATTCCGGAACTCCTCGTGACGTCCGGGATCTCATCCGGGACTCCGAACAACATTCGGGTTTCCACATGCATTAATCTCTACGACCCTAGCGTTACCGAACCTTAAGTGTGTAGACCCTACGGGTTCGGGAGACACGTAGACATGACCGAGACCACTCTCCGGCCAATAACCAACAGCGGGATCTGGATACCCATGTTGGTTCCCATATGTTCCTCGATGATCTTCATCGGATGAACCACTGTGTCAAGGATTCACTCAATCCCGTATGTTATTCCCTTTGTCCATCGGTACGGTACTTGCCGGAGATTCGATCGTCGGTATTCCCAATACCTTGTTCAATCTCGTTATGGCAAGTCTCTTTACTCGATCCGTAATCCATCATCCCGTGACTAACTACTTAGTCACATTGAGCTCATTATGATGATGTATTACCGAGTGGGCCCAGAGGTACCTCTCCGTCACACGGAGTGACAATATCCCAGTCTCGGTTCGTACCAACTCAACAGATACTTTCTGAGATACCCGATGCGTACCTTTATAGCCACCCAGTTACGTTGTGACGGTTGGCACACCCAAAGCACTCCTACGGTATCCGGGAGTTGTACAACCTCATGGTCTAAGGAATAAATACTTGACACTGAAAAGCTTATGCATTACGAACTATACGATCTCGTGTTATGCTCAAGTTTGGGTCTTGTCCATCACATCATTCTCCTAATGATGTGATCCCGTTATCACCGACATCTCATGTCCATGGTCAGGAAACCGTGACCATCTGTTGATCAACGAGCTGGTTACTAGAGGCCTACCAGGGACTCATTGTGGTCTGTGTATTCACACATGTATCGCTGTTTCCGTACAATACAATTCAAGCATGAATAACAGACAATTATCATGAACAAGGAGATATAATAATAATGCTTTTATTATTGCCTCTAGGGCATATCTCCAACAGTCTCCCACTTGCACTAGAGTCAATAATCTAGTTACATTGTGATGAATCGAACACCCATAGAGTTCTGGTGTTGATCATGTTTTGCTCGTGAAAGAGGTTTAGTCAACGGGTCTGCTACATTCAGATCCGTATGCACTTTACAAATATCTATGTCTCCATCCTGAACATAATTCCGGATGGAGTTGAAACGGCGCTTGATGTGCTTGGTCTTCTTGTGAAACCTGGGCTCCTTGGTAATAGCAATAGCACCAGTGTTGTCACAGAAGAGAGTCATCGGGCTTGACGCGCTTGGTATGACTCCGAGGTCGGTGATGAACTCCTTCATCCAGACTCCTTCCTGCGCTGCTTCAGAAGCAGCTATGTACTCCGCTTCACATGTAGATGCTGCCACCACGCTTTGCTTGCAACTGCACCAACTGACTGCCCCTCTATTCAAAATATACACGTATCCGGTTTGTGACTTAGAGTCATCCAGATCTGTCTCGAAGCTAGCATCGACGTAACCCTTTACGACGAGCTCTTCGTCACCTCCATAAACGAGAAACATATCCTTAGTCCTTTTCAGGTACTTCAGGATGTTCTTGACCGCTGTCTAGTGTTCTGTACCGGGATCACTTTGGTACCTCCCTACCAAACTTATGGCAAGGTTCACATCAGGTCTGGTACACAGCATGGCATACATGATAGAACCTATTGCCGAGGCATAGGGAATGACACTCATCTTTTCTCTATCTTCTGCCGTGGTCGGCGACTGAGTCTTACTCAATCTCATACCTTGCAAAACAGGCAAGAATCCTTTCTTTGACTGATCCATATTGAACTTCTTCAATATTTTGTCAAGGTATGTACTTTGTGAAAGACCAATGAGGCGTCTCGATCTATCTCTATAGATTTTGATGCCTAATATGTAAGCAGCTTCTCCAAGGTCCTTCATTGAAATTTTTATATTCAAATAGGCCTTTACATTTTCCAAGAATTCTATATCATTTCCCATCAGCAATATGTCATCCACATATAATATGAGAAATGCTACAGAGCTCCCACTCACTTTCTTGTAAATACAGGCTTCTCCATAAGTCTGTATAAAGCCAAACGCTTTGATCACCTCATCAAAGCGAATATTCCAACTCCGAGATGCTTGCACCAGCCCGTAAATCGAGCGCTGGAGCTTGCATACTTTGTTAGCGTTCTCTGGATCGACAAAACCTTCCGGTTGCATCATATACAACTCTTCCTAGAGGAAGCCATTAAGGAATGCTGTTTTGACGTCCATTTGCCATATCTCATAATCATAGAATGCGGCAATAGCTAACATGATTCTGACTGACTTTAGCATCGCTACGGGAGAGAAAGTCTCATCGTAGTCAATCCCTTGAACTTGTCGATAACCCTTAGCGACAAGCCGAGCTTTATAGATGGTCACATTACCATCCGCGTCTGTCTTCTTCTTAAATATCCATTTGTTTTCTATGGCGTGCCTATCATCAGGCAAGTCCACCAAAGTCCATACTTTGTTTTCATACATGGATTCTATCTCGGATTTCATGGCTCCAAGCCATTTATTGGAATCTGGGCCCGCCATCGCTTCTTCATAGTTCGAAGGTTCACCGTTGTCTAACAACATGATTTCCAGTACAGGGTTGCCGTACCACTCTGGTGCGGAACGTACCCTTGTGGACCTTCGAAGTTCAGTAGTAACTTGATCTGTTTCTTCATGATCATTATCATTATCTTCCTCCCTTGTCGGTGCAGGCACCTCAGGAACAGTTTCCTGTGCTGCGCTACTTTCCGGTACAGGAGTGGTGACTGTCACCTCATCAAGTTCTACTTTCCTCCCACTCACTTCTTTCGAGAGAAACTCTTTCTCCAGAAAATATCCATTCTTGGCAACAAAGACTTTGCCTTCGGATCTGTGGTAGAAGGTGTACCCAATAGTTTCCTTTGGGTATCCTATGAAGACGCATTTCTCCGATTTGGGTTCGAGCTTTTCAGGTTGAAGTTTCTTGACATAAGCATCGCAGCCCCAAACTTTCAAAAACGACAGCTTCGGTTTCTTGCCAAACCAAAGTTCATATGGAGTCGTCTCAACGGATTTTGACGGAGCCCTATTTAAAGTGAATGCGGTAGTCTCTAAAGCATAACCCCAAAAAGATAGCGGTAAATCGGTGAGGGACATCATAGATCGCACCATGTCCAACAGAGTACGATTTCGACGTTCGGACACACCGTTACGTTGAGGTGTTCCGGGCGGTGTCAATTGTGAAACAATTCCACAGCTTCTAAGGTGTGAGCCAAATTCATGACTTAAATATTCACCCCCACGATCCGATCGCAAGAACTTTATTTTTCTGTCACGTTGATTCTCAACCTCATTCTGAAATTCCTTGAACTTTTCAAAGGTCTCAGACTTGTGTTTCATCAAATAGATATACCCATATCTACTCAAGTCATCCGTGAGGGTGAGAACATAACGATAGCCTCCACGAGCCTCAACACTCATTGGACCGCACACATCAGTATGTATGATTTCCAACAAGTTGGTTGCTCGCTCCATTGTTCCGGAGAACGGAGTCTTGTTCATCTTGCCCAAAAGGCATGGTTCGCACGTGTCAAATGATTCATAATCAAGAGACTCTAGAAGTCCATCCGAATGGAGCTTCTTCATACGTTTGACACCAATATGACCAAGGCGGCAATGCCACAAGTATGTGGGACTATCATTATCAACTTTACATCTTTTGGCATCTACACTATGAATATGTGTATCACTACGTTCGAGATTCATCAAAAATAAACCATTGACCAGCGGGGCATGACCATAAAACATATCTCTCAAATAAATAGAACAACCATTATTCTCCGATTTGAAAGAATATCCATCTCGCATAAGACGAGATCCAGAAACAATGTTCATGCTCAAAGCTGGTACTAAATAACAATTATTCAGGTTCAAAACTAATCCCGAGGGTAGATGTAGAGGTAGCGTGCCGACGGCGATCACATCGACCTTGGAACCATTCCCGACGCGCATTGTCACCTCATCCTTCGCCAGTCTCCGTTTATTCCGCAGCTCCTGTTTTGAGTTACAAATGTGAGCAACTGCACCGGTATCGAATACCCAGGAGCTACTACGAGTGCTGGTAAGGTACACATCAATAACATGTATATCATATATACCTTTGACGTTGCCGGCCTTCTTGTCTGCTAAGTATTTGGGGCAGTTCCGCTTCCAGTGACCCGTTCCCTTGCAATAAAAGCACTCTGTTTCAGGCTTGGGTCCATACTTTGGCTTCTTCCCAGCAACAGGCTTGCCAGGCGCGGCAACTTGCTTGCCGTCCTTCTTGAAGTTCTTCTTACCCTTGCCTTTCTTGAACTTAGTGGTTTTATTGACCATCAACACTTGATGTTCTTTCTTGATGTCTACCTCCGCTGATTTCAGCATCGAATACACCTCGGGAATTGACTTCTCCATCCCCTGCATATTGAAGTTCAGCACGAAGCTCTTGAAGCTTGGTGGGAGCGACTGGAGGATTCTGTCAACGACTGCTTCATCTGGGAGATTCATTCCCAGCTGAGACAAGCGGTTGTGCAATCCTGAAATCTTGAGGATGTGCTCACTGACAGAACTGTTCTCCTCCATCTTACAGCTGTAGAATGCGTCGGAGACATCATATCTCTCGACTCGGGCATGAGCTTGGAAAACCATTTTCAGCTCTTCGAACATCTCATATGCTCCATGGTGCTCAAAATGCTTTTGGAGCCCCGATTCTAAACTGTAAAGCATGCCGCACTGAACCAGGGAGTAATCATCACTACGCGTCTGCCAGACGTTCAAAACGTCTTGGTCAGCATCGGGAGCAGGTGCATCACCTAGCGGTGCTTCTAGGACATATGATCTCTTGGCAGCTATGAGGATAATCCTCAGGTTACGGACCCAATCCATATAGTTGCTACCATCGTCTTTCAGCTTGGTTTTCTCTAGGAACGCGTTGAAGTTGAGGGAAACTGGAGCGTGGGCCATTTGATCTACAAGAGATATCGTAAAGAATTTAGACTAAGTTCATGATAATTAAGTTCATCTTAATCAAATTTTAATGAACTCCCACTCAGACTGACATCTCTCTAGTCATCCAAGTGATACACGATCCGAATCGAGTAGTCCGTGTCCGATCATCACGTGAGACGGACTAGTCAAAAACGGTGAACATCTTCATGTTGATCGTATCTTCTATATGACTCGTGTTCGACCTTTCGGTCTTCCGTGTTCCGAGGCCATGTCTGTACATGCTAGGCTCGTCAAGTGAACCCTAAGTGTATCGCGTGTGTAAATCTGTCTTACACCCGTTGTATGTGAACGTTAGAACCTATCACACCCGATCATCACGTGGTGCTTCGGAACAACGAGCTTTAGCAACGGTGCACAGTTAGGGGAAACACATTACTTGAAATTTTAGTGAGAGATCATCTTATTTACTACCGTCGTTCTAAGTAAACAAGATGCAAAAACATGATAAACATCACATGCAATCAATTATAGTGACATGATATGGCCAATATCATCTTGCTCCTTGGATCTCCATCTTCGGGGCACCATGATCATCTTGTCACCGGCTCCACACCATGATCTTCATCATCATGATCTCCATCATCGTGTCTTGAAGAAGTCGTCACGCCAACTATTACTTCTACTACTATAGCTAACGTTTAGCAACGAAGTAAAGTAATTACATGGCGTTATTCAGTGACACGCAGGTCATACAATAATAAAGACAACTCCTATGGCTCCTGCCGGTTGTCAAGTTCATCGACATGCAAGTCGTGATTCCCTATTACAAAAACATGATCAATCTCATACATCACATATATCATTCATCACATCTTCGTTCTTGGCCATACCACGTCACAAAACACATGCCGCAAAAACAAGTTAGACGTCCTCTAATTGTTGTTGCAAGTTTTACGTGGCTTCTATAGGATTTCTAGCAAGAACGTTTCTTACCTACGCCAAAACCACAACGTGATTTGTCAACTTCTATTTGCCCTTCATAAGGACCCTTTTCATCGAATCCGATCCGACTAAAGTAGGAGAGACAGACACCCGCCAGCCACCTTATGCATCTAGTGCATGTCTGTCGGTGGAACCAGTCTCACGTAAGCGTACGTGTAAGGTCGGTCCGGGCCGCTTCATCCCACAATACCGCCGAATCAAGATTGACTAGTAACGGTAAGAAAGTTGAACAAGATCATACGCCCACAACTGCTTTGTGTTCTACTCGTGCCAAGATGCTACGCATAAAACCTAGGCTCAGATGCCACTGTTGGGTAACGTAGCATAATTCAAAAAATTTCTACGTCTTCACCAAGATCCATCTATGGAGACATCTAGCAACGAGTAACTGAGAGTGCATCTACATACCGTTATGAAGATTGCGTGCGGAAGCTTTCAACGAAGCAAGGATGAAGTAGTCGTACTCTTCTTCCCGTTCTTCGTCACCGATGATCTAGCGCCGAACGGACGGCACCTCCGCGTTCAACACACGTACGGTGCAGCAACGTCTCCTCCTTCTTGATCCAGCAAGGGGGAAGGAGAAGTCGTCAGAGATCCGGCAGCACGACGGCGTGATGACGGATGCAGTGGATGTCGCAGCAGGGCTTCGCCGGGCTGCCCTGCGTTGGGAGTATGGGGTGTGACGGGAGGGGGAGAGGCGCCAGGGATCAGGTGCGGCTGCCCTCTCCCCCCCCACATATATATAGGGGCCAGGGGGGCGCCTGGACCCTCTGCAGATCCAATCTGCAAGGGGGCGGCGGCCAGGGGGGGTTCCTTGCCCCCCAAGGCAAGTGGAGCCCCACTCCCCCTTAGGGTTTGAACCCTAGGCGCATGGGGAGGTGGGCCCCCAAGTGGTGAGCCAGCCCTAGGGGCTGGACACTTCCCCTTGCGGCCTAGGGGCCCCACCGGGAGGGGTGGCCCCACCCGGTGGACCCCCGGGGCCCCTCCGGTGGTCCCGGGACGCTCCCGGTGACCCCCGGAGATCACCCGTTGGCCGAAACTGGACTTCCCATATATCAATCTTTACCTCCGGACCATTCCGGAACTCCTCGTGACGTCCGGGATCTCATCCGGGACTCCGAACAACATTCGGGTTTCCACATGCATTAATCTCTACGACCCTAGCGTTACCGAACCTTAAGTGTGTAGACCCTACGGGTTCGGGAGACACGTAGACATGGCCGAGACCACTCTCCGGCCAATAACCAACAGCGGGATCTGGATACCCATGTTGGTTCCCACGTGTTCCTCGATGATCTTCATCGGATGAACCACTGTGTCAACGATTCACTCAATCCCGTATGTTATTCCCTTTGTCCATCGGTACGGTACTTGCCCGAGATTCGATCGTCGGTATTCCCAATACCTTGTTCAATCTCGTTATGGCAAGTCTCTTTACTCGATCCGTAATCCATCATCCCGTGACTAACTACTTAGTCACATTGAGCTCATTATGATGATGTATTACCGAGTGGGCCCAGAGGTACCTCTCCGTCACACGGAGTGACAATATCCCAGTCTCGGTTCGTACCAACTCAACAGATACTTTCGGAGATACCCGATGCGTACCTTTATAGCCACCCAGTTACGTTGTGACGGTTGGCACACCCAAAGCACTCCTACGGTATCCGGGAGTTGTACAACCTCATGGTCTAAGGAATAAATACTTGACACCGAAAAGCTTATGCATTACGAACTATACGATCTCGTGTTATGCTCAAGTTTGGGTCTTGTCCATCACATCATTCTCCTAATGATGTGATCCCGTTATCACCGACATCTCATGTCCATGGTCAGGAAACCGTGACCATCTGTTGATCAACGAGCTGGTTACTAGAGGCCTACCAGGGACTCATTGTGGTCTGTGTATTCACACATGTATCGCTGTTTCCGTACAATACAATTCAAGCATGAATAACAGACAATTATCATGAACAAGGAGATATAATATTAATGCTTTTATTATTGCCTCTAGGGCATATCTCCAACACATTAGTACCCTCCTAAGAAACTGCTAATCACCAAACATGGGCCCTAAACTTATTCTAGATCTCTCTTAGTAAATCTCACAAGTTTCTGTGCAGAAACTTGCCAGGAAGAAACCCACTCTCACAGCCCACCTGTGACCAACTCAAACATATGGAGCGACTCAAATAATCAAGGACTACGCGCCAGACATGTTTTTATTGCACAACCGGCCGCGGTGCCAGAGTTCACGCGGTGTCTGCGTTCGTCCAAGGGTGTTGGCATGCAGCTGGCGCGCTGTGCGTCACGCCACGAGCTCTTTAGCGCGCGTGATTGCTTCCCCGCTCGCCGTGCCTTGCCAAACCGCGCCACAATCACCATCTTGACGCCATTAACTCCCCCTGGCACTCGCTGATGCTAGAGCTCGCCGCAGTGGGCACGAGCACGATGCGATCAAGCCCACGGTGCGCCCGTGCCACTATGCTTGTCGCCACCCCCACTCATGTGCTCGTCTCCGCTCGTCCACAGTGGTCGCGTGAACCGTGTACCCTTGCCCCCATCTTACTGACGCCCCTCATTGCTGGGCGCCGACTCCAGAGGAATCCGGGGGAGCCCAGACCCCCTCTCCTCCCTTGCCTATAAGTAGAACCCCTCCCCAGCCTCTCCGAGCATCAGCACACACTCACACATTCACCACAACATCGTAGTTAGCTGCAGCCCAGCTGGACAGGCGTCGGGCCGCCGTCCTCGAGCTCGAGCTCGCCGACGATCCCCTCTGCTTGCCCCCAATCATCCAGCCCCTCTCGAGCTCCTTCCACTTCTCCGGCGACTCCCCGAAGCTTCACTGGTGCCTACTGACCCGGTTGGAGCCCCTAGAACCGCCTCTCTCCGCCGTCTTCTTCAACTCCGGCGAGACCTGACCGCAGCCGCCGATTGGGAGGAAGATTCCGAGCTGCTCAAGCCACCTCTCGACGTGCCACGGGTACAAACATGTGCGCCATGACCCCCTCTAGCTTTCTATCCCTCTCATTTTGGCCGTAAAGCCCTCCTCGCCGGCGTGAGCTCCGGCGAAGCATTGCCACCTCTCTACTTCCCTCTCTCTCTCTCTCTCTCTCTCTCTCTCTCTCTCTCTCTCTCTCTCTCTCTCCACGCCTGATAGTGGGGGCCACTGTCAGCCTCACGACCGCGCCCACCTCGCTGAAATACGGGTTCGACGCACCCCCCTCTGTTTTCTTTTTATTTAATTTAAATTCAAATTTTGACCAGAAAATTTGACCAACCACTACTTTTAAACCATAAGTCCAAATGATTTGATTCTTTTTGCATTGTGTTTGTACTGTAATATTCTAGCAGCACACAAAAATGTAGACTTTTCTCCGTTGCCTAGAATTTCTGGCGAATTAAAAAATGTTATGTGACATTTTCTTTTTACTGATTTTGTCAGGGATATTACTAGCAGGTATGAACCGGCTAGTGTAAACAGGATATTATAATATATTTGTGTGATGGTAATATTTAGTAATGATTACGGCCCATGAGGTCTTAGGGCCCATGTATAGAGTTATGGTTTGTAAACCGCCTGATCATGTAACTTGAGAGATAAGGAAGAAAGAGCAGAGACCAAGGCGGACACGAGTATGAGCTGGCCTCGGGACTCTGTAAACCGGACCTGGTGTCGCCTCAATATAAAGGGATGACCCGGGGACGGTTCAAGGACAAGCAAGAAACAACCCGTCGAGACACAGGCAAGCAATCCGCTCCCTGTTCATCGACGCCCAAGCAATATCAAACCAAACTAGACGTAGGCTTTTACCTTCATCGAAGGGGCCGAACTAGTATAAACCCTCTGTGTCCTTTGTGTGCTTTTAACCCTTTCAAGCTAACCTGTGCGATGGTTCCATCATCAAGTCCGTTAAACCGGACATCTGCCGTGTTATTTCCACGACAGTTGGCGCCCACGTTGGGGCCTCCGCACGATGGTTTCGAGTTCTTGAAGGGCAGCTTCGAAGGGCTCAAGGGCTACGCAGTCGGCCGGATGACTAAGAGTCGCCATGGCCGGATCTACATCGACGACGCGGGTTGGGGACCAGAGGCCGATTCAATTGAATACGGGTACCGGGTTCCCTTCGGTGGCATCCACGTCTTCATCGGCAAGATCGGCGAACCGGGACCTGAGCCGGACATCTTCCCCAACATCGTCGAGCCGGCTCAGCGGGCGAGATCAGCCCGGATTCAGCCCGCCATGAAGCGCGTTTTCATCGGAGCAGTTCACGGGGTCCAAACCAAGGACGGATCGGAATCCGGTGGCGAAACAGTTGTCTACTCCGACGACGAATCTTCGTCCGGAGAGACGGAATCTTTGTATCAGTTGCGGGACGGCCGGTCAGAGGGTGAGTCCGACGGAGACAGTATTACGGGCCCCTTTGACCCGCCAAACCGGGTGGCGGTCTTTATGGCCGGTTCACAACCCACACAGCAGTCCACGGTGAACGGGGCGGCAGTAGAAGCTGGTGCACGGGGGAGTGGCCAGGCCCTCTCACCCGCTGATGTTCTATCCGCCTTGATCGAGGAACTTACAGCAAAAGCCATGGCAGAAGTAGCTCCAGCAGACAAGGCGCAACATGATGCAGAGCTTCTTCAGTTAAGGGGCCGGATTGATCAAGCAAGGGAAGATCTGAAGGCAGAGAAAGCTATGATAGCAATAAGGCAGGCGGAATTGAATGATCAGGCGTTTCATCTCCGGATGGAGCAGGCCTCTGCACTGGGGGTGAGGAGTCGGAAGTACCAGTCTCGTCTACCGCCGATTTATGAGGCGACGGATCTGTTCAGGACACCAGGGGTGGGGACTAGCAATGATCCGGCTTTAAACCAGAGGGCACCCCCGGCGAGGGATGAATCGGTTCAGCAGCCAACTACGGAGCAAGATCGACGGATCACATCTACACCTCACGTCCCTACCCCTCTGGGTCATTATTCGAATCCTTTGGACAATATCGTTGCTGCTGCTTCGCACTTGGCCGCTTTACCCATTGAGGGGACGTCTCCGGTGGCGCTGGAGGCACGCAGGGTCAAGGATCTGCTTAATACGGCGTTGATACAACAGCAAGCGTATTCCCATAGCCGGGAGAGGCTCCATTCAACACCACGCCCGAGCCGGAGTTACACTAGGCATTGGGAGGAACCAGAAGTGTCTAGCAGTGAACGCAGGCGACATCGTCATAGACAAAATAATCCGGCAGGCGCGGATGCACAAGCTCAGGATACCAATCGGGTTAGAACAGTGGACCGGGAGGAGATCCGTCAAACGACGCCGGTTCACACAACCATAGCAGAGACAGGAGTCACAACGAGTTCCTTTGGTGTGCAGTGTCTTATCCCCGCGTTACGGAACGTGAAGCTGCCCAAGGATTTCAAAGGTCCGCGTAAGGTGCCTAATTACACAGCAGATCTGGCTCCGGAAGCATGGGTTGAGAGTTACGAGATGGCCATGGAGATGCTGGATGTAGATGAAGCGGCTTGTGCAAAGTACTTCACTATGATGCTTGAAGGTACGGCCCGGACCTGGCTAAAGGGTTTACCCCCAAATTCCATCGGGTCATGGGGAGAGCTACGTCGCCAGTTTATCAAAAACTTCAAGGATACGTGCAAGCAGCCAATGTCAATAGTGGATCTAGCAGCCTGTGTGCAAGGAGAGCAGGAATCTACAAGTGCATGGGTACGGAGAGTATCAGAGATCTTGCACTCTTCGAATGGTATCAATCCCAGTACGGCAATAGTGACATTAGAAAACAATTGCCGGTTTGAGTCTCTCAAGTTAAAACTGGGGCGGCTTAAACGGGATTGTAATGATATGGGAACTCTTATGAGCGCTCTAGTAAAATATGGGGATTCTGACAACACTAAGTATCCAGAAGCAGAGGGAGACAAAGCAGGAAAGGTCAACAAGCCTGGTAAACCGGCGCAGGTTAATCCGGCTGGTACCAGTTTTCTAGGCAAGCGAAAGGCAGAGGGGCTCTGATTTCGTGGGCAATACCCAAGTTCAAGGGGATTTTCAGCGCAATGGGAGCAAACCGCCTCCGCAAACCGGTGGAGGGGGTGTTAGTTGGGACCAGGAGTTGAATCAGCTTTGTCCGAAGCATAGCACAAGGGGACGACCAGCGAAACACACTATAAGAGAATGCAGGCCCTTGATGGAAGCCATAATGGGCCACTTCAATTCTAATGACAGGCCTCCAAATGGTGGTTCAGGCCCGGGGTTCTATGGTCCGGGTCATCAGGGGAACAGCTCCGGATCAGGATATCGGGGCAATAACAGTGGTTATCATGGCCGGGCCGGTAATCAATATGGTCAAGGTAGTTATAATAACCAAGGCAATCAGCCGCATGGTCAGGGTGGTTACAATAACCAAGGCAGCCAACAGCCGGGCCAAAGTAATCACAACAACCAAGGTAATCAGCAGCGCCAGCAGCAGCAGCAGCAATACGGATATCAGAGCAATCCGTAGGAGCTAAGTAGTGGGCAATATCATGTGTTCACCACGAGTTTGTGTAAACGAGATCAAAAGGTTTTAAAGCGAGCAGTCCACGTGGTTGAACCGGCGACGCCACAGTTCCTGCGCTGGTCAGAGCAGCCCATCGTCTGGAGTAGGGAGGATCATCCGATGCGGGTGGATAATCCGGGCCACTTGGCCTTGGTGGTAGCACCACAGGTGGGTGGCTACAGGTTCACTAAAGTTCTTATGGACGGCGGTAGCAGCATCAATATCTTGTATTATGAGACCTTCCGTCGTATGGGCCTGACGGATAAGAAGCTGAGGCAGTCAAACACAGTATTCCATGGGGTGGTTCCAGGTAAGTCAGCTTATCCAGTTGGGAAAATTGACTTAGAAGTTACCTTCGGAGACGAACATGATTCCAGGTCAGAGATGATAACTTTCGAAGTCGTCAAGATCCGGAGCCCTTATCATGCTCTATTCGGGAGGACGATTTATGCCAAGTTTATGGCTAGACCATCTTATGTTTATCTGCAGCTCAAGATGCCGGGTCACAGAGGCACGATCATGGTTCACGGAAGTCACAAAATAGCAGTGGAATGTGAAGAGGGAGACGCTGCTTACGCGGAGGCGGTATGTGCCACAGAAGAGTTGAAATTTTATAAAGATAATGTTGATCCAGCAGATATGACCCCGTTGAAGAAGCCAACTATAGAGCATGATCCGGCATTGAAATTTAAATCGGCGGAGGAGACCAAGCAAGTTGATTTTGTGCCAGGCGATTCGTCCAAGCAGTTCACGATCAGCGCTAACCTTGATCCCAAATAGGAAAGCGTGCTCATCTAGTTCATCCGTGAGAACCGGGATATCTTTGCATGGAAACCTGCTGACATGCCAGGTATACCGAGGGAACTCGCTGAGCACAGTCTTAATATTGATCCGAAGTTTAAACCGGTCAAGCAGTATCTGCGCCGCTTCAACGAAGAAAGGCGCAAGGCTATAGGAGAGGAGGTGGCCAGGCTTTTGGCCGCAGGGTTCATAGTGGAAGTTTTTCACCCAGAATGGTTGGCTAATCCGGTACTAGTGCTTAAGAAGAATGGAAAATGGAGAATGTGTGTGGACTATACGGACCTCAATAAAGCTTGTCCAACGGATCCTTTTGCTCTCCCTCGCATTGATCAGATCATCGATGCTACAGCGGGATGTGAGTGGCTGAGTTTTTTGGATGCATACTCAGGCTATCACCAGATCAAGATGGCAGTTAAAGACCAAGAGAAGACAGCTTTCATAACCCCTTTTGGTGCTTTTTGCTATGTATTTATGCCTTTTGGGCTCAAGAGTGCCCAAGCAACTTATCAGCGTTGTGTACAGAACTGTCTTAAGGGGCAGATAGGAAGAAATGTTCATGCCTATGTGGATGATATCGTGGTGAAGTCAAGGAAGGAGGAGACACTGATAGAGGACCTCAAGGAGACCTTTGACAATCTTCGGACCTATAAGATGATGCTTAATCCGGAGAAATGTGCTTTTGGTGTTCCAGCAAGCAAGCTCCTTGGGTTTTTGGTGTCAAACAGAGGGATAGAAGCTAATCCGGAAAAGATCAAGGCAATCACATCTTTAACAAAACCGGTTTGCATAATGATGTTCAGCGTATCGCTGGCCGGATCACAGCATTGAGCCGGTTCATCAGCCGTTTGGGAGAGAAGGCAATTCCACTTTATCAGATGCTGAGAAAAACGGATCAATTTATATGGAGTGATGAGGCAAATACTGCGTTTGAGGATTTGAAGCGACAGCTAGCGAGGCCACCGGTCCTGGCTGCCCCTGTTGATAATGAACCTTTGCTGTTATATGTCACCGCCAACGCACGGACAGTTAGTGTGGCGATCGTGGTGGAACGCAAGGAAGCAGGGAGGGAATATCCGGTTCAGCGTCCAGTTTATTACGTAAGTGAGGTACTCATTGAGTCCAAGCAGAGGTACCCACATTGGCAGAAGCTGGTGTATGGTGTGTTCATGGCAAACCAGAAGTTGAAGCATTATTTCCAGGGTCATCCAATAACTGTTGTTAGTTCAACACCATTGGGAGACATAATCCAAAACAGGGAAGCTACGGGTAGAGTGGCGAAGTGGGCCATTGAGCTCAGCCCACATGAGTTGAAATATGTGCCACGCACCGCTATCAAGTCTCAGGCATTGGTGGATTTCATCAATGATTGGACATAATTACAAACACCTGAAGAGAAACCGGATCTTACATACTGGACGATTCATTTTGACGGTTCAAGACAGTTAGAAGGCTTGGGGGCTGGAGTTGTATTAACTTCCCCGCAAGGTGATAAGTTTTGTTACGTCCTCCGTTTATTGTTTCCTTGTACTAATAATGCAGCGGAATATGAAGCGTTACTTCATGGCTTACGGATGGCAAAGGAGATGAACTTGAGCCGGGTCAAGTGCTTCGGCGATTCAGATTTGGTGGCGCAGCAAGTTTCAGGCAAGTGGGATTTGAGAGATCCTCTCATGGCAGCTTACAGACGAGAAGTGGAAGCAGTTGCTGGATATTTCAAAGGGTATCAAGTGGACCACATAGACCGGCGAAAGAATGTAGCGGCTGATGCTTTAAGCCGGCTGGGTTCTCAGCGTAAACCGGTACCACCAAATACTTTCTTGGATGAGCTGCACAGTCCGTCAGTACAAGTACCATCAGAGGAAGACCTGGCTGTTCCTGATCCGGAGGCACAGCTAGTTGCGGCACTTCATGTTATTCCGGATTGGACGCTGCCCTATTTGGCGTATTTGAGCCAAGGAGAGCTGCCGGATGATGAGATAGAGGCACAACAGATAGTCCGGCGTTCTAAGTCCATGACAATTGCAAACGGGAACTTCATCATCGTAGCGTCTCTGGAGCATTTCAGTGGTGTGTATCAGCTGAGGAAGGTTGTGAGATTCTTCGCGAGATCCATGAAGGGGATTGTGGTCATCATGCCGGTTCAAAATCATTGGTGGCTAAAGCTTTTCGACATGGGTTCTATTGGTTAACAGTTCATGCTGATGCGGCGGATCTAGTCCGGAAGTGTGATGCTTGTCAGAAGTTTTCGCGACGTGCTCTTGGTCCGGTACAGGAGCTCCGGATGATACCAATAACCTGGCCGTTTGCGACTTGGGGGCTTGATATGGTTGGACCCTTTAAGCGATCCCAAGATCAGAAAACTCATCTACTGGTGGCGGTGGATAAGTTTACAAAGTGGATTGAGGCAGAGCCTGTGAGCAAGTGTGATGCGGCCACAGCAGTTAAATTCATCAAAAAGGTAATTTTCCGGTTTGGCTTTCCACACAGCATCATCACAGACAATGGTACTAATTTATCCAAGGGTGAGATGGAAGAATTTTGTCAACCGGAACATATTCGCCTAGACGTATCTTCTGTGGCCCACCCTCAAACCAATGGTCAAGCTGAAAGAGCAAACCAGGAGATTTTGCGAGGTATCAAGCCCCGGCTTATGAGTCCCTTGCAAAGAACCCCAGGATGTTGGGTTGAGGAGTTACCATCTGTCCTTTGGAGTATCAACACTACACCAAACCGGTCCACAGGTTATACACCTTTCATTATGGTATATGGTGCTGAAGCGGTCCTTCCAAGCGATATCCGTCATGATTCACCAAGGGTGACAGCCTATGTTGAAGCGGCCAACTAGCAGGCAAGACAAGACAGTTTAGACCGGCTGGATGAAGAGCGTGATATAGCAGCAGCACGGTCTGCGATTTATCAACAAGATTTGCATAGGTATCACAGCTGCCGGATCAAGAGCAGGACATTCCAGGAGGGAGATTTAGTACTCCGGCTCATCCAAGACCAAACAGATATGCACAAGCTATCCCCACCTTGGGAAGGGCCCTTTGTGGTCAGCAAGAATCTGCACAGCGGTTCATATTACCTGGTGGACGTTCGAGAACACAAGGACTCACGGACATCGGAAGAGGAGACAAAGAGGCCGTGGAACATCGCCCTCTTACGGCCCTACTATACTTGAGCCATGAGCTCCACGGTATCCTATGTATATATTATGATTAATGAATAAATCGGCACCCTCGGTAAACCGGGGGCTCAGCCTTTTTTGCCCAATACAAATATCTTATGAGGACAACCATACATGTATTATCATATGTCATATTTTAAACAGATCGATCGGTTTAAATTGATTTTGCAGAACACATGCACTCAGAAGCAATAACTCCCTGAAGAGCTTTTTTCAAGCGTACAGTCATATCAGGACCAAAGAAGACACTTCATGGAGGCCCTCTGGACAGGCGACAGCCATCCAGTGATTGGCTAAAAGATATACCCATGGTTCTATGGAACCATGGAGGCCCTCTGGACAGGCGACAACCATCCAGTGATTGGCTAAAAGATTTACCCATGGTTTCATGGAACCATGGAGGCCCTCTGGACAGGCGACAGCCATCCAGTGATTGGCTAAAGATTTACCCATGGTTTCATGGAACCATGGAGTCCCTCTGGACAGGAGACAGCCATCCAGTGATTGGCTAAAGATTTACCCATGGTTTCATGGAACCATGGAGGCCCTCTGGACAGGCGACAGCCATCCAGTGATTGGCTAAATATTTACCCATGGTTTCATGGAACCATGGAGGCCCTCTGGACAGGCGACAGCCATCCAGTGATTGGCTAAAGTTTTACCTATGGTTCCATGGAACCATGGAGGCCCTCTGGACAGGCGACAACCATCCAGTGATTGGGTAAAGTTTTTTTCTTATGGTTCCTATGGATGGTACCCGCATCCATCGACCGGCCCTCTGGATGGTAAGCCCATTCCATTGATTGGATGAACCTTGCTTTGAGCCTGGCAGCTCGTAAAAAGCCTCGACTGCACGGTTTTATTTGCAAATTTGCATTTCTGTTCTTTATATTTTATGGTTCTTTAATCCGGAGTGGGACAATTCAAGAAGTTGACCACATATCTACAAAGTTAAAAGTCTGGGTCATGAACACCAGCATGAATTAAAAATCTGGGTTATAAAAAACCAGCAAGAGTTAATCCGGTGTTTATCATAACCCGGGACAATCATCATGCAGAAACAAAGTAAGAAGCCAAGCATGATCTAAACCGGCAGCTTCTGTAAGACCCGGGATTATTATTGGGTCTATCAAAAGACTCCCTTCAAAAAGGCAAACTTCGCCGGATTAAGAGTATCAAGCATGCTTGATCTCAGGTATAAAGCTATTTCTAATATAAGTATACACTTGTTTGATATATTGTGAGAACAATTTAATGGGTCCAGCGGTAAAACCGTTAGGACATATTTTAAGTATTGTCTATGCTGGAATGGATGATATGCAGGACATGCCATGTTAGACCAAATTGAAATTGGTAATATTAAAACAAGAAGTCGGAGTATCTAGATTAAAGTGGACAATGTTTTCAGCTATCCTATTACAAGGCATAGCAAGCCTGACGGATTAAAAATTGTTCGGTGAAATAAGACTGCGACTACAAAGATATGCTATGAACTACGCTCCCTCCTGCTGTGACGGTTGGGTATCAACTTGATCCGGAGTCTCCTCCTCTTCTTGAAGCGGCTGGAAGTCAGGGACGCACCAATCGATCTTCGTTAAGGCACGAAAGTACATCTCCTCATTGATGAGTTCAGACGGATCGATATCTGGGGCGAAGGTATGAGGGCGCACTGGTGGGATTAGATTGACGGTATCAGAAACCGGCCGCTCCACCCGCTCGTTCTGTAAATCATACCCCGGATGATACCTGGATAAATCTGATTCGGCTGCAAGTTTGCTGGCGAGAGGACGCATCTCTTTCGTCAAGGCATGGAGATCCTTTGCAGTATAAGTTGATCTGTCTTCTTTAGTGTCGGGATACCAACTCAAGGCTTCTTCCGGATCAAAATCTGGGACCCAAGCTTTAGCTCTGGTAAGCGCCATGAGAGAACCGGCTCGAGCAGCAGATTTTTTCACTTCCTCTAAGCGCACTGGCAAAACAGACAGCTTCTCTAATGTGCCTTGGATAGTGGTCGGGGCCGGTTTATTGAACGATGTTGCACTTATGATCCTTTGAGCACCGGAATACAGCTACTCGACCAAAGTATAACATGCCTTGAGTTTTGTCCGTAAGTCATCCCCAAGATGGGTGACACGGCGCCCTGCATATGATCATCACAGTTAAACCGGCATGGATGGAAGGTTACAAGGGTGAAAGCAGGAATACAGATTAAATACTTACCGAAGACTGTAGAAGTCATCAACTCTATTTGCCGCTTTAAACCGGTTAACTCTTCAGTAACCGGATTAAGAGCTTTTTCAGCGTCCTTGGCCCTTTTCTCCAGATCTTTTTTCTGAACTTCAAAGGTGGTCCGCTCTTCTTCAAAGAATTTCATCAGTTGTTCAGCAGTTTTTAAACTCAGCTCCAAGTCTTTCTTGGCCTTAGAAGCAGTAGACTCTGTTTCAGCAAGTCTGTTCCGGAGTTCATTGATTTCTTCAGCCCTCCGGTTTAAATCAGCCTGAAAGGAGAATCAGGTGATAGGAAGCAAAAATCAGACAAGTCTCAAGCACACGAACAAGTTGTCTACTTGACACTTGGGGGCTAATGGGCAGTTGAAGCAGTAAGCAGTAGCAATTCAAAAACAAAGTCTCAAGCACACAAACAAGTTGTCTACTTGACACTTGGGGACTAATGGATAATTGAAGTATCAAAGGAAAAGTCAGGCAAGTCCCAGGCACATAAACCGAGTTATGCCCCTGGCACTTGGGGGCTAATGTAAGATCATTTGATTAATCAGGAAGTACCGGTTCACCTTCTAAACATAGCTAAACCGGAACTTGGGGGCTGATATAATATAGACAAAAGTACATTAAAAGTCAAAAGAAGATGCAAAGGATTACCTCATACTTGTCCTTCATCATGTTAATCAAGCCTGCTTCATAGTCTCGGCCAGTGTGGAGCCGGTTCAAGTACCCGGAATAGAGCTCCTGGGCACTCATATCAGCAAAGCTAGACAGCTCGGTACTCCATTTACCCTTTTCTTGATACAGCTTCTCCGTTTTTGCTGTATGTTTGGCTAAGACAGTGGGCTCAGCAGGAGCAGTATAAGCGGTGTGAGTTATTTCAACCTCCGGAGAAGCAGTTGTTGGTGGTGGGGTCGCGGTATGAACCGGGCTGGCAGGAGCTGGATTGGCCTAAGGAGAATTGGCCCGGGCAGGACTTGCCGGTTCACGAACATCCTCAGCATTGGGATTCTCAAGCATAGTAGTGTGATCTGCAGGAGCAGGATCTTCAAGTGGAATTATGGGTTCGCCTTCCGGAGGGATAGTGGAATCTGGATCAGCCGCCGGATCATCAACGGCAGTCTCAGCAGTTGGTTGGTTGGCTTTCGGTTTTTTGCTAGGCTTTGGCTTGCTGAAGGAAGTTGGAAAAACAAGTTAGAACTGTAAAGCAAAGTGCAATTATAAACCGGATAAGTTAGAAAGACTTACCCTGGGACAGTTTTCAGGGTTGGAAGTTGCGTGGTAGTTGATTCACCGGAAGAAGATAACGGAGTCTCCTGATAATCAGGGTCAGACGGTTTAAGAGGTTTGCGTATAAGCCCGGCCTTGGGATGAAGGAGGGTTGGAGAGACTATAACCTCAGAGCGGCGTCTACGAGCCGGTGTAAGAGATATTCCGGATGTTTCCACTGCAAGGCCACTGTGACGGGTGGTCCGGCGAAGGCTTCATGTTGCTATTTCTTCAAAAGAAAATTGGGATCCAATTGAGCATACGGGTGAGAGAACTGATATTTCCGAACTGTCCGACGATTTTTCTGTGGAAGTGGTTCTGAATCGGAAGAGAGAATAGTTACCTCAATTTCTGCCGGTTTGTCTCCTTCAGCCAACTCCTGTGGAAAGTTACTAGTAAATACAAGTATGGATAAGAAGTGAATAAATCAGAACCGGATTAACCCATACCTCGGAGTCCGGATCGTCATCTTCAGCATGAGAGCCGGAGCCACCAGCCGCTTTTCTCTTCTTGGTAGCGAAGGCTTTCCGGCGTGGCTGTTTTCCGGCTTTTTCCTGAGGCTTCCTCTTCCAGAAAGGATCATTAGCCTGTTCAAAAGGTAAAAGATAAATTGAAGGAATCATTTAAAGGGAACGGATTACAGGCATATGAAAGAAAGTAAGACATACCGCAGGCAGCTTATTTTTCTTGTAGTATGGAGCCAGTCCGGTTTGGCTACACTCTTCTAAAGTGATGTTTAGCATTTTCTTGGCGGACTCAGTGACTTCTGACTCAGAAAGTTTATCCTTAGAAAAACGTTGAGGATCATCCGGTTTACCAGAATATTGATACATCAAGCCTGGGCGCGGGCTCAAAGGGAGGATACTCCAAGAGAGCCAGCAGCGCATGAAATCCACGCCGGTTAAACCATTGGCCATAAAGGCCTTTAACTTGGAAAGTTGAGAAGCAAACCGGGGCCGCTCTGAAGAGCTGAGGCGCTGCGGCAAAGGGTGGTCCTCCGGAAGACGGTGCTCGCGGTAACCCGGCAATGGGTTTTCCCCTTCAGGAGAAGTATCAATACAGTAAAACCAAGATTTATTCCAATCCTTGGGGTGTGTGTGGAGAGCAGCATGAGGAAAGATTGCATCCTTTCTTTTCTGAATGCTGACCCCGCCCAATTCTTGATGAGGTCCGCTGGTAAATTCAGTCCGCCGGTTTAGGTGGAAGAAATCCCGGAATAGGTCAACTGACGGTTCTTCTTGCAAATACACCTCAGAAAACACTTGGAAATCATAGATGTTGGAAACAGAGTTGGGACCTATGTCATGAGGATGAAGCTGGAAAGCGGCAAGTACATCCCGGAAAAACTTCGAACCGGGAGGAGTAAAGCCCCGAGCAATATGGTCAAAGAAGACAATAACCTCACCCTCTTTGGGAGTAGGAGGACATTCATCTCCTGGGCCCCGCCATTTTCAAACGGATCGAGGGCCTAAGGTGCTGATTGCAGCAGCATTGACTAGATCTTGTTCCGTAATAACGGAAGGAACCCAGTTGCAGGAGACAAACTGTTTGGCCATAGCAACAAAAGAGCAAGTGCTGAAAAGGTAAAATATAAACCCGGATTACTCAAGTACAGTGGCATAAACCGGAAGATATATGCAAGGATCACGCTACGGTTTAGACAAGGGACTAATGATATGGTTAACCCGGCAATAAACAGGGAACGGTGTTACTACCGGTTCATGACAACAAAAGAGAAAGAGCTAAACCGTCGCGTTCGACTTTAATTTTTTTTTACAGAAGCAGTGTGTGACAGTTTAGACCGGAGCATACTTAACAGATCTACAAAGGAGAAGAAACAGTTTTTCACAGACAGCTAAAGTAGAACTGATCTGAGTACCCAAGAAAAAGAAAAACAAATACAAGGATGTTACGGGAAGAACTACAAGGGTCCTATACAGAGCGGATAAATCTACAGGTTGAACATAAATGACGAGATCTAAAGTATACCGCAGCGGAATAGAAGAAAGTTTTAACGACAAGATTTAAAGATAAAGATTACGGAGAATTTGGCGCCTACGAAGAACGAACGAAGCTACCATTGAGGTTTAATGGCGAAGATGCGAGGAGGAACCCTAAAGCTGCGGATCTACCATGAGGAAAATGGCATACCTAGAACGGCAAGAGGCGGCGGCGGAGATTCTCTGGTCGCGCTCAGGTTGATGCGGCGGCCGGCGAAGACTTGGGTTCGACGGTCGACGACATTGGCTTGAGCTCGGGTGACAATGGAGTCTTGAGCTCGGGTGACGGAGGAAGAAGAACGAACGGAGGGAGATAAAGAATGGGGGCGGCAGTATTTATAGAAGAACAGAGTTGAAACGACAGGCACGAGATTCGAGGAGGCAAAAGATTGGATAAAGATCCTCTATCGCCTCGATTCTCGAAATGACCCTTAAACAAAGTTGATGGACAGCTGGGTGCGTTAAATGCGGAAGTGATGTCACGGTCAGATTTAGCGATTCTCAAGGATGACGTCAGGGCTGGTTTACAAAAATGAGAAGATACAAGAAGGAAGATTATTCAAGACTGGGAAGATTGATGTGAACAAGTTCAAATCATTCTGGGGCCTAATGTCAGGGATATTACTAGCAGGTATGAACCGGCTAGTGTAAACCGGATATTATAATATATTTGTGTGATGGTAATATTTAGTAATGATTACGGCCCATGAGGTCTTAGGGCCCATGTATAGAGTTATGGTTTGTAAACCGCCTGATCATGTAACTTGAGAGATAAGGAAGAAAGAGCAGAGACCGAGGCGGACACGAGTATGAGCCGGCCTCGGGACTCTGTAAACCGGACCTGGCGTCGCCTCAATATAAAGGGACGACCCGGCGACGGTTCAAGGACAAGCAAGAAACAACCCGTCGAGACACAGGCAAGCAATCTGCTCCCTGTTCATCGACGCCCAAGCAATATCAGACCAAACTAGACGTAGGCTTTTACCTTCATCGAAGGGGCCGAACTAGTATAAACCCTCTGTGTCCTTTGTGTGCTTTTAACCCTTTCAAGCTAACCTGTGCGATGGTTCCATCATCAAGTCCGTTAAACCGGACATCTGCCGTGTTATTTCCACGACAGATTTAAAAAAATTCTGAGGAGGAAACTTGTCTTGAGGATCACCAGAAGGAGAGCGACCCTCCTCTGCACTAAGGCAAGCCACACAAATATTCGCATGATGTCATTTCAATGAATGATTTCCAACTTGAATATGGTTCATTTTATGCCTTTAATCATTAAATGAATATTGCTTAGAATGATTTACTTGGTCTTGGTTGAAGTCCTTTGTTGCTATAGTGGTTTAGTACATGGACTAGTGTGAGGTAGTAAAAATATTTTTGACAGTATGGCTAAAGTTTGGGAATGGTTGGCAATATTTATTTATGAGGCATTGTTCTTTTTATGGTTATGGCATAACTAAAAATGTTTTGATTAATATTTGTGAAGATAAAACCAGTGAGCTAATGAGGTTTAGTAGTGCAAACAGAATGATTTCATGAGTTTGATCTAGTTGATTTAGTGTTATGTGAATATGAGGCATGTTGGATAGATGAATGTTCATGACATACTATGGCTCGAGTATATTTTTATTTCAAGTTAAACATGATAATAACTCAACTTGAACATGATGTTGATCAAGTCATGGTGCCACCGAGTCGAGATTCCCAGTGCAACCACATTTTCCTTTATGGGAAGGCCTTTATTCGGTACGTTGCCGTGCCTCTGGTCGGTACCTCTAACGAGGGAAGGTTATGGGATTGCGGTACCCTGGCTCGGTAAGCAGACATAACCTTGTGTGCCCGTTGTTTTTGTTATGGTAGCTTTTCCCCGTTTGGGACCGTTTACATTTTTGCCACGACAGTGGTCGTGGATGTCACGGGTTGACATCGGGGCCACTCATGACTTAGCCCAAGAGGGGAGTTGGTCGGAGTGGCCGGCAGAGTGTCATGACAATGGGATTGGTTTTGTTGGAATGCCATTGGTCCACCCGACTGGGAGTGTGAGGCCATGGGTTTCGTGGTGTGGGTATAGTGTGCTAACCTCTGCAGAGTGTGTTTTAAATCTATCGATAGCCGCGTCCTCGGTTAGGAACAAAAGTTCATAGTAGGTCACACCATGGATTAACATGAATAAGTTAATCTTTCACACTAACCTCTTATGAGTGACACTAGTGATGTGGTGAAACCAAGGGTTGGTAACTGATGTGATCCACAAATGATCACTGCTGAATTCTGTGGTGATCCGTGAATGATCACCATTGGTCTTCGTTGAGATCCGTGAATGATCACCGTGTAATGGAGATTGGTTACAAGGTAACCGTATGGTAAGAGAGTCCGAGGGACTCAATGCACAAGCATGTTCACTTCATGCGTATTAAGGTGTAGTAATGCATTTATTCTGCTTAATAATCATGTTATTGTTTGCCATTGTGTTTTTATTCGCTATGACCTTGCAAGTACATTCAATGTACTGACATGGTGTGTCATGCCAGATTTCAGGAAAGTCTTACTAGATCAGAGTGCTTCGTGTGTCTAGACTATGTCCACATCGGTGTCCCTGTGTTATGGAGTTTCGCTTCGTCGTTGTTCCGCTGCCGCATAGTTGTCGTGATCGAGGCCCTCTACATGTTCACTAAATAATGTACATACTATTCAGCCGCACCATGTGTGCCGCTCAGCCTCGTTACTGATGTAATATTGAACCTATGTACCCGCTAGCATCAATAAAGCGGTTGTTTCTGTACCAATTTCTTGTGTGTTGCCAGAAGACTTGATTTTTGAGCTGGCAATGCAAGTAAACTGGTTGCTCTGAGCCAGGGTGCCACAACGATTGGTATCAGAGCCGCGCTGACTACAGGACACGCTCTACCGTCGATGCGTTAGTAGAATGGTAGTGAGTTCAAATTTGATTGATGTTAGTGTTGCATTTGGTTGCTGCATTGCATGCACTTGAGTTATTATTATTTATAACCGACTAATGGTTGTGCGTGTAGATGGCTCCAGTGCCATATGCATGCCAGGTGGAGCTGACACTGTACATGTCACCGCACCTTTTTCGGCATGTATGGCGTCATCTCTATCCTTATGGTGACGACCCAGTGTATCGGGTGTACCGGGAGCGCCTAGCAGATTCGGTATACGAGTATCACGCAATGGTTACCTTGTGCAGCAGTTCAGCAACTGGCTCTTACACTCACACATATATGAGTTGTTTCGCTTCCACCCCCGCTCAGGCTGTCTAGTTTGCGGCATTTGAGATTCTCGCCGAGCTCTGTTATACCAAGGTCCAGATGCAGACCCACCCAGGTTTCTACTACTAACCGTCTCTGCACGATGATGATCGTGTACGTTTTCCTACCCTTGATCCGGTGGCCGATACTCCCGCTAGTCATCTTTCTCACTATATCACTGCTAGCTATCTTCTGATTCACGAGCTGGCTCGAGAGCTGACTAGTGCTCGCACTGCTTTGGTGGTCGCTAGGACCAGTCCCGCTCTGCTTTCCATATGTTTTACTCCCTTTATCCCACTAGTCTCTAGTTCGCCAGTTATCCCAGTTACTCCCTCGAGTAGCTCGGGCACCTCGACCGTGACTCCCCTTAGTGCCCCTGTAGAATGGGGTTCACTTCTCACTACTTCCATAGCTCATATGATCTGTACTCGTCCTGCACCTGCCCCTGAGGGAGAGCCCTCGAGGTAGCGTCGTCGCGTCACTTTTCACCCGGACGTCTCTATTAACACCGTTAGTTCAGGATCCGAGTCTGATTTAGGACAGGCCCCAGCCGGACCAGCAGAGCACTAGATCGTTAGAGTATCCGCAGTTGTCACGACGATGGATGTAAGGATGTAGTTGTACTAGTAATGATGTTTCATTTCATGTATGAGCATAGTCGAACCTATTATCACGTTTCCATTCATGTATGAGTCTATGTATAATTATGTTCGGACTTTTTATTATTCGCATTGGTTTTTGTTGTTTTCTTTCGGGTTTGTCGCTTGCTTTTCTCCCCACTTTTGGATGTCACTCATCTCGGTTGCCTTATATTGGGAAAAACAAACAATAGGATGAC
The DNA here is from genome assembly GCA_902687465.1 of Secale cereale. Lineage (NCBI taxonomy): Eukaryota > Viridiplantae > Streptophyta > Magnoliopsida > Poales > Poaceae > Secale > Secale cereale. The sequence goes on along the minus strand of LR738710.1, from coordinate 468,287,514 downwards.
ACGTGGAGACTGAAGCAGTCACGCTGGTGAGGATGTCCTTGTTCGTCGCTCCGCAAGACAGGCAGGGCATTCCCCCGAACCATATACACCACCACCTCCACCACATCCACAATCCACCGAACAAATCATGTGCATGTTCGAAGAAAGAAGAAACGACAATTTGATTGAGCTGTTAAAAAGTGTGCAAGCTATGGTTGGAAAAAATGGAAATCAGAATGGTCATCACTCTAAGCTGTCAGATTTTCAAAGGACCAAGCCACCCAGTTTTAATCAAGTTTTTGACCCTATGGAAGCCTACGACTGGTTAAGGACCATGGAAAAGAAATTGGATATCGCTTGTACTGAGGAAACTGACAAGGTTCCATTTGCAACCCATTATCTAGAAGGAGCAGCAGCTATTTGGTGGAACAAAACTAAAGCTATGTGGCCCGCAGATGAAGAAATTTCTTGGGATATATTGAAGGAGCAGCTTAGAAATATCACATTCCGACAGGGATCATGAAAGTCAAACAACGCGAGTTCCTAGCTCTCACACAAGCTAACTTATCAGTCACCGAGTATATGAACAATTTCAACCGTTTGGGTCGCTATTCTCTGTATGATGTGGCCATAGAAGAAAGATAGACCGACATGCTCCTTGGAGGACTGAATCATCAACTCAGATGCACTCTCAGCATGCTTGATTTTCTGGATTTCCATACTCTGGTAAACAAAGCCCTGATAGCAGAAAGGGAGCACAGGGTTGTTCATGACAGTAAGCCCGCTTATAATGACCATAAATGCAAGTTCGAGCCTAAAAAGGATGGACAACCAATGCAGAAGCCCCGTACCTGGCAACAGACCCAAGTTGAGTACAAGCCCAATTGGTAGAAGAATGTCAACAGGACCACTACCCAAGTCAAAAATGTTGTGAACAATCCGGGACGCAAAGATTGTTACCGAAACAACGCATGCTTCTCTTGTGGACAAACCGGACACTACGCTAGACAGTACCCCAACAACAGCAAGGCAAATGCTCCATTCAAGCCACAAGTTAATCACATGGAATCCTACCCGGACGAGAAGACCATTCAAGGGCAAGTTCACCACTTCTCTGCAGACGAAGCCCAAGAGGATCCAGAAGTCGTCATTAGTATGTTCCCTTCTAATAACATACCTGCAATAAATTTTTTTGACTCTGGGGCTTCCCATTCTTTTATTATGCGGAGTTTTGTTGCCCAAACCAAGTTTTCTTGCTCGCTTTTGAAAAAGAGTATGATGGCCCAATCCCCAGGATCCCTGATTAAAAGCAATTTGGCCTATCGCAATTTGGAAATTGACATCAAAGGAGTCATGTTTTCCGCCTCTTTAGTAGTCATCGAGTCTGCCAAGCTGGATCTTATTCTGGGGATGAACTGGTCAACCAAACATCAAGTATGCATCAACTGTGCTAGAACTCACGTTGGTAAATCAAGAGGGACAAACCATAAGTTTCTTCGCCCAGAGAAACTTGCCCAAGAAAGCAATAGCCTTCGCAGCCTTAGCCGAAGAATTGGAGTTAATTCCCGTGGTCAGTGAGTTTCTAGATGTGTTTCCTGAGGAACTACCAGGATTGCCACCAGATCGCGAGCTTGAGTTTGCAATTGATCTTGTGCCCGGAACCGCACCATTATACAAGAAGTATTATCGGATGCCTTCGCCGAAATTAGTGGAATTAAAGAAACAACTTGATGAGATGCTTCAAAAAGGGAACATCCACCCCAGCTCTTCACCATGAGGATCACCCGCAATTTTCATCAACAAGAAGGACGACAGTCTCCGAATGTGTGTGGATTACCGTCAGTTGAATGATGTCACTATCAAGAATAAATATCCGCTTCATAGGATTGATGACTTATTCGATCAACTCAATGGGGCAAAAGTATTCTCCAAGATCAATTTGAGTACCGGATATCACCAGCTCAATATCAAGAAAGAAGATATTCCTAAGACCGCTTACACCACCCGATACGGTCTTTATGAATATACAGTCATGTCGTTCGGCCTCACCAATGCTCCCGCCTTCTTCATGCATATGATAAATAAAGTATTCATGGATTTCTTGGATAAGTATGTGGTGGTCTTTATTGACCACATCCTCATATACTCATAAGATAAAGAAGATCATAAGAAAAATCTTCGAGCAGTCTTGCAAAGACTCCGTGATCATCAGCTATATGTGTGAGGACCCCGATCCTAAGTCACACCGATCTTGCTTGTAACACATCATATCACTTTGCGACCTCATGCACGGTATCGCCACGGGTGCCACCTTACCTGGCCCGGGACCGTTTGCGCATTTTGGCACACGTATATGATAGTGTCGCTAGCATCCATATGACAGAGAACCCGTGCCGACATGGCTAGCTATAAACCAAAAGTGGCACTAAATTACAGAGACAGGCATCCATGACCCAGCAACGAACGTGTCGGTCATCAACGTATGAACCCAAGTCGTAGCAAGCTACATGGACTTAAAGGAACAACGCGTGATATTTCCCCTAAGGGACAGACACAGGAACGAAGAAGGACACATGCCGGCCAGCCTATGTGTTCCGGAGCAGTAGCAAGCTACCAAGGCTCAATGGAAGCACTAGGAGGTATTTACCTGCAAGGTAGGCTACCAAAGGTAAACAACTAGGTGTCGGATCCCACACATATCAAGCGTTTCAAACATACACACAATATGCTCAATATGTGCAAATACAACATTGCATCACAACAGAACTCTATGACTCAAAGTACTTTATTTAAGAGGCTCCGAAGAGCCATACATAACATAGACATACAGATAGGGGTCACATGACCCAACACTCAAGTCATACAAATATACAAGCACAAGCGGAAGCTAACTTGTCTGAGTACACACAACCTGGAAATAAAACAGGCTTGGTGTAGCCTGACTATCTACAAGGCCCTTCACAAGCTCAGGATCACCGTCTGGGTAGCAAACTACTCGTCGACGTCAACGTCTATGTAGAACCTATCAGAAGGGGCAGGGTTCTCCTCTGCAACAGTTATTAAGAAAACATGAGTACAAAGGTACTCAGCAAGACTTACAATAGAACCTATCATACATGCATCATTATCAACAAGGGTAATGGAGTTCATTGCAGCAAGCCAGCTTTGACTCTTGGCTAACCTATAATACAACTCTCCGCAGATTGCAAGATGAGACTACGCACATGAGTCCTCTACTCACCACAACAATACACCACCGTGGATCCTCTTCCGTCATCCTACGGAAGGGCCATCCACGGCACTCACACTTGACTTGAGACTTTTAGAAGTAACCATCAACTTGTCTATGAACTGTATAGGCAACCAAGTGGTGCATAACCGCGAACAACGGCTATTCGATTAGATTGGTAACCCTGCAGGGGTGTACTTCTTCACACACGCTTCCACCACTTATCGTCGTTTACTCGACATGTACTCAGCAAACTTCAAGCGGAAGCCCAGCGAGGGTGTCGGCCACGACCTGACTAACCACACAAGTCCCTAGTCCAGGTTTATCACCTATTTGGGTTCCATCCGCAGATAGATCCGGCCGGGGTGTCGCTCACGGCCCCAAACGATGTATACATGGTTCCCGAGTCACCAAACGGGCGATCGGTACACCCGGCCACGTACCTGCCGCATCACAGCCCACCCCGAGGGTCAGCGCTGTGCACGACCACCAGTAAACTACAAACACCAGAAACTAGTTGCAACTCCTGGACAGAGGACAAGGGCAGTTAATAAGTCGAGAGAGCTTGGAGCGCCCGGAGCCCAATGCGTGGTAGTAGCTGAATCTTGAATCACACATACAGATCTCAGGTCCTATGGACGGTTCCAATGAAACAACCCACCATGTACTCCTACATGGCCTTTCATCGATAACTTTACCAAAACATATTCCACACTTCACTCTCTTTACAGGACATGATCATTTCACTCTGATCCATCACCCAGATGAACCAGACCTGACACAACTCTAAGCATAGCAGGCAGCATAAACAAATAGCATGGTAGAACACACATCACATGGCTCGATCAACTCCTACACATGCTAGTGGGTTTCAACTATTTACTGTGACAATGGCAGGTCATGCAAAGGAATAGGGTTCAACTACCGCAGCAAATAGCAGTTCACACACTGTTGCCTTAATGCAGTAAAGGAGAGCAGGAGTGAGAAGATGGGTTTGTATCGGAATGATCAATGGGTTGCTTGCCTGACAGATTGGTTGTTGGGTACTGCTCTTCAGTTGGAGACGCGGATGTATCCCCGGGAGCAGGACCTACCACGAAGAACACTGACGATTCAATCAATACATAAACAAATGCAACAATATGATGCATGCTCATGACATGGCAAGATGAATGTGTTTTGGGCTAATGCAACTATAAACAGAAAAGTTTGAGCTCATTTGAATCAAAGATTCAAATTTATACTCAAACTATAATTAATTAAAGTGCATTATCATGTTTTGATGTGAACAGCAAGGTTAACTTGCTTAAACATGCATGAAACCAGTACCATTGGAAAGATTGGATTTTTCTGATCAATTTTCATATATAAATCTTTTCTATCTGAGCTACTATTGAATTTATATGATTTTTAGAAGTTTAAAGCATTTTTTGGAATTTCCTGAATTGTTTTAAATCAAATAATTCCAGAAAAGCCTTTACTGCGTCAGCATGACATCATGCTGACGCCAGCAGGTCAACAGACCTGGTCCAGGTCAAACCTGCTAGTGGGTCTCGCGTGTCAGTGTCATTAACTTAACTAATTAAAATTAGTGGTAATCCTAATTTAATTAACCGGCTGGGCCCCACCTGTCATTGACTCCAGGGGGTCAAACTGGGCTGACCCGTGGTCAAAGGGGTCAAACTGGCCGGCGTTTAGCCACCGGCGAGGCCAGACGCGGCGGTGCGGAGCGGGATTCGTGCTCCGGCGACCAAAGCGACGGCGGAGCATGTCTACATGATGCGGGGAGTGACCCGCATCCAGTGGTGGTGGTGTTTGGCCTCGGGGTCGCTCGAAAAGGCGCCGACGACGACCTTGGCAGCTGCCGAAGCTCGGGTGAGCTCGGGCTCATCGCTAGGAGGCACGACGAGGCTCGTGGAGAGGTGCATTCGGCTCCGGGGGTGCGGTAGAGTTAGTGGACAGGGTGGCGCGGCCGTTAGGTGGCCGGAGTCTCGTCGGCGACGAGCTCCGCGGCGGCGTGTGCGGGTGAGCTACGTGCAGACGCTACAGGGCTCCAGAGGGAGAACGGAGAGGATGGGGAGGTGGCAAAGCTCACAGTGGTTGCGACGGAGCTGACGACGAGGTTGGGGACGGTCTGCTGGGACGGCGACGGCGGAGGGGATCTCCGGCGGTGGTCGAAGAAGACGAGGTCGATGCAGGCGGTGCAGGGCGTGCAAGCGCTCGGGGCTCGGTCGAGGCGAAGTGGCGGATGGCGGCGGAGCTCGGGGACACGAAGGCGAGGCGAGGGGAGCTCGGTGGTTGCGGCTACGGCGGCAGCGTCGGCCATGGCGAGGAGAGGGCGAGGGAGTGAGGCAGGGAGAGTGGATGTGTCCAGAGGCTTCAGGGCGCGGCATGGAGGTCGTCCAGTCCGTTCCCGCGGCGAGGCGGCAAGGAGGTGGCGTCGTCGCGAGCTCGCGCTCGTCGGCGTCACCTCCCTGCCTGCCTGGCGGGGACGAAGCAGCTGGCTGGCTCGGGCCATCATAGTGCTGGGCCGCCAGGTGGGCTGGGGTGTTCTAGGTAAGCGGGTTGTGGCCTTCTCTCTCTCTTTCTATTTAGTTTTCTGTTTTGTTTCTTTTTCAACTTTGTTGAATTAATAAAAATGCTAGAACATTTTTATAAATCATAAAACTACTCATGCCCAGTGTATATAATATGAACATCATGGAACATTTTAGTTAATGATTATTTGGGCACCTAAAATATTTTATATCATTTAAATGCCCAAATGCAAATACAATATGAATTAATCCAGTGACCTTTGGATGTCCTAGAAAATTGTGCACCATTTTTGTCAAAGGTTTAAGACCAAGGCAAAGATGATGAACATTTTTGAAGGGCATTTTGGGTACATTGGAAAAGATTTTATTAAACCCTAGTTGTTAGAAGAGGGGTGATGGGGTTTCTGTCATCCCAATTTCATGTTTCTGCAAAAAGTAAACATGATGCACACTCTAGCTAGTCCTAATGCATGCACTGACTAGGGATGTGACAACTCACCACCTCTCAAAAGAATCTCGTCCTGAGATTCAGGTTCCTCCGGAAAAAGGGTGGGGTACTCAAGTCAAAGACGATCCTCCCTTTCTCAAGTAGCTTCGTTCTCGGAATGGTGTGACCATTGAACCTTGAGAAACTTGATATTATGACATCAAGTGGTACGCTCGGTTTGATCAAGAATACGAACGGGGTATTCTCGATACGTGAGATTGTCCTGGAGATCAAGCGTTTCATGGTCCACTCCGCGGATAGGATACGAGAAGCAACGCCTGAGTTGAGAGATGTGGAAGACATCATGAAATCTGGAAAGATGCGAAGGTAGTTCCAATTGGTAGGCAACTTCTCCTCATTTGGCAAGAATGCGAAAGGGACCGATGTAACGAGGAGCCAATTTGCCTTTAATACCGAAGCGATGGGTTCCCTTAAGAGGATTATCCCGAAGGTAAGCCTTATCGCCAACTTGATAAGTCACATCCTGATGATGACTATCATATTGGCTCTTCTGGCGAGACTGGGCTGTTTTCAATTTCTCACGAACAATGTGAACTTGCTCTTCTGCTTCCTGGATCATATCCGGACCAAAGAATTGTCTTTCCCCGTTTTCTGACCAGTTAAGAGGTGTTCGACACCTTCGTCCATACAGAACTTCGAAGGGAGCCTTGCCCAAGCTAGCTTGATAACTATTGTTATAAGAGAAATCGGCGAATGGAAGACACTTCTCCCAATCCATACCGAAAGAGATGACAGAGGCTCGGAGCATATCCTCCAGAATTTGATTGACTCGTTCTACTTGACCACTTGACTGAGGATGAAAGGCAGTGCTAAAAGAAAGACGAGTCCCCATAGCATTTTGGAAACTTTCCCAAAATCGAGAGGTGAAAATACTTCCACGGTCTGAGTTAATCTCCAATGGCACACCATGAAGAGATACTATCCGAGAGATATAAAAGTTTGCTAGCTGGCTAGCGGTTATACTCTCTCGAACAGGCAGGAAGTGAGCGACCTTGGAGAGGCGGTTCATAACAACGAAGATAGCATTATTCCCTTTCCTGGTCCTGGGAAACCCGGTAATGAAGTCCATACCGATCTTGTCCCATTTCCATTCAGGAATAGCTAAAGGTTGAAGGATGCCAGCAGGCCGTTGATGCTCTGCTTTAACTCGACGACAAACATCACAGTTAGCAATGAACTGAGCGATTTCTCTCTTCATCCTAGTCCACCAGAACCTCTGGCGTAGGTCCTGATACATTTTGGTACTACCGGGAGGAATCATGAGAGGAGATTCATGAGCCTTCTTAAGGATCAATTGCCGTAGATGTTGGTTCTTGGGAACCACTAAACAGTTCTTAAAGAAGACAGCACCTCGGTTATCAATGGAGAAACAACCTGCAACACCTTTTTGAATGTTTCTCTTGATTCAGGAAATCTCGGTATCTTGCTTCTGGGCAGCTATGATTCGATCCACAAGGGTAGGTTTCGCCACCAAGGTGGAAAGGAATCCTCGAGGAATAATGTGAAGGTTAAGCTTACGAAATTCCTCGTGGAGAAGTGGTTTCTCTTTATGTAGCATCAGATTGTTACATTAAGACTGATGACTTAGTGAGTCAGCCATGACATTGGCCTTCCCAGTGGTGTAAGTGATTCCTAAGTCGTAATCTGTGAGCAACTCAACCCAACGTCTTTGCCTAAGATTCAAATCTGGTTGGGTGAAGATGTATTTCAGACTTTGGTGATCAGTGAAGATTTCACAGCGATTTCCAAGAAGGTAGTGTCGCCATGTTTTGAGTGCATGGACTACAGCTGCAAGCTCCAGATCATGTGTAGGATAGTTATCCTGATGTGGACGCAACTGTCGAGATGCGTAGGCAATCACTTGACGATCTTTCACGAGTATGCAACCTAGTCCTTGTCGCGAGGCGTCACAATAGATAATAAAGTCCTTGCAAAAGTCTGGTGGTACGAGTACGGGAGCAGATGTCAGGCGTTTTTTCAGTTCCTGAAAGCTGGACTCGCACTATGGGGTCCACTCAAACTTTTTATCTTTCTTGAGGAGTTTAGTTAGAGGTTTAGCAACCTTGGAGAGATTCTCGACGAAGCGTTGGCAATAGCTCGCTAAACCAAGGAAACTCCTAACTTGCTAGACCGATTCAGGTGGAGTCCAATCAAGAATGGCCTGAACTCGCTCGGGATTGACAGCAATACCCTTACCAGACATTACATGGCCCAGATAGATCACTTCTGGCAACCAAAATTCACACTTGGAGAATTTGGCATAAAGGTGGTGCTCTCGAAGTTTCGTCAATACCAACCTTAGATGCTTGGCATGATCTTCCTTGTTCTTGCAGTAAATGAGTATATCATTGAGGTATACCATGACGAATTTATCCAAGTACTCCATGAATATAGAATTCATTAGCCGGGAGAAAGTGGTTGGGGCATTGGTTAACCCGAAGGACATGACGGTGTACTCGTATTGGCCATAACGAGTAACCAAGGCCGTCTTGGGAATGTCCCCGTTCTTGATTTTGATTTGATGGTAGCCCAACCTCAAATCCATTTTGGAAAATACGGAGGATCCAGCGAGCTGATCATACAGGTCGTTGATCCTGGGGAGCAGATACTTGTTCTTTATGGTGACCAGATTGACAGGTCGATAATCTACAACCATCTGTTCCGTTCCATCCTTCTTCTTGACGAAGAGGACGGGACAAGCCCAAGGAGAAGAACTAGGATGGATGAAACCCTTTTTCAAGGACTCATCGAGTTGTTTCTTAAGCTCAGCTAGTTCTAAGGGTGCCATCTTATAGGGTCTCCTAGAGATTGGGACAGTTCCTCGAACAAGATCTATCACGAATTCGACATCTCTATCAGGTGGAACACCTGGCGGTTCTTCCAGAAAGACATCCGGAAAGTCACGGACTACCGGGATATCTTCGAGTTCTGGTAGAGGGCTGGCATTAAGAGAGTAGAGCCGACGCTCAGCCATTCGGGCCAAAACATTGACTGTCTTGCCGGATGGGTGTGTAAGTTGAAAAGTCCTAGTGTAGCAATCAATCCTGGCGTAATGAGCTGTCATCCAGTCCATACCCAACATGATGTTTATGTCCGAGGACTTGAGAGCTATTAGTGATGCAAGGAAAACAAGTCTATCGACAAGGACTTCATTCCCATCGCTTACCCTAGAGGTTTGCCATCTAGAGCCAGGAGTTTGAATTTCCATGGTGGTGGGCATGTCACAAAAAGTCATGTTGTGCATTGGAGCATAGCTCTCAGATATGAACGAATTACATGCTCTAGTATCAAAGGGAACATATGTCGTATGGCAGTTAACAAGAAGCGTACCAAGGACGACATTAGGATCCTCATAAGCTTCCTCAGCAGAAACATAGTTGACATGACCACGAGCAGTGGGGATTGGCTTGACATAGTTCACCTTGCCTGTTGGCTTACCACAGCCAACGGACCTTCCTGGCTGGTTCTCAGGACACTCACGCATGTAGTGCCCTGGTTCTCCGCACTAGAAGCATGTCAAAGTGCCAGTGCGTGGAGCAAAGTTGGCACGTGGTCCTCCATAAGTCTTGGGCGGTGCATACTGTTGGGTTGGGCGAGGCGCCTCATAGGATGGCCTCGGAGTAAACCTGGGTGGCAGGGCTGTGTTTGGAACCCACACACGACGCTTGTGAGAGCCAGAGCCGGATGCGGAACCAAAGTCACGAGGATGCTTGCGTGTGGCTTCGAAATCAGTCTGGCCTGTCTCAGCACTGATGGCTTTGTTCACTAGCTTCTGAAAGGAGGTGCACTCGTGCAGACGTAGATCTTGGCGAAGTTCAGGGCTGAGTCCCTTGCGGAACCTCGCCTGCTTCTTGGCATCGGTGGACACTTCTTTGGGAGCATAGCGTGCCAAGATGCCAAACTCACGACTATAGCCGTCCACGGTTAGCCGGCCCTGGGTGAAATTGCAGAATTCCTCCAGCTTGCGATCCATGAGACCTTCTGGAATGTGATGTTCACGAAATGCCTCGCTGAACTCTGCCCAAGTAGTGATTTGTTAGTAGGACGCATAGCCTCAAAGTTTTCCCACCAGAGGCTAGTAGGGCCCTCTAGATGGTAGGCGGCGTAAGTACCCTTGTGAGCTTCGGCCACACGGGCAGAGTGTAGCTTGTGGGTGATACTGCGAAGCCAGTCATCCGCATCAAGAGGTTCAGCGGAATGATGGAACTTCGTTGGGCACATCTTGATAAAGTCATTAATTGACACCACGTCATTCCTCTGGCGAAGGGCAATATTCTCCTCTATGCATTCCAGCAGATGGTTGGTCTCTCTCTTATTCCTTTCTGCCTCCAGCATTACCTCAGCTAAGGAGGGTGGTTGAGGCAGATTCTCATCTCTAGCCCCACTGGCCTCACCCTGCTCCTGAGCAGCAGGAGTGCTGCGAGTGTTGACTATCCTAGGAAAACAAAACAACGGTTTAGACAAGGATGGCAAAACTTTGACATAGGAATGCAGAATGTAATGGATGACACGGAATGCAGAGATGTTCATCTGTACGACATGGTAATATAGAAACTGCCATATATACACCATTGGTCATACACACCATACATAGTTTAGTACAAGCCAAGGCTAAAGTACAACTGCGGTGAAAGACGATACATCTCATCAGAGGCATTCCAAGCTCCTATACATTATTTATCTACGCCTCCGGAACTCAGAACACACTAAGTCATATTCCACAAGACGCGCAGGACTGTGGAAATACAACTACTACGATACTACTACTGCCACGGTCTAACTCAGACATTCCCGTAGTAATCTTCGTAAAGATTTCCCCCGTAGCCTGGAAGTGGAACATGTGGATCTGGAAACTCTCGAGCACTCGAAGGCTGTGGACCATAGGGACATGGATGCGGTCTCGGTCCTGCTACTAGTGGTAACCGATGCCCACGTGGAGGTGTAATGCCGCCAACGTCACGCCAATCCATACGATCGGGCAAACGAGTCCGCACGGGGTACAAATCCCGCATATCCAGATATCCGGCCTGCACGGCAGGTGCAAGCCATGTCAGAGTCGCCCAGTGGTTGGCTCGGGTGTTATAAAGCTCCATCCGGAGGGCACGGACCTCACGGTCCCTATCCTCCAGCATCTGAGTAGTAGTCTGAAGCAGTGGCTCCTCATGAGCGGCATCAGTATACAGACCAGTGTAGTAGCCTTACTCTCCAGGAAGTGAGTCTGGCATGTAGCGGAACTCAGTGTTCAGCAGCAGGGCATGCCTAGCCCGGATGATGGTCATCATCGAGTAAGCGGCATCCTGCACTACCATCTCAATGGTAACCCCGTGTCCATACGACCAATGGATGGGGTCGGTAGCTCCGGGATACGAAGGGTATATCCGGACTGTGCAAAAATACTGACTCTGTTTGAAATCCCGGTACTGCTCCTCCACGGTGTACTCAGGATACCAACGGTAGCCGGTCTCAGTCAAGACACGGACCAACATGGCCGTGTGACCTGGCACATTAATGCACCGGGTCAAACGGACCACCTGGTGAGGTGTGCGGTCAGACATCTGAAACACGAAATAATGCAAAGGCATTAGAATTTCTAGAATAAATCGAGTAGAATAACAACTAGAAATGCTCAAAAAAGATTATGAGACATCATACAAATGATAGCATAGCCACTTAACAACATCATATCAAGGTTCCGGTCCAACTAATCAACATACTGGAAGGGTAGAACCTGAACTGAGGCTTGAAACCAACAATCCTAAGAGTCTACGGATTAGTAACACATGAACCTAGTAAAGATGAGAGGCCTAGTCCTAAACCCCCGTAGAAAGAGTAGGCTGACTTAGCTCAGAATGGCATAAGGTAAAGAAGTAAAAAGAGCCTTACGTTCCCTTCCACAATCAATTCCCCTACATATAACTAAGAATTTTCTAGACTCAACATCGACCAGTTTGGCTTGAAGAACCTATAGGCAGTCCGGCTCTGATGCCAACGCTGTCAGGACCCCGACCCTAAGTCACACCGATCTAGCTTGTAACACATCATATCACTTTGCGGCCTCATGCACGGTATACCCACGGGTGCCACCTTACCTGGCCCGGGACCGTTTGCGCATTTTGGCACACGTATATGATAGTGTCGCTAGCATCCATATGACAGAACCCGGGCCGACATGGCTAGTTATAAACCGAAAGTGGCACTAAATTATAGAGACAGGCATCCATGACCCAGCAACGAACGTGTCGGTCATCAACGAACGAGCCCAAGTCGTAGCAAGCTACATGGACTTAAAGGAACAACGCGTGACATTTACCCTAAGGGATAGACACATGAATGAAGAAGGACACATGCCGGCCAGCCTACGTGTTCCGGAGCAGTAGCAAGCTACCTAGGCTCAGTGGAAGCACTAGGAGGCATTTCCCTGTAAGGTAGGCTACCAAAGGTAAACAACTAGGTGTCGGATCCCACACATATCAAGCATTTCAAACACACAAACAATATACTCAATATGTGCAAATACAACATTACATCACAACAGAACTCTATGACTCAAAGTACTTTATTTAAGAGGCTCCAAAGAGCCATACATAACATATCCATACAGATAGGGGTCACACGACCCAACACTCAAGTCATACAAACATACAAGCACAAGCAAAAGCTAACTTGTTTGAGTACAGACAACTTGGAAATAAAACAGGCTTGGTGTAGCCTAACTATCTACAAGGCCCTTCACAAGCTCAGGATCATCGTCTGGGTAGCAAACTACTCGTCGATGTCAACGTCTATGTAGACCCCAACATAAGGGGCAGGGTTCTCCTCTGCAATAGTTATTAAGCAAACATGAGTACAAAGGTACTCAGCAAGACTTACAACAGAACCTATCATACATGCATCATTATCAACAAGGGTAGTGGAGTTCATTGCAGCAAGCCAACTTTGACTCTTGGCTAACCTATACTACAACTTTCCGCGGATTGCAAGATGAGACGACGCACACGAGTCCTCTAATCACCACAACAATACACCCACGTGGATCCTCTTCCGTCATCCTACGGAAGGGCCATCCACGGCACTCACACTTGTCTTGAGACTTTTAGAAGTAACCATCAACTTGTCTATGAACTGTATAGGCAACCAAGTGGTCCATAACCGTGAACAACGGCTATTCGAATAGATTGGTAACCCTGCAGGGGTGTACTACTTCACACAGGCTTCCACCACTTATCGCCGTTTACTCGACATGTACTCAGCAAGCTTCAAGCGGAAGCCCAGCGAGGGTGTCGGTCAAGACCTGACTAACCACACAAGTCCCTAGTCCAGGTTTATCACCTATTTGGGTTCCATCCGTAGGGAGATCCGGCCGGGGTGTCGCTCACGGCCCCAAACGATGTGTACAGGGTTCCCGAGTCACTAAACGGGAGATCGGTACACCCGGCCACGTACCTGTCGTATCACAGCCCACCCCGAGGATTAGCGATGTGCACGACCACCAGTAAACTACAAACACCAGAAACTAGTTGCAACTCCTAGACAGAGGACAAGGGCAGTTAATAAGTCGAGAGAGCTTGGAGCGCCCGGAGCCCAATGCGTGGTAGTAGCTGAGTCTTGAATCACACATACAGATCTCAGGTCCTATGGATAATTCCAATGAAAGGACCCACCATGTACTCCTACATGGCCTTTCATCGATACCTTTACAAAAACATATTCCACACTTCACTCTCTTTACCGGACATGATCATTTCACTCTGATCCATCACCCAGATGAACCAGACCTGACACAACTGTAAGCATAGCAGGCAGCATAAACAAATAGATGGTAGAACACACATCACATGGCTCAATCAACTCCTACACATGCTAGTGGGTTTCAACTATTTACTGTGGCAATGACAGGTCATGCAAAGGAATAGGGTTCAACTACCGCAGCAAATAGCAATTCACACGATGTTGCCTTAATGCAGTAAAAGAGAGCAGGAGAGAGAAGATGGGTTTGTATCAGAATGATCAATGGGTTGCTTGCCTGACAGATTGGTTGTCAGGTACTGCTCTTCAGTTGGATACGCAGATGTATCCCCGGGAGCAGGACCTACCACGGAGAACACCGACGATACAATCAATACACAAACAAATGCAACAATATGATGCATGCTCATGACATGGGAAGATGAATGTGTTTTGGGCTAATGCAACTATAAAAAGAAAGGTTTGAGCTCATTTGAATCAAAGATTCAAATTTATACTCAAACTATTATTAATTAAAGTGCATTATCATGTTTCAATGTGAACAGCAAGGTTAACTTGCTTAACCATGCATGAAACCAGTACCATTGGAAAGATTGGATTTTTCTGATCAATTTTCATATATAAATCTTTTCCATGAGAGCTACTGTTGAATTTATATGATTTTTAGAAGTTTAGAGCATTTTCTGGAATTTCCTCAATTGTTTTAAATCAAATAATTCCAGAACAGCCTTTACTGCGTCAGCATGACATCATGCTGACGTCAGCAGGTCAACAGACCTGGTCCAGGTCAAACCTGACAGTGGGTCCCGCGTGTCAGTGTCATTAACTTAACTAATTAAAATTAGTGCTAATCCTAACTTAATTAGCCGGTTGGGCCCCACCTGTCATTGACTCCAGGGGGTCAAAGTGGGCCGACCCGTGGTCAAAGGTGTCAAACTGGCCGGCGTTTAGCCGCCGGCGAGGCCAGACGTGGCGGTGTGGTGCGGGAATCGTGCTCCGGCGACCAAAGCGACGGCCGAGCACGTCTACGTGATGCGGGGAGTGACTCGCATCTAGTGGTGGTGGTGTTTGGCCTCGGGGTCACCGGAAAAGGCGTTGACGACGACCTTGGCGGCTGCGGGAGCTCGGGTGAGCTCGGGCTCATCGCTAGGAGGCACGGCTAGGCTCATGGAAAGGTGCGTTCGGCTCCGGGGGTGCGATGGAGCTAGTGGACAGGGTGACGCGGCCATTGGGTGGCCGGAGTCTCGTCGGCGACGAGCTCCGCGGCGGTGGGTGTGGGTGAGCTACGTGCAGACGCTACATGGCTCGAGAGGGAGAACAGAGGGGATGGGGAGGTGGCCAAGCTCACGGTGGTTGCAACGGAGCTGACGGCGAGGTTGGGGACGGTCTGCTGCGACGGCGACGGCGGAGGGGATCTCCGGCGATGGTCGAAGAAGACGAGGTCGGTGCAGGCGGTGCAGGGCGTGCGAGCGCTCGGGGCTCGGTCGAGGCGAAGTGGCGGACGACGGCAGAGCTCGGGGATACGAAGGCGAGGTGAGGGGTGCTCGGTGGCTGCGGCTACGGCGGCAGAACGGCGGCGGTAGCGTCGGCCATGGCGAGGAGAGGGCAAGGGAGTGAGGCAGGGGGAGTGGATGTGTCCAGAGGCTTCAGGGTGCGACGTGGCGGTCGTCCAGCCCGTTCCCGCGGCGAGGCGGCAAGCAGGTGGCGTCGGCGTCACCTCCGTGCCTGCCTGGCAGGGACGAAGCAGCTAGCTGGCTCGGGCTAGCACAGTGCTGGGCCGCCAGGTGGGCCGGGGTGGTCCAGGTAAGTGGGCTGTGGCCTTCTCTCTCTTTCTATTTTGTTTTCTGTTTTGTTTCTTTTTCAACTTTGTTGAATTAATAAAAATGCTAGAACATTTTTATAAACCATAAAACTACTCATGCCCACTGTATATAATATAAACAGCATGGAACATTTTATTTTATGATTATTTGGGCACCTAAAATATTTTATAGCATAAAAATGCCCAAATGCAAATACAATATGAATTAATCCAGTGACCTTTGGATGTCCTAGAAAATTGTGCACCATTTTTGTCAGAGGTTTAAGACCAAGGCAATATGATGAACATTTTTGAATGGCATTTTGGGTACATTGGAAAAGATTTTATTAAGCCCTAGTTGTTAGAAGAGGGGTGCTGGGGTTTCTGTCTCCCCATTTCAAGTTTCTACAAAAAGTAAACATGATGCACACTCTAGCTAGTCCTAATGCATGCACTGACTAGGGATGTGACAATATGCGAAATTGAGCAAATGTGAAATTTGGCTCAAGCAAGTCAGATTTTTGGGGCGTATTATTTCTGCAGAAGGCATAGTAGTGGATCCAAGCAAAGTAAAGTACATGTTGAATTGGACAGCACCCACATCAGTAACCGTGGTCCGGAGTTTTCTTGGATTAGACGGATACTATCGCCATTTCATCAAAGGATTCTCAAAGATTGCCAAGCCAATGACAGAACTCCTCAAGAAGCATAAGAAATTTGTATGATCTGAGGACTGTGAAACGAGTCTCAATGAGCTAAAAACCAGATTAACGTCAGCACCTATATTAACTCTCCCCGACATCTACTGCAGCTTCGATGTATAATATGATGCATCCAAGAAAGGTATTGGGTGTGTACTTATGTAAGATGGCAAGGTTGTAGCATACGCATCTCGGCAGCTATGACCCCATGATGGAAATTACCCAACTCATGATTTGGAATTGGCCGCAGTTGTGCACTCATTAAAGATTTGGAGGCACTACCTCATTGGGAAAAGATGTCCGATATTTACAGACAACAAGAGTCTCAAGTATATATTCACCCAACCAGACTTGAATCTCGGATAACGAAGATGGCTTGAATTGGTCAAGGATTATGATCTTGGAATCAACTGTCATCCTGGTAAGGCAAATGTAGTTGCCGATGCCCTCAGCAGCAAGCGTACCAACCTGAATGCCTGATGGAGTCCTTGCCTCCTGAACTCCAAGAAGAGATCACTCAATTTAACTTGGTTATTATTGACGTTGGCCTTGCCAATATATTGAAAGTTACTCCTACCCTCGAGGAAGAGATCCGCATGGCCTAGCAAAATGACCCCATGCCGAAACACCATATCAAGCGGATGCAAGAAGGGAAGATCCAGGATTTCTCAACAGATAAGCAAGGTACTCTGAGGTTTCGGGGGAGGATTTGCATACCTGAGCAAGAAGACCTGAGAAACAAGATCTTGACAGAAGCACACGAATCTTCATACTCGATCCATCCATGATGTACCAAAATGTATGAAGACCTTCGTTAGGTATTTTGGTGGGATGGAATGAAGAAGGATATCGCTTGCTGCTATATATGTAACAAGGTGAAGGCGGAACATCAGAAGCCCGCCGGACTTCTTCAACCTTTGCCCGTTGCACAATGGAAGTGGGATGATGTCTGCAAGGATTTCATCATAGGCCTTCCTAAGACTCATCAAGCTAACGATGCAATATGGGTTGTGGTGTACATGCTGACAAAGGAAGCTCATTTCATTCCTATCATAACTACCTATCGAGCCGACCAACTCGCGCAGCTATATGTGTCCAGAATCGTTGTTTACATGGAGTGCCTAGAACTATCACTTCCGATAGAGGTTCTATTTTTACCTCAGCATTCTGGTCCCGTCTCCATCAAGCCTTGGGGACCGCACTAAAATACAACACCGCCTATCACCCACAGACAGACGAGCAGACCGAGCAGATATGCTCCGAGCATGTGCTATGGCCCAAGGACCTCCGTGGGAAGATCATTGACCCTATGCTGAGTTCTCTTACAACAACAGTTTCTAGGCCAGTCTTAAGATGTCACCATATGAAGCTCTGTATGGTCGTAAATGCCGCACTCCGCTAAGCTGGTCTCAAATCGGAGATAGTCGCATTTTCAGGACCAACTTCATGATGGAGGCTGAAAAGCAAGTCCAGGAGATCTGAGACAGACTGAAATTGGCTAAGTCCGGATAGAAAAGCTACTATGACTCAAAACACCGTCAAGTCATTTTTGAACCCAGAGAATATATTTACCTCTGAGTCAGACCCATGAAAGGAGTCCATAGGTTCCAGACCCGAGGAAAACTTGCACCTAGATATATTGGTCCACTCCCAGTTATGTCAAGAGTAGGTACCGTTGCATATCAGTTGGAACTACCACTGTAATTGTCAGAAGTGCACAATGTGTTCCATATCTCACAGTTGAGAAGGTGTATCTCACCACCTGAGAAAAGGACTAACATGGCAGAGGTAGAGCTTGCTAAGATCTGACCTATGAAGAGAAACCGTTCCGTATATTGGATGAGAAAGAAAGGGTCACCCGCAGTAAAGTGATAAAATTTTATAAGGTCCAGTGGGAACATCATACCAAGGAAGAATCAACTTGGGAAAGAGAGGACTTTCTAAAGACAGTCCATCCAGAATTGTTTTCCCGAGCAACCGAATCTCGAGGACAAGATTCATCGTAAGTGGGGGAGGTTTGTGACATCCTGGTTTTTGCCTATTTTCTTTTCTGGATTTATTTGCCTTTATTGATTTTTTTGAGTTTTGAAACACCTGATTTGGACTTATGCACTTGGGCAAAACCTTGATTTTCACCCAAGTGGCTCACCTCTCTCTCTCTCTCTCTCTCTCTCTCTCTCTCTCTCACTATACCATCATAACTGTTATATCCCAGCAACATATGCTTGAAAGCAACCCTCATTTTTCTTGCTCACAAAAATCTGAGAAAATTCATGAATATTCTTTGAACCTTGGCACACCTTTCTGTGTAAAAATATTTCATAGTTACTTGGAATATTTTTGCTATAGAAAATAATTTCTGTTTTCGACAGAAATGGTAGTTTCTACAGCAAGTGCACTTTTCCTCGATCAAATGAATCTGAGATTTTTAGAGCATCATTACCCGCCTAAGAAACTGCTAATCACCAAAGATCAGCCCTAAACTCTTTCAAGATCTCTCTCAGTAAACCTCACAAGTTTCTGTCAAAAAATTTGCCAGGAAGAAACCCACTCGCACAGCCCACCTGTGACCAACTCAAACATATGGAGCGACTCAAATCACCAAGGACTACGCGCCAGACATGTTTTTATTGCACTACCGGTCGCAGTGCCAGAGTTCATGTGGTGACCGCGTTCGTCCAAGGGTGTTGGCATGCAGCTGGCGCGCTCTGCGTGCTCGCTTCCCCGCTCGCCGTGCCTTGCCAAACCGCGCCACAATCGTCGTCCCGATGCCATTAACTCCCCCTGGCACTCATCGATGCTGAAGCTCACCGCAGCGAGCACAGGCACGAAGCGGCCAAGCCCACGGTGCGCCCATGCCACAGTGCTCGTCGCCACCCCCGCTCATGTGCTCGTCTCCACTCATCCACAATGGCTGCGTGAGTCATGTATTCTTTCCCCCCTCTCACTGACGCCCCTCGTTACCGGGCGCCTACTCCAGAGGATTATGGTGGAGCCCAGAACCCCTCTCCTCCCTTTCCTATAAGTAGAACACCTCCCCCGCCTCTCCAAGTGTCACCACACACTCACACATTCACCACAACGATGTAGTTAGCAGCAACCCGGCCGAGCAGGCCTCGGGCTGCCGTTCTCGAGTTCGAGCTCACCGGCAATCCCCTTTGCTTTCCCGCACCCATCCAGCCCCTCTCGAGGTCGTGCCACTTCTCCGGTGACTCCCTGGAGCTTCACTGGTGCTTGCTGACCCGGTTGGAGCCTATGGAACCGCCTCTCTCCGCCGTCTTCTTCAACTCCGGCGAGACCCGACCGCAGCCGCCGCTTGGGAGGAAGATTCTGAGCTGCTCCGGCCACCTCTCGACGTGCCACGGGTACAGACAGGTACACCGTGACCCCCTCTAGCTTTCTATCCCTCTCAGTTTGGCTGTAAATCCCTCCTCGCCAGCGTGAGCTACGGTGAAGCACCGACACCTCTATGCTTCCCTCTCTCTCTCTCCACACCTGACAGTGGGGGCCCACTGTCAACCTCATAGCTGCTCCTGAAGTGGTATAAGTGGTGGCGCCTTGCTAAAATACGCGTTCGACGTCACCCCCCTCTGCTTTCTATTTATTTAATTTAAATTCAGATTTTGACCAGAAACTTTGACCAGCCACTACTTCAAACCCATAAGTCCAAATGATTTGATTCTTTTTGCATCGTATTTGTACTGGAATATTCTAGCAGCACATTAAAATGTAGACTTGAGTGTGACCCTCCTCTCCACTAAGGCAAACCACACAAATATCTGCATGATGTCATTTCAATGATGATCATTTTGCAACTTGAATATGGTTTATTTCATGCCTTTAATCATTAAATGAATATTGGTTAGAATGATTTACTTGGTCATGGTTGAAGTGCTTAGTTGCTGTAGTGGTTTAGTACATGGACTAGTGTGAGGTAGTAAAGATATTTTTGACAGTATGGCTAAAGTTTGGGAATGATTGGTAATATTTATTTATGAGGCATTGTTCTTATTATGTTTATGGCATAACTAAAAATGTTGAGATTAATATTTGTGAAGATAAAACGAGTGAGCTAATGAGGTTTAGTAGTGCTAACAGAATGATTTCATGAGTTTGAGCTAGTTGCTTTAGTGTTATGTGAATATGAGGCATGTTGGATAGATGCATGTTTAGGACATACAATGGCTCGAGTATATTTTTATTTCAAGTTAAACCTGATAATAACTCAACTTGAACATGATGTTGATCGAGTCATGGGGCCACCAAATTGAGCTTCCTAGCGCAACCACATTTGCCTTTATTCGTGCCGTTGTCGTGCCTCTGGTCGATACCTCCAACGAGGGAAGGTTATGGGCATGCGGTACCCTGGCCTGGTAAGCAGACATAACTTCGTGTGCCCGTTGTTGTTGTTATGGTACCTTGTCCCCGTTTGGGACCGTTTAAGTTTTTTCCACGACGGTGACCGTGGATGTCACGGGTTGACATCGGGGCCACCCATGACTTAGCCCAAGAGGGGAGTTGGTCAGAGTGGCCGGAGAGTGTCATGACAATGGGATTGGTTCTGTCGGAATGCCATTGGTCCGCCTGAATGGGAGTCCGAGGCCATGGGTTACGTGGTGTCGGTACAGTGTGCTAACCTCTCCAGAGTGTGTGTTAAATCTATCGATAGCCGCATCCTCGGTTACAGACAAAAGTTCGTTGTAGGTCACACCATTGACCAACATGAATAAGTTAATCTTGCACACTAAGTTCTTATGAGTGGCACTAGTGATGTGGTGAAACCAAGGGTTGGTATATGCTGTGATCCGTGAATGACCACGGTTGAATTTTGTGGTGATCCGTGAATGGTCACCTTTGGTCTTTGTTGTGATCCGTGAATGATCACCATGTAAATGAGATTGGTTACAAGGTAACCGTATGGTAAGAGAGTCTGAGGGACTTGATGCACAAGCATGTTCACTACATGCGTAGTAGGGTGTAGTATTGCATTTATTCTGCTTAATAATCATGTTATTGTTTGCCACTGTGTTTTTATTTGTTGTGAGCTTGCAAGTACATTCAATGTACTGACCTGGCGTGTCATGCCATATTTCAAGAAAGTCTTATTGGATTGGAGTGCTTTGCGTGTCTAGACTGTGTCCACGTCGATGTCCCTTGCTATGGAGTTCCGCTTCGTCGTTGTTTCGCTGCCACGTAGTTGTCGTGATCGAGGCCCTCTTCGTGTTCACTAAATAATGTACATACTATTCAGCCGCACCGTGTGTTCCGCTCGGCCTCATTACTGATGTAATATTGAACCTATGTACCCGCTAGCATTAATAAGGCGGTTGTTTTCTGTATCAATTTGTTGTGTGTTGCCACAAGACTTGATCTCTGGGCTGGCAATGCAAGGTAAACCAGTTGCTCTGAGCTGGGGAGCCGCAATCTTGGATCGCTAAAATGGAAATGTAGAGTCTTGAACTTTTGCCAATCTTTGTCCTTAGCACTTTGAAGGGGTTCCACGTCATCTTGTCCTTGACAACTTGAAAGGGTTCCACATCCTCTTGTCCTTGCGACTCCAATGTTGAACTTATCTGAAATACACTAGGTAAAGGTATTAGTCCAGCAGGGGATATGTTGACATTAATTACCAAAATCACCCAGGGAGCACTTGTGCTTTCACCTTGGCGATGGTCGCGAATTCTTCAGCAGCAGCAGCACCTCATCCAGACAGAGCTCGAGCGACAACGACTATAGCGAGCCGCCTCGCCGGTGCGCTTGGACCCTGGAAGAGGCTGAGCCACCGCGCCACCATGCCCCTGTCAAGGAGGAGGAGGACTCGGACTGAGGGCGAATGGCGTCGAGGCCTAGCTTCGGGAACTCCGATCCCCAGGAGGCCGCTCTCTTGCCATTTTTCCTTCTCCTGCACTAAGAACCAAGAAGATCCCCGTGGGGGCGTCTAACAAACCGCGGCGCTTGCGCCTTTTTATTAGTGTTTCCTACTCAAATTCTAGCCTTTGTATCATTGTAAATTGAAGGGTTCTCACCTGGCGCAGTTAGGATACTTAGCTTGGTGCGCCTGATTGCCCATGATAACCCGCCATGTGGTGGGGGTGCATCCTCCGGGGATTTTGGTTTAGCACGCCTTCTCAGACCAGGTAGCCTCGGAGTCTTGGGGGAGGCTCACGGCTTGCGAAGATCCCTGGCGATTTGCGAGCGCCCAGAGCCTCTGAAGGCTCCCACGCCAGGTGTTGGTGCCTTGGGTCCCTGAGCCTGAGCTGACTGCTCCTAAGGCCATAGGTTAAGATGCTCTTGAGACGAAGCTAGGGACAGGGTGCCGCGCACGCGTGCTAGCTCATTTGAGAGCGCCATGCGAGGAGTGATGCTAAAGCTTTGCCTAGGTGTGCGCACGGGCGGACCCATGGCAGCTGCATCCTTGGCCTTGAGGGGCCCCGGCGCTGCTGGGGCTAGCCCAGGAGGCGCGCATGCCGTGCCCAGCCCCCGCTCGCGGGGTGCTCGGGAGGGGGCAACAGGCAACTGCCCAGCCCCCAAAAATACGAACACTGGAAGAGAGAAAGGAAATAGTGCGACGAGGAGAAAACTTCCCACCCCTTTTCGGATAAAGACGCCAAACTTTAGACTTCATTCAAGAAATAGCAAATTCAAATACAAGTTAGAATCGAAAAAACAGCCGCGTTTGACACCTATGCTAGTCTTCTCACCAACGTGGAACATGATGCTAACACTGGGCGTGGCCATAGTCATTGCTGGATAGTGTCATCTGTTAGCACAGAGAATGGAGCTACCACTTGGGCGTGGGCGGGAGCCCCCGCGGGACCGAGGGGCGGTGCACCCAGGGACTCCGGGATGTGTACAACCCCATTCATTATTACGCGAGAGTGTCACGGGTAGAACTTGCGGAGATTCTGGATGTTCCAGACGTTCTGGATGGGGATTCTCTCCTCCGTCTCTAGGTTCCAGGCCTAGAGACATGGGCGATCTTGAACGGGCCCTCCCACATGGGCGAGAGTTTGTGAAGGCCCTCCTGGGAGAGGACCCGTATCAGGACAAGATCCCCGACATCGAGGGTCTGGGGGAGGACGTCCCGACAATGGTATCACCGCAACGCCTGCTGGTACCTTGTGGCACGAAGGGCAGCCCGGCAGCGAGCTTCCTCCCCGAGCACGAGGTCGGGCCACCGTGAAGCATCCCGACGCGCCTCGTAAAATGCCAGGACTTGCGGGGAAAGATGCCTGACCTCATGTGGGAGGACCACCTCAGCCCCGTAGACGAGGAAGAACGGGGTCTCGCCGGTGGGCTTAGTCGCAGTGGTGCGGATGGACCACACCACATACTGGCAAGCCTCAAGCTTCTTCTTGGAGCTCCTCGCCTTTAATCCCCTCAGGACCTCCACGTTGGCACGCTCGGCCTGACTGTTGCTTCGCGGGTGCACCACCGAAGTGTAGCATATCTACGTTCCAAGGTTGTCACAGTATGTCCTGAAAAGTTTGCTCGTGTACTGGGAGCCATTGTCAGTAATTATGCGATTGGGGACGCCGAAACGGCTCACGAGGCCCTTAATGAACTTGACTATTGAGCCAACAGGGATATTGCCCACGGGCTCCACCTCCGCCCACTTTGTGAACTTGTCGATGGTGACGTAGAGGTAGCAGTAGCCTCCGGCTGCTTGGGGAAATGAGCCCAAGTATATTCAGCCCCCATACCACGAAGGGCCATGAGAGCGGGATAGTCTGGAGGACCTGCGCCGACTGATGAATCTTCTTGGTGTGGATCTAGCAAGCCTTGCAGGACTGGACCAGCTCGGTGGCGTGTTCGAGCATCGTAGGCCAGTAGAATCCGCTGCGGAACGCCTTCCCCATGAGGGTGCTTGACGAAGAGTGGTGCTCGCAGTCCCCATCGTGGATATCAGTGAGCAGCTCTTGCCCATGTGCTTTGGATATGCATCATAGCGAGACATCATTGGGAAGCCTACGGTACAACTCACTGTCCTGCAAGTAGTAAGCGGTAGCCTACCGGTTCACAGACTCTGTGTCCGCCTCCTCTTCCGGCAGGGTGCCGCTGAGTAGATACGCCTTGAGCTCTTCGGTCCACTCACCTCCTAAGGCTCTACTGCGAGGAGGATGCAAGCTCCTGAGGCCGGGCCATAGGCCGGCACTAATGCAGAACCGGGCAATAGCACCGGTTCGTAAGGCCCTTTAGTGCTAGTTCTGTAACTGGCACTAAAGTGTGGAGACTAAAGGTCCCACCCCCTTTAGTACCGCTTCAACACGAACCGCCACTAAAGGGCCACCACATGGCACGAGCCAGCACCGGGGGCGGGGAGACCTTTAGTACCGGTTAGTAACACCAACCGGTACTAAAAGGTTTAGGGTTTTACGATACTACATATTGTACACGTTATGCATATATAAATAGAATTTCTCGTAGAACCGATCAAAAATGGTGGTGCATATTATACACATCATCGAATGTCTCGCACCACCATTCACACATACACATGTATATATACAATTTGGTATATCTATACAATTTCTCCTACATGGAGGCATTACTACAGTAGCGGGTAATGGTATTCCTCTTTGGGATTTATGACCTGGTCGAGCAAAAATCCCGCTATTTCCTCTTGAATTGCTCATACGCGAACCTCCGGCAGGAGCTTATCCCGCACCTCTTTGAACTTTAAAGAAGGAGATAAATATGCATGTATTAGTTGTGTGATTAGATACCGATAATGATATACAAATTGTGAATAGTGTTCTGGCAAACGTACCCATAGCTGTCTAGCAGATATGCTCCTTTAGGACGCCATCATGCAAATGTTCTCGGAAACGTAATATGCACATAAATCAGTCCCCGGCGCCTGCCTCATCGCCTTTACGAGAATAGAATTCAATCAGATAATAATTAATCAAGCATGATAATTAACGGTATTGAAACTAGAAATAAAGAGATGGTAGCTAGCTAATACTACTTAATTAATTACCTTGGGTCGATACCAATGCAGGTTTTGATTCCATGTGCCTGGAACCTCTTTGAGGAACTTTTGCCAAGCCCTGCCCACCGGCAAAGAAATTGAATAAAGGAGTTATTAATTAGTTGATATCAAAAAATGACGAACTAAACAGGCCGACATATAGTTCAATAATGATTGAAATTACCTATTGACTATCCCCTTCACGATTGACTACTCAGTAACGTCTCTAAGTAGTGAGTCCAGTACTTCAATTTTTCCTTCTTCCACTTTAATGTCTAACAAGATCCAGTGGAAACTGCATGCCCACACGTTTGCATGTATAAATTAAGTGGGCATGTGCATAAGACTCATCAACTACCCTAAACCCTATACACTTATTAACATCTAGCTAGTAAGCAAAAACAGAATTTGTAGTACAAGATAGTGTGACTTACCCGTAGTTGTAAGGAAGTAGTATATCATGATTGGTATTGAGGTGCTTCAAGAACTCTAGCATGTTTTTCCCTACCTCTGCTCGATACCATTCAAGTGTACATGTCTCTTGATTAATGGTATTTGGGTCAATGCACGCAATGCCATAGTGTCCAGCTTTTTCATTTCATAAATCTTCATCCTGCATAATACCACATAAAAGAATATAGTGAGAATAATTACATGTAATGATCAACAAGCACTACAACTAGCTTAGGTCTTAAATTACAGAAAGAAATCACTTACAGACAATATCAACTAACGATAGATTTGTCGAGTGCGTCTTGACTGAATAATTGAAACAGTTATGTAAACTCAACATACAGAGGCATCTCATTGAAGTAATGCTCAGCCTTGACTTTCACCATGAGAGACTCTCGATTGGTAGTTTTGGCAATTTCCATGTACCATTCATGCAATTCCTACATTCTCGTTGAGAGCTTCTTGACCTCCTCAGGCTTGACTAAAGGTTCGCTGTGGGCATATTTTCATTTTACATCTTTCTCTCTAATCATATCCATGGGCTCAATCTCTAGGAGTTGATAAATAGTGATACCGAGCTCTGCAGCCTGCCTTCTATGCTCGTCCGTTATTACCAGCTGATCAGCACCGGTACTCGCATGTGTTGGTACAATGAGCAGGGGGATCGATTCCACCACCTGTTCTCCTAGCTGGGGAACAATTTTCCCGCTTTTTTGTAGCTGCTTGGCTCGAGCTCGAGCTCGACTCCTTCTTTTGTTGTGCTTGATGTGCCTTCCTGATTTGGCGCTCATAGTCTGAGTCAACAGGCTTGGGAGCTTGTGCTTTAGCCATACTAATAAAGTGGTCAACGACATCCTTAGGCACTTTCTCCTTTGGCGGTGGTGGCGGTTTCAGTCCAAAATGGGCGTCCAATTGGGCTCGCACTTTGGCTTCATTTTCCTCCGAAGTTAGGTCGTAAGGCCTCTTTGGAAGAGGCGCAAGGCTGCTTGGACCATATTGCAATCGCTTGCCTCATGTACCTCTTGTACCTCGACTTGTACCGCTATGCACAATAGCAGCGGCGGCTCTGTTGCTGAGGCGGCCAAGACGCCTGACATGGCTGACTTGGAGGAGGGGGAGTGGGCTGACGCGGTGCCGAACTTGGAGCGGGAGGAGTGGCCTGACATGGTGCCAGACTTGTAGGAGGAGGAGTGGCCTGATGCGTTGGCAGACTTGAAGGAGCAGGACTCTGCTGAGGCGGTAGCTGATGACTTGGAGGAGCGGGAGTCTCCTGGCGTGGTGGCAGACATCGAGGAGTCGGCTGATGCGTGTCCGTGGCCTTGGAAATATGATTCAATCCTTTCTCCATAGGATGATACGATGTATGTCCTCTCCCAGTGTGTGCTCCTCGTCACCTCCAGGAATGTCAAGCTCTAGCCTCTAATATTGGTCCACCACATCATCAACAATGACACTAGCATAGCCAGCTGGAATCAGGTTGCAATGGAAGGTTGCTTCAGGGGGATTTGTATAAGCAATGGCGTCTGCCACCTTCATGGATATGTTCTTCATTTTAAAGTGTAGCTCACAATTAGTATTCTCCATGATGTCATCTAAAGGGTATCTATCCAGCAATGCCTCACCCGGGGCGGAACCCATGCTGCTTCTCAGCATGGATGGGATGGTGTTGTCCAATGTTGGATCATCCGTTAGCTACTGCCGCTACTGAGACCCCCTTTCTTGGCTAAGTGAGTCGATCTGCTGCTGTTGCCTCTGGAATTGGAGTGCCAACTCCGCGTGTACTGATTCTAGGCCTTTAAGGTGTTCTGCTTCCTACCTCCTCTCCTCCTCCTCCAGCTTCTTCTTCTCCTCCTGCATCTTCTTTCTCACGCGGCTTCTATAGTCGGCGTTCCAGACCTCAAACCCATCATACCACGGAACAACACCCTTGCCTCGTGTTCTTCCCGGGTGTTGAAGATTTCCCATGGCGCACATAAGCTCATCGTTCTCTCTGTTGGGCGTGAACACCCCCGTTTGAGCCTCTTCTATTTCAACAAGTAACTTGTCGCCGGCTCCTTTAAGACTTGCCTTTTCCAAAACCTGGCCTGTCTTTGGGTCCAATGCCCCCCAATGCGCATAGAACCTAGTCCTGCACCTTTTCGGCTAGCTCAATGTAACTGGAGTGACCCCTGCATCTAGCATCTGTTGCTCAGACTTATCCCACTTAGGCTGGGGCACCGCGTCGCCACCTGGCCCTAGCGTATGGAAATGCTCCTTTTTGCGGCATTGATCTTGTTTATTCTAGACCGTTCCTTAGATAATTCATGTTCCTTGAATTTTACGAAAGCAGGCCAGTGATCTCTTTGCTTCTCCAGTGTTCCCGTGAAGTCTGGAGTCTTCTTTTCTCTTTCGACGTACTTGGCCCATATCTTTTTCTTGTGGGTGCTGAATGCAATCACCATCTTCCTAAGAGCAGCATCCTTAACTTTCTGCACATCTGTCTTTGTGAAATGATCTGGTAGGGTGAAATGTTCCATGAGAGATTCCCAAAGCTGATTTTTTGCTCTTTGGTCGACGGAAGTAAGATCTGGATGTGGCTTTGCTGGCTCTTTCCATTCCTTAATGGAGATCGGGAGTTGGTCCTTCACAAGAACTCTGCATTGATGAACGAACTTGTTCGCATTCTTCTTAGTTTCGCTTGGTTTGCCATTAGGTTTGATGGCATCGATGTTGTACTTTAAGACTTCCTTCAACCTTTTGACCGGGCCTCACATTGTCCTACTGCCTGTAGAATATTTGCTCGATCCAGAGGGATGGAAGAAGAAAGATCAATTCATTAATATATATACAAATCATTTAAAACATGTGATGATCACCAGATGTCTGCTTATATAAATATACCTCGCCGGTCTTTGTTATTTCAAGATCAACATTTTCTTCGTCATCATAATAATAGTTCTGTACTTCATCAATTCGGTCGACTTGATCAAATATCATATCACCCTCCCCGGTATTGTTCAGATATTGGGAGCCATCATCTTCTTCATTCTGATCATCTGGCCGGCGAGAGCGTATGATCTCGAACAAGGCATGTTCTCCTTCTCTACCGGTATTGTCCGCCATAGCATTTATTTAACTAATCTAGAAGAAATATAAAACAATTTAGTATGCATCTCAAATAATAGTATAGATCAAATACTATCGAATAATCTACTTCACTCGCGGTTCCGGAGGCGTGGGCGGTGGACACCCAAAGAGAAAGAACCATCACAGGATCATAGCTTGGGTGAGATCCCCTATGAACCTGCCAGGTACAGGAGAACCTGACGTCCATAGCATCCATGTAGCGCCGGACATGCTCATCCTCCTCCCTGACACGGCAACGTGCCACCTCTAGTGGGGCCGGCTCCCTCTGCACCGAAAGTGGCCCACGCGAATGCCACCAAAGGAGCTCTGGGTCGATGATGGGACCCGGGGCCAGGTTCCTTACCAAGTGGCGCGCCCCTGGAGGTAGCACCTCCCAGTGCCAGCCCAGCGGAGCCCAGTCCCGGACATGGCTCCTCTAAAGCAGGACGTCGTCGCGAACAGGTCGACGGCGAGGATGTGGGCCGGGCATCTTTCACATATAAAAAACTAAAAATTTAACATTTCTAGTTAACATTTATACATCTAATTAACATTTATATATCTAAAATTCATCTAACATTTCTATTACTAAAAGTATAAAAAACTAAAAAAAACATGTATCTAACATATATATATATATATATATATATATATATATATATATATATATATATATATATAT
>LR738710.1:468078373-468257771 GCA_902687465.1 Secale cereale | reverse complement strand
CAAATATAAAATTCCTTAACTTTTTTGTATATACATCTAATCATACAGTGAAAGAAAATGTCAAAATTCATATAACTAACATTTCTATAAGTAAAACTATAAAAAAACTATTTCACCTAACATTCCTATATAGCTAATTCATCTAACATTTGACATTAATCTAGCATTTCTATCTAAGTCGATCATCTAATTAACAATTTGACATTAATATAATTCATCTTGCTAGCTAAAACTTTGACATTAACAATTTGACATTAATCTAAAAAACAGAAAACAGAAAATAAGTAAAAAAATGTGTGTGTGTGTGTGTGTGTGTATGGGGCGCGGCGAAGGGGCAGCCGGGGGCTAACAGCACGGGGCGGCCGTGGTGACGACGGGGGGCGGCGATCGACGGCGGCGAGACGCGGCGACGACGGCGGGGAAGACGATGGGGACGACCTGGGCGGTGACGGGGAAGGCGACGACAATGCGGACGGCGACGTCAATGGCGATGGAACGCGACGAGGGTGACGACGGCGGATGGCGGCGATGTCGAACAGAGAGTAGAGTGGGAGAAGAAACTGAAATTTTCGTAAGTGTACTATATATAGCATGGACCTTTAATACCGGTTGGAGCCACCAACCGGTACTAAAGGTCTATTTTGGCCAGGCCAAGCGGCGGGAAGCAGACACATTTAGTACCAGGTCGTGGCTGCACCCAGTACTAAAGACACCCACTTTTGTACCGGTTGGAGCCACGACCCGGTACTAAAGGGTGTGTGCTACCACCCCACGGTGCCAAAGTTTAGTCCCACCTCGCCGAGTGAAGGGCAGCCGCACTGGTATATAATCCCAACTACGGCTGCTCTTTCGAGCACCTCTCTAAAGCAGGCTTATGGGCCTACCTCTCCTATGCCGCCCTGTTGGGCCTACTGGGCCTGCTTCCTGACCCAACTATAGGTTGGGGTTCGAGTCGTATGCAGGCCGCTGTGGCCCAGTCGGCGGGCTTTTTTATTTTCTTTAATTAATTTATGATTTTTTTGCTATATTTAGAGTTTCTTTGTGATTATTTTTGCTTTAGGTACAAAAAATTACAAACTTTCTGTTAGTGCGAGTAGTTTTCAAATTTGAATTATTCGAAATTTGTGTGAATCACTAGTTTCTGAATAACTTTACTTTAAAAATAGATTATCCAGTGATTATTTTTTCTCATGTTTAATATTAGTGTGTTTTATCATTATATTAAATTTGGTAATTGTCGGATTTAGGGCTCCACAAAACCCAAGAAGTTCGAACATAGGGGCGTGAATGAAGGTCTCTCCCACTCACGTCTACCTAGCGTGTCGCTCTCGTCTTGGTGAAGGGATTCAAGCAAACAACAGATACTGTACGCAAGAGTTTACCCTGGTTCGGGCCACCGTGTGGTGTAAGACCCTACTTCCTGCTTTGGTGGATTAGCCTCGGGAGGGTTGGAATATGAACTAGTATAGTGGTTCCTGAGCTCAGGAGGCGAGCTCAGGAGGGTCAGGAGGCAAGTGTTCTTGCTTCTTTGCGTGGTGGCAGAGTTTATGGATCTACTCTACTTGGATAGGCTTGGTGCGACTTGTCCCTCCATAGTGGGGATCCTAGCTACTTATATAGGCGGCCAGGGTCCTCTTCCCCCGAAATGTTTAGGCGGGAAGGGATCCCACAACGGCCATTTTTGAGCGGGAACACAAGGATGTTCCTATCCTGACAAAAGCAATCTTCGTCTGCAAAAGGATCAGGCGGTGACGCGGTGGCGGGCTTGACGGTGACATCCTCCTTGACCTCCTTGCGGTCTTCGGTCTTGTTGCACCAAAGGGGAAACCTTTGTCCTGCTCCTCGGGAACCCGCGACTGCGCTGTCCCCTTTGCACCGAAATGGCAACGGCGCCGCTGGCGGACGCTGGCACCTACTTGCTCGTTGCGTCACTGCTGACATCATTGCCTCCTCCTGAGGCAAGCTTGGCCTTGGATTCTCCGCCCCTCCGGAGCACCTTGCCGAGGCCGCTCCTGACGGGGTCTTGACGTTGTTTTCCTCGCAATACTTGGCCCCCTCGTGAGGGTCTTGGACGGCTGGTCGATCAGCTAGGCCGTACCATACCGCTTTTAGGAGTGCGTCGCGGTCGGTAGACAGGCAAATCTGGGTACCCTGGTTCCCAGGACGCCAACAGTAGCCCCCGGGGCCAAGGTGCGCGCGGAGTTGGCTTCGGGGCGAAGCCTTAGTCGAGGATGAAGCACCGCGGGCCCCAAAAAGGCTGCGGGCCAGGCTGGCGCGTGACGGTTGGATGGGACGCGGGCAACCCTGCTCCCCAAGCCGTCTCGGCAACCATGTGTCTTGACAAAAGGGACCGTCTCCGCTGGGGGAGTTATCGCTCCCCTTCCTTCCTGCTCAGATTTCTCCCTCCTACGCCTGCTGCCTTCCTAAATTGTCTGTGTCCTTCGGCTCCTTCAGCAATGGCGAAGAGGAACAAGGGTGCTGCACTGGCGTCTGGATCTGCTTCTTCCCTTGAGGCGGCGCTCGAGGAGTCCTCCATCACCAAGGAGGAGGACTACTTAGAGGTCCAACCTTTCTTGTCGAGCGTCCACAACGAGCACGGCCCGACGCGGATCTCGGCCAGATCCACCATGACGCGGACCCTGCCGAAGTCCTGCTACCCCTTCTTCCTCCACAGCATCTTTGTGGGGCTCGTGCCACCTTTCTCCGAGTTCTTCTACACCATTCTGGAACATTACCACGTGCACGCTCTCCACATCCAGCCTCAATCCATCTTCGTCTTGTCGCTCTTCGCCTTTTACTTTGAGGCGCTCGTAGGGGTGAGGCCGACTGTCGCCCTCTTCCGCCATTTCTTCTCCATGCGCCGGTACGACGATGGCCCGTGCTCGAGCTGCGTCTCCTTCGTCTTCCAGCACCAGGGTTGTCGACTGATGACGACCGGGAAGACGATAGAGTCCCACCGGAAGAGGTGGGTCTATTTGGATGCCCAAGCGTCCACCCTCTGCTGGCGCTGCCTACCACCCGTCCGGCGAAGCGCGCCGGTTGGAGCTACGCGAAGCTCACCGACCCCCTTGTCGGGCCTGTCCTGGCAAGGATTGAGGCCGACCTGAGCTCGAGGCTCGAAGGGGGCCAGATCATGACGGAGTTCTTGAGGCAGCGTCTGGCGCCGCTGCACGCACACTCGCGCTCCATGTGGGAGCTAATGGGCGACGACGACAGGCTTCAGCTGCACTCGGGGGTGCTAGCCGAGGACGATCTGGACGTCACCTTGGGAACCCTCCTAGGGATGGTTCTGGAGGACCTCCCCGGGGCCCACCTGCTGCTGTACAGCCACCCTGACAAGGCCAAGCTGTTGAAGGCCGTGTCGGGTTTTGGTGCGCCCGTGGGCGCTCCGCCCACGTTCAACGTGTCTTCTGGTGCTGACGACAAGAGCGACGAGGGGGGCTCAAAGGAGACCCTGGACGACGAGGGAGACTCCTCCGAGGTGTTTGCTGGATCAATGACGTCAGGCGCAGGTGCCGCCGGACGGTCCCAGGCGGCCACTACACGTCGATACGGACGCACTGCGTCCTGGGGAAGCAATGTGGCGACCCCGCCGAGGAGTACCATGCCAGCGAATCTGGCGATCACGGCCACGCCCAGGACTGTGGCCTCACACCTCGCCAAGATCCGGGCTACCGGCACGCCCATAGCGCTAGCGGTTGCTGCTGACCTGTTGGCGAAGAGAAGGGCGCGCCTCGCGTCCGATGAGTAAGTGTGCAATTTCTCGCCTATCCTTAGTTGCCGTGTCCCTGATGTGCTTCTCCTGACGCAGCAGCCTAGGAGGTGTGATGAAGAAGGCGAAGGGGGAGGTCACATCGCGATGCCCTGCTCCTCCTGCTGCTGATGCGAGCACAGGGAAGGATGCCACGACACTGGGCGTCTCGGTCGACCAGGCCACCGAGCCTGTAGTGGCGGCATCGCTTGAGGGAGTCTTCGCTTCTTGCAAGGTCGTGGTGGCTCCTGCTCCGGCGGGGCCGGAGCCCCCGAGCCCCTGGTCCTGTAGTCTGTCTTGTCGGTGTTCGTGCGCCAGCCGGCGCAGCCTGGTCCTGACACCTTGGAGGCTGCCTCCGCCGCACTGGCTCGGCTTCGCGTCGAACTGCAAGATGGTGATGGCCGCCTGATGGAAGGGCGCCTAGGGCTGATCCGCGGGTGGATCCTGGCAGACGACTCTGCGCGGACCTCCTGGGACCAGGCCTCGGCGGTCGCTGCCAAGGGTCGAGAGGAAGCTGTGGCAGCCACGCGGGCACGCTACACCACGCGAGCCGACATCGCGTCCTTCGAGAAGCGCTGCCTCAAGCTGGAGAGCGAGCTGGGGGCCCTTCGCGAGGAAGGCACTAGGCGCGCCCTGCAGCTCAAGAGGTTGGAGAAGGAGCTCGAGACGCAGAAGGCTGAGACGTCCCGGCTGCAACAGGAGCAGCTTGCTGACCGTGCGGCCCTAGAGAAGCGGAAGGTTGAAGTTGAGCACGCCAAGGCAACCCAAGCCGCTCGCGACAAGGAGGAAGCCCCTGCGGCCTCGGCGGCGGTGAGTCCCGAGGCCCTTGCCGCCTTCGACCTTGAGGCCCGGAAGGTGCTGCAGGCCGCCTACGGGGAGGGGTTCAAGGAACTGCTGGCCGCCCCGGAGGAAGGCCCCACCAGGTTCCTCGCTGCGCTTGTGAAGTCTCTGCGCGAGGTTGCGGCCGCAATTGGCTAGTTAGCCCATGTCGAGAGCCGCACACTCCTTACCTTGGTTCTGACGCATGTGTGCAGCCACCTAAGTCTTCGCGACCCCACCCTTGACCTGGCCTCGTTGTCCGAGCCCATGACCAATGTCATGGAGGGCACGGCTGCCGAGGCCCTAGGGGCGAACGTCACGGTGCTGGTGGAGGCGTCCCTCCAGGCCACTGCTACCGCAGCCGAGGAGGTGGAGACCGGTGATGATGCGCTTGGTAATGCCTGATTTGTTCCTGTCCAGAGAGGGAAGTGCGAGTGCCTCGGGGAGGCATAAGAACTTTGTTTGAATTTGAAAAACTTGGTATTATTTTAATAGCTAGATGATTTCCATGCTTGCTTCCTTTAATGTTTGCTTAGGTGCTCTGCATCGGCAGGGCCCAACCCCGCGCATACCTCAATCGCCATTGAGCCCTCCGGGCGACCAGGGTTATCGTAATAACTAGACTCAAGGGATGAGGGGCTACGTGGCGAGTTAGGCCCCTGGGTCGCGATGCCCAGGGGTCCCCTTTAACGTACGAATGGCTCTCATGAAGAAGAACGAGCAACATACTTTGCCCATGAGCCTTCACCTAGGATGGGGGCGCAAGAAGGCCAGGTGTTTGGGCACCTGGTAGGGTGGCGTCTGCTAGGCGAGACCTGAGCATAGCCCCCGTGCCTAGCCCCCCTCGCGACACCCATCCAAGGAGAAGATGTGAGCGTCGTGAGCTGAAAAGCTCCCTGAGGTTGGTGCGACCACTGGGGGCCGCCCTCAGTTGTTTATAACTAGCGCGGAGCATAGAGCTACCACACTTGCGCGGAGTTTGGGCATAACCGCGCCTCGATCGTAGCGGCCAGCGCGGAGCTTGGTGCTTCCACTGGTTCGTGGGCATAACCGCTCCTCGGTTGGATCTGCCAGCGCGGAGCTTGGTACTTCCACTGGACCGTGGGAGGGAGCCTCCCACTGGGAGAGACTCCGGGGCGTGTACAGCCCCGTCCTGACACGTGACTTGCACGGTGAGATAGCCAAGGTGTATATGGGCCCTCCTCAGAATGAGCTGAACGACTCTGAGGAAGTTCTCGTGAGCTTACGCATCACTCACAAGACCCTACCCTGACGCGGGTTGCGCCTGAGTTTTCTTCTGCAAAATATGAAAACAGAGGTGTTGTGTCGACCTGCGCCGAGTGCATCTCTAGAAGGTATCGCATGAGAAGGCCGCAGCACCAGCGACCCCAGGAGGTGACGTGACGGGAATTGCTCGCGAGACAGAGCTCGGCCGGTGGATTTGTCGATGCTGTAGGGACGGACCCGAGCATAGACATCGTGCCCAATCTTCTCATGCAACGATCCAAAAGAAAAACAATCGGCACGCAGTTTTCGCGTGAGCGAGGCACCCTCCACGGGCCCCTACTTACCCATCCACGATTAGCCCATGCGAAAACAAGGCACCAAGGACCATGGGAGGTGACGTCACATGAATGGCTCGCGAGACAGAGCTCAGCCCTTGGGTTTAGCGATGCTGCAGGGACGGACCCGAGCACAGACGCCGTGCTAGTCCTTAATAATCGGGTGGTTGTGAGTGGGCTCACAAGGGCTCATGACCTTAGTGGCGGTGAGGACGCCAAGCATGCAGATAATGTGAATCGAAAGAAACAACTAGCCTTGATCATGCAAAAAGGGAGACAACTGCGAGGGAACAACCCCCATCAGTCCGAGGATGATCCAGCCCGAGGGGCGCCCTCGATTAGATACCGGAAGCGTCACCTGATACTTGTCGAAGAAGAGTTGGGGTAGCTAAAGACATGAGCCATGCTGGTTGCTCCGGAGGATCGTCGGGCTCCTGAGGCCCAGGGGCTCCGAAGGCTCTTAGTGGTCGCGTGGGTCCGATTCTTGCTCCATCCGGACCGCCTGCCACTTAGCCTCCCGAGCCCCCAAGGCCTGCTGTGCGAAATGCTGGAACGTGGCAGCTGTGTTGCGGAAGCCGAAGAGTGTGCAGACGTAGCTGCAGGGGAGGGCCCTCCTCCGACCGACCGCCGTCGGCCGGAAGGGCTCCTGAGAGGCGGCTCGGTTGAGACCCGCGATGTCAACGCAGACGCGGAAGCGGTCGCTCGGTCTGCGAGCAGGTGAACTTGGGCTTGTGCGGTT
Organism: Secale cereale; assembly: GCA_902687465.1. NCBI lineage: Eukaryota > Viridiplantae > Streptophyta > Magnoliopsida > Poales > Poaceae > Secale > Secale cereale. The sequence continues at coordinate 468,250,900 of LR738710.1, read as the reverse complement.
ACACCCACCGCGGATGAGTCTTGCGTACTAAAGTTCCTCGGTAACTTGGTTGATGAAGTCCTGAGCCCCCAGCGCTGAGCGGTTCACGCTGGGCTCACAAAAACGCGTGTCAAGACACGCTTGCAGGAGGTGCCCGAACACTTCCCTCGAGATGCCGGTCAGTCCGGAGACACTCAAGTGGAGAGCCCCCGAGCCCGTCACGAGAGGTGCGTCGGGCGCGCCCCCCTACGCGAGGGTGGAGGGCGCCTCGTTAGCAGGCGCGAGTCCTGAGGCCAGGCCGTCAGGAGCCCCTGCGTCCTGAGGTCCGTTGACGGGCAGGTTCTTCTTCTTCTTGGGGGTGGTCTGCAGGGCGAGGATGGCTCCATCCTCATCGGGGCATTCGGCCGCCGCGGTCTGGTAGGCGCGCTCCAGGGAACGCACCGCTTCCTTCACGTCGGAGGCGATCGTGATGACTCCGCCGCTCCCAGGCATCTTGAGGACGTTGTAGCCGTGCTGGGTCGCCGCCATGAACTTGGCGAGGGCAGGATACCCATGGATGGCATTGTATGGGAGGTGGATGTTGGCGACGTCGAAGTCGATGAGCTCGGTGTGCTAGTTGTCGCGGTCACCAAAAGTGACGGGGAGGCGGACCTGCCCCATCGGGAGTGTGGAGCCATCCGTGACTCCGTAGAATGGCTTGTTCGGGTGGAGCTGATCATAGGGAACATGGAGCATCTCGAAGGTTTGGACGGAGAGGACGTTGAGTCCTGCTCCTCCGTCGATGATGGTCTTGGTCACGAGGATGTTGCTGATGGTCGAGGTGCAGAGCATCGGGAGGGCGCCTGGGGCCGCAGTGCACTTGAGTTGGTCCTTGGGGTGGAAGGCGATGACTTGCTTGGTCCACCTAAGGTTGCGAGTGGCGTCAGGTCTGGGAAGGGCCACGTTCACCTCATAGGCAAACTGCTTGAAGATGCGGTGGGAAGCCGGAGCATGGGCTCCTCCCAAGATGCATGCAACTGCACGTGGCTCCTGGAAGCCCCCTGCTCCGTCTCCCTGGCAGTGGTCGTCGTTCCTACTTGGCGGTGCCGGCAGCGGAGGCAGGCCTCCATTGCCCTGAGGGCGACCCTCACAAGGCTGGTCGCGCCAGGGGGCGTCACGAGGCTGCTCCTGCCAGTGGTCTTCACGAGGCTGCTCGTGCCACCCCTGGCGCGAGTTCCTACCGTCCCAACGTCCTCTTCATCAGCCTCCTCCATGGACGTAGCCGCGGTTGTCGCGCTCAGGGCGCTGCCCGATGCGCCATCCACGCATCGCCCTAAGCTCCTGGCAGTTGTTAGTGTTGTGGCTATTGACGTTGTGGAAGACGCAGTACGGTCGGTTGTCTCTGGGGAGGTCATCGTAGCCGCAGCCATGATTCACTTCTGGGTCCGCAGCCAGCACGGCGGGTCCCTTGCGCTTTGATTCTTTGGCCTTGGTCTTCTTGTCATCCGCCTCCGCCTCAGGCAGCTCCTGGAGGGAGAGGCGTCCTTCCTCCGCCCTGGCGCACTTTGCCGCGAGCTTGAACATCTCGAGGGTTGTGCACAGGTCCTTGTGAATGGCGAGCTCCTCCCTCATCCTGATGTCGCGGACGCCGTCGGAGAACGCCGAGATGATGGCCTCGTCCGAGACCCTTGGGATCCGGAGGCGCATGGTGTTGAAGCGTTGGATGTACTTTTGTAGGGTCTCTCCCGGCTGCTGCCTCACGCGGCGCAGATCAGCAGCTCCGGGGCTCGGTCGCGGGTGCCTTGGAAGTTGGCGACGAAACGCTCGCGAAGCTCTTCCCAGGAGGAGCTGGATCCCATGGGGAGGTTCAGGAACCAGGAGCATGCGCCATCTTTGAGAGCCATGGGGAACCAGTTCGCCATGACCTGCTCGGTGCCTTTGGATGCCTCGATGCTCAGCTCGTAGAGTTGGAGGAACTCCGTGGGGTCGGTGGTGCCATCGTAGCACGGAGGCAGGTCCGGCTTGAACTTGCCGGGCCAGACGAGGCGCCATAGCTCAGGAGCTAGGGCGCGACACCCAGCCACGCTCGTGATCGCAGGCGCCCCCTGCGCCTGCGGCGCTGGTTCTTTGGGTGCTGGCGCCACCACCACCTGTGGCGTGCGGTCTTGGCACTATGGGACAGGGGGCCCGTGAGCCCCAGTATGGGGATGCGGAATCACGTGGCAGCTCTCCTCGTCGCGCGCATGGGCTCTGTGGGGTTGCTCACGTCGATGAGCCCCGCGCCGGAACTCCTGGCCGGTGCCATGGAATGGAGGCGGAGCCGGGACTCTGTGGCCTTCGTTCCCCGCCGGGGGCGATGGAGGATGTGAGGAGTGCATTGGTGCAGGTGCTTCTCCAGTGGCATTGACGACCTCGGTGATGTGACGGAGCCACTCATCGTAGAAGTCATCTGCCGGGCGGTAGCGCAAGAGCTCCTGCGCCACTGGTAGACCGGCCTGAGGCGGGCTAGCGAGGACGACGCCGCGGCCGGTGAGGGTGAAGGCGTTGCCATGCGGCCATCTCGCCGGACGAACGGTGGCAGCGACGAGTCCTGCTGCTCGTGGACGGCCGGGTCGGTGGCGGCATTGGCGACTGGCGAGTTGGGGCGGAGCGGCGCACCATTGCCCGCGGGCGCCGTCTGAGCGACGTTCGCGGCGCGGCGGGTAGCGCGATCTCGGCGTGTTTCCACCAAGGCTGCAGAGCGGAGTTGACGACGAGAACATAACGAGGTCATCGGAGAGGCGAGATTGCGACAGGCCCCCTACCTGGCGCGCCAAATGTCGGATTTAGGGCTCCGCAAAACACAAGAAGTTCAAACATAGGGGCGTGAATGAAGGTCTCTCCCACTCACGTCAACCTAGCGTCTCGCTCTTGTCTTGGTGAAGGGATTCAAGCAAACAACATATATTGTACGCAAGAGTTTACCCAGATTCGGGCCATCGTGTGGTGTAAGACCCTACTTCCTGCTTTGGTGGATTAGCCTCGGGAGGGCTGGAATATGAACTAGTACAGTGGTTCCTGAGCTCACGACGCGAGCTGAGGAGGGTCAGGAGGCAAGTGTTCTTGCTCCTTTGCGTGGTGGCAGAGTTTATGGATCTGCTCTACTTGGCTAGGCTTGGTACGACTTGTCCCTCCATAGTGGGGGTCCTAGCTACTTATATAGGTGGCGAGGGTCCTCTTCCCCCGAAATGTTTAGGCGGGAAGGGATCCCACAACGGCAATTTTTGAGCGGGAACACAAGGACATTCCTATCCTGACAAAAGCGGTCTTCGCCTGCAAAAGGATCAGGCGGTGACTTGTTGGTTGGCTCTACGGTGACATCCTCCTTGTCGTCCTTGCGGTCTTCGGTCTTGTTGCACCAAAGGGGAAACCTTTGTCCCGCTCCTCGGGAACCCGCGGGTGCGTTGTCCCCTTTGCGCCGAAATGGCAACTGCACCGCTGGCGGACACTGGCACCCGCTGGCGCGGTGCGTCACTGCTGGCATCACTGCCTCCTCCCGAGGCAAGCTTGGCCTTGGATTCTCCGCCCCTCCGGAACACCTTGCCGAGGCCACTCCTGAGGGGGTCTTGACGTTATTCTCCTCGTGAGACTTGGCCCCCTCGCGAGGGTCTTGGACGGCTGGTCGATCAGCTGGGCCATACCAGGCCGCTTGTAGGCACGCGTCACGGCCCGCAGACAGGAAAGTCTGGGTACCCTGGTTCCCAGGATGCCGACAGTAATACTTAGCTTATTTAATAATATGAAATACCTTTTGTAACAGATGAGTTTTCATCCGAAACCCTGATACTTCGAAAGAGATTGTCCATTTTGTACATGAAGTGCATCTAGTTTTAGACGTAACCCTCTATACTTTTTTGCACATGCTATGTGGGTGAATGATGATAGCATGCCAACTTTGAACCTTTTCATAGTTATTTGTAGTGCTTTTCAATTTCAGGGTCATTTAGCTCTAAAACGAAATTAGTAAATGAGCTAAAAAATAGCAAATGAAGTCAGAAAGGTACATGTTTGTCTGAAGCACAGAAGTACACGTTTCAAATGCCAAAACACATAAGCACCTTAACTATTACAAAGATTCCCTACGGGGTGTCCAAAGTGGGACTTTCCAGATATACAAGTCTGAAAACTCACTAGAGAAGAAAGTGATGATAGTGAAGCCGATCACATCCCAGAGTGGGATCTTTGGGTGTGAATCCTTTTCTTCGTGTGTGTCCCTTTGCGCCATAAAGATGGAAATTTTCATCATTTAACTGGATGCTCGGGTCAATATTCAATGAGAATGAAGCAATTTCATCAAACTTTTCATAATCTTCTGACATGTCTGTCTTGTCATCCACTCCCACGGTGTTTCTTTTCCCTGAAAGAACTATGTGGCGCCTTGGATCATCATATGATGTATTTGCTTCCTTATCTTTTCTTTTTATCGGCTTGGTAGACATGTCCTTCACATAGAAAACCCGCGCCACATCATTGGCTAGGACGAATGGTTCGTGTGCGTATGCAAGATTGTTGAGATCCACTATTGTCATTCTGTACTGCGGGTCTTCCGTTACCCCGCCTCCTCTCAGATTGACCCAACTGCACTGAAACAAAGGGAACTTCAAACCACTTCCATAGTCAACTTCCCATACCTCCTCTATGTAACCATAATATGTGTCCTTTCCCCTCTTGGTTACTACATCAAAGTGGACAACACCGTTTTGGTTGGTGCTCTGCTTATCTTGGACGATCGTGTAAAATGTATTCCCATTTATCTCGTACCCTTTGAAAGTCATTATATTTGAAGATGGTAACTGGAACAACAAGTACATGCCATCTTCAACAGCGGCGATATGGATGGCACATGTCTGCAACCAACCGGTGAAAGATCCCATTTGTTCACGTGTAATCCAGTCATCAGACTACACCCATTGGAGCTTAGAATATTCTTGTGTTCCTCCATATACAGAGCCACCATGGCGGAATTTTGTACAACTGTGTAGTGTGCTTGAGTGAGAGAATGCCCGTGTCGGATCTTGGGTTCCGGCAAAACCCTTGTGGTTCGAACACTGGGGTGTGCACGAAGATCTCTCCTTCCGCACTAGCTTATCTACTCGCCGATTGCTAGGCCTAGCTTTTCAAGCTCGAAGAACAAGGGACACAAAGGTTTATACTAGTTCGGGCCACCATTGTGGTGTAATACCATAATCCAGTGCGGTGCGGTGGATTGCCTTATAGGCTGGGGAAGAACTAGTACAAGGGAAGAACAGCCTCCTGAGGAGAGGTGTTCTTGTGCTCGGATGAGCTTGCTGGCGTGTGTCTCCTTGGCTCTCGATCCAGTTTCCCCCATATGGTGGTGGCTAGTCCTATTTATAGAGGCCCGATTCCTCTTCCCAAATATTGAGCGGGAAGGGATCCCACAACGGCCGAATTTGAAGGGGGACAGCTAGTACAAGCTACCCTGACAAAAGGTGCTCTTTGCCTGCCAAAGGCTCTGGTGGTGACGCCGCCGTGGGTTCCGCGATGACCTCCGCTCTGCCGTCCTGCTGGTCATGGTCTTGTTGCGCTAATATGGAAACATTTGCCTGATGCCTCGGGACTCCTCGCATGTGCCTGCCCCTTTAGCACCAAAGAGGAAACTGGCAACCTGCGCCAGCTGACGCCCGCCTGGCCTTGGTCGTCATGGCTCACGTCACGAGGACCTCGTGAGGTACCCCTTGCCTTGATATCTCCGCTCCTTAGGAGCTAGCCTAGTGAGGCTGCCCCAGGGGAGGTCTTGTGTCGTCCACCTCGCGAGGCTTGGCCCCTCGCGAGGGTCTTGAGTGGTTGCTAACGAGGTTGGTCCGTACCAGACCGCTGGATGAGCCATGCCTTGGGCCGCAGGCAGGTAAGTCTGGGTACCCCCGTTCCCAGGACGCCAACAGTAGCCCCCGGGCCAAAGGCGGGCTCGGACTTAGCTTCGCGGCGAAGCCAAGGGTCAAGTGCGGAGCGTCGCGAACTCCAAAAGCCTGTGGCCTTGACTGACGTGTGGCAATCGATAGGATGTGGGTGTCTCCACTTTTTCCCACGTAGCCTCGGCAACTGCGCGACTTGACAAGTCCCTGCATGCACAAAAGACCATCATTACCTGCGATTATGGAGGCCGGCGGTTGGCCTTCTCCTGGCTATAAATAAGGCGGCTGGCAGAGCCCTTGTTGCCCATCTTCTCCCTTCATTCCTCTCACTTCTTCCTCTTCCTCCTTGATCCTCGCCTGGTGGAGCCACCCATGATGCTGATGAGGAAGTTCTCGTCCACAGAGAAGGGGAAGACTCGTCAGGAGGGACCCGGCTCACCACCACCTAAGAGGGGATAAGGCCGCCCCCGTAAGTGTGTCGCGACCCCTACCATGGCTCCTCGTAGGCGCAGGTGGACCCCTTCAGCGCCCGGCACCGCCCTCGACAACCACGGCGATGGTTCCTCACGTGGTGGGGATTGCCGAGGCTATTGCAGTCCTGTGAATGAGGAGAGGCGCACCGGGGTCGCCCGGCCTCCCCGGCCGTGCTTTCATTCGGCGAAGGTGATGCTAGAATTCATCATGTGGTCGGAGAGCCCAGCCGGTACTCGGCTCCAGCTCCCGCGCTCCCTAGCCGGTGAACTTCTAGCCGCGAGCTCCAGCGGTCTTTGGCTTCAAGGGGACATCTACTGCAGCAGGGCTTCGTGGGTTGCAGTGGATATCTCCGTCGCGGGCGCCGTGACCCTGGCCCGCGGCTGGCAGACGTTTGCCCGTGTGCTCGGCTTGGGCAGGCGGTGCACCCTTCACTTCAGGTATGATGGCGACTCGACCCTCTTTGTGAGGGTGTTCGAGGAAGATGGCCGCCGTGCTGGGTGCTGCCCCAAGGACAACGACGGAGGCGAGGTGCTCGGCCTTGGCGATCGCCGCAACTCATCCAGCTACGGCGGTCCCTCCTTCAGCGGTGGCTACGACCAGCCGCCACGCCGCCGCGCCCACCTTGAGGGTGGAGCTGGGTCATCCCGTCGTCACACCCCGGTGAAGTGTGAGGAGGGCTCCAGCTGAGCTCGGGGAGCAGGTCCTCGCCAGCAGCCGTATCTCAGGAGTCGTCATCGCCTGTTCTCGCTGTCCCTTTTTTCCTGCATTATATACACAAACGGACATGGGGCCCTGGAAGGACATGTAATGAACTGTGCTTTTTATGATGCTTGGTGCCATATTTAGTGTACCCAGCCAGCGTTGCGGGTTCTGTGTATTATGCGCCCATAGGGTGAGGAGACTTATCTTGACGTACTCAGAGTAGCCCTCATCTCGTGACGCGAGGCCCTTCGGGAGGCTGCAAAAACTCATTAGGAGGCTATTATCCTTCACCGCACAGGGTCCCTGGCACGGGCTGAACGTGGCGTAATGCACCATGTCGCAGTACCCGTGGGGCACGGACATAAGGAGAGGGGTGCGTCAATCACGAGCCTAAACATGGACGCTTTGCGGATACTAAGGGCAGTGCGCTAGAGAGAGCGTTGGGCAATTGCCGCTCCCTCTGTTGCAAGGCCAATAATCGAGGTAAGAACCAAAGAGAAAGAAGACTAAACCAAACCATTCGAGAAACGCCACAACCTTCAAATTCCACTAAAAGAAAGAAGGGGCAAGCCAACTCCAGAAAGCAAATGAACAGTTGCGTCCGGCACCTAGTCTAGTCTTCTCACCAGCGCGGAGCTAAGTGTTTCCCCTAGGACATGGGAGGGAGCCCCCGAGACCCCGGGCGGCACTTCGGAGACACCGGGGCATGTACAGCCCCACTCATTATTACGCGAGAGTGTCTGATACGTCTCCAACGTATCTATAATTTTTTATTGTTCCATGCTATTATTTATGAAGTCTTGGATGTTTAATGGGCTTTATCATTCACTTTTATATGATTTTTGGGACTAACCTATTAACCCAGAGCCCAGTGCCAGTTTCTGTTTTTCTCCTATTTTAGGGTTTTACAAAAAAGGAATATCAAACGGAGTCCAATTGATGAGCCAATTTTTTATGATTTTTTCTGGACCAAAAGAAGCCCCCGAAGCAAAAGAGGTGGGCCAGGAGAGCCACGAGCTGCCCTCGAGGGTGGAGGGCGCTCCCGAGGAAGGGGGCGTGCCCCCCTATCTCGAGGACGGACCGTAGATCCCCTTTACTTGGCCCCGACTCCAAAAATTCCTATAAATACTGGAATCTCCAGAAATTAACCTAGATCGGGAGTTCCGCCACCGAGAGCCTCTGTAGCCGCCAAAAACCAATCTAGACCCCGTTCCGGCACCCTGTCGGAGGGGGGAACCCACACCGGTGGCCATCTCCAGTATCCCGGCGCTCTCCATGACGAGGAGGGAGTAGTCCACCCTCGGGGCTGATGGTATGTACCAGTAGCTATGTGTTTGATCTCTCTCTCTCTCTCTCGTGTTCTTGAGATGCCACGATCTTGATGTATCGCGAGCTTTGCTATTCTAGTTGGATCTTCTTCTCCCCCTCTACACTCCTGTCATGGATCGAGTTTTCCCTTTGAAGTTATCTTATTGGATTGAGTCTTTAAGGATTTGAGAACACTTGATGTATGTCTTGCACGTGCTTATCTGTGGTGACAATGGGATATCATGTGATCCACTTGATGTATGTTTTGGTGATTAACTTGCGGGTTCCGTGACCTTGGGAACCTATGCATAGGGGTTGGCACACGTTTTTGTCTTGCCTCTCCGGTAGAAACTTCGGGGCACTCTTTGAAGTTATATCTGTTGGTTGAATAGATGTTTCTGAGATTATGTGATGCATATCGTATAATCATGCCCACGGATACTTGAGGTGGCAATGGAGTATCTAGGTGACATTAGGGATTTGGTTGATTTGTGTCTTAAGGTGTTATTCTAGTACGAACTCTATGATAGATTGAACGTTACTACGGACTCTTGAATAGATCGATCGGAAAGAATAACTTTGAGGTGGTTTTGTACCCTACCATAATCTCTTCGTTTGTTCTCCGCTATTTGTTACTTTGGAGTGACTCTTTGTTGCATGTTGAGGGCTAGTAATATGATCCAATTATATTATCCTTGTTGAGAGAACTTGCACTAGTGAAAGTATGAACCCTAGGCCTTGCCTACTATCATTGCAATACAGTTTATGCTCACGTTTACCACTTGCTACCTTGCTGTTTTTATATTTTCCTATTACAAAAACCTATATCTACCATCCATATTGCACTTGTATCACCATCTCTTCGCCGAACTAGTGCACCTATACAATTTACCATTGTATGGGGTGTGTTGGGGACACAAGAGACTCTTTGTTATTTGGTTGCAGGGTTGCTTGAGAGAGACCATCTTCATCCTACACCTCCCACGGATTGATAAACCTTAGGTCATCCACCTGAGGGGAATTTTCTACTGTCCTATAAACCTCTGCACTTGGAGGCCCAACAACGTCTACAAGAAGAAGGGTGCGTAGTAGACATCAAGCTCTTTTCTGACGCCGTTGCCGGGGAGGTTAGTGCTTGAAGGTATATCTTTAGATCTTGCAATCGAATCTTTTAGTTTCTTGTTTTATCACTAGTTTGGTTTATAAAAGAAAACTACAAAAAAATGGAAATAAGGTTACCTCATATGCTTCATCTTTTTAATATCTTTCGTGAAAATGATGGGAAGGAAAATTGTGCTCAAGTACTAGTAGAAGAATTACATTGAATGCTTGGCATAAAATATGTGCATGATGAGCATGATTGCAATGTTGTTAGTGTGAATCCTTTGAATATCCATGATGCTAATGATATGCAAAGCCACGAGCTTGGGGATGCTATGTTCGATGAAGATGATATGTTTAGCCCCCCCCCCCCAAGTGTTGATGAGCAATTTTATTACGATGAAAGCATGCCTCCTATTTATGATGAGTATTGTAATGACACATATGCTACAAAGAATAAAGATAACCATGAAACTTGTCATTATGATTTTAATTTTCAATTGGATTATGCTTCACATGATAGTTATTTTGTTGAGTTTGCTCCTCCCACTACTATGAATGAGAAGAATTTTGCTTATGATGGGAGTAGTAGAATTTCAATGCAAGTAGATCATGAAAAGAATGCTTTATTTTCTGGTTATATTGTTGAATTCATTCATGATGCTACTGAAAATTATTACGAGGGAGGAACATATGCTTGTAGGAGTTGCAATAATATCAAGTTTCCTCTCTATGTGCTTAAAGTTTTGAAGTTATGCTTGTTCTGCCTTCCTATGCTAGTTGATTATTGTTCCCATAAGTTTTTTGCTCACAAAATACCTATGCATAGGAAGTGGGTTAGACTTAAATGTCCTATTCATATGCTTCATGATGCTCCCGTTATGTTTCAATTCGTATCTTTTATGTGAGCATCATTATGCCTAGCTAGGGGCGTAAAACGATAGCGCTTGTTGGGAGGCAACCCAATTTTATTTTTTTGTTTTTATTGATGTTAGGGAATAAATATTGCATCTAGCATCTGATTATATATGGTTTCATTTTTTGTTTAGTGTTTGTGCCAAGTAGAACCTTTGGGAAGACTTGTGTGAAGTTTATGTGATCTTGTTGTGAAAAACAGAATCGTTAGCGCTCGCTAAATTAGTCTTCAGATTTTACTGTAGCGTGCTATTTAGTTGATTATTTTTGCGGATGATTGGTAGACAAATTCCGCAAATTTACCAATTTAGTTTGAATTTTTTGGAGTTACAGAAGTAGGCGAATCCTGCAGATTACTACAGACTGTTCTGTCATTGACAGATTCTGTTTTTCACGCGTTATTTGCTTATTCCGATGCATCTATGAGTAGTATTGGAGGATATGAACCATAGAGGAGTTGGAGTAAAGTAGGTTTAACACCAATATAAACAAATAATGAATTCATTGCTGTACATTTGAGTAGTGATTTTCTTTCTTATACTAACGGAGCTCACGAGATTTTTGTCTAAGTTTTTTGTTGTGAAGTTTTCAACTTTTGAGTATTGCTTTGATGGACTATGGAACAAAGAGTAGCATGGGACTAAGCTTGGGGATGCCCAAGGCACCCCAAGGTAAAATTCAAGTACAACCAAAAGCCTAAGCTTGGGGATGCCCCGGGAAGGCATCTCCTCTTTCGTCTTCATCCATCGGTAACTATACTCGGAGCTATATTTTTATTCACCACATGATATGTGTTTTGCTTGGAGCGTCAATTTAGTTTAGTTTGTTTTGCTTGCTGTTTGAATAATATCCCAAGATCTGAAGTTCTTAAATGTTAGAGAGTCTTCACATAGTTACATAATTATTCAACTACTCATTGATCTTCACTTATATCTTTTGGAGTAGCTTGTTATTGCTCTAGTGCTTCACTTATATCTTTTAGAGCACGGCGGTGGTTTTATTTTGAACAAATAGATGAACTCTCATGCTTCACTTATATCGTTTTGAGAGTCTATTAAAACAGCATGGTAATGTGCTTAGGCTATAAAACTAGTCTTCACATGATAGACATCTAATATCAATGTAGTAAAAACTTTCACACTAAGTGCATTGAATATGAAGAGAAGTTGGATGCTTGATAATTGTTTTGAGATATGAGGATAGTGATATTAGAGTCATGCTAGTGGAGTTATTATGAAATTGAGAAATGCTTGTGTTAAGGTTAGTGATTCCCATAGCATGCACGTATGGTGAACCACTATGTGACGAAGTTAGAGCATGAGGTATTTGTAAAGTGTCAAACTTTGTGTGGAGGTCGGGGGCGCGTGATGGTTAACTCCTACCAACCTCTCCCCTAGGAGCATGCGTTGATTGCTTTGTTTTGATGACTCGTAGATTTTTGCAATAAGTATGAGTTCTTTATGACTAATGTTGAATCCATGGATTATACGCACTCTCACCCTTCCACCATTGCTAGCCTCTCTTGTACCGCACAACTTTCGCCGGTGCCATAAACCCACTATATATCCTTCCTCAAAACATCCACCATATTATTCCTCAAAACAGCCACCATACCTACCTATCATGGCATTTCCATAGCCATTCTGAGATATATTGCCATGCAACTTTCCACCGTTCCATTCATATGACACGCATCATACTGTCATATTGCCATGCATGATCATGTAGTTGACATCATAGTTGTGGCAAAGCCACCATGCATAATTTCTCATATATGTCACTCTTGATTCATTGCATATCCTGGTACACCGCCGGAGGCATTCATATAGGGTCATACTTTGTTCTAGTATCGAGTTGTAAATCAATAAATGTGTGATGATCATCATTATTAGAGCATTGTCCCGTGTGAGGAAAAAAATCAAAAAAAAGATAAAGGCCAAATAAAATAAAAGGGATGGCCCAAAAAAATAGAGAGGGGCTAAAAAAAAGCCCCTCCAGAAAAATGAGAGAAAAGAGAGAAGGGACAATTGCTACAATCTTTTTCCACACTTGTGCTTCAAAGTAGCACCATGTTCTTCATGATAGAGAGTCTCATGTTTAGTCACTTTCATATACTAGTGGGAATTTTCATTATAGAACTTGGCTTATATATTCCAACGATGGGCTTCCACAAATGCCCTAGGTCTTCGTGAGCAAGCAAGTTGTATGCACACCCACTAGTTTCTTTTGTTGAGCTTTCATTCATATTTAGCTCTAGTGCATCCGTTGCATGGCAATCCCTACTCACTCACATTAATATCTATTGATGGGCATCTCCATAGCCCGTTGATACGCCTAGTCGATGCGAGATTATCTCCCTTCTTTTTGTCTTCTCCACAACCACCTCTATTCCACCCATAGTGCTATATCCATGGCTCATGCTCATGTATTACGTGAAAGTTGAAAGGTTTGAAAAGATAGAGTATGAAAACAAGTGCTTGGCTAAAATCGAGGTTGTGCATGATATGAATATTTTGTGTGATGAAGAGGGAGCATAGCCAGACTATATGATTTTTTAGGGATAACTTTCTTTAGCCATAGTATTTTGAGAAGACGTGATTGCTTTGTTAGTATGCTTGAAGTATTGTCATTTCTTATGTAAATATAGACTTTTATCTTGAATCTTTCAGATCTGAACATTCATGCCACAATTAAGAGAATTACATTGAAAAACTATATTGGTTAGCATTCCACATCAAAAATTCTTTCTTTATCATTTACCTACTCGAGGACGAGCAGGAATTAAGCTTGGGATGCCGATACGTCTCCAATGTATCTATAATTTTTTCTTGTTCCATGCTATTATTCATGAAGTCTTGGACGTTTAATGGGCTTTATCATTCACTTTTATATGATTTTTGGGACTAACCTATTAACCTAGAGCCGAGTGCCAGTTTATGTTTTTCTCCTGTTTTAGGGTTTTACAGAAAAGGAATATCAAACAGAGTCCAATTGACGAGCCAATTTTTTATGTTGTTCTGGACCAAAAGAAGCCCCCGAAGCAAAAGTGGTGGGCCAGGAGAGCCACGGGCTGCCCTCGAGGGTGGAGGGCGCGCCCTGGATAGGGGGGCGCGCCCCCCTATCTCGAGGACAGCCCGTAGATCCCCTTTACTTGGCCCCGACTCCAAAAATTCCTATAAATACTATAATCTATAGAAATTAACCTAGATCGGGAGTTCCGCTAGCGAGAGCCTCTGTAGCCACCAAAAACCAATCTAGACCCCGTTTCGACACCCTGTCGGAGGGGAGAACCCTCACCGGTGGCCATCTTCATCATCCTGGCGCTCTCCATGACGAGGAGGGAGTAGTCCACCCTCGGGGCTGAGGGTACGTACAAGTAGCTATGTGTTTGATCTCTCTCTCTCTCTCTCGTGTTCTTGAGATGGCAGGATCTTGATGTATCGCAAGCTTTGCTATTCTAGTTGGATCTTCTTCTTCCTCTCTACTCTCTTGTAATGGATTGAGTTTTCCCTTTGAAGTTATCTTATCAGATTGAGTTTTTAAGGATTTCAGAACACTTGATGTATGTCTTGCACGTGTTTATCTGTGGTGACAATGGGATATCATGTGATCCACTTGATGTATGTGTTGGTGATCAACTTGCGGGTTCCGTGACCTTGGGAACCTATGCATAGGGGTTGGCACACGTTTTCGTCTTGACTCTCTGGTAGAAACTTCGGGGCACTCTTTGAAGTTCTATGTGTTGGTTGAATAGATGTTTTTGAGATTGTGTGATGCATATCGTATAATCATGCCCACGGATACTTGAGGTGACAATGGAGTATCTAGGTGACATTAGGGTTTTGGTTGATTAGTGTCTTAAGGTGTTATTCTAGTACGAACTCTATGATAGATTGAATGTTACTACGGACTCTTGAATAGATCGATCAGATAGAATAACTTTGAGATGGTTTTGTACCCTACCATAATCTCTTCGTTTGTTCTCAGCTATTAGTTACTTTGGAGTGACTCTTTGTTGCATGTTGAGGGCTAGTAATATGATCCAATTATATTATCCTTGTTGAGAGAACTTGCACTACTGAAAGTATGAACCATAGGCCTTGCCTACTATCATTGCAATACCGTTTATGCTCACGTTTACCACTTGCTACCTTGCTGTTTTTATATTTTCCTATTACAAAAACCTATATCTACCATCCATATTGCACTTGTATCACCATCTCTTCGCCGAACTAGTGCACCTATACAATTTACCATTGTATTGGGTGTGTTGGGGACACAAGAGACTCTTTGTTATTTGGTTGCAGGGTTGCTTGAGAGAGACCATCCGCATCCTACACCTACCATGGATTGATAAACCTTAGGTCATCCACTTGAGGAAATTTTGCTATTGTCCTACAAACCTCTGCACCTGGAGGCCCAACAACGTCTACAAGAAGAAGGGTGCGTAGTAGACATCAGTGTCACGAGCGGAGACCTTCACAGGTGTGAGCCTTGCTTCACAGGCACCGGGCCTTGGCTTCTCAGGCACGGGGCATTGTCTTCATAGGCACGGGGCCTTGTCTTCACAGGCACAAGGCCTTGTCTTCATGGGTATGGGGCCTTGCTTCGCAGGCACAGGGCCTTGTCTTCACAGGCACGGGGCCTTGCTTCACAGGCACAGGGCCTTGTCTTCACAGGCACGGAGCCTTGCTTTATGGGTAGAACTTCCGGAGGTGCCAAATGTTCCACGCGTTCTGGACTCGGACGCCGTCCCCCGTTTCCAGGCGGACGGCGCCAGGCCTAGAGACGTGGGTGGTCTTGAACGGCCCCTCCCACATGGGTGAAAGCTTGTGCAGCCCTTCCCTGGAGAGGACTCGCCTTAGGACGAGGTCGCCAACCTCGAGTGTCCTGGGGCGGATGTTGCGACAATGGTACCACTGCAACGCCAGCTGGTACCTTGCTGCTCGGAGCGAAGTGTCCCGTCGGTGTTCCTCTCCCAGCACGAGGTTCGTCCCCCGCATGGCGTCCTGCTGCGCTTCGTAGAACGCTAGGACTCGCGTGGAGTGGTGCCTGACCTCGTGAGGGAGAACCGCTTCGGCTTCGTAGACGAGGAAGAACAGGGTCTCGCCTTTAGGCTTGGTGGCGGTGGTGCGGATAGACCACAGCACGGACTGGAGCTCGTCGTGCCAACCCCTTCCACAAGCTTCGAGCTTCCTCTTGAAGGTCCTGGTCTTGAGGCCTCTTAAAACCTCTCTGTTGGCACGCTCGGCCTGGCCATTGCTCCTGGGGTGAGATACGTCTCCGTCGTATCTATAATTTTTGATTGTTCCATGCCAATATTCTACAACTTTCACATACTTTTGGCAGCTTTTTATACTATTTTTTGGGACTAACATATTGATCCAGTGCCCAGTGCCAGTTCCTGTTTGTTGCATTTTTTTGTTTCGTAGAATGTCCATATCAAACGGAGTCCAAATGGAATAAAAACGGACGGAGATTTTTTTTGGAATATATGTGAATTCTGGGAAGCGGAACCAACATGAGACGATGCCCGAGTGGGCCACGAGGCAGGGGGCACAACACCAGGGGCAGGCGCGACCTAGGCCCTCGTGGCCACATCGTAAGGCGGTTGATAACCTTCTTTCACCGCAACAAAGCTAATATCCGGATAAAAATCGTGTCAAAAAATCATCCCAATCGGAGTTACGGATCTCCGGGAATATAAGAAACGGTGAAGGGCCAGAATCTGGGAACACAAAAACAGAGAGAGACAGAGAGACAAATCCAATCTCGGAGGGGCTCTCGCCCCTCCCACGCCATGGAGGCCATAGACCAGAGGGTAAATCCTTCTCCCACCTAGGGAGAAGGTCAAGGAAGAAGAAGAAGAAGAAGGAGGGGGGCTCTCTCCCTCTCGCTTCCGGTGGCACCGGAGTGCCACCGGGGCCATCATCGTGTGACGGCGATCTACACCAACACCTCCATCATCTTCACCAACATCTCCATCACCTTCCCCAATCTATCTATAGCGGTCCACTCTCCCGCAACCCGTTGTACCCTCTACTTGAACATGGTGCTTTATGCTTCATATTATTATCCAATGATGTGTTGCCATCCTATGATGTCTGAGTAGATTATCGTTGTCCAATCGGTGATTGGTGAATTGCTATGATTGATTTAAATTGCTTGTGGTTATGTTGTTGCCCTTTGGTGCCCATCATATGAGTGTGCACGTGGATC
Organism: Secale cereale; assembly: GCA_902687465.1. Lineage (NCBI taxonomy): Eukaryota > Viridiplantae > Streptophyta > Magnoliopsida > Poales > Poaceae > Secale > Secale cereale. Next base: position 468,234,311 of record LR738710.1, on the reverse strand, counting down.
ACACCATAGGGTTAGTTGTTTGTTGATAGGACTACGTATTGGAGGGCAAGAGTGACAGAAGCTTCAACCTAGCATAGAAATTGATGCATACGGGATTGAAGGGGGGCCAATATATCTTAATGCTATGGTTGGGTTTTACCTTAATGAACGTTAGTAGTTGCGGATGCTTGCTAATAGTTCCAAACATAAGTGCATAGAATTCCATTTAAGGGATGATAGTCTAGCAGTGGCCTCTCCCACATAAAACTTGTTATCGGTCTAGTAACGTACTCAATTGCTTAGGGACAATTTCGCAACTCCTACCACCACTTTTCCACACTCGCTATATTAACTTTATTGCTTCTTTATCTTAACAGCCCCTAGTTTTATTAACGTGCTCTTTATATTCTTGCAAACCTATCCCACAAAAACTACAAAGTACTTCTAGTTTCATACTTGTTCTAGGTAAAGTAAACGTCAAGCGTGCGTAGAGTTATATCGGTGGTCGATAGAACTTGAGGGAATATTTGTTCAGCCTTTAGGTCCTCGTTGGGTTCGACACTCTTACTTATCGAAAGAGGCTACAACTGATCCCCTACACTTGTGGGTTATCAAGACCTTTTTCTGGCGCCGTTGCCGGGGAGCAATAGCGTGGGGTGCATATTCTCGTGTGTGCTTGTTTGCTTTATCACTAAGTAGATTTTATTTGATGTTCTAAGTTGTTTTCTATCTTTAGTTATGGGTAGGAAACGCAAAATACCAAAACGGTTAGTGGTGCCTGCTGAAGCAATGATTGAAGATCCACTCAAAATCTATCACACTCCTGAAGCATTTTACTTGGATCATCTTCGATCCCTATGTGCTCGGGCTAAAACCCCAACTAGCTTAGTTGAGGGAAAATCTGTAAATGAGCATGCTTGTTATGCGACGCCGCTTGTCTCAAGAAGGGAAACTTTTACTGGATCAAATTCATCGTTTGCAATGCTATGCTTGGAATTTATGTGAAACATATGATTTTACTTGTTGTTCTAAAGATCCTAAGAAACACCTTCCCTACCAATGTGAGTTTAGTGATAATGGAATCGTATCTTCGTATGCTAAGGGTGTTTATAGTTACTATGATGTTCAACAAATTGAAGAATTTGTTTCTTTTAAGGGTGCTTATGAAATTGCTTCTTTGATTGGAAACTATGATGCTAATCTTTACAAATCTGAATTTTTTTCCATATTTAAATATTGTTATGATAATTATGCTTCTAATACCTATGTTAAACCATATATTGAGGACTCCTCCGCTATCCAAGAAGAGACTAATATTTTGAAGGCGTCTATGGAAGAAGAAATTAATGACATTGTGATCTCATTGGATGAAAAAGATGAGGAGGAGAGCGAAGAACAAAATGAGGAAGAGCGGATTAATCACCCGTGCCCACCTTCTAATGAGAGTAACTCTTTATCCCATACATTGTTGAATTTCCCTTCGTGTTTACCGAAGGATGATTGCTATGATGATTGCTATGACCCCGTTGATTCTTTTGAAATATCCCTTTTTTATGATGCTTGCTATGCTTGTGGCCAAGATGCCAATATGAATTATGCTTATGGAGATGAACTTGCTATAGTACCTTATGTTAAACATGAGATTGTTGCTATTGCACCCACGCATGATAGTCCTATTATCTTTTTGAATTCTCCAAACTACACTATATCGGAGAAGTTTGCACTTATTAAGGATTATATTGATGGGTTGCCTTTTCCGTTAGACGTGATGATTTTGATGAATAAAATATGCATGTGCTTGCTGCTCCTACTTGCAATTATTATGAGAGAGGAACTACATCTCCGCCTCTCTATGTTTCCAACATGATAAAATTGCAAGAAACTGCTTATACTATGCATTGGCCTTTACTTGATGTGCAAGAATTGTTCTTGTATGACATGCCTATGCATATGAAGAGAGTTAGACTTCGTTTTTGCATGACACATATCAATTCGTACTCACTATTAAATGCCAAATCATTGATAATTAAAATTGGCTTTGATATACCTTGGGATCCGGGTGGATCCATTACTTGAGCACTATATGCCTAGCTTAATGGCTTTAAAGAAAGCGCTGCCAGGGAGACAGCCCGGAAGTTTTAGAGAGACAATTAATTCTGTTGAGTGATTTTATAAAGTATAAAAACAAATAAATAAAGAGGGGAACCTAAAACTTTTTCAAAAAGAAAAGCGAAAGTGAGGAAGACGAACATTGTTAAAGTGGGAGCTAGCCTTGAACTTTGTTCATGCCCATGGAAACTTTGTTTGATTACAGAAACTTTTCAATAAAAATAATTACCCCCTTGTACAATTCCATTGTATTATAAAAATAACTAGATCGTTGATGGCGCGCGTTGCTGCGCCCGTCTATTTGGAATGTTGTATGATACAATTTTACAAATGTTTTTAGAATGAAGAAAGGCTTACAAATTTTGGTAGAACATTAGAATGGAGTGAGCTTGATAAATGTAGCTCATTCAGACTGTGTCTTTATGTTGCCCTAGTTTGTAGTAATTTTTCAGTCTCAGACTGTTTTCCCTTTTGTTGCCGAGACAGTGCTTTCAGCTGGTTTCCTCCGCATGCATCATAAAACTTCACTGCGGCTTCCTTCTACTAATAAAATGGAGCTCCGTGGGAGCCCTTTTCCACTAAAAAACATTTTGTGTAACTGAAATGAGTCACAGATGTGTGTGTGCGCACACGCACAAGTCTAGGAAGAGTTTAAGTGTTAAAGTCGGTTGCATAGTGAATTACATTCCAGCATTGATCTTAGTGGAAGAAAAGAAACCGAAAAGAAACCTACTATGTACCGAGCACCAAGTGAGCTTCATATTCAGCGTTGATCTTACAGACAACTACTAAAGTCACTTCAACATGGTTTTATTTATGAAACAAAATGAGCCTGAGCAGAAAATAATGAATCTAAATGGGATAATATATGTGCAATATAAACCTACAGAGCTATCAACATGACTTTGTGACAGATTCAAGAAAGTATTCCCATTAGTACTATTGGTGGTATTATTTTTGTAGCATGTCAAACATGAAGATACAAAAGGGGAAAACGCAGGATGCGCACAATGCAAAAGTATAATACAAGGGACCTTTATGATGAAAAGAGGTAGCTGCTGCTCACCGTACAAATAAAAAGGGCCGATAATACGGCAATTGTCTCAATAACTTAAAAGGAAACACATGTATATACATGGATAAGAAAGCAGTAGAATAATTGAACATCTCTAGAAATAGGGTCCAGATTTACCACAGTAATGGAAATAAAGAAGTAGGATCATAATGTAGTAAAGACCAGAAACATCGCTTTGGAGGATAAATAAGGGTGATTTGTAGAGATCCATGTCATGGATAGTTCAGTTCAGATAGGAGCAATGGTTCTCGGGAAACACAGTACAGATAAGCCGAAAAGGACAAGCACAAAGTCTACCAAACTGGGTGATAGCTGTCGCACGAAGACGACATAATAAGTAAAACGTCCAGAAAGGTTGGTCGCACGCAAAACATCTCCATTTATTTATTAGCTTCCAAAGTTAATGAGCCAATCTTTGTTCAGGGAAGGTACAATTTCTTTTTTGAAGCAAATGTCTTACTTGTGTCAGCTGCAGCCCTATAAATTGTGAAGATAGCTATTAATATATATGTATGTTGAAAATATAACCTAGCACACGGAGTCAAAGTACAATTTGGCTACTTAACTTTTTGCGTTTTTCTTGTTTGTGCTATTGGAAGCATTTGTGACAGTTGCATTTGGATCATCCGGTGTCTGTTGGCTCAAAGTTAGTGGTGTTCTTTGCCCAGATTAATCGAGAAAAATAGTCATGCATTGAAGAAACATATAAGGTACTTATATAACTTGAGAGATGTCTATACTGCTGTAATAAGTACGTGATCAATTGCACAACAGATCAACGTATTATCAGTTATGTTGGTGCTATCATTGTCGTCAGTCCAAGTGTTCGCCTGTCACTGCAAAAGTTCAGAGGTCACAAATATAGTTACTTTTAGGTGTAGTAATTAATTGTCAACAATCATGATAATGACTCGGCAATGTGAGACTGCATCATATCATTGCACTACGTACAACGATTCAGCGACTATAATGAGAGTTCAACGGATAATAGATAGTCTGGTAACTCTTATGATAGTTAGAAGATAATAAATATTCTCTAAAAATTTATATGAGAAAGGTTACTCAATATCTGTCATCTGGAGGTTCCTCTCGTCAGAATCCTGGGCTCGAGCAGCCAGTCGACCTTCAAGAGATCTGAAATTACTGATAGTAAAGCAGCAAAGTGGAGGAAGCAAGGAATAATTGTGCTTGCACAAAAGTAGAATTTCCTTGCCTATAAAGGAGTATGTCTTTCCAACCAGAGGGTAAAGGTATAAAATTTGCGAGTGAATATGCATAGTCAGGATAATTGATAGGGACATCACGCTACGCCTAAACTTTACTTTCGACCATGGAGTTATTTTCATAGAACTGCCTTCACAGCCTTATACATGTTATTTGCTGATTTCACAAAGAAGTTCTTGATGAGGAAAACATTACCCTCCTTTAGTTTTCCCCAAATATTTCTGCATGCATCAAATGCATCTTGCCACACATCTCGTTTCCCTATATAGAAGATCTGTATTAAACACAGCGACAATACATTATGTAAGAGAGGATACATGCTAATAAGTATTTAGTAGGCATGTTCATCAACAAAGACGATGTCAAGATGCGTAAATTCATTCTCCTTGTAGAAATCCCATACAAAAGCTATGCGTGTAAGCACGGTGACATGCCCGAAGGATTGGTTCAGATGTGATAAAAACAAATTGGCCTGAAAACCAACTCACTGAATTCTTTTACTTCTTTCTGTTGGGAATGGAGTAAATCAGAATTGGATAGCCTCATGTTAACATGCAACTTTAAGATGCAGATATATTTTTCCACAAAGTTGGGTTACCTGTCCAAATGCTATAAAAGATCATGAGTGTCAGGACCCAGATCCTAAGTCACACTGATCTAGCTTGTAACACGTCATATCACTTTGCGGCCTCACGCACGGTATCCCCACGGGTGCCACCTTACCTGGCCCGGGACCGTTTGCGCATTTTGGCACACGTATATGACAGTGTTGCTAGCATCCATATGACCGAGAACCCAGGCCGACATGGCTAGTTATAAACCAAAAGTGGCACTAAATTACAGAGACAGGCATCCATGACACAGCAACGAACGTGTCGGTCATCAACGTATGAACCCAAGTCGTAGCAAGCTACATGGACTTAAGGAACAACGCGAGACATTTCCCCTAAGGGACATACACATGAACTGAGAAGGACACATGCCGGCCAGCCTACGTGTTCCGAGCAGTAGCAAGCTACCAAGGCTCAGTGGAAGCACTAGGAGGCATTTCCCTGTAAGATAGGCTACCAAAGGTAAACAACTAGGTGTCGGATCCCACACATACCAAGCATTTCAATCATACACACAATATGCTCAATATGTGCAAATACAACATTGCATCACAACAGAACTCTATGACTCAAAGTACATTATTTAAGAGGATCCGAAGAGCCATACATAACATAACATATACATAACATGACCCAACACTCAAGTCATACAATCATACAAGCACAAGAGGAAGCTAACATGTCTGAGTATAGACAACTTGGAAATAAAACAGGCTTGGTGTAGCCTGACTATCTACAAGGCCCTTCACAAGCTCAGGATCTCCGTCTGGGTAGCAAGCTACTCGTCGACGTGAACGTCTATGTAAAACCCATCAGAAGGGGCAGGGTTCTCCTCTGCAATAGTTATTAAGGAAACATGAGTATAAAGGTACTCAGCAAGTCTTACAACAGAACCTATCATACATGCATCATTATCAACAAGGGTAGTGGAGTTCATAGCAGCAAGCCAGCTTTGACTCTTGGCTAACATATACTACAACTCTCAGCAGATTGCAAGATAAGACTACGTACACGATTCCTCTACTGACCACAACAATACACCACCATGGATCCTCTTCCGTCCTCCTACGGAAGGGCCATCCATGCCACTCACACTTGTCTTGAGGCTTTTAGTAGTATCCATCAACTTGTCTATGAACTGTATAAGTAACCAAGTGGTCCGTACCGTGAACAACGGCTATTCGAATAGATTGGTAACCCTGCAGGGGTGTACTTCTTCACACATGTTTCCACCACTTAGCGTCTGCACACGACATGTTCTCGGCAGACTTCAAGCGAAAGCCGACGTGGGTGTAGACCACGACCTAACCAACAACTCAAGTCTCTTGTCCAGGTTTATCGCCTATTTGGGTTCCATTCGTGGGGAGATCCAGCCGGGGTGTCGCTCACGGCCCAAACGATGTGTACAGGGTTCCCGAGCCACCAAACGGGCGACCGGTACACTGTGCCACGTACCTGCCGCATCACAGCTGTCAGGACCCCGATCCTAAGTCACACAGGTCTAGCCTGTAACACATCATATCACTTGGCGGCCTCACGCACGGTATCCCCACGGGTGCCACCTTACCTGGCCCGGGACCGTTTGCGCATTTTGGCACACGTATATGATAGTGTCGCTAGCATCCATATGACAGAGAACCCGGGACGACATGACTAGTTATAAACCAAAAGTGGCACTAAATTACAGAGACATGCATACATGACCCAGCAACGAACGTGTCGGTCATCAACATATGAACCCAAGTCGTAGCAAGCTACAAGGACTTAAAGGAACAATGCGTGACATTTCCCCTAAGGGACAGACACAGGAACGAAGAAGGACACATGCCGGCCAGCCTAAGTGTTCTGGAGCAGTAGCAAGCTACCAAGGCTCAGTGGAAGCACTAGGAGACATTTCCCTGTAAGATAGGCTACCAAGGGTAAACAACTAGGTGTCGGATCCCACACATAGCAATACACATTACATGTACGCATAACATGCAAGTATGTGTTGTACAACATGGCATCACAACATAACTCAACAACTCATATAGATAAAGGCCCAGAAGAGCCATCATAGCATTTATTACAAACAGAGGTCACATGACCCAACATTCAGAGCATATAGGCAACGAAAGCATAACATGTCTGAGTACAAACAACCACAAATGAAGAAAGCTGAAAAAGCTTGACTATCTACAAGACCCTCCCAAGGGTACAAGATCGTAGCTGAGGTAACAAGCTAATCGTCGAAGTCCACGCGGAACCACTAGCGAGACTGAAGTCTCTCTGCAAAACATAAGTTAAGCAAACGTGAGTACAAAGGTACTCAGCAAGACTTACATCAGAACTAGCTACATATGCATCAGTATCAACAAAGGGGTGGTGGATTTTGACTGCAGCAAGCTAGCTTGACTCGGTGGCTATCCTAAACTACGACTGCAAGTAACTCTTTCGAGGTGGTGCACACGAGTCCACATATTCACCAATCAATACACCACTATGGATCCACTCTCGTCTCCCTACGAGAAGGCCATCCATAGCACTCACGCTTATCATGCGTGGTTTAGAGTATCCACTTTCACTTGTCTATGAACTGTAAAGGCAACCCAGAAGTCCATTACCGCGGACACGGCTATTCGAATAGATCATATATAACCCTGCAGGGGTGTACTTCTTCACACATGTTTCCACCACTTAGCGTCTCCACACGACATGTGCTCGGCAGACTTCAAGCGAAAGCCGACATGGGTGTAGACCACGACCTAACCAACCACTCAAGTCTCTCATCCAGGTTTATCGCCTATTTGGGTTCCATCTGTGGAGAGATCCAACCGGGGTGTCGCTCACGGCCCCAAACGATGTGTGCAGGGTTCCCGCGCCAACAAACGGGCGACCGGTACACCGTGCCACGTACCTGCCGCGTCACAGCCCACCCCGAGGGTCAGCGCTGCGCATGACCTCCAGTAAACTACAAACACCAGACACTAGTTGCAACTCCTGGACAGAGAACATGGGCAGTCAATAAGTCGAGCGGGGTCATATTTCAGGGCCCAATGTGTGGTAGTAGCTGATTCATGGATCACAAACACAGAACTCAGTTCCTGAGGACGGCTGAAATGAGACAACCCACCATGTACTCCTACATGGCCTCTCATCGCTACCTTTACCAAATCGTGGTCACACACTTAGCTCTCACACAGTAGGACATGTTCATCACCCTAACAATTCATCCCCGATGAATCAGACCTGACACAACTCTAAGCAATAGCAGGCATAACAAGAAAGCATGAAAGAGTAGGCACAACATGGCTCAAACAACTCCTACTCATACTAGTGGTTTCAACTATTTACTGTGGCAATGACAGGTCATGCAGTGGAAAGGGGTTCAACTATCGCAGCAGGTAACAGTTGAAGCGTTGTTGTCCTAATGCATTAAAAGAGAGCAAGAGCGAGGGAGTGGGATTATATCGGAATGCTCAATGGGGTTTTGCTTGCCTGGCACTTCTGAAGATAACATTGGGTCTTCATCGGTGTCATCAATCACATCGTCAGAACACGTCTATTGAAAGGGAACAACACCGGCAATAGAGAAAGAAACACAATCAATGCAATGCACAATATGATGCATGATCATGACATGGCATTATGTTGTGATTTGAGCTAATGCAACTAGCAACAGGTTAAATGAAGTTGGTTTGAATCCAAGATTCAAATTCAAACTCCATATGTGATTATTTAAATGCCATTTAATTGATTTGACCTGATCAGCAGGTTTAACTTGTTCAAACATGCATGAAAACGACATAAACAGATTCCTTGAATTTTTCTAATCATTTTTCATATATAAATTATTTTCATCTGAGTTATAGATTATTTTCTGTGATTTTTAGAAGTTTTGGCTATTTTCTGAAATAAATAAATCATTTCTGATTTATTTAAAATTCCAGAAAACACTTATTGCGTCAGCATGACGTGACTGTGATGTCAGCAGTCAACAGAGGCTGGTCCAGGTCAAACCTGACCAGTGGGGCCCACTAGTCAGTGACACAACTAACTAAACTAACTTATTTAGCACTAACCTAGTTTAGTTAGCCGGGAGGGGCCCACATGTCAGTGAGTCAAAGGCTAACTAATTAGGTGATTAGCACTTAACCTAATAACCTAAACTAATTAAACAGAGGTAGGCCCCACGAGTCAGTGACTCAGAGGGAGTCAAACCCTTGGTTAGGCGGGTCAACTGGCAGGGGGCTCGCCGCCGGCGAGTGCCGAGACGGCGGGGCGCATCGGAAAACGCCCACGGGCGACCAAACGAACGGCGGAGGGGCTCTACGTGGAGCTGGTGAACTCGTGCATCCAGTAGGGCAAGCAAGAGGAGCTGGGGTGGCCGGAATCATCAGCGGCGACCTCAACGGCGGCGGCCGGAATCGGGCCTCGGTGGTTTCGGTGATACGGGGCACGGGGAGGTGAGCTAAGGCGCTCTACGGACTCCTAGGAGCGTGCTGAGCACGACGGAAGGCTCGGACGCGAGCTTTGCTAGCTCTGTCCACGGCGGCACCATGTTCGGCGGCAAGGAGCTCCGGTCACGGCGGGTACGACGCTACGACAAGGGGGCAAGCGAAAAGGAGAGAGGGGAAACGCAGTGGAGCTCACAGCGAGGTCGACGGGGGTCTCAGGAGGCTCAGGGAGGCGCCAGCCATCGCGAATTCGACAGTGAGATCGTCGGCGGCCGGAGGTTGAAGAAGACGAAGACGGCGGCGTTTCGGGGCTTCCGGTGTCTGGCGGCTTGGCGAGGAGGAAGAGAGGGACGAGGCGGAGCTACCGGGCGAACGGCGGCCGCGGTTATGGCGAACGGCGGCGACGTCAGTGTTCGGGCGCGTGCGAGGGAGAGAGCAGGGGAAGGAGATGAGGACGAGGGAGAGTGAGAGAGGTCCAGAGGGTGTGTGGCGTCGTCCAGAGGCAACCAGGCGCGTCTAGCAGCGACGGGAAGCAGGAGGTGGCCGGGCGCGTGCCGGCGCGCGGTGGACACGCGCGCTGCCTACTGGCGTGAGGAAGACGACAGTGAGGGGGCTGCGGTGGTGGGCTGGGCCGGCGAGCTGGGCCGACTACAGGTAGGTGGGCCAGGTAACTCTTCTCTCTCTCTCTCTCTTTTCTTTCTGTTTTCTATTTTCTTTCTGTGTTTTGATTTAGTTTAGGCACTAAACCATTTTTATAGATGCTGAAAATTATTGTGGATGTTAACAGAGTTATTCCAGAGACCCACAATAATTTTCAAAACATTTGGAGCTATAAAATTATTTATAGATTTTATTTGCTCCAATTCAAATACAATATACATTAATTAAAAAATCCAGAATGGCCTAGAAATAGTTGCACCATTTTTGGCAGAGGTTTTCACCTTTATCAAAAATCATGAACAATTTCAAAGGCATTTTGGGTTCATTGAAGAATATTTTAATTTGAACCTAGTTGGTTTCATCTGGTGCTAGGGTTTAGTCATCCCCATTTCAGGTTTCTATGAAAAGTAAACATGATGCAACACCAGATGCTAGCATTGGGCAGTAACAAAAGCTAGGGATGTGACAACTCACCCCCACTAAACAAGAATCTCGTCCCGAGATTCGAGCGTAGGGTAAGAAATCAGAGGGAACACTAACTAAAACAATCTTCATGATCCAAGTGCCCTTCATATGAATGTCGATTGATTGCATCATGTTGATTCTGGCATCCTTGCCTTCGAGATCTTTGTCCAAGACAGTGACGATGAAAGAAACCCTACAAAACTGATCTCCAGAAAGATCGAGCAACTCAAGACCAACTCATGGAGTGAGACGTTGAAACATCTCTTGAGCTGAGACACGGAGTACACCTCCAGGGGGATGGAGTGAAATAAATGATGAAGGTTCACTTGGCAGGCAAAATTCCACACCAAAGAAGATGGTGATCGATGTCACTAGACGGGGCACCTTAAAGAAGATGACTCGTAGAACTATTCCCTTAAGTGGCAAAAAGAATTACTTTTGATATAGAGATCATTGAAACTCTCTATACCAGCCGGAGGCAAATCACATCTGATCGTTTGACGGAGTTCGAAATAATGACATTCTCGGCCAGAATGGGTGATGTGGACTACCTTGTTGAAGACAACACAAGGGATGATTTTGGTTATCATCGGAAATGGATGGGACCCATGGCAAGTCCTCTACTTAAGATAATCCTAAACAGCAGTGGTTAAGAACGGTAATCCATGGAAAATTGGCACATTGGCGGTGCAAGCTGGAAACAAAATGCAAATGCTAGGAATGATTCTGGTAACTGGGGTGAATCCCAACAATAGAGTAAATCTACTCTTTGAGAGTTTATAACATAACCAAGAACACTGGGAGCAATCCCGGTTAGTGCCAGTGATAACACCTAGTGCTTGTGCGTGCTCTCAAGAACTTGAGCAATCCCATATTCATGAAGGTTTTACCAATATCCGTGTCAAGGATCCTGGCAACACAACAAACGACAATGATGAATAGCGATGGACGATGCAGATGCAAAGGAGGATAACCCTTTCTCAGATTTCACCTTAGCAGGGTCAAAGCACAAAATCTGGATGATCGACTGAGAGACATTTAGCACTCCGCTTCTAATGTTCTCCTTGATGTGCTAGCCCAACCCATTTATTAAAATGGTTTGGTACCTAGAACGTCAAGTAAAAGGTCGGACTTCAGGTGCAGAAAAATCCATAAGAAACAACTAGGTAGTAAATCCTACGAAGTCCTTATGAGGAGGTGGCCAACTTCTTCAATCAAGATACCACAACAATAGGTCTTCCGGCTGGGTGTGTTGGCCACGACATCCACTTTACCGGTTATCGAGAGACCAATATTATAGTTCTTGGAAAATGCTCCAACCATCATATCTGCCTGAGATTCAGTTCTGGTTGGGGTCAGGATATTCCAGACTCATCGAGTCTAGAAAGACAAATGAAAGTTTGCAACACAATTCGATGAGATGACGTTGCGAGATTCTCGGGAATGAACTACGATAGCAAGCTCCAAAACATGAGCTGGTTCTACTACAAACTTGTGAACACGTTGTCCAAGACAAGCATGACCACGTAGTAGTCTTATGATAAAACACTACCGAGTTTAGGTGGGAACCATCATCGAGGATATCGAAGTCCTTGCATAATTCTAGCTCTTAAGAAGACACTTCTTCTCCTTGAACAAATCAATCAGTGGCTTGGTGTGCTAGGGATACATATAGAGTGAAGGTTGCAAGTCTCCAAACCACAGAATACTTCGCACATATGCATGACTGACTTGGGATGATTTCACAGGAAGCAAAACAACTTTCTCGAACTCACGGTGGCAACTTACATCAATTACACATGAGTTAGGGGAAGCCACTTCTTACATCCAGACATCTATTTCATGAGCTAACACAAAGATGATGCTTACAAAAGTTTCCAATGTTAGCTTAACGTTCAACATGAATCATGGAGAGGATAAACATGTCGCCGATGGGCTCGACAACAATTCATCGAGGCTTCCATAAAAATGGAATTCCATAACTATGTAAACAAGGTGATAGCATTGGTCAGACCAATAGATGTAACTGTGTATGCACGAGGGATCAACCACGAGTAAGACAACATTACGAATACCATTGGTTCTGATTTGATTTGAGGATAGCCCACACTCAAATCAAAGTTTGGACAAGACAATAGATCCCACAATTGATCACAGGGACCAATTGATGAGGATATCATCTATCTTCAACACACGCAAATATACCCCTTGAAATGAACTAAGCTGGCAAGCTTTATCTTCCAACTCTCCATGTTGTTGTTTAGCTTGACCAAGTAGTCTAGGGTATCCAACACAGATTCTTGGAGAAAGGGTGGTTTAGAGAGAAACCAGCTTGATCACGAGCTCGATGTATTGGTCAGGGGACAACCTGGTGATACTTCCGGGAAGATAACCGGAAAAATCACGAACCATCGATATGTTCCTGAGCTCGGGAACAATCTTGCTTTTCAGGGCAAAACGATGTGATCAAAAGAGCGGGAGATTGACACAATCCTAACTCATTGATCAGAGAGTGCACCAGGAAAGATGGACTAGTAGCACGATCAATCTTAGATTGGTGATTCAGTAAGAAACACGCTAAGAATGAGATTGTTGTCCTTTAACTACCAAGCAACAGAGTTGCTAGGAGTATTGATTTCACACATCACAATTCACTTGTCGGTATTCCGGTTACCATAACATGGAGGCCGAGAATGAACAATGATGGCGAGATGTATTACTGTCTCAAGAGTTCATAGGAGGTGGTGCAATTCCCATGACATTCTTGTCATAAAGGAGGGTAACACTCCAAGATAGAACATATTAGAAGCTGGGTTAGCATTCTTCATCTACGAAGTACAACTTATTTGACCCAATCCTGGATATGGATAAGGTACTGGAGTTTGTTTCTCCTAGTCATTCTGAAATAGAATGGCTTGATGGACCACAAGAGTAAAAGGCATCGATGAACACGAGTGCACAACTACTCGTGACTATCAACTGATAGATGAAGGCCGGAGTACAACTAAAGGGAGATAACTCAAAGGAACATATATCTTTCGGAGTTGTGGATGCATAAGTTGGTATGCCGAACTAGTTCAACATATTTCTTCCAGATAACCTATGCAGAAAGGTAGAATTGACAGAGTCACAATATGAATGGAGTACTACTCAAGAGCACTCTGGTTGTGATCTTTTGGTTCGGGAGAACTTCTGCTAGGGATGGTTCATGGTATTTGGAAGAATGATATACCACGGACCTCGAAGACTATCACAAGGTTACTGATATCCTAAAGGGACGAGCAAATATTATCAACATGAGGTAAGTAGAGTGAGTCTTGGGTTCAAGAACCCAGGAATAGAATGCCTACCAACTAAATGGCATCATGGAATGCTTCCGAGAATAATGGCCAGAATCGTCACACTGAGAATATAAAGCATTGCTGCATTACTGGGTGATCCTCGAAGACACCTAGGGTCATAATAATAACTCCAACACGTGTGTCGAGGTAACGAAGTACCTCCACACACCGACTAATGTGATTAATCTGGCCTAAAAGGACATCGGAAACAAGGAGGAATGGTTAGCAAATGCATCAGATTATTTAGCAACCTGGGATGACTCGGATAGCATAACGGCTGTAAATGTTCGAAAATACTTTTGAGATCCAAGCAAAAGGGTAGCATATCCACTTAGCATCATAAAGTCAAGGTTTTGAGTCCAATAGTTGAACAAACAGAAGTAGTAGAAACTAAACTGAGGGTTGAATCCATAATTAACGTGATCCTGATAATTAGAATGAGAATCCTAGCTTCTTAACCCCGTAGAAAAGAAGAGGGTGACTCAGATAAGAAGGTCATAGGGTAGAGAAGTAAAAAGAGCCTTACGTTCCCTTCCACAATCAATTCCCTTACATAACTAAAGAATTTCTAGACACGACTTCGACCAGTTTGGCTTACTAATCCTACAGGCAGTCAGGCTCTGATACCAAAGCTATCAGGACCCCGATCCTAAGTCACATAGGTCTAGCCTGTAACACATCATATCACTTTGCGGCCTCACGCACGTTATCCCCACGGGTGCCACCTTACCTGGCCCGGGACCGTTTGCGCATTTTGGCACATGTATATGATAGTGTCGCTAGCATCCATATGACAGAGAACCCGGGCCGACATGACTAGTTATAAACCAAAAGTGGCACTAAATTACAGAGACATGCATACATGACCCAGCAACGAACATGTCGGTCATCAATGTATGAACCCAAGTCGTAGCAAGCCACAAGGACTTAAAAGAACAACGCGTGACATTTCCCCTAAGGGACAGACACAGGAACGAAGGACACATGCCGGCCGGCCTAAGTGTTCCGGAGCAGTAGCAAGCTACCAAGGCTCAGTGGAAGCACTAGGAGAGATTTCCCTGTAAGATAGGCTACCAAGGGTAAACAACTAGGTGTCGGATCCCACACATAGCAATACACATTACACGTACACATAACATGCAAGTATGTGCTGTACAACATGGCATCACAACATAACTCAATAACTCATATAGATAAAGGCCCAGAAGAGCCATCATACCATTTATTACAAACAGAGGTCACATGACCCAACATTCAGAGCATACAGGCAACGGAAGCATAACATGTCTGAGTACATACAACTACAAATGAAGAAGGCTGAAAAAGCCTGACTATCTACAAGACCCTCCCAAGGGTACAAGATCGTAGCTGAGGTAACAAGCTAATCGTCGAAGTCCATGTGGAACCACTAGCGAGACTGAAGTCTCTCTACAAAACATAAATTAAGCAAACGTGAGTACAAAGGTACTCAACAAGACTTACATCAGAACTAGCGACATATGCATCAGTATCAACAAAGGGGTGGTGGAGTTTGACTGCAGCAAGCCAGCTTGACTCAGTGGCTATCCTAAACTACGACTGCAAGTAACTATTTTGAGGTGGCGCACACGAGTCCGCATATTCACCAATCAATACACCACTATGGATCCGCTCTCGTCTCCCTATGAGAAGGCTATCCATAGCACTCACGGTTATCTTGCGTGTTTTAGAGTATCCACTTTCACTTGTCTATGAACTGTAAAGGCAACCCAGAAGTCCATTACCACGGACACGGCTATTCGAATAGATCATACATAACCCTGCAGGGGTGTACTTCTTCACACATGTTTTCACCACTTAGCGTCTGCACACGACATGTGCTCGGCAGACTTCAAGCGAAAGCCGACGTGGGTGTAGACCATGACCTAACCAACCACTCAAGTCTCTCCTCCAGGTTTATCGCCTATTTGGGTTCCATCCGTGGGGAGATCCGGCCGGGGTGTCGCTCACGGCCCCAAACGATGTGTACAGGGTTCCTGCGCCACCAAACGGGCGACCGGTACACCGTGCCACGTACCTGCCGCGTCACAGCCCACCCCGAGGGTCAGCGCTGCACACGACCTCCAGTAAACTACAAACACCAGAAACTAGTTGCAACTCCTGGACAAAGAACATGGGCAGTCAATAAGTCGAGCGGGGTCATATTTTAGGACCCAATGTGTGGTAGTAGCTGATTCATGGATCACAAACACGAAACTCAGTTCCTGAGGACGGCTGAAATGAGACAACCCACCATGTACTCCTACATGGCCTCTCATCGCTTCCTTTACCAAATCGTGTTCACACACTTAGCTCTCTCACAGTAGGACATGTTCATCACCCTAACAATTCATCCCCGATGAATCAGACCTGACACAACTCTAAGCAATAGCAGGCATAACCAGAAAGCATGAAAGAGTAGGCACAACATGGCTCAAACAACTCCTACTCATACTAGTGGGTTTCAACTATTTACTGTGGCAATGACAGGTCATGCAGTGGAAAGGGGTTCAACTACCGCAGCAGGTAACAGTTGAAGCGTTGTTGTCCTAATGCATTAAAAGAGAGCAAGAGGGAGAGAGTGGGATTATATCGGAATGCTCAATGGGGTTTTGCTTGCCTGGCACTTCTGAAGATAACATTGGGTCTTCATCGGTGTCATCGATCACATCGTCGGAACATGTCTACTGAAAGGGAACAACACCGACAACAGAGAAAGAAACACAATCAATGCAATGCACAATATGATGCATGATCATGATGTCACATCCCTAGCTAGCACTTGCATTAGGACCTGACTAGAGTGTGCATCATGTTTACTTTCAAAGAAAATTGAAATGGGATTAACAGAAACCCCAGCACCCTTCCCCTAACAACTAGGGTTTGATAAAATATTTTCCAATGTACCCAAAATGCCCTTCAAAATGTTCATCATTTCTGCCTTGGTCCTAAACCTCTGCCAAAAATGGTGCACATTTTTCTAGGACAATCTAGGGCTTTGGATTAAATCATATGGTATTCGAATTTGGGCATTTAAATGCTACAAAATATTTTAAATGCTCAAATAATCATAAACTATAATGTTTCCTACTGTTCATATTATATACAGCAGGTATGACAAGTGTTATGAGTTACAAAAATGTTTAGGCATTTTTATTAAATGAACAAAGCTGCAAAAGAAATGAAACAGAAAAGAAAATAGAAAAAAAGGGAGAGAGAGAACTTACCTGGCGCCCCACCCGGCCCACCTGCCGGCCCAGCCCAGCTGCCGCTCCAGCGAGCTGCTTGGCTCGGCCAGGCAGGCAGGCAGGTGCTCGACGGCGACCGCGCCGCGCGCCATGCAGCTGCCCGCCGCCCTGCTTCGCCCCCTCGCCGTCCTGGAGGGATGGTTCGACCCTCCACGTCCTCCCCGACCCCGCAGACACCTCCACCTCCCCCCAGTTCCTCTCCTCCGCTCTCCCCGCGCCATGGCCGACGCCGCCGTGATCGCACCGTCGTAGAAGCCGCGTCCACCGTCGTCCCTGAGCTCCGCCTTGGTGTCCATCGTCTCCGCCGTCCTCGACTGCTTCGAACAGGCCGAGCCCCGAGCGCTCGCCCGCCCTGGAGACGCCCCCGACCTCTTCTTCCCCAACTCCGGCCGCGGAGATCCCCCTCGCCGTTCTGCTCAGCTCCGACCACCCCTGAGCTCGCTCCGGTGCTTGCCGCAACCCCTGTGAGCCTAGCTACCTCCTCCCCCTCTCCGTTGGCTCCCTTTTGCCCTGTAACCCACTGTACGAAGCTCAACCGCACGCACCGCCGCCGTGCTCGCCGCCGGTGATGCTCCGGTGACCATTTGGTCACTGGCACCTGTCCAACGTACTCACCACAGCACGTAGATGCGAACGGTGCTACGCACGCATCGCCTAGGCCCCTGCAGCCGTTTCTCCACACACGCCCGACGCCGGTCGCCGCCGTCGAGCTCGTTGCCGTCGTCTCCGGCCACCCCAGGTCCGGCGACCACCTCCATCCGACGCGCAACATCAAGGGCTATCCAACGCACCCAACCGCAGCTCAAGCCGTGCACCGTAGGCGTTTTCCGAAGCACGCCGCCGCGTTTGGCCTCGCCGGCGGCTAAACGCCGGCGAGTTGGGCCTGTTTTGACCACGGGTTTGACCCCTGGGTCAATGACATGTGGGCCCTGCCCGCAAGTCAAACCTAGTTTAGGTGTTAATTTAATTTAATTAGTTAATTAGTTTAGTCACTGACACGTGGGCCCTGGCCCCACTGATAGCTAATTAGTTTTAGTTTAACTCTAATTAACTCAGTTAATTAGCTGTGACACTGACATGAGGGACCCACTGGTCAGGTTTGACCTGGACTGGCCCTGTTGACTGGCTGACGTCAGCATGATGTCATGCTGACGCAGTAAAGGTTTTTCTGGGATTTTTAGATTTAATAATAATTCAGGAAATTCCAGAAAATACCCAAAACTTCTAAAAATCATATAAAATCAACCATAGCTCAGATGGAAAAGATTTATATATGAAAAATGATCAGAAAAATCCAATCTTTCTAATGGCACTGGTTTCATGCATGTTTGAACAAGTTAACTTGCTGTATATATCAAAAACATGATAATGCACTTATTAAATAATAGTTTGAACTTCAATTTGAATCCTTGATTCAAATAGGTTCAAACCCTTCTGGTTTTAGTTGCATTAGCCAACACACATGCATCTTGCCATGTCATAAACATGCATCATATTGTTGCATTTGTTTATTAATGATTGTATCGTCGGTATTCCCTGTGTTAGGTCCTGCTCCCGAGGATACTGCTGCGTATCCAGTTGAAGAGCAGTACCCGACAACTACCTTGTCAGGCAAGCAATCATTGATCATTCCGATACAAACCCAATCTTCTCGCTCCTGCTCTCTTTTACTGCATTAAGGCAACAGCGCGTGAACTGCTACTTGCTGCGGTAGTTGAACCCTATTCCCTTGCATGACCTGTCATTGCCACAGTAAATAGTTGAAACCCACTAGCATGTGTAGGAGTTGATTGAGCCATGTGATGTGTGATCCACCATGCTATTTACTTATGTTGCCTGCTATGCTTAGAGTAGTGTCTGGTCTGGTTCATCTGGGTGATGGATCAGAGTGAAATGATCTTACCGATAAAGAGAGGGAAGTGTGGAATACGCTTGGTAAAGGTATCGATGAAAGGCCATGTAGGAGTACATGGTGGGTTGTTTCATTGGAATCGTCCATAGGACCCGAGATCTGTGTGTGTGATTCAAGTTACAGTTACTACCACACATTGGGCCCTGAAATATGACCCCGCTCGACTTATTGACTGCCCTTGTACTCTGTCCAGGAGTTGCAACTAGTTTCTGGTGTTTATAGTTTACTGGAGGTCGTGCGCAGCGCTGACCCTCGAGGTGGGCTGTGATGCGACAGGTACGTGGCACGGTGTACCGGTTGCCCGTTTGGTGACTCGGGAACCCTGTACACATCGTTTGGGGCCGTGAGCGACACCCCGACCGGATCTCCCCACGGATGGAACCCAAATAGGCGATAAACCTGGACGAGAGACTTGAGAGGTTGGTTAGGTCGTGGTCTACACCCACGTCGGCTTTCGCTTGAAGTCTGCCGAGCACATGTCGTGTGCAGACGCTAAGTGGTGAAAACATGTGTGAAGAAGTACACCCCTGCAGGGTTATCAAACTATTCGAATAGCCGTTGTTCGTGGTACGAACTACTTGGTTGCTCTTACAGTTCATAGACAAGTTGATGGATACTGCTAAAAGCCTCAAGATAAGCGTGAGTGCCATGGATGGCCCTTCCGTAGGATGACGGAAGAGGATCCTCAGTAGTGTATTGATGTGGTGAGTAGAGGACTCGTGTTCGTAATAACATCTTGCAATCTGTTGAGAGTTGTAGTATAGGTTAGCCAAGGTCAAAGCTGGCATTCTGCTATAAACTCCACTACCCCCTTCGATAATGTTGCATGTATGATAGGTTCTGTGGTAAGACTTGCTGAGTACCTTTGTACTCATGTTTGCTTAATAACTGTTGCAGAGGAGAACCCTGCCCCTGCTGATGGGTCCTACATAGACATTGACGTCGACGAGTAGCTTGACACCCAGACGGTGATCTGGAGCTTGTGAAGGGCCTTGTAGATAGTCAGGCTACACCAAGCCTGTTTTATTTTCTAAGTTGTCTGTACTCAGACATGTAGCTTCCGCTTGTGCTTGTATGACTGTATGACTTGAGTGTTGGGTCATGTGACCCCTACCTGTATGAATATGTTGTGTATGGCTCTTGGAGCCTTTTAAATAAAGTACTTTGAGTCATAGAGTTCTGTTGTGATGCAATGTTGTATTTGCACATATTGATCATATTGCGTGTATGATTGAAATGCTTGGTATGTGTGGGATCCGACACCTAGTTGTTTTCCTTTGGTAGCCTACCTTATAGGGAAATGCCTCCTAGTGATTCCAATGAGCCTTGGTAGCTTGCTACTGCTCGGAACACGTAGGCTGGCCGGCATGTGTCCTTCTTCGTTCCCGTGTCTGTCCCTTAGGGGAAATGTCACGCGTTGTTCCTTTAAGTCCATGTAGCTTGCTACGACTTGGGTTCATACGTTGATGACCGACACGTTCGTTGCTGGGTCATGGATGCCTGTCTCTGTAATTTAGTGCCACTTTTGGTTTATAACTAGCCATGTCGGCCCGGGTTCTCTGTCATATGGATGCTAGCGACACTGTCATATACGTGTGCCAAAATGCGCAAACGGTCCCGGGCCAGGTAAGGTGGCACCCGTGGGGTTACCGTGCGTGAGGCCGCAAAGTGATATGACGTGTTACAGCTAGATCGGTGTGACTTAGGATCGGGGTCCTGACAGCATTGGCATCAGAGCTGGACTGCCTGTAGGTTTCTCAAGCCAAACTGGTCGATGTTGAGTCTAGAAAAATTCTTAGTTATATGTAGGGGAATTGATTGTGGAAGGGAACGTAAGGCTCTTTTTACTCCTTTACCTTATGCCCTTCTGATCTGAGTCTGTCTATTCTTTCTACGGGGATTTAGGATTAGGCCTCTTATCCTTACTAGGTTCACGTGTTACTAATCCGTAGACTCTTAGGATTGTTGGTTTCAAGCCTCAGTTCAGTTTCTATCCTTTTGAGTATGATGATTGTTGAACCAGAACCTTGATATGGAATTGTTGAGTGGCTATGCTATCATTTGTATGATGTCTCAAATCTTTGTTTGAGCATTTAAAGTTGTTATGCTGCCCGATTTCTTCCAGAAACACTAATGCCTTTGCATTATTTCGTGTTTCAGATGTCTGGCCGCATCCCTCACCAAGTGGTTCGTTTGACTCGGTGCATTAATGTGCCCGGTCACACGGCCATGCTAGTCCGTGTGATGACTGAGACCGGTTATCGCTGGTATCCTGAATACACCGTGGAGGAACAGTATCGGGATTTCAATCAAAGTCAGTATTTCTGCACAGTCCGGATATACCCCTCATATCCCGGAGCTAATGATCCCATCCATTGGTCTTATGGACTCGGGATTACCATCAAGATGGCAGTACAGGATGCCGCTTATTCGATGATGACCATTCTCCGTGCTAGGCATGCCCTGTTGCTGAACACTGAGTTCTGTTACATGCCAGCTTCACTCCCCGGAGAGGAAGGCTACTACACTGGTCTGTATACTGATGCTGCTCATGAAGAGCCACTGCTTCAGACTACTGTTCAGATGTTGGAGGATAGGGACTGTGAGGTCCGTGCCCTCCGAATGGAGCTGTATAACACCCGAGCCGCTCACTGGACTACTTTGACACGGCTTGCACCTGCTGTGCACGCCGGATATCTGGACATGCGGGATTTGTATCCTGTGCGGACTCGTCTGCCTGATCGCATGGATTGGCGTGACGTTGGGGGCATTACACCTCCACGTGGGCGTCGGTTACCACCAGCATCGGGACCGAGACCACACCCATGCCCTTATGGTCCTCAGCCATCGAGTGCTCGCGAGTTCCAAGATCCGTCTGTACCACTTCCAGGCTACGGTGGTAATCTTTACGAGGATTACTACGCGAATGTCTGAGCTAGTCCGTGGTAGTAGTAGTATTGTAGTGGTTGTATTTCCACAGTCCTGCGCGTCTTGTGGAATATGACTTAGTGTGTACTGAGTCCCGGAGGTGTAGTTAAATAATGTATAGGCGCTTGGAATGCCTCTGATGGGATGTATCGTCTTTCACCGCAGTTGTACTTTAGCCTTGGCTTGTACTAAACTTTGTATGGTGTGTATGACCACTAGTGTATATATAGCAGTTTCTATATTACCATGTCGTACGGATGAACATCTCTGCATTCTGTGTCATCCATTACATTCTGCACTTCTATGTCAAATTTTTGCCATCCTTGTCTAAACCGTTGTTTTGTTTTCCTAGGATAGTCAACACTCGCAACACTCCTGCTGCTCAGGAGCAGGGTGAGGCTAGTGGGGCTAGAGATGGGAATCTGCCCCAGCCACCCTCTTTGGCGGAAGTTATGCTTGAAGCAGAACGGAACAAGAGAGAGACCAACCGTCTGCTGGAACGCATAGAGCAAAACACTGGGTTCCGTCAGAGGAATGACGTGGTGTCAATCCACGATTTTATCAAGATGTGTCCACCAAAGTTCCATCACTCCACTGAACCTCTGGATGCTGATGACTGGCTACGTAGTATCACCCACAAGCTACACTCTGCCCGTGTGGCCGAAGCTGACAAGGTTATCTACGCCGCCTACCATCTTGAGGGCCCTGCCAGTCTTTGGTGGGAAAACATTGAAGCTATGCGTCCTGCTGGCCAAGTCACTACCTGGGTTGAGTTCAGTGAGGCATTCCGTGAACATCACATTCCGGAAGGTCTCATGGATCGTAAGCGGGAGGAATTCTGCAATTTCACCCAGGGCCGTTTAACTGTGGATGGCTACAGTCACGAGTTTGGTAATCTGGCACGCTATGCACCTGAGGAAGTATCCACCGATGCCAAGAAACAGGCGAGGTTCCGCAAGGGACTCAGCCCTGAACTTCGTCGAGATCTACGTCTGCACGAGTGCACCTCCTTCCAGAAGTTGGTTAACAAGGCTATCAGTGCTGAGACAGGCCAGACCGACTTCGAGGCCACCCGCAAGCATACTCGAGACCTTGGTTCCTCATCCGGCTCTGGCTCCCACAAGTGCCGTGTGTGGGTTCCTAACACTGCTCTGCCACCCAAGTATACACCGAGGCCATCCTATGAGGCGCCTCGCCCAACTCAACAGTTTGCACCTGCTAAGACCTATGGAGGTCCACCCTCCAACTTCGCTCCACGCACCACCACGGTGACATGTTTCAAGTGTGGAGAACCGGGACACTACATGCGTGATTGTCCCCAGAATCAGCCAGGAAAACCCGTTGGCCGTGGCAAGCCAATCGGCAAGGTGAACTATGTCAAGCCAATCCCCACTGCACGTGGTCATGTCAACTATGTTTCTGCCGAAGAAGCCTATGAGGATCCTAACGTCGTCCTTGGTACGCTTCTCGTAAACTGCCATCCGACATCTGTTCTTTTCGATACTGGAGCATCCCATTCGTTCATATCTGAGAGCTATGCTCGATTGCACAACATGACTTTTTGTGACATGCCTACTTCCATGGTTATTCAAACTCCTGGTTCAAAGTGGCAAACCTCTAGGGTAAGCCATGGAAATGAAATCCTTGTCGATAGACTTGTTTTCCTTGCATCTTTAATCGCTCTCAAGTCCTCGGACATAAATATCATTTTGGGTATGTATTGGATGACAACCCATTACGCCAAAATTGATTGCTTTACTAGGACCGTTCAACTTACACATCCATCCGGCAAGATAGTCAATGTCTTGACTCAAATGGCTGAACGTCAGCTCTACTCTCTTAATGCCAGCCCTCTACCAGAACTCGAAGATATCCCGGTAGTTCGTGACTTCCCGGATGTTTTTCCAGAAGAACTGCCAGGAGTTCCACCTAACAGAGATGTCGAGTTTGTGATAGATCTTATCCCTGGAACTGTCCCAATCTCTAGGAGACCTTATAAGATGGCACCACTAGAATTTGTTGAGCTAAACAAACAACTCGATGAGTCCTTGCAAAAGGGTTTCATCCGTCCTAGTTCTTCCCCTTGGGCTTGCCCCGTCCTCTTCGTCAAGAAGAAGGATGGAACGGACCGGATGGTTGTAGATTACCGACCTATCAATCTGGTCACCATAAAGAATAAGTATCCGCTTCCCAGGATCAACGACCTGTATGATCAGCTCGCTGGATCCTCGGTCTTCTCTAAGATGGATTTGAGGTTGGGCTACCATCAAATCAAAATCAAGAACGGGGACATTCCTAAAATGGCTTTCGTTACTCGTTATGGCCAATATGAGTACACCGTCATGTCCTTCGGATTAACCAATGCCCCAGCTACTTTTTCTCGGTTAATGAATTCTATATTCATGGAGTATTTGGATAAATTCGTCGTGGTATACCTCGATGATATACTCATTTTCTCCAAGAACAAGGAAGATCATGCCGAGCATTTAAGGCTGGTATTGACGAAACTTCGAGAGCACCGCCTTTATGCCAAATTCTCTAAATGTGAATTTTGGTTGCCAGAAGTAACCTATCTAGGTCATGTGATCTCTGGCAAGGGTATTGCTATCAATCCCGAGCGAGTTCAAGCCGTCCTTGATTGGACTCCCCCTGAATCGGTCAAGCAAGTTAGGAGTTTTCTTGGCTTAGCGAGCTATTGCCGACGTTTCGTCGAGAACTTCTCCAAGGTTGCTAAACCTCTAACCGAACTCCTCAAGAAAGATAAAAAGTTTGAGTGGACCCCACAGTGCGAGTCCAGTTTTCAGGAACTGAAAAGACGCCTGACATCTGCACCTGTACTGGTACCACCAGACTTTTCCAAGGATTTTATAATCTATTACGACGCCTCGCGACAAGGACTAGGTTGCATTCTCATGCAAGATCGTCAAGTGATTGCATACACATCCCGACAGTTGCGTCCACATGAGGATAACTATCCTACTCATGATTTAGAGCTTGCAGCTGTAGTCCATGCACTCAAAACATGGCGACATTACCTCCTTGGTAATCGCTGTGAAATTTTCACTGATCACCAAAGTTTGAAGTATATCTTCACCCAACCAGATCTAAATCTTAGGCAAAGACGTTGGGTTGAGTTGCTCACCGACTACGATTTAGGAATCACTTACACTCCTGGAAAGGCCAATGTCATGGCTGATGCACTAAGTCGTAAGTCATATTGTAACAATTTAATGTTACAACAAAGTCAACCACTTCTCCACGAGGAATTTCGTAAGCTTAACCTTCACATTGTTCCTCGAGGATTCCTTTCCACCTTGGTGGCGGAACCTACCCTTATGGATCAAATCATAGCTGCCCAGAAGCGTGATAAAGGTGTATCACGACTCAAAGAGAACATTGCTAGCGGACTCGCTAAAAGTTTCTCCATGGATGATCGAGGTGTTGTTTTCTTTGAGAACCGTGTAGTGGTTCCCAAGAACCACCATCTACGGCAATTAATCCTTAAGGAGGCTCATGAATCTCCTCTCACGATTCATCCCGGTAGTACTAAAATGTATCAGGATCTACGTCAGAGATTCTGGTGGACTAGGATGAAGAGAGAAATCGCTCAGTTCATTGCTAACTGCGACGTTTGTCGTCGAGTCAAAGCAGAGCATCAACGGCCTGCTGGCACCCTTCAACCTCTAGCTATTCCTGAATGGAAATGGGATAAAGTCGGTATGGACTTCATTACCAGGTTTCCCAGGTCCAGGAAAGGGTATAATGCTATCTTCGTCGTTATCGACCGCCTCTCTAAAGTAGCTCATTTCCTGCCTGTTCGGGAGAGTATTACCGCTAGCCAGCTAGCAGACTTATATATCTCTCGAATAGTATCACTTCATGGTGTACCGTTGGAGATTAACTCAGACCGTGGAAGTCTTTTCACTTCACGATTTTGGGAAAGTTTCCAGAATGCTATGGGAACTCATCTCTCTTTCAGTACTGCCTTCCATCCGCAATCAAGTGGTCAAGTGGAACGAGTCAATCAAATTCTGGAAGACATGCTTCGAGCCTCTGTCATTTCTTTCGGTATGGAATGGGAGAAGTGTCTTCCATTTGCCGAATTCGCTTATAACAATAGTTATCAAGCTAGCCTGGGTAAAGCTCCCTTCGAAGTTCTATATGGACGAAGGTGCCGAACACCTCTTAACTGGTCAGAGACCGGGGAAAGACAATTCGTTGGCCCGGATATGATCCAGGAAGCAGAGGAACAAGTTCGCATCATTCGTGAGAGATTGAAAACTGCCCAGTCTCGCCAAAAGAGCCAATATGATAGTCATCATAAGGCTGTGACTTTTGAAGTCGGCGATAAGGCTTACCTTCGGGTTACTCCTCTTAAGGGAACCCATCGCTTCGGTATCAAAGGCAAATTGGCCCCTCGTTACATCGGTCCTTTTCGCATTCTTGCCAAATGAGGAGAAGTTGCCTACCAATTGGAACTACCTCCGCACCTCTCCAGAGTTCATGATGTTTTCCACGTTTCTCAACTCAGGCGTTGCTTCTCGGATCCTATCCGCGGAGTGGACCACGAAACGCTTTATCTCCAAGACAATCTCACATATCGAGAATACCCCGTTCGTATTCTTGATCAAACTGAGCGCACTACTCGACGCCACAATATCAAGTTTCTCAAGGTTCAATGGTCACATCATTCCGAGAGTGAAGCTACTTGGGAAAGGGAGGATCGTCTTCGACTTGAGTACCACACCCTCTTTCCGGAGGAACCCGAATCTCGGGACGCGATTCTTTTAAATGGGGGTGAGTTGTCACATCCCTAGCTAGCACTTGCATTAGGACCTGACTAGAGTGTGCATCATATTTACTTTCAAAGAAAATTGAAATGGGATTAACAGAAACCCCAGCACCCCTCCCCTAACAACTAGGGTTTGATAAAATATTTTCCAATGTACCCAAAATGCCCTTCAAAATGTTCATCATTTCTGCCTTGGTCCTAAACCTCTGCCAAAAATGGTGCACATTTTTCTAGGACAATCTAGGGCTTTGGATTAAATCATATGGTATTTGAATTTGGGCATTTAAATGCTACAAAATATTTTAAATGCTCAAATAATCATAAACTATAATGTTTCCTACTGTTCATATTATATACAGCAGGTATGACAAGTGTTATGAGTTACAAAAATGTTTAGGCATTTTTATTAAATGAACAAAGCTGCAAAAGAAATGAAACAGAAAAGAAAATAGAAAAAAAGGGAGAGAGAGAACTTACCTGGCGCCCCACCCGGCCCACCTGCCGGCCCAGCCCAGCTGCCGCTCCCGCGAGCTACTTGGCTCGGCCAGGCAGGCAGGCAGGTGCTCGACGGCGACCGCGCCGCGCGCCACGCAGCTGCCCGCCGCCCTGCTTCGCCCCCTCGCCGTCCTGGAGGGATGGTTCGACCCTCCACGTCCTCCCCGACCCCGCAGACACCTCCACCTCCCCCCAGTTCCTCTCCTCCGCTCTCCCCACGCCATGGCCGACGCCGCCGTGATTGCACCGTCGTAGAAGCCGCGTCCACCGTCGTCCCTGAGCTCCGCCTTGGTGTCCATCGTCTCCGCCGTCCTCAACTGCTTCGAACAGGCCGAGCCCCGAGCGCTCGCCCGCCCTGGAGACGCCCCCGACCTCTTCTTCCCCAACTCCGGTCGTGGAGATCCCCCTCGCCGTTCTGCTCAGCTCCGACCACCCCCGAGCTCGCTCCGGTGCTTGCCGCAACCCCTGTGAGCCTAGCTACCTCCTCCCCCTCTCCGTTGGCTCCCTTTTGCCCTGTAACCCACTGCACGAAGCTCAACCGCACGCACCGCCGCCGTGCTCGCCGCCGGTGATGCTCCGGTGACCATTTGGTCACTGGCACCCGTCCAACGTACTCACCACAGCACGTAGATGCGAACGGTGCTACGCACGCATCGCCTAGGCCCCTGCAGCCGTTTCTCCACACACGCCCGACGCCGGTCGCCGGCGTCGAGCTCGTTGCCGTCGTCTCCGGCCACCCCAGGTCCGGCGACCACCTCCATCCGACGCGCAACAGCAAGGGCTATCCAACGCACCCAGCCGCAGCTCGAGCCGTGCACCGTAGGCGTTTTCCGAAGCACGCCGCCGCGTTTGGCCTCGCCGGCGGCTAAACGCCGGCGAGTTGGGCCTGTTTTGACCACGGGTTTGACCCCTGGGTCAATGACATGTGGGCCCTGCCCGCAAGTCAAACCTAGTTTAGGTGTTAATTTAATTTAATTAGTTAATTAGTTTAGTCACTGACACGTGGGCCCTGGCCCCACTGACAGCTAATTAGTTTTAGTTTAACTCTAATTAACTCAGTTAATTAGCTTTGACACTGACATGAGGGACCCACTGGTCAGGTTTGACCTGGACTGGCCCTGTTGACTGGCTGACGTCAGCATGATGTCATGCTGACGCAGTAAAGGTTTTTCTGGGATTTTTAGATTTAATAATAATTCAGGAAATTCCAGAAAATACCCAAAAATTCTAAAAATCATATAAAATCAACCATAGCTCAGATGGAAAAGATTTATATATGAAAAATGATCAGAAAAATCCAATCTTTCTAATGGCACTGGTTTCATGCATGTTTGAACAAGTTAACTTGTTGTATATATCAAAAACATGATAATGCACTTATTAAATAATAGTTTGAACTTCAATTTAAATCCTTGATTCAAATAGGTTCAAACCCTTCTGGTTTTAGTTGCATTAGCCAACACACATGCATCTTGCCATGTCATAAACATGCATCATATTGTTGCATTTGTTTGTTAATGATTGTATCGTCGGTATTCCCTGTGTTAGGTCCTGCTCCCAAGGATACTGCTGCGTATCCTGTTGAAGAGCAGTACCCGACAACTACCTTGTCAGGCAAGCAATCATTGATCATTCCGATACAAACCCAATCTTCTCGCTCCTGCTCTCTTTTACTGCATTAAGGCAACAGCGCGTGAACTGCTACTTGCTGCGGTAGTTGAACCCTATTCCCTTGCATGACCTGTCATTGCCACAGTAAATAGTTGAAACCCACTAGCATGTGTAGGAGTTGATTGAGCCATGTGATGTGTGATCCAACATGCTATTTACTTATGTTGCCTGCTATGCTTAGAGTTGTGTCTGGTCTAGTTCATCTGGGTGATGGATCAGAGTGAAATGATCTTACCGATAAAGAGAGGAAAGTGTGGAATACGCTTGGTAAAGGTATCGATGAAAGGCCATGTAGGAGTACATGGTGGGTTGTTTCATTGGAATCGTCCATAGGACCCGAGATCTGTGTGTGTGATTCAAGTTACAGTTACTACCACACATTGGGCCCTGAAATATGACCCCGCTCGACTTATTGACTGCCCTTGTACTCTGTCCAGGAGTTCCAACTAGTTTCTGGTGTTTATAGTTTACTGGAGGTCGTGCGCAGCGCTGACCCTCGGGGTGGGCTGTGATGCGACAGGTACGTGGCACGGTGTACCGGTTGCCCGTTTGGTGACTCGGGAACCCTGTACACATCGTTTGGGGCCGTGAGCGACACCCCGGCCGGATCTCCCCACGGATGGAACCCAAATAGGCGATAAACCTGGACGAGAGACTTGAGAGGTTGGTTAGGTCGTGGTCTACACCCACGTCGGCTTTCGCTTGAAGTCTGCCGAGCACATGTCGTGTGCAGACGCTAAGTGGTGAAAACATGTGTGAAGAAGTACACCCCTGCAGGGTTATCAAACTATTCGAATAGCCGTTGTTCGCGGTACGAACTACTTGGTTGCTCTTACAGTTCATAGACAAGTTGATGGATACTGCTAAAAGCCTCAAGATAAGCATGAGTGCCGTGGATGGCCCTTCCGTAGGATGACGGAAGAGGATCCTCGGTAGTGTATTAATGTGGTGAGTAGAGGACTCGTGTTCGTAATAACATCTTGCAATCTGTTGAGAGTTGTAGTATAGGTTAGCCAAGGTCAAAGCTGGCATTCTGCTATAAACTCCACTACCCCCTTTGATAATGTTGCATGTATGATAGGTTCTGGGGTAAGACTTGCTGAGTACCTTTGTACTCATGTTTGCTTAATAACTGTTGCAGAGGAGAACCCTGCCCCTGCTGATGGGTTCTACATAGACGTTGACGTCGACGAGTAGCTTGACACCCAGACGGTGATCTGGAGCTTGTGAAGGTCCTTGTAGATAGTCAGGCTACACCAAGCCTGTTTTATTTTCTAAGTTTTCTGTACTCAGACATGTAGCTTCCGCTTGTGCTTGTATGACTGTATGACTTGAGTGTTGGGTTCTTAATAACTGTTGCAGAGGAGAACCCTGCCCCTGCTGATGGGTTCTACATAGATGTTGACGTCGACGAGTAGCTTGACACCCAGACGGTGATCCGGAGCTTGTGAAGGGCCTTGTAGATAGTCACGCTACACCAAGCCTGTTTTATTTTCTAAGTTTTCTGTACTCAGACATGTAGCTTCCGCTTGTGCTTGTATGACTGTATGACTTGAGTGTTGGGTCATGTGACCCCTACCTGTATGAATATGTTGTGTATGGCTCTTGAAGCCTTTTAAATAAAGTACTTTGAGTCATAGAGTTTTGTTGTGATGCATTGTTGTATTTGCACATATTGAGCATATTGCGTGTATGATTGAAATGCTTGGTATGTGTGGGATCCAACACCTAGTTGTTTTCCTTTGGTAGCCTACCTTACAGGGAAATGCCTCCTAGTGATTCCAATGAGCCTTGGTAGCTTGCTACTGCTCGGAACACATAGGCTGGCCAGCATGTGTCCTTCTTCGTTCCTGTGTCTGTCCCTTAGGGGAAATATCACGCGTTGTTCCTTTAAGTCCATGTAGCTTGCTACGACTTGGGTTCATACGTTGATGACCGACACGTTCGTTGCTGGGTCATGGATGCCTGTCTCTGTAATTTAGTGCCACTTTTGGTTTATAACTAGCCATGTCGGCCCGGGTTCTCTGTCATATGGATGCTAGCGACACTGTCATATACGTGTGCCAAATGCGCAAACGGTCCCGGGCCAGGTAAGGTGGCACCCGTGGGGTTACCGTGCGTGAGGCCGAAAGTGATATGACGTGTTACAGCTAGATCGGTGTGACTTAGGATCGGGGTCCTGACACATGACATGGCATTATGTTGTGATTTGAGCTAATGCAACTAGCAACAGGTTAAATGAAGTTGGTTTGAATCCAAGATTCAAATTCAAACTCCATATGTGATTATTTAAATGCCATTTAATTGATTTGACCTGATCAGCAGGTTTAACTTGATCAAACATGCATGAAAAAGCCATAAACAGATTCCTTGAATTTTTCTGATCATTTTTCATATATAAATTATTTTCATCTGAGTTATAGATTATTTTCTATGATTTTTAGAAGTTTTGGCTATTTTCTGAAATAAATAAATCATTTCTGATTTATTTAAAATTCCAGAAAACACTTATTGCGTCAGCATGACGTCACTGTGACGTCAGCAGTCAACAGAGGCTGGTCCAGGTCAAACTTGACCAGTGGGGCCCACTGGTCAGTGACACAACTAATTAAACTAACTTATTTAGCACTAACCTAGTTTAGTTAGCCGGGAGGGGCCCACATGTCAGTGAGTCAAAGGCTAACTAATTAGGTGATTAACACTTAACCTGATAACCTAAACTAATTAAACAGAGGTAGGCCCCACGAGTCAGTGACTCACGGGGAGTCAAACCCCTGGTCAGGCGGGTCAACTGGCCGGGGGCTCGCCGCCGGCGAGTGCCGAGACGGCGGGGCACGTCGGAAAACGCCCACAGGAGACCAAACGAACGGCGGAGGGGCTCTACGTGGAGCTGGTGAACTCGCGCATCCAGTAGGGCAAGCAAGAGGAGCTGGGGTGGCTGGAATCATCAGCGGCGACCTCAACGGCGGCGGTCGGAATCGGGCCTCGGTGGTTTTGGTGATACGGGACACGGGGAGGTGAGCTAAGGCACTCTACGGACTCCTAGGAGCGTGCTGAGCACGACGGAAGGCTCGGACGCGAGCTTTGCTAGCTTTGTCCACGGCGGCACCATGTTCGGCGGCGAGGAGCTCCGGTCACGGTGGGAACGACGCTACGACAAGGGGGCAAGCGAAAAGGAGAGAGGGGAAACGCAGTGGAGCTCACAGCGAGGTCGACGGGGGTTTCAGGAGCTCGGGGAGGCGCCAGCCATCGCGGATTCGACGGTCAGATCGTCGGCAGCCGGAGGTTGAAGAAGACGAAGACGACGGTGTTTCGGGCCTTCCGGCGTCGGGCGGCTTGGCGAGGAGGAAGAGAGGGACGAGGCGGAGCTACTGGGCGTGCCGGTGAGGTGAGAGGTGGACGGTGGTCGTGGTTATGGCGAACGGTGGCGACGTAAGTGTTCGGGCGCGTGCGAGGGAGAGAGCAGGGGAAGGATATGAGGACGAGGGAGAGTGAGAGAGGTCCAGGGGGTGCGTGGCTTCGTCCGGAGGCAACCAGGCGCGTCGGGCAGCGGCGGGAAGCAGGAGGTGGCAGGGCGCGTGCCGGCGCGCGGTGGCCACGCACGCTGCCTACTGGCGCGAGGAAGACGACAGAGAGGGGGCTGCGGTGGTGGGCTGGGCCAGCGAGCTGGGCCGACTACAGGTAGGTGGGCCAGGTAACTCTTCTCTCTCTCTCTCTTTTCTTTCTGTTTTCTATTTTCTTTCTGTGTTTTGATTTAGTTTAGGCACTAAACCATTTTTATAGATGCTAAAAATTATTGTGGATGTTAACTGAGTTATTCGAGAGACCCACAATAATTTTCAAAACATTTGGAGCTATGAAATTATTTATAGATTTTATTTGCTCCAATTCAAATACAATATACATTAATTCAAAAATCCAGAATGGCCTAGAAATAGTTGCACCATTTTTGGCAGAGGTTTTCACCTTTATCAAAAATCATGAACATTTTCAAAGGCATTTTGGGTTCATTGAAAAATATTTTAATTTGAACCTAGTTGGTTTCATCTGGTGCTAGGGTTTAGTCATCCCCATTTCAGGTTTCTATGAAAAGTAAACATGATGCAACACCAGATGCTAGCACTAGGCAGTAACAAAAGCTAGGGATGTGACAACTCACCCCCACTAAACAAGAATCTCGTCCCGAGATTCAAGCGTAGGGTAAGAAATCAGAGGGAACACTAACTAAAACAATCTTCATGATCCAAGTGTCCTTCATAAGAATGTAGATTGCTTGCATCATGTTGATTCTGGCATCCTTGCCTTCGAGATCTTTGTCCAAGACAGTGACGATGAAAGAAACCCTACAAAACTGATCTCCAGAAAGATCGAGCAACTCAAGACCAACTCATGGAGTGAGACATTGAAACATCTCTTGAGCTGATAGAGTACACCTCCAGGGGGATGGAGTGAAATAAATGATGAAGGTTCACTTGGCAGGCAAAATTCCACACCTAAGAAGATGGTGATCGATGTCACTAGACGGGGCAATTTAAAGAAGATGACTCGTAGAACTATTCCCTTAAGTGGCAAAAAGAATTACTTTTGATATAGAGATCATTGAAACTCTCTATACCAGCCGGAGGCAAATCACATCTGATCGTTTGACGGAGTTCGAAAGAATGACATTCTCGGCCAGAATGGATGATGTGGACTACCTTGTTGAAGACAACATAAGGGATGATTTTGGTTATCATCGGAAATGGATGGGACCCATGGCAAGTCCTCTACTGAAGATAATCCTGAACAGCAGTGGTTAAGAATGGTAATCCATGGAAAATTGGCACATTGGCAGTGCAAGCTGGGAACAAAATGCAAATGCTAGGAATGATTCTGGTAACTGGGGTGAATCCCAACAATAGAGAGTAAATCTACTCTTTGAGAGTTTATAACATAACCAAGAACACTGGGAGCAATCCCGGTTAGTGCCAGTGATAACACCTTGTGCTTGTGCGTGCTCTCAAGAACTTGAGCAATCCCATATTCATCAAGGTTTTACCAATATCCGTGTCAAGGATCCTGACAACACAACAAACGACCATGATGAATATCGATGGACGATGCGATGCAAAGGAGGATAACCCTTTCTCAGATTTCACCTTAGCGGGGTCAAAGCGCAAAATCTAGATGATCGACCGAGAGACATTAAGCACTCCGCTTCTAATGTTCTCCTTGATGTGCTAGCGCAACCCATTTATTAAAATGGTTTGGTTCCTAGAACGTCAAGTAAAAGGTCGGACTTCAGGTGCACAAAAATCCATAAGAAACAACTAGGGAGTAAATCATACGAAGTCCTTATGAGGAGGTGGCCAACTTCTTCAATCAAGATACCACAACAATAGGTCTTCTGGCTGGGTGTGTTGGCCACGACATCCACTTTACCGGTTATCGAGAGACCAATATTATAGTTCTTGGAAAATGCTCCAACCATCATATCTGCCCGAGATTCAGTTCTCGTTGGGGTCAGGATATTCCAGACTCATCGAGTCTAGAAAGAAAAATGAAAGTTTGCAACACAATTTGATGAGATGACGTTGCGAGATTCTTGGGAATGAACTACAATAGCAAGCTCCAAAACATGAGCTGGTTCTACTACAAACTTGTGAACACGTTGTCCAAGACAAGCATGACCACGTAGTAGTCTTATGATAAAACACTACCGAGTTTAGGTGGGAACCATCATCGAGGATATCGAAGTCCTTGCATAAGTCTAGCTCTTAAGAAGAAACTTCTTCTCCTTGAACAAATCAATCAGTGGCTTGGTGTGCTAGGGATACATATAGAGTGAAGGTTGCAAGTCTCCAAACCACAGAATACTTCGCACATCTGCATGACTGACTTGGGATGATTTCATAGGAAGCAAAACAACTTTCTCGAACTCACGGTGGCAACTTACATCAATTACACATGAGTTAGGGGAAGCCACTTCTTACATCCAGACATCTATTTCATGAGCTAACACAAAGATGATGCTTACAAAAGTTTCCAATGTTAGCTTAACGTTCAACATGAATCATGGAGAGGATAAACATGTCGCCGATGGGCTCGACAACAATTCATCGAGGCTTCCATAAAAATGGAATTCCATATCTATGTAAACAAGGTGATAGCATTGGTCAGACCAATAGATGTAACTGTGTATGCTCGAGGGATCAACCACGAGTAAGACAACATTACGAATACCATTGGTTCTGATTTGATTTGAGGATAGCCCACACTCAAATCAAAGTTTGGACAAGACAATAGATCCCACAATTGATCACAGGGACCAATTGATGAGGATATCATCTATCTTCAACACACGCAAATATACCCCTTGAAATGAACTAAGCTGGCAAGATTTATCTTCCAACTCTCCAAGTTGTTGTTTAGCTTGACCAAGTAGTCTAGGGTACTAACACAGATTCTTGGAGAAAGGGTGGTTTAGAGAGAAACCAGCTTGATCACGAGCTCGATGTATTGGTCAGGGGACAACCTGGTGATACTTCCGGGAAGATAGCCGGAAGAATCACGAACCACCGATATGTTCCTGAGCTCGGGAGCAATCTTGCTTTTCAGGGCAAGACGATATGATCAAAAGAGCGAGAGATTGACACAATCCTAACTCATTGATCAGAGAGTGCACCAGGAAAGATGGACTAGTAGCACGATCAATCTTAGATTGGTGATTCAGTAACCAACACGCTAAGAATGAGATTGTTGTCTTTTAACTACCAAGCAACGGAGTTGCTAGGAGTATTGATTTCACACATCACAATTCACTTGTCGGTATTCCGGTTACCATAACATGGAGGCCGAGAATGAACGATGATGGCGAGATGTATTACTATCTTAAGAGTTCATAGGAGGTGGTGCAATTCCCATGACATTCTTGTCATAGAGGAGGGTAACACTCCAAGATAGAACAAATTAGAAGCTGGGTTAGCATTCTTCATCTATGAAGTACAACTTCTTTGACCCAATCCTGGATATGGATAAGGTACTGGAGTTTGTTTCTCCTAGTCATTCCGAAATAGAATGGCTTGACGGACCACAAGAGTAAAAGGCATCGATGAACACGAGTGCACTACTACTCGTGACTATCAACTGATAGACGAAGGCCGGAGTACAACTAAAGGGAGATAACTCAAAGGAACATATATCTTTTGGAGTTGTGGATGCATAAGTTGGTATGTCGAACTAGTTCAACATATTTCTTCCAGATAACCTATGCAGAAAGGTAGAATTGACAGAGTCACAATATGAATGGAGTACTACTCAAGAGCACTCTGGTTGTGATCTTTTGGTTCGGGAGAACATCTGCTAGGGATGGTTCATGGTATTTGGAAGAATGATATACCACGGACCTCGAGGACTATCACAAGGTTACTGATATCCTAAAGGGACGAGCAAATACTATCAACATGAGGTAAGTAGAGTGAGTCTTGGGTTCAAGAACCCAGGAATAGAATGCCTACCAACTAAACGGCATCATGGAATGCTTTCGAGAATAATGGCGAGAATCATCACACTGAGAATATAAAGCATTGCTGCATTACTGGGTGATCCTCGAAGACACCTAGGGTCATAATAATAACTCCAACACGTGTGTCGAGGTAACGAAGTACCTCCACACACCGAGTAATGTGATTAATCTGGCCTAAAAGGACATCGGAAACATGGAGGAATGGTTTGCAAATGCATCTAATTATTTAGCAACCTGGGATGACTCGGACAGCATAACGGCTGTAAATGTTCGAAAATACTTTTGCGATCCAAGCAAAAGGGTAGCATATCCACTTAACATCATAAAGTCAAGGTTTTGCGTCCAATAGTTGAACAAACAGAAGTAGTAGAAACTGAACTGAGGGTTGAATCCACAATTAACGTGATCCTGATAATTAGAATGAGAATCCTAGTTTCTTAACCCCGTAGAAAAGAAGAGGGTGACTCAGATCAGAAAGTCATAGGGTAGAGAAGTAAAAAGAGCCTTATGTTCCCTTCCACAATCAATTCCCTTACATAACTAAAGAATTTCTAGACACGACTTCGACCAGTTTGGCTTACTAATCCTACAAGCAGTCAGGCTCTGATACCAAAGCTGTCAGGACCCCAATCCTAAGTCACACAGGTCTAGCCTGTAACACATCATATCACTTTGCGGCCTCACGCACGGTATCCCCACGGGTGCCACCTTACCTGGCCCATGACCGTTTGCGCATTTTGGCACACGTATATGATAGTGTCGCTAGCATCCATATGACAGAGAACCCGGGCCGCCATGACTAGTTATAAACCAAAAGTGGCACTAAATTACAGAGACAGGCATACATGACCTAGCAACGAACGTGTCGGTCATCAACGTATGAACCCAAGTCGTAGCAAGCTACAAGGACTTAAAGGAACAACGCGTGACATTTCCCCTAAGGGACAGACACAGGAATGAAGAAGGACACATGCCGGCCAGCCTAAGTGTTTCGGAGTAGTAGCAAGCTACCAAGGCTCAGTGGAAGCACTAGGAGTCATTTCCCTGTAAGATAGGCTACCAAGGGTAAACAACTAGGTGTCGGATCCCACACATAGCAATACACATTACACGTACGCATAACATGCAAGTATGTGTTGTACAACATGGCATCACAACATAACTCAACAACTCATATAGATAAAGGCCCAGAAGAGCCATCATAGCATTTATTACCAACAGAGGTCACATGACCCAACATTCAGAGCATACAGGCAACGGAAGCATAACATGTCTGAGTACAGACAACTACAAATGAAGAAGGCTGAAAAATCCTGACTATCTACAAGACCCTCCCAAGGGTACAAGATCGTAGCTGAGGTAACAAGCTAATCGTCGAAGTCCACGCGGAACCACTAGCGAGACTGAATTCTCTCTGCAAAACATAAATTAAGCAAACGTGAGTTCAAAGGTACTCAGCAAGACTTACATCAGAACTAGCTACATATGCATCAGTATCAACAAAGGGGTGGTGGAGTTTGACTGCAGCAAGCCAGCTTGACTCGGTGGCTATCCTAAACTATGACTACAAGTAACTCTTTTGAGGTGGCGCACACGAGTCCACATATTCACCAATCAATACACCACTATGGATCCGCTCTCGTCTCCCTACGAGAAGGCCATCCATACCACTCACGCTTATCTTGCGTGTTTTAGAGTATCCACTTTCACTTGTCTATGAATTGTAAAGGCAACCCAGAAGTCCATTACCGCGGACATGGCTATTCGAATAGATCGTATATAACCCTGCAGGGGTGTACTTCTTCACACATGTTTCCACCACTTAGCGTCTGCACACGACATGTGCTCGGCAGACTTCAAGCGAAAGCCGACGTGGGTGTAGACCACGACCTAACCAACCACTCAAGTCTCTCGTCTAGGTTTATCGCCTATTTGGGTTCCATCCGTGGGGAGATCCGGCCGGGGTGTCGCTCAAGGCCCCAAACGATGTGTACAGGGTCCCCGCACCACCAAACGGGCGACCGGTACACCGTGCCACGTACCTGCCGCGTCACCGCCCACCCCGAGGGTCAGCGCTGCGCACGACCTCCGGTAAACTACAAACACCAGAAACTACTTGCAACTCCTGGACAAAGAACATGGGCAGTTAATAAGTCGAGCGGGGTCATATTTCAGGGCCCAATGTGTGGTAGTAGCTGATTCATCGATCACAAACACAGATCTCAGTTCCTGAGGACGGCTGAAATGAGACAACCCACCATGTACTCCTACATGGCCTCTCATCGCTACCTTTACCAAATCG
Organism: Secale cereale; assembly: GCA_902687465.1. NCBI lineage: Eukaryota > Viridiplantae > Streptophyta > Magnoliopsida > Poales > Poaceae > Secale > Secale cereale. The sequence continues at coordinate 468,195,541 of LR738710.1, read as the reverse complement.
TGTTCACACACTTAGCTCTCACACAGTAGGACATGTTCATCACCCTAACAATTCATCCCCGATGAATCAGACCTGACACAACTCTAAGCAATAGCAGGCATAACCAGAAAGCATGAAAGAGTAGGCACAACATGGCTCAAACAACTCCTGCTCATACTAGTGGGTTTTAACTATTTACTGTGGCAATGACAGGTCATGAAGTGGAAAGGGGTTCAACTACCGCAGCAGGTAACAATTGAAGCGTTGTTGTCCTAATGCATTAAAAGAGAGCAAGAGCGAGAGAGTGGGATTATATCGGAATGCTCAATGGGGTTTTGCTTGCCTCGCACTTCTGAAGATAACATTGGGTCCTCATCGGTGTCATCGATCATATCGTCGGAACATGTCTACTGAAAGGGAACAACACCGGCAATAGAGAAAGAAACACAATCAATGCAATGCACAATATGATGCATGATCATGACATGACATTATGTTGTGATTTGAGATAATGCAACTAGCAACAAGTTAAATGAAGTTGGTTTGAATCCAAGATTCAAATTCAAACTCCATATGTGATTATTTAAATGTCATTTAATTGATTTGATCTGATCAGCGGGTTTAACTTGTTCAAACATGCATGAAAATGCCATAAACATATTCCTTGAATTTTTCTGATCATTTTTCATATATAAATTATTTCCATCTGAGTACAATCTTCATGATCCAAGTGTCCTTCATAAGAATGTAGATTGCTTGCATCATGTTGATTCTGGCATCCTTGCCTTCGAGATCTTTGTCCAAGACAGTGACGATGAAAGAAACCCTACAAAACTGATCTCCAGAAAGATCGAGCAACTCAAGACCAACTCATGGAGTGAGACGTTGAAACATCTCTTGAGCTGAGACACGGAGTACACCTCCAGGGGGGATGGAGTGAAATAAATGATGAAGGTTCACTTGGCAGGCAAAATTCCACACCAAAGAAGATGGTGATCGATGTCACTAGACGGGGCACCTTAAAGAAGATGACTCGTAGAACTATTCCCTTAAGTGGCAAAAAGAATTACTTTTGATATAGAGATCATTGAAACTCCCTATACCAGCCGGAGGCAAATCACATCTGATCGTTTGACGGAGTTCGAAAGAATGACATTCTCGGCCAGAATGGATGATGTGGACTACCTTGTTGAAGACAACACAAGGGATGATTTTGGTTATCATCAGAAATGGATGGGACCCATGGCAAGTCCTCTACTGAAGATAATCCTGAACAACAAGTAGAAGTTCACACGTTGTTGCCTTAATGCAGTAAAAGAGAGGAGGAGCGAGAAGATGGGTTTGTATCGGAATGACCAATGGTTTCTTGTCTGACAGAGTGGTTGTCGGGTACTGCTCTTCAGTTGGATACGCAGAAGTATCCTCGGGAGCAGGACCTACCACGGAGAACACCGACGATACAATCAATATACAAACAAATGCAACAATATGATGCATGCTCATGACATGGCAAGATGAATGTGTTTTGGGCTAATGCAACTATACCCAAACTATTATTTATTAAAGTGCCTTATCATTTTAAATGTGAACAACAAGGTTAACTTGCTCAAACATGCATGACACCAGTGCCATTGGTAATATTGGGTGTTTATGATCAATTTTCATATATAAATCTTTTGCATCTGAGCTACTGTTGAATTTATATGATTTTTTGAAGTTTAAAGCATTTTCTAGAATTTCCTGAATTGTTTTAAATCAAATAATCCCAGAAAATCATTTACTGCATCAGCATGACATCATGCTGACGTTAGCAGGTCAACAGACCTGGTCCAGGTCAAACCTGACTGGTGGATCCCGCGTGTCAGTGTCATTAGGTTAACTAATTAAATTAAAGTGCTAATCCTAAATAACTTAGCCGGCTGGGCCCATATGTCATTGACTCCAGTGGGTCAACCTAGGCCCACCCGTGGTCAAACGAGGTCAAACTGATCGGCGTATAGCTGCCAACGAGGCCAAACACGGCGGTGGGGTGCTGGATTCGTGCTCCAGCGACCAAATCAGCGGCGGAGCACGTCTACGTGATGCTGGTGAGGTGCCGCAGCGAGTGGTGGTGGTGGTTGGTCACGGGGTCGCCGGAAACGACGCCAGCGACGAGTCCAGCGGCTGTCAGAGTTCGGGCGAAGACGAACTCGTCAGTGCGGTGCTCTTGGAGGCGCGTGGATTGGTCCTACAGCATCTACACGAGACGGTGAAGCTAGTGGGCACGATGGCCGGGCCGTTAGGTGGCCGGAGGAACGTCGGCGATGAGCTCCGCGGCGGCGCGTGCAGGTGAGCGTCGTGAAGTCGGTACAGGGCTCGAGGGGGGAAACAGAGAGGAGGAGGATGGAGCTGAGCTCACGGCGATCGCAGCAAGCGCCGAAGCGGGCTCGGGGAAGGATGGAGATGAGCGGGGTGATGATGGCGATCTCAGCGGCCGGAGCTGGGGAAGACGGGGTCAGGGGCGACTCTAGAGCGGGCGAGCGCTCGGGGCTCGGCCTGCTCGACGTAGTCGACGGCGGCGGAGCGAACGGACACGGTGACGCGGCACGGGGACAACGGCAGACGCGGTTATCATGACGACGCGGGCGCAGCAGCGTCGGCCATGGTACGGGGGAGCGAGGGAGAGGAGTTGGGGAGGAAGAGGCGTGTCTGTGGGCTTGGGGGAGAAGTGGGTGACCGATCCAGGCCAGCAGAACGGCGAGGGAAGGAGGAAGGGCGGCGGGCAGCTGCGTGGCGCGCGCTGGTGCCGGCATCCAGCACCTGCCTGCCTGCCTGGCCGAGCCAAGCAGCTCGCTGGAGCGGTGGTTGGGCTGGGCCGGCAGGTGGGCCTGCTAGGTGGCGCCAGGTAAGTTTCCTTTCCCTCTCTCTTTATGTTTTCTATTTATTTCTGTTTGTTTTCTTTTGCAACTTTGTTGAATTAATAGAAATGATAAAACATTTTTATAATTGATGAAACTAGTCATGCCCACTGTATATAATATAAACAACATGGAACATTTTAGTTTATGATTATTTGGGCACCTAAATTATTTTATAGCATTTAAATGCCCAAATGCAATTACAATATGAATTAATCCAGATACCTTTGGATGTCCTAGAAAATTGTGCACCATTTTTGGCAGAGGTTTAAGACCAAGGCAAAGATGATGAACATTTTTGAAGGGCATTTTTGGTACATTGGAAAATATTTTATTAGACCCTGGTTGTTAGAAGAGGGGCGCTGGGGTTTCTGTCATTCCCATTTCAATTTTCTGTAGAAAGTAAACATGATGCACACTCTAGCTAGTCCTAATGCAAGCACTGACTAGGGATATGACAACTCACCCCCACTCAAAAGAATCTCGTCCCGAGATTCGGGTTCCTCCGGAAAAAGGGTGGGGTACTCAAGTCGAAGATGATCCTCCCTTTCCCAAGTAGCTTCACTCTCGGAATGATGTGGCCATTGAACCTTGAGAAACTTGATATTATGACGTCGAGTGGTACGCTCGGTTTGATCAAGAATACGAACGGGGTATTCTCGATATGTGAGATTGTCCTGGAGATCAAGCATTTCATGGTCCACTCCGCGGATAGGATCCTAGAAGCATCGCCTGAGTTGAGAAACGTGGAAGACATCATGAACTCTAGAAAGGTGCGGAGGTAGTTCCAATTGGTAGGCAACTTCTCCTCGTTTGGCAAGAATGCGAAAAGGACCAATGTAACGAGGAGCCAATTTGCCTTTGATACCGAAGCGATGGGTTCCCTTAAGAGGGGTAACCCGAAGGTAAGCCTTATCGCCGACTTCAAAAGTCACAGCCTTATGATGACTATCATATTGGCTCTTCTCGCGAGACTGGGCTGTTTTCAATTTCTCACGGACGATGCGAACTTGCTCTTCTGCTTCCTGGATCATATTCGGACCAAAGAATTGTCTTTCCCCGGTTTCTGACCAGTTAAGAGGCGTTCGACACCTTCGTCCATATAGAACTTTGAAGGGAGCCTTGCCCAAGCTGGCTTGATAACTATTGTTATAAGAGAATTCGGCTAATGGAAGACATTTCTCTCAATCCATACCGAAAGAGATGAAAGAGGCTCGAAGCATATCTTCCAGAATTTGATTGACTCATTCTACTTGACCACTTGACCGAGGATGAAAGGCGGTGCTGAAAGAAAGATGAGTCCCCATAGCATTTTGGAAACTTTCCCAAAATCGTGAAGTGAAAAGACTTCCACGGTCTGAGTTAATCTCCAGTGGCACACCATGAAGTGATACTATCTGAGAGATATACAAGTCTGCTAGCTGGCTAGCAGTTATACTCTCTCGAACAGGCAGGAAATGGGCTACTTTGGAGAGGCGGTCGATAATGACGAAGATAGCATTATTCCATTTCTTGGTCCTGGGAAACCCGGTAATGAAGTCCATACCGATCTTGTCCCATTTCCATTCAGGAATAGCTAAAGGTTGAAGGGTGCCAGCGGGCCGTTGATGCTCTGCTTTAACTCGACGACAAACATCGCAGTTAGCAATGAACTGAGCGATTTCTCTCTTTATCCTAGTCCACCAGAACCTCTAGCGTAGGTCCTGATACATTTTGGTACTACCGGGATGAATCGTGAGAGGAGATTCATGAGCCTCCTTAAGAATCAGCTGCCGTAGATGTCGGTTCTTGGGAACCACTAGACGGTTCTCGAAGAAGACAACACCTCGATCATCCATAGAGAAACTGTTAGCAGCTCCGCTAGCAATGCTCTCTTGGAGTCGGGATATACCCTTATCACGCTTTTGGGCAGCTATGATTTGATCCGTAAGGGTAGGTTTCGCCACCAAGGTGGAAAGGAATCCTCGAGGAACAATGTGAAGGTTAAGCTTATGAAATTCCTCGTGGAGAAGTGGTTGCCCTTGTTGTAACATCAGATTGTTACAATAAGACTTACGACTTAGTGCGTCAGCCATGACATTGGCCTTCCCAGGGGTGTAAGTGATTCCTAAGTTGTAATCTGTGAGCAACTCAACCCAACGTCTTTCCCTGAGATTCAAATCCGGTTGGGTGAAGATTTATTTTAGGCTTTGGTGATCAGTGAAAATTTCACAGCGATTACCAAGAAGGTAATGTCGCCATGTTTTGAGTGCGTGGACTACAGCTGCAAGCTCTAGATCATGTGTAGGATAGTTATCCTCATGTGGACGCAACTGTCTTGATGCGTATTTGATCACTTGACGATCTTGCATGAGTATGCAACCTAGTCCTTGTCGCGAGGCGTCGCAGTAGATAATAAAGTCCTTAGAAAAGTCTGGTGTACCAGTACGGGTGGAGATGTCAGACGTCTTTTCAGTTCCTGAAAGCTGGACTCGCACTGTGGGGTCCACTCGAACTTTTTATCTTTCTTGAGGAGTTCAGTTAGAGGTTTAGCAACCTTGGAGAAATTCTCTACGAAGCGTCGACAATAGCTAGCTAAGCCAAGGAAAATCCTAACTTGCTTGACCGATTCAGGGGGAGTCCAGTCAAGGATGGCCTGAACTCGCTCGGGATTGACGGCAATACCCTTACCAGAGATTACATGACCCAGATATGTTACTTCTGGCAACCAGAATTCACACTTGGAGAATTTGGCATAAAGGCGGTGCTCTCGAAGTTTCGTCAATACCAGCCTTAGATGCTCAGCATGATCTTCCTTGTTCTTGGAGTAAATGAGTATATCATCGAGGTATACCACGACGAATTTATGCAAGTACTCCATGAATATAGAATTCATTAACCGGGAGAAAGTGGCTGGGGCATTGGTTAACCCGAAGGACATGACGGTGTACTCGTATTGGCCATAACGAGTAACAAAAGCCGTCTTGGGAAGGTCCCCATTCTTGATTTTGATTTGATGGTAACCCAACCTCAAATCCATTTTGGAAAAGACTGAGGATCCAGCGAGCTGATCATACAGGTCGTTGATCCTGGGGAGCGGATAATTGTTCTTTATGGTGACCAGATTTACAGGTCGATAATCTACAACCATTCGTTCCATTCCATCCTTCTTCTTGACGAAGATGACGGGACAAGCCCAAGGAGAAGAACTAGGACGGATGAAACACTTTTTCAAGGACTCATCGAGTTGTATCTTAAGCTCAGCTAGTTCTAGTGGTGCCATCTTATAGGGTCTCCTAGAGATTGGGACAGTTCCTGGAACAAGATCTATCACGAACTCGACATCTCTGTCAGGTGGAACACATGGCAGTTCTTCTGGAAAGACATCCAGAAAGTCACGGACTACCGGGATATCTTCGAGTTCTTGTAGAGGGCTGGCATTAAGAGAGTAGAGCTGACGCTCAGCCATTCGGGTCAAGACATTGACTGTCTTGCCGGATGGGTGTGTAAGTTAAATAGTCCTTGTGTAGCAATCAATCTTGGCATAATGAGCTGTCATCCAGTCCATAACCAAGATGATGTTTATGTACGAGGACTTGAGAGCGATTAGTGATGCAAGGAAAACAAGTCTATCGGCAAGAATTTCATTCCCATGGCTTACCCTAGAGGTTTGCCACTTTGAACCAGGAGTTTGAATAACCATGGAAGTGGGCATGTCACAAAAAGTCATGTTGTGCATTCGAGCATAGCTCTCAGATATGAACGAATGAGATGCTCCAGTATCGAAAAGAACAGATGCCGGATGGCAGTTAACAAGAAGCGTACCAAGGACGATGTTAGGATCCTCATAAGCTTCCTCAGCAGAGACATAGTTGACATGACCACGTGCAGTGGGGATTGGCTTGACATAGTTCACCTTGCCTGTTGGCTTACCACGGCCAACGGACTTTCCTGGCTGGTTCTAAGGACACTCACGCATGTAGTGCTCTGATTCTCCACACTTTAAACATGTCACAGTGCCAGTCGTGGAGCAAAGTTGGCAGGTGGTCCTCCATAAGTCTTGGCAGGTGCATACTGTTGAGTTGGGCGAGGCGCCTCGTAGGATGGCCTCAGAGTGAACCTGGGGGCAGAGCAGTGTTAGGAACCCACACAAGGCGCTTGTGAGAGCCAGAGCCGGATGAGGAACCCAAGTCACGAGGATGCTTGCGTGTGGCTTCAAAATCAGTCTGGCCCGTCTCAGCACTGATGGCTTTGTTCACCAACTTCTGGAAGGAGGTGCACTCGTGCAGACGTAGATCTTGGCGAAGTTCAGGGCTGAGTCCCATGCGGAACCTCGCCTGCTTCTTGGCATCGATGGACACTTCCTCGGGTGCATAGCATGCCAAGTTTCCAAACTCGCGACTATAGCCATCCACGGTTAGCCGGCCCTGGGTGAAATTGCAGAATTCCTCCCGCTTGCGATCCATGAGACCTTCTGGAATGTGATGTTCACGGAATGCCTCACTGAACTCAGCCCAAGAAGTGATTTGGCCAGTAGGACGCATAGCCACAAATTTTTCCCATCAGAGGCTGGCAGGGCCCTCAAGATGGTAGGCATCGTAGGTAACCTTGTCAACTTCGGCCACACGGGCAGAGTGTATCTTGTGGGTGATACTGCGAAGCCAGTCATCCGCATCCAGAGGCTCGGCAGAATGATGGAACTTCGGTGGGCACATCTTGATAAAGTCATTGATTGACACCACGTCATTCCTCTGGCGGAACCCAGTGTTGTGCTCTATGCGTTCCAGCAGATGGTTGGTCTCTCTCTTGTTCCTTTTTGCCTCGAGCATAACTTCAGCCAAGGAGGGTGGTTGGGGCAGATTCTCGTCTCTAGCTCCACTGGCCTCACCCTGCTCCTGAGCAGCAGGAGTGCTGCGAGTGTTGACAATCCTAGGAAAATAAAGCAACGGTTTAGACAAGGATGTCAAAACTTGACAAAGGAGTGCAAAATATAATGGATGACACGGAATGCAGAGATGTTCATCCGTACGACATGGTAATATAGAAACTGCCATATATACACCACTGGTCATACACACCAAACATAGTTTAGTACAAGCCAAGGATAAGGTACAACTGCGGTGAAAGACGATACATCTCATAAGAGGCATTCGAAGCTCCTATACATTATTTAACTACACCTCCGGAACTCAGTACAAACTAAGTCATATTCCACAAGACACGCAGGACTGTGGAAATACAACTACTACGATACTACTACTGCCACGGTCTAGCTCAGACACTCCCGTAGTAATCTTCATAAAGATTACCACCGTAGCCTGGAAGTGGAACAGGTGGATCTGGAAACTCTCGAGCACTCGAAGGCTGTGGACCATAGGGACATGGATGCGGTGTCGGTCCCGATGCTGGTGGTAACCGACGCCCACGTGGAGGTGTAATACCCCCAACGTCACGCCAATACATATGATCAGGCAGACGAGTCCTCACGGGGTACAAATCCCGCATATCTAGATATCCGGCATGCACGGCAGGTGCAAGCCGTGTCAAAGTAGTCCAGTGGGCGGCTCGAGTGTTATAAAGCTCCATCCGGAGAGCACGGACCTCACGGTCCCTATCCTCCAGCATCTGAGTAGTAGTCTGAAGCAGTGGCTCCTCGTGAGCGGCATCAGTATACAGACCAGTGTAGTAGCCTTCCTCTCCAGGAACTGAGGCTGGCATGTAACAGAACTCAGTGTTCAGCAGCAAGGCATGCCTAGCCCGGATGATGGTCATCATCGAGTAAGCGGCATCTTGCACTGCCGTCTCGATGGTAACCTCGAGTCCATAAGACCTATGGATGGGGTCGGCAGCTCCGGGATATGAGGGGTATATCTGGACGGTGCAGAAATACTGACTCTGGTTGAAATCCCGGTACAGTTCCTCCACAATGTAGTCAGGATACCAACGGTATCCGGTCTCAGTCAACACATGGACTAGCATGGTCGTGTGACCTGGCACATTAATGCACCGAGCCAAATGGACCACCTGGTGGGGTGTGCGACCAGACATCTGAAACACGAAATAATGCAAAGGCATTAGAATTTCAGGAAGAAATCGGGCAGCATATCAACTGTAAATGCTCAAAAAAGATTTGAGACATCATACAAATGATAGCATAGCCACTCAACAACATCATATCAAGGTTTTGGGTCCAATTAATCATCATACTAGAAGGGCAGAAACTGAGCTGAGGCTTGAAACCAACAATCCTAAGAATCTACGGATTAGTAACACGTGAACCTAGTAAGGATGAGAGGCCTAGTCCTAAAACCCCCGTAGAAAGAATAGGCTGACTCAGATCAGAAGGGCATAAGGTAAAGAAGTAAAAAGCGCCTTACGTTCCCTTCCACAATCAATTCCCCTACATATAACTAAGAATTTTCTAGACTCAACATCGACCAGTTTGGCTTGAGAAACCTACAGGCAGTCCGGATCTGATGTCAACGCTGTCAGGACCCCGATCCTAAGTCACACCAATCTAGCTTCTAACACGTCATATCACTTTGCGGCCTCACGCACGGTATCCCCACGGGTGCCACCTTACCTGGCCCGGGACCATTTGTGCATTTTGGCACACGTATATGACAGTGTTGCTAGCATCCATATGACAGAGAACCCGGGCCGACATGACTAGTTATAAACCAAAAGTGGCACTAAATTACAGAGACAAGCATCCATGACCCAGCAACAAACGTGTCGGTCATCAACATATGAACTCAAGTCGTAGCAAGCTACATGGACTTAAGGAACAACGTGTGACATTTCCCCTAAGGTACAGACACAGGAATGAAGAAGGACACATGCCGGCCAGCCTACGTGTTCCGAGCAGTAGCAAGCTACCAAGGCTCAGTGGAAGCACTAGGAGGCATTTCCCTGTAAGATCGGCTACCAAAGGTAAACAACTAGGTGTCGGATCCCACACATAGCAAGCATTTCAATCATACACACAATATGCTCAATATGTGCAAATACAACATTGCATCACAACAGAACTCTATGACTCAAAGTACTTTATTTAAGAGGCTCCGAAGAGCCATACATAACATATCCATACAGGTAGGGGTCACATGACCCAACACTCAAGTCATTCAATCATACAAGCACAAGCGGAAGCTAACATGTCTGAATGCAGACAACTTGGAAATAAAACAGGCTTGGTGTAGCCTGACTATCTACAAGGCCCTTCACAAGCTTAGGATCTCCGTCTGGGTAGCAAGCTATTTGTCGACGTCAACGTCTATGTAAACCCCATCAGAAGGGGCAGGGTTCTCCTCTGCAACAGTTATTAAGCAAACATGAGAACAAATGTACTCAACAAGTCTTACAACAGAACCAATCATACATGCATCATTATCAACAAGGGTAGTGGAGTTCATAGCAGCAAGCCAGCTTTAACTCTTGGCTAACCTATACTACAAATCTCAGCAGATTGCAAGATAAGACTACGTACACGAGTCCTCTACTCACCACAACAATACACCACCGTGGATCCTCTTCAGTGATCCTACGGAAGGGCCATCCATGGCACTCACACTTGTCTTGAGGCTTTTAGTAGTATCCATCAACTTGGCTATGAACTGTATAAGTAACCAAGTGGTCCGTACCGCGAACAACGACTATTCGAATAGATTGGTAACCCTGCAGGGGTGTACTTCTTCACACATGTTTCCACCACTAAGCGTCTGCACACGACATGTGCTCGGCAGACTTCAAGCGAAAGCCGACGTGGGTGTAGACCACGACCTAACCAACCACTCAAGTCTCTCGTCCAGGTTTATCGCCTATTTGGGTTCCATCCGTGGGGAGATCCGGCCGAGGTGTCGCTCACGGCCCCAAACGATGTGGAAAGGGTTCCCAGCCACCAAACGGGCGACCGGTACACCGTGCCACGTACCTGCCGCATCATAGCCCACCTCGAGGATCAGCGCTGTGCACGACCACCAGTAAACTACAAACACCAGAAACAAGTTGCAACTCCTGGACAGAGAACAAGGGCAGTCAATAAGTCGAGCGGGGTCATATTTCAGGGCCCAATGTGTGGTAGTAACTGTAACTTGAACCACACATACAGATCTCAGGTCCTATGGACGGTTCCAATGAAACAACCCACCATGTACTCCTACATGGCCTTTCATCGATACCTTTACCAAACATGTTCCACACTTCCCGCTCTTTATCGAGCATGATCATTTCACTCTGATCCATCACCCAGATGAACCAGACCTGACACAACTCTAAGCATAGCAGGCAACATAAACAAATAGCATGGTGGACCACACATCACATGGCTCAATCAACTCCTACACATGCTAGCGGGTTTCAACTATTTAATGTGGCAATGACAGGTCATGCAGAGGAATAGGGTTCAACTACCGCAGCAAGTAGAAGTTCACACGTTGTTGCCTTAATGCAGTAAAAGAGAGCAGGAGCGAGAAGATGGGTTTGTATCGGAATGATCAATGGTTGCTTGCCTGACAGAGTGGTTGTCAGGTACTTCTCTTCAGTTGGATAAGCAGAAGTATCCTCGGGAGCAGGACCTACCACGGAGAACACCGACGATACAATCAATATACAAACAAATGCAACAATATGATGCATGCTCATGACATGGCAAGATGAATGTGTTTTGGGCTAATGCAACTATAACCAGAAAGGTTTGAGCTCATTTGAATCAAAGATTCAAATTTATACCCAAACTATTATTTATTGAAGTGCCTTATCATGTTTTAATGTGAACAGCAAGGTTAACTTGCTCAAACATGCATGAAACCAGTGCCATTGTAAAGATTGGATTTTTCTGATCAATTTTCATATATAAATCTTTTCCATCTGAGCTACTGTTAAATTTATATGATTTTTTGAAGTCTAAAGCATTTTCTGGAATTTCCTGAATTGTTTTAAATCAAATAATCCTAGAAAATCATTTACTGCGTCAGCATGACATCATGCTGACGTCAGTAGGTCAACAGACCTGGTCCAGGTCAACCTGACTGGTGGGTCCTGCGTGTTAGTGTCATTAGGTTAACTAATTAAATTAAACTACTAATCCTAAATAACTTAGCCAGCTGGGCCCACATGTCATTAACTCCAGGGGGTCAACCTGGGCTCACCCATGGTCAAACGGGGTCAAACTGACCGGCGTTTAGCCGCCGGCGAGGCCAAACGCGGCGGTGGGGTGCGGGATTCGTGCTCCGGCGACCAAATCGGCGGCGGAGCACGTCTACGTGCTGCTGGTGAGGTACCGCAGCGAGTGGTGGTGGTGGTTGGTTTCGTGGTCGCCGGAAACGACGCCGGCGATGAGTCCAGCGGCTGCCGGAGTTCGGGCGAAGACGAACTCGTCGATACGGTGCTCTTGGAGGCGCGTGGATTGGTCCTACAACATATACGCGAGACGGTGAAGCTAGTGGGCACGATGGCCGGGCCGTTAGGTGGCCGGAGGCACGTCGGCGATGAGCTCTGCGGCGGCGGGTGCAAGTGAGCTTCGTGCAGTCGGTACAGGGCTCGAGGGGGGAAACAGAGAGGAGGAGGACGGAGCTGAGCTCACGGCGATTGCATGAAGCGTCGAAGCGGTCTCGGGGAAGGAAGAAGCTAAGCGGGGCGATGATGGCGATCTCATCGACCGGAGTTGGGGAAGACGGGGTCGAGGGCGACTCCAGAGCGGGCGAGCGCTCGGGGCTCGGCCTGCTCGACGTAGTCGACGACGGCGGAGCGAACGGACACGGTTACGCGACACGGGGATGACGGCGGACGCGGTTATCACGACGGCGCGGGTGCAACATCGTCGGCCATGGTGCGGAGGAGCGAGGGAGAGGAGCTGGGGAGGAAGAGGCGTGTCTGCGGGCTCGGGGGAGAAGTGGCTGACTGATCCAGGCCAGCAGAACGGCGAGGGAAGGAGGCAGGGTGGCGGGCAGCTGCGTGGCGCGCACTGGTGCCGGCGTCGAGCACCTGCGTGCCTGCCTGGCCGAGCTAAGCAGCTCGCTGGAGCAGTGGCTGGGCTGGCCCAGCAGGTGGGCCTGCTAGGTGGCGTCGGGTAAGTTTCCTTTCCCTCTCTCTTTCTGTTTTCTATTTATTTATGTTTGTTTTCTTTTGCAACTTTGTTGAATTAATAAAAATGCTAAAACATTTTTATAAATCATGAAACTAGTCATGCCCACTGTATATAATATAAACAGCATGTAATATTTTAGTTTATGATTATTTGGGCTCCTAAATTATTTTATAGCATTTAAATGCCCAAATGCAATTACGTTATGAATTAATCCAGAGACCTTTGGATGTCCTAGAAAATTGTGCACCATTTTTGGCAGAGGTTTAAGACCAAGGCAAAGATGATGAACATTTTTGAAGGCTATTTTGGGTACATTGGAAAAGATTTTATTAGACCCTAGTTGTTAGAAGAGGGGTCCTGGGGTTTCTGTCATTCCCATTTCAATTTTCTGTAGAAAGTAAACATGATGCACACTCTAGCTAGTCCTAATGCAAGCACTGACTATAGGGATGTGACAATGAGCTGCCGAAGTAGAAAAATTGCCAGTACAGTCTCCATGATCTGCCCAAATCAATTGACCACATCAAGCATGAACAACGCATTTATGTAATTTTTGGAATGAGACGAAATTAGGAGAATGTAATTGCTTGGTGGAAGAATGAGCCATACATTCATACATGAACTGAAAAGAAATATAGGGAAACCTAGCAAGCATCATGCTGAAGGATGTTATGCTTCCCGGGTGGAAAGGGTGAGGGAAGAATGGCAGGGGACGAAATTTATATACATGTAAATGTACCAAGAGGCAGCGGAAAGGATGGGCACATTACTCGCCATCATTGTGTGCAGAGAAACTGAAGCTTTATTGTGTCTTCAAATCGCAGCGGAGCAGCGCCCGATGACGAAGAGTCATGGTCCTCCCTCCGAGTGACCGAGCCATCCCCTTCCCCTTCTCGAAGCCTCCCGTGGTTCATGCGTGCCGCCTCCTCTCGCGTGGAATCCCCTTCAGATCGCAGTAACCGATCTCCTCTGGAAATCACAGCCACCTTCCCGGTCCAGCCTCTCTATCGCTAATTTTTTTCTTCGGCAGGATTTGCTACCAATCGGATGGTTTTTTTTGGGGATGAGCTAATTGGGCTGGGCACGGCCTAGTTTACCAGAGTGAACGGAAATTTCTTCTGGAGTAGCAGACATATAGGACAGCAGGGCCAGCACGGAAGAGATGTCTATACACAGAAATCCAACGGCTAAAAACATTCAGATCAATAAAACAAACGGCCGAAAATCCAAATCGCTGTGAGAGCTCGCTTTAGGTGCGGTTATACCGTCCTTAATGTGCCAAGAGTTTCCTTTAGAATGATTAAACTGCTTGTTGGTTTGTGTGGTGCAAAAACAAAAACTTTGGCTGTAGTGCGCGATTTTACGTTTTTTGCTGGAACGTCGAAAGGATCTGAAACTGTTTGCAAAGTCTTGCTATACAAATTGTTGATTTTTCCTAATTTTTCCATGATTTTTAGGGTTACAGAAGTGTGGTTAATGTTCAGACTACTACAGACTGTCCTGTTTTCACAGATTGCTATTATAGCTTCATTATTTGCATATGTTTGAATTCTTGTTGATGCCTCCTTGACTTGGGGCCATAGAATTGTGATAGCATACAGTAGGTAATGTTTGTTCATAATTATACAATAATGTTAGAGCAGTACATGATGGGATTTCATTGATCATATGCACTAACCCTGCCACTAAAAGTTCGGCTATGTTTTGTGTGGATGAAGTGTTCGAGGATCGAGGAGGTCTCGATGTGAGAAGAAGGAGGAGAGGCAAGGGCTCAAGCTTGGGGATGCCCAAGGCAGCCCAAGTAAATATTCAAGGAGACTCAAGCGTCTAAGCTTGGGGATGCCCCGGAAGGCATCCCATCTTTCTTCAACAAGTATCAGTATGTTTTCGGATTCATTTCATTCACATGATATGCGTAAACTCTTGGAGCGTTGTATGCTTTTTATTTTTCTTTCTCTTTTAATAAATGCACCATGCTGGTATGAGATAGTCATTGGTTGATTTATATAATACTCTTTGCACTTCACTTATATCTTTTGAGTATGGCTTTATAGAATGCTTCATGTGCTTCACTTATATCATTTGAAGTTTGGATTGCCTGTTCCTCTTCACATAGAAAACCGCCATTTGTAGAATGCTCTTTTGCTTCACTTATAATTATTAGAGCGTGGGCATAAGGATCCAAAGGCAGTGTTTGTGGAGAAAGTATGGTCAGGAAAGGGGACACTCTCTAGCTGCTTGGCCACTGGTTTGTAGGCCAAAACACAAGGGTGGGCTTGGCATCTTAAACCTTGGTTTGCAAAATGAAGCACTCCTTCTCAAACATTTGAATAAATTTTATAATAAGATGGATGTGCCTTGGGTTCATTTGATTTGGGAGACTTACTATTTCCAAAGGGTACCACATGATACTACTCTCTGTGGATCTTTTTGGTGGAGAGATGTCTGCAAGTTAATGGGCAATTTCAGAGCTGTTAATTCTATTGATGTTCATACTGGAGACACTGTACTGTTATGGGCTGACTTTTGGCGAATTGGGGGCAGCTGTGTTCCTCTTAGGGATCATTTCCCAAGACTTCACTCTTTCTGCTTGAAAAAGAACCTCTCGGTCAAAGATGCTTTTCAAGTGAATGATTTTTTAGACATCTTCTTTTTGCCATTGTCTGAACAAGCTTTCCAAGATATGCAGCAGCGTTTGCAACTGATGGGCTCTACTGAATTGGACAGTGCTTGCCCTGATTCTTGGAGTTGGAGGCGTGGTAAGAAGTCTACATATACTGCAAAGAAGTTCTATGATTTTGCCTATCAGCCAATGGTAGCCAACCCAATTCTTGGCTGGATCTAGAAGAGTTGCTGCACCATGTCAATCAAAATGTTTGCCTGGCTTGTCATAATGGATAGGGTAAACACTAAGGACATGATCCAACGAAGGCATTGGAGAATTAATGAGGGCCCTGAGTGTGTGCTCTGTCCAACTGGCGTTCGGGAAGATAGATATCATCTTTTCTTCCAATGCAACTTCAGTGTCCTTGTGTGGACCTACCTGCAAATCACTTGGAAGGATAGTGAGGATATGGTGGACATAGCGTGCCAAGCTAGGAAGGATTTCAGCAAGCCTTTCTTTGTGGAAGTGGTTTTTACTGCCTGGTGGAATATCTGGAAGGTTCGGAATGATAGAGCTTTCAGGAATATCAGACCTTCTTATAGGACTTGGAGATATGGTTTTATTTGCGACCTTACCCTACTCTCCCATAGAATCAAGAACGCATATAGGGACGCTCTGCTAAAATGGATTGATTTCTTGCCTCCTTGAGAGGTTCTTCTTTTTGCTTTTCTGTATCTAATAGGTATAGTTGTTTCTTCTCCTTTGTATAGTTTAGATAACTCTTTTTCTACTTTTTTCCTCACCTTGAGGAAGTTATGTACTGTTGGTCTTTTTGGTAATAAAATGCTGTGGGGTGCAAGCCCTGCAGTCTTCAAGGTAAAACAAACTTTTGTAGAAAGAATTAAAACTCTCTTGCTTCACTTATATCTATTTTGAGAGTTGACAGGAATTGGTCATTCACATGGTTAGTCTTAAAATCCTACATAAACTTTTAGATCACTGAATATGATATGTTTGATTCCTTGCAATAGTTTTGCGATATAGAGATGCTAATATGTGGGAGGAACTAGTGAATGATTATGGTTTTGTAAAAATATTGGTGTTAAGGTTTGTGATTCCCGAAGCATGCACGTATGGTCTCCTAACTATGTAACCAAATTAGCGCGCATTGTATTTTGATTGTTTATCTTTGTGTGAAGGTCGGGGGCGCGCGATGGTTAACTCCTACCAACCTCCCCCCTAGGAGCATGCGTCGTAGTATTTTTGCTTCGAGGGCTAATAGATTTTTCTCAACAAGTATGTGAGTTCTTTATGACTAATGTTGAGTCCATGGATTATACGCACTCTCACCCTTCCACCATTGCTAGCCTCTCTTGTACCGTGCAACTTTCGCCGGTACCATACACCCACCATATACCTTCCTCAAAACAGCCACCATACCTACCTATTATGGCATTTCCATAGCCATTCTGAGATATATTTCCATGTAACTACACCGTTCTGTTTATTATGACACGCACCATCATTGTCATATTGCCTTGCATGATCGTAAGATAGCTAGCATGATGTTTCCATGGCTTCTCCGTTTTTTGATGTCATTGCTACACTAGATCATTGCACATCCCGGTACATCGCCGGAGGCATTCATATAGAGTCATATTTTTGTTCTAATATAGAGTTGTAAGTAAATAGAAGTGTGATGGTCATCATTATTAGAGCATTGTCCCTTAAAAAGGAAAAAAAGAAAGGCCAAAAGAAAAGGAAAAATAAAGGGCAAATAAAAGCCAAATAAAAAAATGAAGGCCGACAAAAAGAAAAAAAAGAAAAAAAAGGGGGACAATGCTACTATCTTTTTTTCCACACTTGTGCTTCAAAGTAGCACCATGATCTTCATGATAGAGAGTCTCATATGTTGTCACTTCCATATACTAGTGGGAATTTTCATTGTAGAACTTGGCTTGTATATTCCAACGATGGGCTTCCTCAAATGCCCTAGGTCTTCATGAGCAAGCAAGTTGATGCACACCCACTAGTGTTCTTTTGAGCTTTCATACACTTATAGCTCTAGTGCATCTGTTACATGGCAATCCCTACTCACTCACAATTATATCTATGGATGGGCATCTCCATAGCCCATTGATACTCCTAGTTGATGTGAGACTTTCTTCCTCCTTTTGTCTACTACCACCTTCTATTCCACACATAGTGCTATGTCCATGGCTCACGCTCATGTATTGCGTGAAAAGTTGAAAAGGTTCGAAAAATTAAAGTATGAAAACAATTGCTTTGCTGACACCGGGATAGGCATGAGGGGTACCTTGTGTAAAGAAAAGGGAGCATAAAAGACTATATGATTTTGTAGGCATAATGTTCTTTAGCATTGATATTTTGAAAGATTTGATTGTTTGTTGGGATGCCCAAGTATTAAATTCTTTTATGTCAAATGATAGACTATTGCTTTGAATCACTCGTGTCTTAATATTCATGCCATGATTAGATTACATGATCATGATTATGCTAGGTAGCATTCCACATCAAAATTTATCTTTTTTATCATTTACCTACTCGAGGACGAACATGAATTAAGCTTGGGGATGCTGATACGTCTCCGTCGTATCTATAATTTTTTATTGTTTCATGCCAATATTCTACAACTTTCATATACTTTTGGCAACTTTTAATACTAAATTTTGGGACTAACAAATTGATCCACTACCCAGTGCGAGTTCCTGTTTGTTGCATTTTTTTGTTTCGCAGAATATCCATATCAAACGGAGTCCAAACGGAATAAAAACGGATGGAGATTTTTTTTGAATATATGTGAATTTTGGGAAAAGCGGAACCAACATGAGACGATGCCCGAGTGGGCCACGAGGCAAGGGGGCGCGCCCACCAGGGACAGGCGCGCCATGGGCCCTCGTAGACACACCGTAAGGCAGTTGATGCCCTTCTTTCGCCGAAAGAAAGCAAATATCCGGATATATATCGTGTCAAAAAATCAGCCCAATCGGAGTTACCGATCTCCGGGAATATAAGAAACGGTGAAGGGCCAGAATCTGGGAACGCAGAAACAAAGAGAGACAGAGAGACCGATCCAATCTCGGAGGGGCTCTCACCCCTCCCACGCTATGGAGGCCATGGACCAGAGGGGAAACCCTTCTCCCACCTAGGGAGAAGGTCAAGGAAGAAGAAGAAGGAGGAGGGCTCTCTCCCCCTCGCTTCCGGTGGCACCGGAGTGCCACCGGGGCCATCATCGGGTGACGGCGATCTACACCAACACCTCCGCCATCTTCACCAACATATCCATCACCTTCCCCCATCTATCTACAGTGGACCACTCTCCCGCAACCCGCTGTACCCTCTACCTGAACATGGTGCTTTATGCTTCATATTATTATCCAATGATGTGTTGCCATCCTATGATGCCTGAGTAGATTATCATTATCCTATCGGTGATTGGTGAATTGCTATGATTGATTTAAATTGCTTGTGGTTATGTTGTTGTCCTTTGGTGCCCATCATATGAGCGCCCACGTGGATCACACCATAGGGTTAGTTGTTTGTTGATAGGACTACGTATTGGAGGGCAAGAGTGCCAGAAGCTTCAACCTAGCATAGAAATTGATGCATACGGGATTGAAGGGGGACCAATATATCTTAATGCTATGGTTGGGTTTTACCTTGATGAACATTAGTAGTTGAGGATTCTTGCTAATAGTTCCAATCATAAGTGCATAGAATTCCATGTAAGGGATGACATGCTAGCAGTGGCCTCTCCCACATAAAACTTGTTATCGGTCTAGTGACGTAGTCAATTGCTTAGGGGCAATTTCGCAACTCCTACCACCACTTTTCCACACTCGCTATATTAACTTTATTGCTTCTTTATCTTAACAGCCCCTAGTTTTATTAACGTGCTCTTTATATTCTTGCAAACCTATCCCACAAAAACTACAAAGTACTTCTAGTTTCATACTTGTTCTAGGTACAGTAAACGTCAAGCGTGCGTAGAGTTGTACCGGTGGTCGATAGAACTTGAGGGAATATTCGTTCTGCCTTTAGCTCCTTGTTGTGTTTGACACTCTTACTTATCTAAAGAGGCTGCAACTGATCCCCTACACTTGTGGGTTATCAAGAGGGTACGCTACCGAAGTGTAGCAAATCTGCGTCCCAAGGTTAGCACAATATGTCTTGAAAAGGTTACTAGTGAACTGTGAGCCATTGTCGATGATGATGCGGTTGGGGACCTCAAACCGGCTTACGAGACCCTTAATGAACTTGACTACGGAGCCGGCCAGGATGGTTCGGACGGTTTCCACCTCCGCCCATTTGGTGAACTTGTCGATGGCGACGTAGAGGTAGCGGTAGCCCCGGGCGCTCGAGGGAAAGGGCCCAGGATGTCCGGCCCCAGACCGCAAACGACGAGGAGAGCGGGATGGTTTGGAGGCCCTGAGCCGGTTGGTGGATCTGCTTGGCATGGAATTGGCAAGCCTCGCAGTATTTCACCAGCTCGGCGACATCGTTGAGCGCCGTGGGCGAGTAGAAACCGTCGCGGAATGCCTTGCCGACCAGGGTGTGCGACGATGAGTGATGCCCGCAGTCCTCAGTGTGGATGTCAGCTAGGAGCTCCCCTCCCTACTTCCTAGAGATGCATCGCAAAGAAACATCATTCGGTCGTTTCCTGTAAAGCTCACCGTCTTGAATGCAATATGCCGTAGCCTATCGGGCCACGTGTTCGGCATCCTCCTCCTTTCCTGGCAGCGCTCCTCGCACCAGGTACACCTTGAGCTCCTCGGTCCAGCATCCCTCATGAGGCCCGAGTGCCAGGAGCATGCGGGCTCTTGAGGTCGGGCCACAGGCGGGGGCTCCCGAGGTCGGTGGTTGGGGGAGTTCCTCCTGAGGCGTTACCGGATGCACTCGTGGGGGTGACGCTGAAGGCCTGAGGAGCCGCTCCTCGAAGATGCCTGGCTCCTGGGGCACGCGCCTGGATGCTCTCTTGGCGATGTCGTCGGCTTCCTTGTTGGTGCCAACGGGCACGTGTTGCAGCTCCAGGCCTAAGAACTGCTTCTCCATTTTGCGTACCTCCGCAAGGTACGCCTCCATATGCTCGTCCTTCGGCTCGTACACTTTGTTGGAGAAGTTGATGAGGAGCTGTGAGTCGCCCCCTGATGACGAGGCGTTTCACTCCCAAGGCCACCTCAGCCTTGAGACAAGCAATGAGGCCCTCGTACTTCGCGATGTTGTTGGAGACCTTATCGCCCGGCTAAAAACAGAGTTGCTCGGCGTAGTAGAGCTTGTCTTGAGTGGGTGAGATGAGCACAGCTCCAGCCCCCGCACCCTGACACATGAACGCGTCGTCGAAGTATATGACCCAGCCGTCCAGCGCTTCACTTCCCGGTGAGAGGGATTGGTTTTCGACTGCTTCGATCTCCAGGACATGTCCATTCTACCACGAAGTCAGCAAGCGTGGCTCCTTTGATGACTCTGGTCGTGCTGAATTCCAACTCGAACGCCTACAGCTCGATATTCCATTCAGCGACTCTTCCCACCGCGTTGGGGCTCCGGAGTACTCTCTCCAGCGGGTAGGACGAGACGACCTTGATGGGATGGCCTTGGAAGTAGTGGTGCAGCTTGCGTGAAGCGACGAGGAGCGCAAGCAGAAGCTTCTGCGGCATGGGATAGCGTGCCCGAGCATCACGGAGCACTGTGCTGATGTAGTACACCGGGTGCTTGATGGGGGTGAAGCCCAAGCTCCCCCGGGGTTGTGGAGCCTGATCGACTAGAGGAGCTTCAGGATCTTGGTCGCTAGAAGGGGAAGTTGTGGCCCAGGAATGTCGTCTTGCAGGGCACAGTCGCTTGTCGGCCCTACAGGAGCCTTGGAGCACCGCTCCGGGGCTGTGGGGTCATGTCTTGGTGCTCCTCCTTGACTGCGACTAACGCTGCACTGGCAGAATGTGGTGTAGCGTCCAGGTAAAGCACCAGGGGCTCTTGTGGTTTGGGTGCCACCATTACCGGTGGGCTGGTGAGGTATCTCTTGAGGTCTTCGAACGCCGCATCAGCCTCAGGGGTCCACTCGAACGGGCCCTTCCTTTTCATCAGTTTGAAGAAGGGGAGGGCTCGCTCGCCCAGCTTGGAGATGAAACGCCCGAGTGACGTTACACAGCCGACCAACTTCTGCATCTCCTTGAGGGTCTTCGACGGACTCATCTTTTCTATGGCCTTGACCTTCTCGGGGTTGACCTCGATCCCTCTGTGCGACACCAGGAAGCCCAAAAGCTTTCCTGACGGGACGCCGAACAAACACTTTTCCGGGTTGAGCCGCAGGTCCACCTTACGCAGGCTGGCGAAGGTTTCTTCCAAATCTTTGATGAGGGTCTTGGTGACAGCCACGTTGCAAATGGTGGGTGTGCAAAGCATCAGGAGAGCACCCGAGCCCGCAGCGGAAGCAGGGTGGTCACTTGAGTCGAAGGTGAGGTCAATTTTGGGCGCTGGCCATCTGGGAGGGGCCCCCCGTCGTACGGAGGCAATGCCGATCTGGCGGATGAACTACTTGATGTGGCGGTCCAAGGGTGGCACTTGGGAGCCGCCGAGGAGGGCCGCGACGATGTGGAGCGCTGGTGCCCCAAAGCACGTGATGAAGAGGCCGCACAGCTCCTCCCAAGATGGCACAGATGATTCTGGCGAGCTAAGAAACCAGGCACGCGGAACTCTAGTGAGCGTCAAGGGGATCCAGTTGGCCATGACCTTGCTGCCGCCGCCGGCCACCGAGACGGCTTCCTCGTAGGCATGGAGGAACACGATCGAATCTGCCGCCCCGTCGTAACGGGGCGGTAGATCTGGCCTGAACCTGGATGGCCACTGCACCCGTCGCAAGGCGGGGGTGAAGCCTCGGTGGCCCGCTACGCCGCCGCGCTCGCCCACCGAGCTAGTCGAAGAAGAGGCGCCCGCCATGAAGACCTAGCGGATGGAGAGCAGGGCCGGCGAAGAGGCGAAACTTTGGCTCAGCCCTACTTGGCGCGCCAAATGTCGGATCTTGGGTTCCGGCAAAACCCTTGTGATTCAAACACTGGGTTCCACACGAAGATCTCTCCTTCCACCCTATCTTGTCTACTCGCCGATTCCTAGGCCTAGCTTGTCGAGCTTGAAGAATAAGGGACACAAAGGTTTATACTGGTTCGGGCCACCGTTCTGGTGTAATACCCTAATCTAGTGTGGTGTGGTGGATTGCCTTATAGGCTGGGGAAGAACTAGTACAAGGGAAGAACTGCCTCCTGAGGAGAGGTGTTCTTGTGCTCGGATGAGCTTGCTGGTGTGTGTCTCGTTGGCTCTCGATCCTGTTTCCCCCATATGGTGGTGGCTAGTCCTATTTATAGAGGCCCGGGTCCTGTTCCCGAATATTGAGCGGGAAGGGTTCCCACAACGGCCAAATTTGAAGGAGGCAGCTAGTACAAGCTATCCTGACAAAAGGTGGTCTTCGCCTGCCAAACGCTCTGGTGGTGACGCCGCCGTAGGCTCCGCGATGACCTCCGCTCTGTAGTCCTGCTGGTCTTGGTCTTGTTGCACCGATATGGAAACATTTGCCTGATGCCTCGGCACTATTCGCCTGCGCCTGCCCCTTTAGCGCCAAAGATGAAATTGGCACCCTGTGCCCGCTGATGCCCGCCTGGCCTTGGTCGTCATGGCTCACGTCACGAGGACCTCGCGAGGTGCCCCTTGCCTTGATATCTCTGCTCCTCAGGAGCTAGCCTAGTGAGGCCACCCCAGGGGAGGTCTTGTGTTGTCCGCCTCGTGAGGCTTGGCCCCTCGCAAGGGTCTTGAGTGGTTGCTGACAAGGTTGGGCCGTACCAGACCGCTGGATGAGCCACGCCCTGGGCCGCAGGCAGGCAAGTCTGGGTACCCCTGTTCCTAGGAGGCCGACAGCCCGTCCATACATATTATTTGTTTCGGTCCTAGCGTGACATTTCCACCCAGTCTGCCCTTGTGCCACGATTCAGGAACACCAATCGGCTTAAGGTCAGGAATAAAGTCAATACAAAACTCAATGACCTCCTCATTTTCATGGCCCTTGGAAATGCTTCCTTCTGGCCTAGCACAGTTATGAACATATTTCTTTAAGACTCCCATGAACCTCTCAAAGGGGAACATATTGTGTAGAAATACAGGACCCAGAACGTTAATCTCTTCGCATAGGTGAACTAGGACGTGCGTCATGATGTTGAAGAAGGATGGTGGGAACACCAACACGAAACTGACAAGGAATTGCACCAAATCTTTCGATAACCTTGGTATGATTTCTGGATCGATTACCTTCTGAGAAATTGCATTGAGGAATGCACATAGCTTCATAATGGCTAATCGAACGTTTTCCTGTAGAAGCCTCCTCAATGCAACCGGAAGCAGTTGCGTCATAATCACATGGCGGTCATTAGACTTTAGGTTCTGGAACTTTCTCTCTGCCATATTTATTATTCCCTTTATATTCGACGAGAAGCCAGACGGTACCTTCATACTGAGCAGGCATTCAAAGAATATTTCCTTCTCTTCTTTGGTAAGAGCGTAGTTGGCTTGACCCTGATGTATGCCGTCTTTTCCGTGCATACGTTGCTGATCCTCCCGTGCCTCCGGTGTATATTTTGTCTTCCCATACACGCCCAAGAAGCCAACCAGGGTCACACAAAGATTCTTCGCCATGTGCATCACGTCGATTGTAGAGCGGACTTCTAGGTCTAGGAAAGGTCCCAAAATATAGATTTCTTCTTCCACATGGGTGCGCGTCCGCCAGCATCATTCGAAACAGATTGTCCACCAGGACCCTTTCCAAAGATTACCTTCAAATCCTTGACCATATCATGTACATCATCACCAGTACGGTGGCGAGGCTTCGTCCGGTGATCTGCCTCACCCTTGAAATGATTGCCTTTCTTTCTTACGGGATGCCTGCTCAAAAGAAATGGACTATGTCCCAGGTACACATTCTTCCTACAATTATCCAAATATATAATGTCGGTATCTTCCAAAAGTGCATGCATGCGCGGTATCCCTTGTTTCTCTTTCCTAAATGGTTACTAAGAGCAGGACAATCATTGATGGTCACGAACAACAACAGCTATAGGTCAAATTCTTCATGTTTGTGCCCATCCCACGCATGTACACCTTTTCCATTCCACAACTGTAGGAGTTCTTCAACTAATGGCCTTAGGTACATATCGATGTCTTTGTCGGGTTGCTTAGGGCCTTGGATGAGCACTGGCATCATAATGAACTTCCGCTTCATGCACAACCAAGGAGGAAGGTTATACATACATAGAGTCACAGGCCAGGTGCTATGGTTGCTGCTCTGCTCCTCAAAAGGATTAATGCCATCTGCGCTTGGTCCAAACCGTACGTTCCTTGCATCACTTGCAAAGTCCTCCCAGTACTTTCTCTCAATTTTTCTCACTACAACCCGTCAGCGGGTACTCTCAACTTCCCTTCTTTCTTACGATCTTCTCTGTGCCATCGCATTGACTTGGCATGCTCTTTGTTTTGGAACAAATGTTTCAACTGTGGTATTATAGGAGCATACCACATCACCTTTGCAGGAATCTTCTTCCTGGGGCGCTCGCCCTCGACATCACCAGTGTCATCGCGGCTGATCTTATAGTGCAATGCACCACATATCGAACACGCATTCAAATCCTCGTACTCACCGTGGTAGAGGATGCAGTAATTAGAGCATGCATGTATCTTCTGCACCTCTAACCCTAGAGGGTAGACAACCTTCTTTGCTTCAGACGTACTCTCGGGCAATTCGTTGTCCTTTGGAAGCATCTTCTTAAACATTATCAGCAACTTTCCAAATCCCTTGTCAGATACACCATTCCGTGCCTTCCATTGCAACAATTCCAGTGTGGTGTTTTTCTTGTCAGCTTCGCAATTCGGGTACAAAAATTTCTTGTGATCCTCTAACATGCGCTGCAACTTCTTCTTCTCCTTTTCACTTGCGCAGCTTCTCTTTGCATCGCCAATGGCCCGACCTAGATCATCGGCGGGCTCATCGGATGCCTCTTCTTCAGCTTCTTCCCATATTGTCGACTCAGCTTCTTCCCCCATTGTTGTACCATCGTATTCAGGGAACCCATGGCTAGGATAGCTGTCGGCGTCCCCTTCTTCTTTATTGTCTTCCAACATAACCCCTCTTTCTCCGTGATTGGTCCAAACATTATAGTGGGGCATGAAACCAGACTCAAAAAAGTGGACGAGAATGGTTCTTGACTTAGAGTAATTATGATCATGCTTACAGCAAGCACATGGACAAGGCATAAAACCATCTGCCCGCTTGTTTTCCTCAGCCGCAAGCAGAAAAGTATGCACACCATTAACGAACTGGGGAGAGCATCGATCATCGTACATCCATTGCCGGCTCATCTTCATTACATAGAAATGAATATACCAAATTAATACAAGTTCATACATAAAGTTCATACAACACTTATTGTCATAAAAAACATACAAATAACTCTCTAGCTAAAGCATTTAAATGCAACAACATATGCGATCAAGATCGCAACTAAGGTAACAATTGATCCAATTCAGAATGATACCAAGCCTCACTATCAATGGCATATTCTCTAATCTTTCTAATATTCAAGCGCATTTTCTCCATCTTGATCTTGTTATCATCTACGATATCGGCAACATGCAACTCCAATTCCATCTTCTCCCCCTCAATTCTTTTCAATTTTTCTTTCAAATACTCGTTTTATCTATTAACTAAATTTAACCTCTCTACAATAGGGTCGGTTGGAATTTTCGGTTCAAATACCTCCTAGATAAAAATATCTATGTCAACTTGATGGGCATAATTTTTCATAAACACGAAATGCAACAAATAGTTATAAAAGAGAATATGCCAGATCTGAATCATAAACCGGACGAGGGCCGACGGGGACGGATATCAAAACCATGGCACTATGTATAACAAACAACGTACTAGTAAGATAATTATACGAGTAACTATATATCTAAATCACACAAAAATGGTTTTTATATATAAAAAGATAAGAACAAGAGGCTCACCACAAGGTGGTGCCGGCGACGGGATGGTGCGGGTGATTGACGATGGTTAGGACGGAGATGGGAAGGCACTAAGTAAACCATACCTACATATGCAAAGTAAGAGTTGTTTTGACCTCAAATTGCATATAAATGAAATACTACCACATATAATTCCTCCCAAAACAAAACCCACAAATCACTATACTTATAGTACATTGCAAGAGCTAATCTAGCAATGATAGATGAAAGGACAAAGTTGCTAACCTTTGTGATCACTTGGATGGATGGGGTGCCTTCAAATCTTCACAAATTTTGGCAAAAATGGAGTGTGAGATCGAGAGGAAGAGGAAGAAAACAGAGGAGAGGGGAAAGGGGAAGAACAGAGCGCTCGGGCTCGACGAAGGGGTTTACGTAGGATGACCTTTAGTACCGGTTGGTTATACGAACCGGAACTAAATGTGCATCTCTAGTCCCGGTTGATATAACCAACCGGTACTAAAGGTGCTGGTGGAGCCCCAGCCTGACACAAGCCTGCCACCACATCTTTAGTACCGGTTCATGGCACGAACCAGCACTAAAGATTCGTGATATGTCTCCATTGTATCTATAATTTTTTATTGTTCCATGCCAATATTATACAACTTTCATATACTTTTGGCAACTTTTTATACTCTTTTTGGGACTAACATATTGATCATGTGCCCAGTGCCAGTTCCTATTTTTTGCATGTTTTTTGTTTCGCAGAATATCCATATCAAACGGAGTCCAAACAGGATAAAAACAGACAGAGATTTTTTTTGGAATATTTATGAATTTTGGGAAGAAGAATCAACGCGAGACGATGCCCGAGGGGGCCACGAGGCAAGGGGCGCGCCCTAGGGGGGTGGGCGCCCCCCTGAGCCTCGTGGCCACCCTGTAAGGCGGTTTTAGCCCTTCTTTCTCCGCAAGAAAGCTAATATCTGGATACAAATCGTGTCAAAAATTCAGCCCAATCAGAGTTACGGATCTCCGGGAATATAAGAAATGGTGAAAGGTCTGAATCTAAAAAGGCAAAGGCAGAGAGAGACAGAGAGACAGGTCCAATCTCGGAGGGTCTCTCGCCCCTCCACCGACATGGAATCCATGGACCATAGGGGAAACCCTTCCCCCATCTAGGGAGAAGGCCAAGGAAGAAGGAGAAGGAGGAGGGCTCTCTCCCCCTTGCTTCCGGTGGCGCCGGAGTGCCACCGGGGCCATCATCGTGCGACGGCGATCTACACCAAAACCTCTGTCATCTTCACCAACATCTTCATCACCTTCCCCCGTCTATCTACAACGGTCTACTCTCCCGCAATCCGATGTACCCTCTACTTGAACATGGTGCTTTATGCTTCATATTATTATCCAATGATGTGTTGCCATCCTATGATGTCTGAGTAGATTTTTCTTGTCCTATCGGTAATTGGTGAATTCCTATGATTGGTTTAATTTGCTTGTGGTTATGTTGCTGTCCTTTGGTGCCCATCATATGAGTGCGCGCGTGGATCACACCATAGGGTTAGTTGTATGTTGATAGGACTACGTATTGGAGGGCAAGAGTGACAGAAGCTTCAATCTAGCGTAGAAATTGATGCATACAGGATTGAAGGGGGACCAATATATCTTAATGCTATGGTTGGGTTTTACCTTAATGAACGTTAGTAGTTGCGGATGCTTGCTAATAGTTCCAATCATAAGTGCATAAAATTTAAAGTCAGGGATGACATGCTAGTGGTGGCCTCTCCCACATAAAACTTGTTATCGATCTAGTAACGTACTCAATTGCCTAGGGACAATTTCGCAACTCCTACCACCACTTTTCCACACTCGCTATACTAACTTTATTGCTTCTTTACCTAAACAGCCCCTAGTTTGTATTTGTGTGCTCTTTATATTCTTGCAAACTTATTCTGTTATACCTACAAAGTACTTCTAGTTTCATACTTGATCTAGGTAAAGCAAGCGCCAAGCGTGCGTAGAGTTGTATCGGTGGTCGATAGAACTTGAGGGAATATTTGTTCTACCTTTAGCTCCTCATTTGGTTCGACACTCTTACTTGTCAAAAGAGGGTACAACTGATCCCCTACACTTGAGGGTTATCAGGACCTTTTTCTGGCGCCGTTGCTGGGGAGCAATAGCGTGGGGTGAATATTCTCGTGTGTGCTTGTTTGCTTTATCACTAAGTAGGTTTTATTTGCTGTTCTAAGTTGTTCTCTATCTTTAGTTATGGATATGAAACACGAAATACCAGAAAAATTAGGTGTACTTGTTACTCATGGAGATGGGGAACCTCCTAAAACCCTCGATGCTCATTATGTGAAAGATATTATGTACTACTTTGATTATCCTGAGAAAACCCCATTCAACTACATAATGGGAGTAACGTTGGATGAACGTGAATACTTGAGGGATTATCGCTAGACACAAAAAGGGCAATTATTATGGGATCAAATTCAAATGTTGAATTGGTATGCTCGACAACTATGCTTGAGATATGTTTATACTTGGTTCTCTAGGATGAAGGCTCCACACCTTCCCTTTTCATGCAAATTTAATGATAATGAAACCTTAGCATATTATGCTAATGGTATATATGATTACTATGATGTTGAACAAATAGAAGAGTTGGTTGCTTTTATGGGTGCTTATGAAATTGACTCTCTGTTTAAAAGGTATGAAGCTTTTGATGATGATGTTTATAGGCCTGAAAATTTTGCTATATTGAAATATTGCTATGAGAATTATGAATACAATGCCAATATTTGATGCGTTTATTGAGAAGGTCTCCGTTGTCGAAGAAGAGACTACTATTTTGGAGGAATCTATGGAAGAAGAAATTGATGACATTGCGAGCTCATTGGATGAAAAAGATGAGGAGGAGAGTGAAGAACAAAAGGAGGAAGAGCAGATTGATCACCCGTGCCCACCTTCTAATGAGAGTAACTCTTTATCCCATACATTGTTTAATTTCGCTTCGTGCTTACCGAAGGATGAATGCTATGATGATTGTTATGATCCCGTTGATTCTTTTGAAATATCCCTTTTTGATGATGCTTGCTATGCTTGTGGCCAAGATGCCAATATGAATTATGCTTATGGAGAAGAACTTGCTATAGTTCCTTATGTTAAACATGAAATTGTTGCTATTGCACCCACGCATGATAGTCCTATTATCTTTTTGAATTCTCCAAACTACACTATATCGGAGAAGTTTGCACTTATTAAGGATTATATTGATGGGTTACCTTTTTCCGTTGCACATGATGTTTTTGATGAATATAGTATGCATGTGCTTGCTGCTCCTACTTTCCATTATTATGAGAGAGGAACTACATCTCCGCCTCTCTATGTTTCCAATATGATAAAATTGCAAGAAACTATTTATACTGTGCATTGGCCTTTACTTGATGTGCATGAATTGTTCTTATATGACATGCCTATGCATAGGAAGAGAGTTAGACTTCGTTTTGGCATGACACATATCACTTTGTGCTCACTACTAAATGCCAAATCATTGTTAATTAAAATTGGCTTTGATATACCTTGGGATCCGGGTGGATCCATTACTTCAGCACTATATTCCTAGCTTAATGGCGATAAAGAAAGCGCTGCCAGGGAGACAACCCGGAAGTTTTAGATAGTCATTTATTTCTGTTGTGTGCTTTTATAAAGTTTAAAAACAAAAATAAATAAAGAGGGGAACCTAAAACTTTTTCAAAAAGAAAATTGAAAGTAAGAAGGACGAGCACCGTTGAAATGGGGGAGCTCCTTGAACTTTGTTCGTGCCCGTGGAAACTTTGCAAATCTTGAATTACAGAAACTTTTCAACAAAAATAATTATCCCCTTGTACAATTCCATTGTATTATAAAAATAATGTGCCAAGAGTTTCCTTTTGGATGATCTAACTGCTTGTTGGTTTGTGCGGTGCAAAAATAGAAACTTTGGCTATAGTGCCCGATTTTACGTTTTTTTACTGGAACGTCAAAAGGATTTGAAACTTTATGCAAATTCATGCTATACAAATTATTGGTTTTTCCTAATTTTTCCAGAATTTTAAGAGTTAGAGAACTATGGTTAATTTTCAGATTACTACAGACTGTCCTGTTTCACAGATTGCTGTTATAGCTTCATTATTTGCATATGTTTGAATTCTTGTTGAAGCCTCCTTGACTTGGGGCCATAGAATTCTAATAGCATACAGTGGGAAATGTTTTTTTGTAATCATACAATAATATTAGAGTAGTACATGATGGGATTTCATTGATCATATGCACTAACCCCGCCACTAAAAGTTTGGTGAAGTTTTGTGTGGATGAAGTGTTCGAAGATCGAGGAAGTCTCGATGTGAGAAGAAGGATGAGAGGCAAGAGCTCGAGCTTGGGGATGCCCAAGGCACCCCAAGTAAATATTCAAGGAGACTCACGCGTCTAAGCTTGGGGATGCCCCGGAAGGCATCCCATCTTTGTTCAACAAGTATCGGTATGTTTTCGGATTCGTTTCATTTACATGATATGCGTAAACTCTTGGAGTGTTGTGTGATTTTTATTTTTCTTTTAATAAATGCACCATGCTGGTATGAGACAGTCCTTGGTTGATTTGTAGAATGCTCTTTGCACTTCACTTATATCTTTTGAGTATGGCTTTATACAATGCTTCATGTGCTTCACCTATGTCATTTGAAGTTTGGATTGCCTATTTCTCCTCACATAGAAAACCACCATTTGTAGAATGCTCTTTTGATTCACTTATATTTTTTAGAGCGTGGGCATATCCTTTGTAGAAAGAATTAAAACTCTCTTGCTTCACTTATATTTATTTAGAGAGTTGACAGGAATTGGTCATTCACATGGTTAGTCATAAAATCCTACATAAACTTGTAGATCGCTGTATATGATATGTTTGATTCCTTGCAATAAGTTTGTGATATAGAGATGCTAAGATGTAGGAGGTACTAGTGAATGATTGTGGTTTAGTAAAAATGTTGGTGTTAAGGTTTGTGATTCCCGAAGCATGCACGTATGGTCTCCTAACTATGTAACCAAATTGGCGCGCATTGTATTTTGATTGTTCATCTTTGCGTGAAGGTCGGGGGCGCGCGATGGTTAACACCTACCAAGCTCGCCTCTAGGAGCATGCGTCGTCGTATTTTTGCTTCGAGGGAAAATATATTTTTCGCAATAAGTATATGAGTTCTTTATGACTAATGTTGAGTCCATGGATTATACACACTCTCACCCTTCCACCTTGCTAGCCACCCTAGTACCGCGCAATTTTCGCTGGTGCATCAAACCACCTTATACCGTTCCTAAAAAAAGCACCATACCTACCTATTATGGCATTTCCATAGCCATTCCGAGATATATTGCCATGTAACTCCACCGTTCCATTTGTTATGACACGCACCATCATTGTCATATTGCTTTGCATGATCGTAAGACAGCTAGCATGATGTTTTCATGGCTTGTTCGTTTTTTGATGTCATTGCTATGCTAGATCATCGCACATCCCGGTACACCGCAGGAGGCATTCATATAGAGTCATATTTTTGTTCTAGTATCGAGTTGTAATATCGAGGAATAGATCGGAATGGCGCTCCCACCTCCCCACCCACCCCTAAACCCTAGTGCCACGATGATCTTCCACCCTAGCCAGTAGTTTGGATTTCCCTTTCGATCAAACTCTCCGGCATCTCTC
The DNA here is from genome assembly GCA_902687465.1 of Secale cereale. NCBI lineage: Eukaryota > Viridiplantae > Streptophyta > Magnoliopsida > Poales > Poaceae > Secale > Secale cereale. Next base: position 468,163,244 of record LR738710.1, on the reverse strand, counting down.
AAAGATCTCTCCAATACCCATTGAGAATGGGTTCTACATCTGGATCTACTCTTGGTTTGGATTTTTCCAAGGGCAAGACTTTTGCAGATGAGATCTACAATGTCTCTGGTCTCTCGGTGCACCCCATGGAGGAATGGGGATCTTTCACCTTGGTGGTTTCTTCTAGCCGTCATGATTTTTGGCTCACTGAGGATTCGGTTGCAATTGCCCTTGAGTCAGTGTTGGGTGGATCGGCCATTGAGTTCTTAGTCTCTCCCATTAGCGACAAGGTATTCAGCTTTAATGTTTCTTGCAAAGATGTGGGGTTTCATATTGTGGATCTTCATTCCTTCTCTTGCCCTCAGTTCAAATGCTATTTTCATTTGTGGGGAAATGGGGGTCCTAATTGGGTTCGTGAGTTTAAAATTTGGAAGAAGGAATGTGATGTTGAATGGATCTTGGTCAGCCCTACCAAACGATGTGCTTCTCTTGGTCTTTTGGCCATGCATAACCCTCCTTCCAAGTCTTCTTTCAAGAAGCCATTATCAACTCGTAAGCACCTCTCTTTAGCTACGTTTCAAAATTATAAAGCTTGTAAAGGTTATCGATATCAAGCCACTGAGGATTGTATTATTTCTGCTTAGTATGCTGGATACACAGTTCCTCCCCATGAACGTGTTGTCATTCATGCCCCTCCACCCATTGATCTCCAGCGGACAGTTGCTTCGCCACCCATTATGTTTGGCATGTTGAGTTTTCCTGTAATTGCCCAAAGGCGTAATCTACGTGATTGCCCACCCATGCAGGAGCTTTCCTCGGGCAGTCAGGTTAGTGGGCCTCCTTCTACTTCGAACGGTGATTCTGGGCCATCTTCAGTTTCTGCCGGGCTTTCGCCTACCGTGGGTGCTGTGAGTTCTATTGGGCCTTGGATATTCCCTCCTCTCAGCAAGCAAAAGAAGATTTTGATAATCTGCTTTTAAATATGGTTGAGGAAATTCTTACGTGCCAAAAGTGCTTGAGGAAGGGTCATTGTGCTGCTGCATGCACGTCGAAGCTCTTGTGCAATTCATGCCTGAGGGTGGGCCATGTTAAAAAAGATTGCAACAGATTTGCACAGATCCTGGGTCTGGTTTGGCAACCAAAACCCGGTAATGTTGCAACTTCCGAAAATTACTCAGATCCTCCCCAGAATATCTCTCTGACACAGCTTTTACCAAGCTTGGACCTCCCCTACACTTCTGCTTTTACTCCTTCGTCGAGTTCCATCAGCCCCGGCCCCAAGACACCATCGTCTGCGCCGCCTGAAACCCCACCCCCGCCGGAGTTATCGACATCCACTGTAGGCCCTGGGTGCTCTGCTCCGATGGCAAATCTCCACACTGATCCTCTGCTGTATGTGCCGGCAGGCCATCACATTGTGGATGGCGGCAATGCTCGTCTGCCTCGGACCTTTGTGACGCCACATACCCCAATTATGCGCCGCCACGAGGAGTTTATGCTTGCTGAGGTAATGCCAATCCCTCCTACAGATCAAACCGATGATGCTAGAGATGAAGTTGTCCATTGGCTTCAAGCTCATGGGTTTTGGTAAGGTGTGCTCAGTGTTGGATTCGGTTAGTCGGTCTCTTTGAGCTTTGAGATGCAGCTGTCATAGTTTCGCTTCTTCAGTTGCCACCCCAGCCCATTGGCAATGATCGCTTTATTCGTTTCATGAAGCATGATGAGGGTGAATCCTTTAGGGGTGCTCAAGTCTTCCATCAGGGTATGCTCATGTTCTTGGGGATTCCAATTGATCTTCATAACACTGAATGTATCGGGGCTGCTGTCAACACCTTTGGGAAATTTCATCATTGGATTAGTGAGGACCCACATCTGGTCAAAACCCTTGTGTTTGCTTACTTTCTTGAGGATATTCAAGTTCCCAGGGATGTAGTTTTTATGGATGTTGTTGCTTGGGGATGGGCTAGGGTGTCTTGGAAAGCGCCTCTCTACATTCTTGGAGCTCATTTTGCTGAGTAAATGCCTCAGGATGAGGACTGGATGCCAATCAATGGCAATCCGCACCCTCCTCCTGGTGTGCCCTTTCCGGAGATGCCGTCATTCTTTTTGCCTCCGTACCCTGCTCTGGGTTGGAACGATGTGCCACCCCCTCCACCTGAACCTGCACACAATGTAGTGGAAGATGATAATTGGGGAAACTTGAATGAGCCCGAAGTCCAACCTACTGTTCAGGATCAGGAATCAATGGTGATTGACCTCTCTGGTCAGCCAAGCTCTAATGTACAGCAACAGGTACATCCTACCCCTGTCATTCTTATTGATGAGCCACAACCTGAAAATCAAGAGATACAAATGGAGGAAGATTAGGATATGATGGACGTGAACAATTGGGCCATTGTTGTTTATCAACCTCATATGATTGTGGTTCCAGAGTTGGATATATCTGCTATTGCCGTTCCCTTTGGGCCGCCTCTACCCCCTGACATGATATGGAGGCACTCTTTTGAAAATCTTCTGAATGCACCTGCTGTTTTTGAGGTGCCAAAGCCTTTGCTGCTTCGGCCTCTATCTCCTATGATTCTATCAAAGAGAAACTCGGACTTTGCCTTCCAGCAAGATGATCTTCCTATGCTGACATGGAAGGAACACGAGCCTGCTAGACCTATTGCTCGTGCCTTATTTGTTGATGATGTTGTGAGGGATACACCTACTGATATTGCTTCTGACGCTGCAAATGTAAATGCCAGGAGGCACCGTAAGACTTTGGCGCCTACGCCACTTGTTGTAACTTCAGTTTGAAGATGCACCAGAAGCTCGGCCCAATGTGATGGATTAAAGCCCACCTTCCAGGAGATTGCTTTTCAGCCCAAGAAGAAGAAGCCCAAGGCCAAGCCTCTCTTGGTTGAGATGCCTGATGACCCTGCACATGCAGATGTACCTCCACCCACTCCCATCAGTCATCTACAGGCAATTGGAAAGGAGCTGGAAATTGATGCCAAGCTGCTGACTGTGGATGCACTTATGGTGGATCCTGATGAAGCTGAGAATTCACTTCCAATGTTTAGTGTGCCCTCATTACGCTGGGTTTTGCAAGCCCCTAAATTTGTTAGCTGCTTTTGGTTCCTATGTCCTGCTTCTATGCAATGTAATAAGGTTGATTCAGACTTATTTATGTATCCTTGTCATATGGCATTATATGTCATATGGTTTGTGGACTTGTTTAAAGCCTTCTTTTATTAGTACTTCTAGTAGAAGCTGGAATGGTTTATGTTGGAATGTCAGGGGTCTTAATTCTGAGAATAGGCAAAGAGCTTCAGACAAAAAATTGATGAAAGTCATTGTGTTATTGCTTGCCTACAAGAAACTAAATGCACCTCTTTTGATGCTAGAACAATAAAGAATTTCTGTCCTAAGAGATTTGATAGTTTTGCCTTCTCACCTTCTTTGGGGGCCTCTGGTGGAATTCTTGTTGTTTGGAACTCTTCTATTTTTGCTGGGACTTTATTGGATGTCCAACAATTTTCTGTGGTAATTGAGTTTGCTTCCAGGCAAAACAATGAGAAATGGACTTTGGTGACTGTTTATGGGCCTTGCCGGGGGGAATCTAGGGATAGTTTTGTCAGTTGGTTGTATCATTTAAATATTCCTGTCGACGAAAATTGGTTGCTACTAGGGGATTTTAACTTTATCAGATCCTTGGCCAATAGAAATTTACCTAGTGGTGATCTGAATGACATGTTCATCTTCAATGAGATAATTGGGCACTTGGGCCTCTTGGAATTACCTATTAAAGGTAGATCATATACCTAGTCAAATATGCAGGATATTCCATTACTTGAGCAACTGGATTGGTTTTTTACATCTGCTGATTGGATATCTGACTATCCAATGACATAGGTGCTCCCTCTAGCCAAAACAGCATCAGACCATGTGCCTTGTGTGGTTACCATTAAAACCTCAATTCCAAAATCTAACCTCTTTAGTTTGAGAAATATTGGCTTGAGTTGGATGGTTTTATGGATTGTGTTAACTCATCTTGGCAAAAACACTCCTGGAAGGCTCATATCATTACCAGGATAGATGACAAATTCAAATCCTTGAGAATGTGCCTTAAGAGGTGGCAAAAGAACATTTCCAAACTAAAAACCCTGATTTGTAAATGCAATTATGTTATCCTGCTCTTGGATGAGCTTGAGGAATTCAGACCTCTTTACAGACATGAACCCAATTTCAGGAAAGTAGTAAAGGTCCATGTAGACAAGCTTCTACACATCCAATTCCTTTATTGGAAGAAAAGATGTACTATTAGGTACATCAAAATGGGAGGGGAAAACACAAAATTATTCCATGCTATGGCTACAGAGAGACACAGAAGGAACTCTATTTCTAGTCTGAAATTGCTTGATGGGACTGTGGTGACTGATCACTCACAAATGGAAGGGATTATCTGGAATTGTTTTAAAAACAGAATGGGATCTTCAAGGGGAATTGTCATGGGCTTTGACCTCTCCTCTCTCATTACTCCAGTGGAGGGTTTAGATGTTTTGACCAGGCCTTTTGAGAAGGAGGAAATGGATAGTGTTGTCAAGCATATGCCAGTGGATAAAGCTCCAGGCCCTGATGGTTTTAATGGTTTGTTCTTCAGGAAATGCTGGCACATAATTTCGAATGATTTCTATGAGCTAGCTGAGCCATTCTTTGATGGTTCTGCTAAGCTAGAAAACATCAATGATTCATATATCACACTGGTCCCCAAAAGACTATCTCCTGAAGAAGTAGGGGATTTTAGACCCATCTCCTTAACTGGAACGGGTTTAAAATTTCTTTCCAAAATGGCAGCTAATAGGCTCCAAGATGTGATTATGTAGTGTGTCCACAAGAACCAATATGGTTTCATAAAGAGAAGAACAATCCAAGATTGCATTGGTTGGACATTTGAGTATTTGCACCAGTGCCACCAATCCAAGAGACCAATTATAAGTCTTAAGATGGATTTTGAGAAGGCTTTTGATTCCATGGAGCATGAGGCTATAACTAAAATTCTGAGATATAAAGGCTTTAATGAGAAGTGGATTCTTTGGATGAAGCAGCTTTTGTCTACTGGTACCTCCTCTGTTTTGCTTAATGGTGTTCCTGGGAGAAAATTCATCTGCAAAAAGGGTGTTAGACAGGGGGATCCTCTCTCTCCCCTTCTTTTTGTCCTAGTTGCCGACCTTTTGCAAACTGTCATTAATGACATGTTCAGCAGAGGCATCCTTCACCTGCCCATTCCCTGCCATGACCAAGATTACCCTGTGATTCAGTATGCTGATGACACACTGATAATCTTACCTGCTGGCAGGGATCAAGTTGTTGCTCTGAAAGACATGCAGAAGGTCTTCTCTTTATCCACTGGGTTTGATGTGAACTATCACAAATCTTTTATTATCCCAATTAATGTGGACCCTGCTCTGATGGATGAATGGGCTGCTGCCTTTCGGTCTCAGATTGGTAAGATGCCTTTTACTTACCTTGGGCTGCCTATGGGAACTACAAGGGCAAAAATGGCTGATTTCATGCCATTGGTGAACTGCATGGAGAGAATAATGATAGCTAGCTCCTCATTCTTAAACCAAGGAGAAAGGCTACAATTTTTGAATTCTACTCTGTCTTCTATGCCCATTTTTTTCCTTTGCAGTCTGGTTGTTCCAGCTGGCATTTTAAAGCAGTTGGAAAGAATTCATATGCAATGCCTCTGGAGAGAAAATAGATCTGAGCCTGCTCCTTCCCTTGCTGCCTGGGATCTTATTTGTAGACCAAAAAAATAAGGGAGGTCTTGTCATTCTCAGCCTTGGTGTTCAGAATGTGGCTCTTCTACTCAAACATGCAAACAACTTTCTAAACAAGAAGAATCTTCCCTGGGTATCTTTAAGGTGGGATTCCTACTACAATGGCAGGGTACCTCAGGGAACTTCTGATTGTGGCTCTTTCTGTTGGAAAGATATCAGTAAAGTCATGCAAAGCTTCAGAGATTGCTCCTAGGTGTAGATTAATGAGGGAGAAACTGCTCTCATATGGTCAGACAATTGGCAGCTTGATCAAGCGGTTTGTACTCTTCAATTCAGATTTCCCAGGATTTTCTCCTATGCAAAGGATCCTTGGGTCACTGTCAAAGATTTTCTTTGACACACATCATGTGCACCAACACTTCCACCTTCCTCTATCTGCTCAAGCTTTTCATGAATTGACTACTCTTCAATCTCTAATGGAAGGCCACAATAGAACACCTGGGGTCAAGGATGTCTGGTTCTAGAAAGGCACTTCCAAGGGATACAAACCCAAAATGTTTTACTCCCATAGTTTTGCTTCAGAGTCTTTTAATCCCCTGACCTCTTGAATCTGGAATTCTTCTTGTACAATGAAGATCAAGGTGTTTGCTTGTATGCTTATTATGGACAGGTTGAATACAAAAGATATGGTGGATAGAAGAAACTGGCATCCGGATGATGGGGTCAATTGTGTTCTCTGCCCTTTGCTGACTCGGGAAACCAGAGACCACTTGTTTTTCAATTGCAACTTTAGTGTCAGAGTGTGGAATTATCTGCAAATTCCTTGGTCATCTGGTGCCTCCATGGCCGAATTGGTCATTAATGCTAAAAGAAGTTTTGGAAAACCCTTCTTCACTGAAGTAGTATTTATTGCATGCTGGAATATATGGATTGTCAGAAATGCTAAATTATTAAGGCATAATTCCATAAATGGAGAAGTACTTTTATTCATGATATCAGCCTTATGCAATACATAGTGAAAGCTGCCTATAAGGATGAGCTCTGAGATGGGTGTCTTTTCTGCCCCCTTGAGGCCTTTTATTTTTCTGTTTCTTTCTTTTTTAGATTAGTTTGATTACCCCTTGTAATCATTCTTTTGTACTTGCGTGCTTAACCCTTTCAATAAAACTATAATTTGTTGTGGGGGTTTTACCCTATAGTTCCGAGTCAAAAAAAGTGTGATGATCATCATTATTAGAACATTGTCCCGTGAGAGGTTATAAAAAATAAAAGAGGCCAATGAAGCCCAAATAAAAAAAGAGGCCAAAGAAGCCCACCAAAAAAACAGGCCAAAGATCCCATAATAAAAAAATAAAAAATGAGAAAACAAAAAAATTGAGAGAAAAAGAGAGAAGGGACAATGTTACTATATTTTTTCCACACTTGTGCTTTATCATAGCACCATGTTCTTCATGATAGAGAGTCTCCTATGTTGTCACTTCCATATACTAGTGGGAATTTTCATTATAGAACTTGGCTTGTATATTCCAATGACGGGCTTCCTCAAATGCCCTAGGTCTTCATGAGCAAGAAAGTTGATGCACACCCACTAGTTTTCTTTTGAGATTTCATACACTTATAGCTCTAGTGCATCCATTACATGGCAATCCCTACTCACTCACAATGATATCAATTGATGGACATCTGCATAGTCCATGAATTTGCAAAGTCGATGTGAGACTTTCTCCCTACTTTTCTCTACTACCACCTTCTATTCCACCCATAGTGCTATGTCCATGGCTCACGCTCATGTATTGCGTGAAGAGTTGAAAAGGTTCAAAAAAGTAAAGTATGAAAACAATTGCTTGGCTGACACCGGGATGGGCATGAGGGGTACCTTGTGTTAAGAAAAGGGAGCATAAAAGACTATATGATTTTGTAGGGATAACGTTCTTTAGCATTGATATTTTGAAAGACTTGATTGTTTGTTGGGATGCCCGAGTATTAAATTCTTTTATGTCAAATGATAGACTATTGCTTTGAATCACTCGTGTCTTAATATTCATGCCATGATTAGTTTACATGATTAAGATTATGCTAGGTAGCATTCCACATAAAAAATTATATTTTTATCATTTACCTACTAAAGGACGAGCAGGAATTAGTTCGCCATAAACCGGTACTAATGATGATCGCCCGCCTAGCCGTTGGAACCGGCACTAATGGTCACATTAGTGCCAGTTTAGTTCCAAACCGAGACTAATGTGCTTCACATTAGGCCCTTTTTCTACTAGTGCGGGGCTCCCGAGGATGGTGCCAGGGGCGGCTCCTGCCGAGGCAGCATCGTGCCTGTGGCCCGGGGCATGGCCGCCGGCTTGAAGAACCTCTCCTCGAAGACGTCAGGCTTCTGGGTCTCACGGCGCGATGCTTTCTTGGCAATGTCATCATCCTCCTTGTTCGCCCTGCGTGGCACGTGCAGCAGTTCCAACCCTGAAAAACGCTTCTGAATTTTACATACCTCTTCTAGGTACACCTACATGTGCTCACCTTTTGGCGTATATTCTTTGTTGGAGAAGTTGATGAGGAGTTGTGATCCCCCCTTGATGGTGAGGCGTTGGATCCCCATGGCAGCCGCGGCCCTGAGGCCGGCGATCAAGCCCTCGTATTTTGTTTTGTTGTTGGAGACCTTCTCCCCATGCTGGAAGCATAGCTGCACGGCATACTAGAGATTGTCCTTGGTCGGCGAGACGAACATGACTCCAGCTCCTGCGCCCTGCCGCACGAATGCGTCGTTGAAGTGCATGACCCACCCCTCAGGCTCTTCATCACCAGGCGCAAGGGACTGGTTCTCGCCCAGCCCCTGGTTCGGAGCGTCCATCCAGTTGGCCACAAAGTCGGCAAGGGAAGTGCCCTTGATGACTCTCGTGGTGTTGAACTCTACTTGGAAGGCTTGCAGCTCGATGTTCCACTCCGCGACTCTCCCAACAGCGTTGGGGTTGTGCAGTATTTTCTCCAAAGGGAAAGCGGAGATTACCTTGATGGGGTGACCTTGGAAGTAGTGGCACAGCATTCTTGAAGTGAGGAGGAGCACGAGCAGGAGCTTTTGCTGCATAGGGTAGTGCACACGTCCCATACCACGATGCTAACGAAGTATACTGGGTGTTCGATGAGTGGGGAGGTGTGGGCGACGTGCTTCCCGTCGTGGAGCTCTGGATCCCAACTTGTTGATGAAGCGGCAGGGGGCTCAGGAGTGTTATCTTGAAGGGGCAGTCGTGTCACGTCCTCTCGAGGCTCCTCTTCCTCTTGAGGGTTCCCCGGGGCTGCCTTCGCGTCAGCGCGCTGCTCTCGAGCCGCCACGAGCGCCGCGCTGGCAGAGCGAGGGGTGGCCGCCAAGTAAAGTACTAGCGGCTTGCGAGGGAGAGGTGCCACCATGATGGGCGGGCTCCTGAGGTAACTCTTGAGGCCTTGGAAAGCGGCCTCCGCCTCCGGGGTCCACTCAAAATGGACCTTCCTCTTCATGAGCTCGAAGAAAGGGAGAGCACACTCGCTGAGCTTGGAGATGAAACGTCTCAGTGCCATCACGCAGCCCACAAATTTCTGCATCTCCTTGAGGGTTTGAGGCGGGTGCATCTTTTCGATTGCCTTGATCTACTTAGGGTTGGCCTCGATTTCTTGGTGCGACACGAGGAAGCCGAGTAGCTTGCCGGACGGGACCCCGAAGACGCACTTCTCCGGGCTGAGCTTCAAGTCGATTCTGCATAGTTAGGCGAACATCTCCTCCAAGTCAGGGTCCTTGCCTCTCGTTTCTTGACCACGATGTCATCGATGTAGGCATCGACGTTCCTTCCCAGTTGTGGCCCCAACGCGATGTGCATCAGCTGCTGGAAGGTCACGTCAGCGTTGCATAGCCCCGAAGTCATGTGAGTGTAACAATATATGCCACATTGAGAGATGAAGGCCATCTTCTTGACGTATTCTATTGCCATCTTGACCTGGTGGTATCCGGAGAAAGCATCCAAGAAGCATAACAGATCATACTCAGCGGTGGAGTCTACAATCTGGTCGATGCGCGGGATTGGGAAGGGTGTCGGTGTCAAAACCGGTGGATCTCAGGTAGGGGGCCCCGAACTGTGCGTCTGAGGATCGATGGTAACACGAGACTGGGGACACGATGTTTACCCAGGTTTGGTCCCTCTCGATCGAGGTAACACCCTACTTCCTGTTTGATTGATCTTGATGAATATAGGGTTACAAGAGTTGATCTACCTCGAGATCGTAATGGCTAAAACCCTAGGAGTCTAGCCTATGTAATTGTGATTTCGTCGCTATGGACTAAACCCTCCGGTTTATATGTGCACCGGAGGGACCTAGGGTTGTACTTGATCATCTTCCAGGGGAAGGAAATATTACACCCAGACTCTAAACTTGCTATTTACACATATGGGAATCCTATCCGGATACGGGGGATAGTCTTCATCGATAATCTTCATGGCCCACCAGTCGGGCCCATAACGAGTAATCCGGCCACCCGAGGACCCCTTAATCCAGGACTCCATCAGTAGCCCCTGAACCAGTCTTTGGTGACCTTGAGTTCGGCTCGCGTATGGTCTTTGGCATTGCAAGGTGGGTTCCTCCTTCCGAACATATTTAAGCATTATTCCCCTCACAAAGGAACTTTGTCCGGCTCTGCATGATTAGTACAACCCTTAGCCTCAAAGGCAAAGTATCAAAAAATAGACACTATGTTCTTTACTGACAACTTTTCAGTGAAGCGTCATGTGTGACCCTTTAATATTTCGAACCATTTTCTTCGCTCTAGTTTCGCGTTTCGAGGCGTAGCTGTCGGATTACGGGCTCCGCAAACCCAAGAAGTTCGAACACGGGGGCGTGAACGAAGATCTCTCCCACTCACGTCTACCTAGCGTCTCGCCCTCGTCCAGTGAAGAGATTCAAGCGAACAACAAGTGAAGCATGCAAGAGTTTACCCAGGTTGAGGCCACCTTGTGGTGTAAAACCCTACTTCCTGCTTTGGTGGATTGGCCTCAGGAGGACTAGAATATGGACTAGTACAGTGGTTCCTGAGCTCAAGAGGAGAGCTCAGGAGGGTTAGGAGGCAAGAGTTCTAGCTCCGTTGCGTGAAGGCAGAGTTTATGGATCTGCTCCGAATTGTTCCCTCATAGTGAGGATTCTAGCTACTTATATAGGCGGCCAGGGTCCTCTTCCCCCGAAATGTTTAGGCGGGAAGGAATCCCACAACGGCCATTTTTGAGCGGGAACACAAGGATGTTCCTATCCTGACAAAAGCGGTCTTCGCCTGCAAAAGGATCAGTCGGTGACGCGGTCATGGGCTCCGTGGTGACATCCTCCCTGTCGTCCTTGCAGTCTTTGGTCTTGTTGCACCGAAGGGGAAACCTTTGTCCCGCTCCTCGGGAACCTGCGCCTCCGCTGCCTCCTTTGCACCGAAACGGCAACTGCGCCACTGGTGGGCACTGGCACCCACTGGCGCGGTGCATCACTGCTTTCGTCACTACCTCCTCCCGAGGCAGGCTTGGCCTTGGATTCTCCCCCCCGGAGCAACCTTGCCGAGGCCGCTCCTGAGCGGGTCTTGACGTCATTCTCCTCATGAGGTCTAGCCCCCTCGCAAGGGTCTTAGGCAGCTGGTCGATCAGCTGGGCCGTACTAGGCCATGGTTGGAGCGCGTCGCGGCCCGCAGACAGGCATGTCTGGGTACCCTGGTTCCTAGGACGCCGACAGTAGCCCCCAGGCACAAGGCGCGCGCGGAGTTGGCTTTGGGGCGAAACGTTAGCCGAGGACGAAGCACTGCGGTCCCCAAAAAGTTTGCGGGCCAGGCTAGCGCATGACGGTTGGATGGACATGGGCGACTCCGCTTCCCACGCTGTCTCGACAACCGTGTGATTTGACAACTCCTTCGTGCGGGTGGCAGGGCCATTATGGCCGCGCGTGAGTGGCCGGCGATTGATCTTCTTGACCTATAAACAAGGGGTGAGGCACCACGTCTTTCCCTTGACTGTTGCAGATCAATCCCTTCTCTTCCCACTTCTCTGAGGGCTTTTCATGGCGTCGATATGTAGGTTCTCGGCCACGGAGAATGGGAAGAGCCCGATGGTGGAGCCCGAGCGGATCCCCCGAAGAAGAGGCGTCGTGATTCTCCAAGAGCGTCCCTGAGACCGGCAGACGCCTGTACATGGTGCACGCAGGCGCCGCCAGGATTCCCGCTTCCCTTAGGTGCTCTGGCAATAGGCGGACGAAGCGGGGACGGCGACAGGGGCGGTGCAGTCAGCCGCCCAGAGAGACGGGCGATTTCACGCTCCCTACTGCCTTCCCATACAGAAGACGACGCCCGCGAGTTTATCATGTGGGCGGGAGCCCCTCCGCATTCTTGGATCCTCCTTCCTCCATTCCTGAAGGAGGTGCTCCCGGCTCGCGTCCGGGTGACGATGCAGCTGCGGCATGAAGGGTGCCACCTTCCCCCTTCATACGCCGACGTGGAGGTGGTCTCCTCCGGCCAGGTCTTCATGACCTGGGGTTGGAGCGTGGTGCGCCGCGCCTGCAACCCCGCTGGGAGGCACATTCTTCATTTCACGCTGGACGGGATGGGCACGATGACCTTCAATGTCTTCGGGGCGGATGGCTGTTGGCTATAGTGCGGCGCGGGGGACGGGCTCGCCGGCGACCATTCACCATGCTGCCAGGACAACGAGGCCGGGGCGAGGCGCTCGCCATCGGTTGTGCCTCTGATTCCTCCGGTAGAAGCTATGCTACCCCTGAGACGGCCTCGAGCTCTGACGAGAGCTACGAGCTGCCAAGTCGCCGCTCTTATCACCGGAAGGGAACAGCGTCCTCCCGGCACCACCGTCGTTGAAGGAGTTCAGCCCGCATTCCTCCGAGAGCGACCCTCTTTAGCTTGGTCCCTGCAAGACACCCATGGACGGCCCCATGAGGGCATGGAAATCCTTGTAATACTTTTGCTATTATCTGGCGTTATAAACTTATGTTCCTCATGAGGCCTTTGCTAGAGCATGACTTTCCCTTCCTTCTGTCACCGCGGTAGTTTAGGGCCCTACGCCTGCGAGACCCAGTCCCTAGACAAGCTTCATCCTACACTGGTATGCCAGGTCGCGACGCCGTGGTCAAGGCCAGGAGGTGAGTGACCCAGGGTTTGGTAGGAGCCCCCGAGGCGCGATGGTCGGGAGGTCCCTCTTGGCGTGCATGCAACCATCCACCAGGACCGCCGAGAAGGGCTTTCATGCTCCAGCGGATTCATGATTACAGTGGGTGGAGGTGTAGGTACGCGAGTAGATGCGGGCGTTGAAAGCTTATCTTAGTGATCCCCTGGGGTCTGGTGGCGGCATCACTTGATTTTCTATCACCATTCCCTCGGGCGAGGCTCTGTGCTTCTTGGGACTTGAGGCTCTGAGCCCGAGCCGTCTTCGCGAGGAGGTGGCAGCAGTCGCTCCCAGGCCACCGAACATAAAGGGCGTGGCTGTCGAGGCCTTGGAGGCGATGGTCACGGAACTGGTGGAGGCGTTCCTCCAGGCTACTACCACCGCAGCCGAAGAGGTGGAGACCGGTAATGATGCGCTTGGTGATGCCTGATCTGCTTTTGTCCAGATGAGATAAGTGCGAGTGCCTCGGGGAGGCGTACGAACTTGTTTGAATTTGAAAAACTTGGTATTATTGTAATAACTTGATGATTTCCGTGATTGCTTCCTTTCATGTTTGCTTAGGTGCTCTGCGCCGGCATGGCCCAACCCCGCGCATACCTTGATCGCCATTGAGCCCTTCGGGTGATCGGGGTTATCGTAATAACTAAACTCAAGGGATGGGGGCTACGTGGCTAGTGAGGCCCCTAGGTCGCGATGCCCAGGGGTCCCCCTTGACTTTCAAGCAATCCCGTTTGTGTTCTGCATCGGCAGGGCCCAGCCCTGCGCATACCTCGATTGCCATTGAGCCCTCCGGGTGACCGGGGTTATCGTAATAACTAGACTCAAGGGATGAGGGGCTACGTGACTAGTGAGGCCCCTGGGTCGCGATGCCCAGGGGTCCCCCATGAAATACGAACGGCTCTCATGAGGGAGAACGAGCACCATACCTTGCTCACGAGCCTTCGCCTAGGATGGGGGCGCGAGAAGGCCAGGTGTCTGGGCACCTGGTAGGGTGGCGTCTGCCAGGCATGACTTGAGCATAGCCCCCGTGCCTAGCCCCCCTTGCGACACCCATCCAAGGAGAAGCTGTGAGCGTCGTGAGCTGAAAAGCTCCCTGAGATTGGTGCGACTACTGGGGGCCGCCCTCGGTTATTTATAACCAGCACGAAGCATAGAGCTACCACACTTGTGCGGAGTGTGGGCATAACCGTGCCTCGGTTGTAGCGGCCAGCATGGAGCTTGGTGCTTCCACTGGTTCGTGGGCATAACCGCTCCTCGGTTGGTTCTGCCAGCGCGGAGCATGGCACTTCCACTGGACCATGGGAGGGAGCCTCCCACCGGTAGAGACTCCGGGGCATGTACAGCCCCTTCCTGACACATGGCTTGCACGGCAAGACAACCAAGGTCTATATGGGCCCTCCTCAGGATGAGCTGAACGACTCCGAGGAAGTTCTCGTGAGCTTACGCATCACTCACGAGACCCTACCCTCAGGCGGGTTGCGCCTGAGTCTTCTTCTGCTAAATGTGAAAAGAGAGGTGTTGTGTCGACCTGCGACGAGTGCATCTCTAGAGGGCATCGCATGAGAAGGCCGCAGCACCAATGACCCCAGGAGGTGACGTCACGGGAATGGCTCGCGAGACAAAGCTCAGCTGCTGGATTTTTCTACGCTGTAGGGACGAACCCGAGCACATACGCCGTGCCCAGTCTTCTCATGCAACAATCCAAAAGAAAAGAACCGGCGCGCGGTTCCCGCGTGAGAGAGGCACCTACCATGGTCCCCTACTTACCCATCCACGATTAGCCCATGCGAGAACAAGGCACTAAGGGCCACGGGAGGTGACGTCACGGGAATGCCTCTCGAGACAGAGCTCAACCCTTGGGTTTAGCGACGCTGCAGGGACGGACCCGAGCATAGACATTGTGCCAGTCCTTAATCATGGGGCGGTCGCGAGTGGGCTCGCAAGGGCTCATGACCTTAGTGGCGGTAGGAACGCCAAGCATGTAGATAATGCGAATAGGAAGGAGCAACTAGCCTTGATTCATGCACAAAAAAGAGACAGCTACGGGGGGATAGCCCCCAGCAGCTCGAGGATGATGCAGCCCAGGGGGCGCCCTCGATTGAATACTTGAAGCGTCACCTGATACTTGTCGAAGAAGAGTTTGGGTAGCTGAAGATACAAGCCGTGTGGGTCGCTCCTGAAGATCGTCGGGCTCCTGAGGCCCAGGGGCTCCGGAGGCCCTCAGCGGTCGCAGGGGTCCGGTTCTCGCTCCGTCCGGACCGCCTGCCACTGAGCCTCCCGAGCCCCCAAAGCCTGCCGCGCGAGGTGATGGAACGTGGCAGCTGCATTGCGGAAGCCGAAGAGTGCACGTACGTAGCCGCAGGGGAGGGCCCTCCTCCGGCCGACCGCCGTCGGCCAGAAGGGCTCCAAAGAGGTGGCTCGGTTGAGACCCGCGACGTCGATGCAAACGCAGAAGTGGTTGCTCGGGTTGTGGGTAGGTGAGCTCGACACTGTGCGGTTACGCCCACCGCGCATGAGCCTTGCGTACCGAAGTTCCTTGGTAGCCTCGTGGATGAAGTCCTGAGCCCCCAGCGCTGTGCGGCTCACGCCGGGCTCACAAAAATGCGTGTCAAGACACGCCTACAAGTGGTGCCTGAACACCTCCCTCGAGACGCTGGTCAGGCTGGAGACACTCCAGAGGAGAGCCCTCGAGCCTGTCCTGAGAGGGCCGTTGGGCGCGTCTCCCTATGCGAGGGTGGAGGGCGCCTCGTCGGCAGGTGAGTCCTGAGGCGGAACCGTCAGGAGCCCTTGCGTCCCAAGGTTCGTTGGCGGGCAGGATCTTCTTCTTCTTGGGGGAGGTCTGTAGGGCGAGGACGGCTCCATCCTCATCGGAGCTTTCGACTGTCGTGGTCTGGTAGGCGCGCTCCAGGGAATGCACTGCTTCCTTCTCGTCAGAGGCGATCGTGATGACTCCGCCACTCCCGGGCATCTTGAGGACGTTGTAGCCATGATGGGTCACTGCCATGAACTTGGCGAGGGCAAGATACCCAAGGATGGCGTTGTACGGGAGGTGGATGTTGGCAACGTCGAAGTCGATGAGCTTGGTGTGATAGTTGTCGCGGTCACCAAAGGTGACGGGGAGACGGACCTGCCCCATCGGGAGCGTGGATCCATCCGTGACTCCGTAGAATGGCTTGGTCGGGTGGAGCTGATCATAGGGGACCTGGAGTGTCTCGAAAGTCTGGATGGGGAGGACGTTGAGCCCAACTCCGCCGTCGATGAGGGTCTTGGTCACGAGGACATTGCTAATGGTCGGGGTGCAGAGCATTGGGAGAGCGCCTGGGGTTGCGGTGCACTTGAGCTGGTACTTGGGGTCGAAGGCGATGACCTGCTTGGTCCACCTAAGGTTGCGCGCGGCATCAGGCCTGGGGAGCACGGCGTTCACCTCACGGGCAAACTTCTTGAAGATACGATGGGAATCCGGAGCATGGGCTCCTCCCAAGATGCATGCAACCGCACGCGGCTCCTGGAAGCCCCCTGCTCCATCTCCCTAGCGGTCGTCGTCATTCCTTCTTGGCGGTGGTGGCAGCGAAGGCAGGCCTCCGTTGCCATGAGGGCGACCCTCACGAGGCTGGTCGCGCCAAGGGGCGTCACGAGGCTGCTCCTGCCAGTGGTCTTCACGAGGCTGCTCACACCACCCTTGGCGCGAGTTCCTGCCGTCCCAACGTCCTCCACCTCGGCCTCCTCCACGGCCATAGCCGCAGTTACCGCACTCAGGGAGCTACCCGACGCGCCCTCCACGCACCGCCCTGAGCTCCTGACAGTCGTTAGTGTTGTGGCTGTGGACATTGTGGAAGACGCAGTACGGACGGCTATCTCTGGGGGAGGGGGTCGTCATAGCCGCAGCCACGCTTCACTTCTGGCTCCGCAGCCAGCACGGCGGGCCCCTTGCGCTTTTCTTCTTTGGCCTTGGTCTTCTTGTTGTCCGCCTCCGCCTCAGGCAGCTCCTGGAGGGAGAGGCGTCCTTCCTCCGCCCTGGCGCACTTTGCCGCGAGCTTGAACGTCTCGAGGGTTGTGCACAGGTCCTCGTGGATGGAGAGCTCCTCCCTCATCCTGACTTCGTGGACGCCATCGGAGAACGCCGAGATGATGGCCTCGTCCGAGACCCTAGGGATCCGGAGGCGCATGGTGTTGAAGCATTGTGATGTACTTTTGCAGGGTCTCTCCCGGCTGCTGCCTCACGCGGCGTAGATCCGCGGCCGCCGGGGCTCGGTCGCGGGTGCCTTGGAAGTTGGCGAGGAAACGCTCACGAAGCTCCCCCCCAGGAGGAGATGGATCCCACGGGGAGGTTTAGGAGCCAGGAGCGTGCACCATCCTTGAGAGCCATGGGGAACCAATTCGCCATGACCTGCTTAGTGCCGTTGGATGCCTCGATGCTCAGCTCGTAGAGTTGGAGGAACTCCGTGGGGTCGGTGGTGCCGTCGTAGCAAGGAGACAGGTCTGGCTTGAACTTGCTGGGGCATACGAGGCGCCCTAGCTCAAGAGCTAAGGCACGACATCCAGCCACGCTCATGATTGCGGGCGCCCCCTGCGCCTGCGGTGCTAATTCTTGGGGCGATGGCGCCGCCACCTCCTATGGCACGCGGTCTTGGCGCTGCGGGCCAGGGGGCCCGTGAACCCCTGCCTGGGGATGCAGAATCACATGGCAGCTCTCCTCGTCGCGCGCATGGGCCCTTGATACGTCTCCAACGTATCTACTTTTCCAAACACTTTTGCCCTTGTTATGGACTCTAACTTGCATGATTTGAATGGAACTAACCCGGACTGACGCTGTTTTTAGCAGAATTGCCATGGTGTTGTTTTTGCGCAGAAATAAGAAGTTCTCGGAATGACCTGAAACTCCACGGAGATTTATTTTGGAAAATATAAAAAATATCTGCAAGAAGATCCAGACGAGGGGGCCCACACCCTGTCCACGAGGGTGGGGGCGCGCCCCCTGCCTCGTGGGCCCCCTGGTGCTCCACCGTCATATCCCCAAATCCTATATATTCACTTACGGGGAGAAAAAAATCGGGGAGAAAGAATTATTGCGTTTTACGAGATGGAGCCGCCGCCAAGCCCTAATCTCTCTCGGGAGGGCTGATCTGGAGTCCGTTCGGGGCTCCGGAGAGTGGAGATCGTTGCCATCGTCATCATCAAGCTTCCTCCACCACCAATTCAATGATGCTCACCGCCGTGCGTGAGTAATTACATCGTAGGCTTGCTGGACGGTGATGGGTTGGATGGGATCTATCATGTAGTCGAGTTAGTTTTGTTAGGGTTTGATCCCTAGTATCCACTATGTTCTGAGATTGATATTGCTATGACTTTGCTATGCTTAATGCTTGTCACTAGGGCCCGAGTGCCATGATTTCAGATCTGAACCTATTATGTTTTCATGAATATATGTGTGTTCTTGATCCTATCTTGCAAGTCTATAGTCACCTACTATGTGTTATGATCCGGCAACCCCGAAGTGACAATAATCAGGACCACTCCCAGTGACAATCGTAGTTTGAGGAGTTCATGTATTCACTATGTGTTAATGCTTTGGTCTGGTACTCTATTAAAAGGAGGCCTTAATATCCCTTAGTTTCCAATAGGACCCCGCTGCCACGGGAGGGTAGGACAAAAGATGTCATGCAAGTTCTTTACCATAAGCACGTATGACTATATTCGGAATACATGCCTACATTGCATTGATTAACTAGAGCTAGTTCTGTGTCACCCTAGGTTATAACTTCTACATGATGAATTGCATCTGACATAATTTCCCATCACCGATCCAATGCCTATGAGCTTTTCACATATTGCTTGTTGCTTATTTACTTTTCATTGCTAATATTACAAAAACACTACCATTACTTTTATCGCTGCTACCGCCACTATCATATTACTTTGCTACTAAACTATCTTGCTGCAGATACTAAGTTTCCAGGTGTGGTTGAATTGACAACTCAGCTGCTAATACTTAAGAGTATTCTTTGGCTCCCCTTGTGTCGAATCAATAAATTTGGGTTGAATACTTTACCCTCGAAAACGGTTGCGATACCCTACACTTGTGGGTTATCAAGACTATTTTCTGGCGAAGTTGCCGGGGAGCATAGCTCTATTATTTAAGTCACTTGGGATTTATATCTGTTGAGCACTATGAAGAAATTGAAGGACTCAAAAACCAAGATCTTACCCTCAACTACGAGGGGAGGTAAGGAACTGCCATCTAGCTCTGCACTTGATTCTCCTTCTGTTATGAGTAAACTTGCGGCACCTACTCATGCTATTGATTCTGATATGTCGTACGTTCTTGATGATGCCACTTCTGCTATGTATGATGAAACTACCTCTATGCCTGATACTGTGCTACTAGGTGAATTTCTAGATGAACAAATTGCTAGAGTTAGGGAGAATGCAAATATTGAAACTGATGATATTTATGAGAGTGATGATGAAGCTTCTCCCAATAGATATGAATTGCATGTTGTTCCTGAGGGTTGTGTTATGGATGAAGAAACTGCTAGAGACTTTCTTGCTTGCAACGATAGATATGATCTTAAGAAATTATTAGCTAAGCTGAAAGAAAAGTCCTTGAATGCTAGAATGAAACATGACCCTGCTTTTCCTACTTCACCTATCTGTGTTACTGATAAGGATTATGAATTCTCTGTTGATCCTGAGTTAATTACTTTGGTTGAATCTGATCCTTTCAATGGCTATGAATCTGAAACTGTTGTGGCACATCTTACTAAGTTGAATGATATAGCCACCCTGTTTACCAATGATGAAAAGATTCGTTATTACTATATCCTTAAGTTATTTCCTTTCTCGTTAAAGGGTGATGCTAAGACTTAATGCTTTGCCTGATCATCCTCTTGAGATGCATGATATACTTGATGTCTTTTATAATGGACTAACCGATGCTTCCAGAGACCACCTGGATAGTTGTGCTGGTTGTGTTTTCAGGGAAAGAACAGTCGAACAAGCTGAATTACTATTGAATAATATGCTGGCCAATGAAAATAATTGGACACTTCCTGAACCAGCCCCTAAGCCAACTTCGTCGAAAAGAGGTGTTCTATTTCTCAGTCCTGAAGATATGCAAGAGGCAAAGAAATCTATGAAAGAAAAAGGTATTAAAGCTGAAGATGTTAAGAATTTACCACCTATTGAAGAAATACATGGTCTTGATAACCCGACACAGGTAGTAAAGGTAAATTCTCTCTATAGATTTGATGAAGGTGATATTCCTCATTATAAGTCTACTAGCCAATGCTTAGATGAGTTTGACAATTTTATTGTGAAACAAGAAAACTTCAATGCTTAGTTTGGTAGACAATTGCAACACAATGCTTATATGATTGAACGCTCGAGTGATTATCTGTCTAGAGCTATAGGTGAACTGAAACTTATTAGTATACATGCTTCTATGGTCACCACTCAAGTAGAGCAAGTAATTAAGGCTCAGAATGATTTGCTCAATGAATTAAATAGTAAGAATAATGATAATGCCATTAGAGTTGTGATTAGAGGTGGCAGAATGACTCAGGAACCTCTGTATCCTGAAGGCCACCCTAAGAAAATTGAGCAAGATTCTCAGAGAGCTAATTTAGATGCACCTAGTTCTTCTAAGAAGAAGAAAAAGAAAAATGATAGAACTTTGCATGCTTCTAGTGAACCTGTAGCTGATACACCTGAGAATCCCAATGATATATCTGTTTCTGATGCTGAGACACAATCTGGTAATGAACATGAACCTAGTGATAATGTTAATGATGATGTTCATGATGATGCTCAACCTAGCAATGATAATGATGTAGATATTGAACCTGCTGTTGATCTTGATAACCCACAATCAAAGAATCAACGTTATGATAAGAGAGACTTTGTTGCTAGGAAGCAAGGTAGGGAAAGAGAACCATGGGTTCAGAAACCCATGCCTTTTCCTCAGAAACCATCGAAGAAAAAGAATGATGAGGATTTTGAGCGTTTGTTGAAATGATTAGACCTATCTTTTTGCGTATGCGTTTGACTGATGTGGTCAAAACAAATCCGTATGCTAAGTATATGAAAGATATTATTACCAACAAAAGAAAGATACCTAAAGTAGAAATTTCCACCATGCTTGCCAATTACACTTTCAAGGGTGGAATACCTAAGAAACTAGGAGATCCAGGAGTACCTACTATACCTTGCTCCATTAAGAAAAACTATGTTAAAATTGCTTTATGTGATCTTGGAGCCGGTGTTAGTGTTATGCCTCTCTCTTTATATCGTAGACTTGACTTGAGTAAGTTGACACCTACTGAAATATCCTTGCAAATGGCTGATAAATCAACTGCTATACCTGTCGGTATTTGTGAGGATGTGCCTGTTGTAGTTGCAAATGTTACTATTCTAACGGACTTTGTTATACTTGATATTCCCGAGGATGATAACATGTCTATTATCCTTGGTAGACCATTTTTGAATACCGCAGGGGCTGTTATTGATTGCAACAAAGGCAATGTCACTTTTCATGTCAATGGTAATGAGCATACGGTATACTTTCCGAGGAAACAACCTCAGGTCCACAGTATCAATTATATTGGAAAAATTTCAACTATCACTATTGGAGGTTTTGAATTTCCTCTTCCTAGTATCAAGAAGACATATGGCATTCTTAGTGTTGGGGACATACATATCCCCATTGAGGTAACCTAGTGTTATTCGAAAATTGTCCGGTTTCATGTTATTCGGAAAGAGTTTATTAGCAAGACCTGATCAACCTTGTTAATGGATTCCTTTTGATGAGCATGGGATAGGTGAATCTAGATAGCACAACCTTTTGTAGCCTGGTTATACAGCCTGGATATTGACCCCAATGCCAACTGGATGCTCATGGGGGATTTTAATTTCATAAGGTCACTGAATAATAGAAACCTTCCTGGAGGCGATATTAATGATATCTTTATTTTCAATGAAATAATTGGACATCTGGGTCTTCTTGAATTACCTCTTAAAGGAAGAAAGTTCACTTGGTTTAACATGCAGAACTCACCTCTTCTTGAGCAGCTTGATTGGGTTTTCACCTCTACCAACTGGATCCTTCAGTACCCAATGACACAGGTCACCCCACTTGCCAAAACCACTTCAGATCATGTGCCTTGCCTCATTGCTATTAGCACAAATATCCCCAGGGCACATATTTTCAGATTTGAAAACTTTTGGGTTGAACAACCTGGCTTCATGGAGTGTGTTAAGGAAGTCTGGCAGAGGAAATCAACAAAGTCTCATATTTCTGCAATCATAGTTGACAAGTTGAAATCCTTGAGATATGCCCTCAAGAAGTGGCAGAAAGGGCTATCACATATTAAGAATTTGCTCCTAAAAACAAACTGGGTCATCCTGTGGTTTCATGATCTTGAGGAGATCAGACCCCTCTCAGTGCGTGAGAGAAACTTCAGAAAGTTGGTCAAGCTACATCATGAGCACCTTCTACATCTCCAATTCTTATATTGGTAGAAAAGGTGCACTATCAGATACATAAAGGTGGGAGAGGACAACACAAATTTTTTTCAAGCTATGGCAACTGAGAGGCACAGGAAAAATGCAATAGCAAATCTAGTGTTACCAGATGGGAGATCCACGGCTAATCATGATGACATGGCAGCTGAATTATTGCAGGTGTTCAAAAACCGAATGGGATCAGTCAAACCAATAGTGTTGGGTGAGGAAATCTTGTCTCTCATTCAGCATGTTCCTGGCCTAGAGGTTTTGTCTAAACCTTTCACTTCCATAGAGATTGAAAAGGTTATCAAAGAAATGCCCATAGATAAGGCGCCTGGTCCTGATGGTTTTAATGGTCTATTCCTCAAGCGTTGTTGGCCTATTATCTCTCAAGATTTCATCTCTTTGGTTCATGAATTCCATGCAGGAACAGTCAGGCTGGAGAATCTCAATGATGCATTCATCACACTGGTTCCCAAGAAGAACTCCCCTGAGACTACAAGTGATTTTAGGCCTATTTCCCTAACCAGTGTAGGCCTAAAATTCCTAACCAAATTGGCTGCCAATAGGTTTCCGGAAATGATTATGGACTGCATCCACAAGAACCAATATGGCTTTATAAAATCCAGAACAATCCATGATTGTTTGGCCTGGACTTTTGAATACATTCACCAATGCAATCAGTCTAGGAGGTCCATTATTCTGCTCAAATTGGACTTTGAAAAGGCTTTTGACTCCATACAACATGAGGCAATAATCAAAATCCTGCAGGCTAAAGGTTTCACCCCAAAATGGATTGGTTGGGTTAAGGAGCTCTTATCTTCTGGAACATCCACAGTCCTACTTAATGGAGTGTCAGGTAAGCACTTCAAATGCAAGTGTGGAGTTAAGCAAGGTGATCCAATGTCCCCATTGCTCTTTGTCATAGCTGCTGATCTTCTACAAACAATGATTAATAATCTTCTGCGCCAAGGAGACATCAATCTGCCCATTCCAACTCAGGACCCTTACTTTCCAATAGTGCAATATGCAGATGACACACTACTTTTTATTCCAGCAGAGGAATCCCAATTGCTTGCACTAAGAGGGGTTTTGGACTCCTTTGCCTCAGCTACTGGCCTACAGATCAACTACCACAAGTCTTCAATGTACCCTATTAATACTGATGTCAACACAACATCTGCTTTGGCAAACCTGCTTGGTTGTAAGTTAGGATCAATGCCATTTACATACTTAGGTCTACCTGTTGGCACCACCAGGCCTAAGATAGTTGACTTCATGCCCTTGGTTGATTGCATGGAAAGAAGGCTTACTGCTAGCTCCTGGTTCTTACCCCGGGGTAGCAGGCTACAACTGGTTAACTCTGCTATTTCCTCTTTGCCAATATATTTCCTATGCAGCCTCTCATTACCTGCTGGCATTCTGAAGCAACTGGAGAGAATACAGAGGCAATGCCTATGGAGAAAATATGGCTAGAAGAAGTGCCCTTCTCTGGCTGCTTGGCCCTTAGTTTGTAGGCCCAAATCCAAGGGGGGCTTGGTGTCCTTAATCCTGGCTTACAGAATGAAGCCCTACTTATGAAACACCTCAGCAAATTCTACAATAAAGCAGATGTACCCTAGGTAAACCTGATCTGGGACTCCTATTACTTTCACAGGATACCACATGATACTACTCTCTGTGGATCTTTTTGGTGGAAGGATGTGTCCAAGTTAATGGACAAGTTCAGAGCAGTAACAATGATAAAGGTGAGCTCAGGAGACACTGCCCTATTCTGGTATGATAGCTGGGAATTGGATAACAAGGTTTTACCTTTGAGGGATAGATTTCCAAGACTGCACTCTTACTGCTCCAATAAATATCTTTCAGTCAGGGATTTCCTTATGATTGAGGACATCCAGGAATTGTTCTCCCTTCCTCTTTCTCAGGTGGCCCACAATGAAATGCTGGAACTTTCAGCCCTGTTATCCTCTGTGCACTTAAACCAGGAGATTCCTGATACATGGCTCTGGAAGCATAATAAGCCCTCTGAATACACAGCCAAGAAGTTCTACCTTCATGTGCATCAACCTATGGTGGCTAACCCTCTCCTGGGTTGGATTTGGAAGAGCTCTTGCACCATGTCTATAAAGATGTTTGCTTGGTTGGTCATCATGGACAGGATCAACACCAAAGACATGTTACAGCGCAGGCACTGGAAGATCAATGATGGGCCACAATGTGTTCTTTGCCCTAAAAAAGCAATGGAGGACATGAATCATCTTTTCTTTCAATGCAACTTTAGTGTGAGAGTTTGGAATTACCTGCAGATTGAATGGACTGACAGTTCAGATATGTATCAAATTGCTAAGCAAGCTAGAAGAGGTTTTGGTCAGCCTTTCTTCGCAGAGGTAGTCTTCTTGGCATGGTGGAATATCTGGAAAGTCAGAAATGATAAAGCTTGCAGACACATTCCCCCAACCTTCAGACAGTGGAGATATGGCTTCATCCATGACATCACCTTGGTTTCTCATAGGATCAAAGCCAAATTCAGGGAGGTACTCCTCAAATGGATAGACTTCCTTCCCCCTTGAACTCTATTTCTGTCTTTAGATATGTAAGTAGTAGGTTTGTTTCTCTTTGCTTATAGTTTAGCCCCTACATCCCCCCTCTCTCTTTGTAAATTGTATTTATTTGCTCCTTTTCTTATCGATAAAATTCTGTGAGGTGTAAGCCTTGCAGTCTTCATGGTCAAAAAAAAACCTTGTTAATGGATTCCTTTTGATGAGCATGGAATAGGTGAATCTAGATAGCACAACCTTCTGTACTCTCCTTTTACTTTCTGTTAATTAGGATAAATAAAGCAAAAATAGTATTTTCTATTTGTTTCCAGACTTATCCGTGCAAATAAAAAATACCCCGAAAATAAAAGTTCTCCAAATGCCATGAAAATGAAATATGATTTTTTCTAGAATATTTGAGGAAATGTGGCACAGAACACACAGCGAGGGGAGCCAGCACCTGGCCACGAGGGTCTAGGGCACGCCCCCTCTGCCAGGGCGCGCCCCCTGCCTCGTGGGCCCCACGTGGCCCCCCTCCACTTATTCCTGCACCCACACTCTTCTTATTCCTCCCAAAAATCACCAACCAGCTCAAACCCGAATTCTAGCTCATCTTGCTGCCGTTTTCGATCTCCTTGCTCAAAGCACCATTCACCAAACTTTTTGGGGAGATTGTTCCTTGGTATGTGACTCCTCCATTGGTGCAATTAGTTTTTGTTCTAGTGCTCTATTTATTGCAAATTTTTGCTGCTGTGGTGACCTTGTTCTTGAGCTTGCATGTCAAATATTCTTGGTCCCAAGTAGATCTAATGCATGATATGGTCTCTAGGCACTTATATGATTTGTTGCTATCAATCTTGTTGAGTTTGGTTAACTTTTATTTGGAGTTACTAAAAAGTTCAGAAAAATGCGTAGGAAAAACTTCCAAGGTGGTTCTTCAAGGAAGCAAGAACCGAGGCTCGCGTTTCGTGAGCCGGACGATGAACTACTGAGGGATGCTGATGTATGGCCTTGTGAATGGCCGTCAGATGACTTAATGGATCAGGTTGGCATCAAGGATGAATTTTACACATATGTGCGCAACGCTGACCTCGAGGGCTTCATAGAAGATAAGTGCCCTCAATACCGTGGCTTTATTGATAGCTTTGTGAGAATGTTTAAATTTTCATATTCACGTAATTCTCACACTGTATTGTTCGACCTGTATGATAATCTTACACCATGGACTTAGAGGATTTCAATGATGGTTGTAAGCTCCCACAATGGTGTAGTATGGGTGATCCTCGCAAATCTGAATTTAGAGAATTCATTGCTAGTATCGCAGTGGGGGAATCTAGAGAAATCACACATGCCACCATAGGGAGCATCCATTTTCCTGCTATTCATTACTTTGCTCTCTTTATTGGTAGATGCATAAATGGTAAAGATGAGGCTTGTCATATGTGCGTCCCAGATCTCAGTGTTCTTAGGAGTGTTGTACTAGGTGATAGACAATATAACTTGGGAGCCATTGTTGGATGTAGGCTACACCATAATGGTATGATTGGAGATTTATTTGGTGAGATTTATGCCACTCGCATAGCCCGCTTTCTTGGTGTGCCTGTGCATGAGAATGATGAACCTTTACCTCCTGCTCATTTAGATTGCCATGCTATGACTATTCACCGGTTTATAGAGAGGGATGATCAAACCCTCAAATATCGACTAATCTTTAACAGGCAGCATGCCATCCCTATTGATCTTCCTGCCCCTACTTTGTTTAACTTTCAGGCAACAGAAAGATACACTATAACTATGGAGGAGGCATATGCTTATTATAACATGACGGAGGCAGCCCGCCTTCGAGCTGCAGCTCAATATGCAATGGCTGATGCATCTCAGTACAACCCCAACTATGACTTTGGATATCGGTCAGGCCAATACTGGCCATAGACCAACTTAGGCCAAAAGCCTAAGCTTGGGGGAGTACGTGTTTCTCACCGACTTTACATTCATGTTCACGCACTTATTCTACTTGTCGGTGCTCACACTCTTTCATTGTACCATCCATGTTTAGTTTCAGTTTCTTTTTCTTAATCTTTTTCTCATGTGCTAGAAAAACCTTAAGAAAAACAAAAAAAAATAGTTGTTCGTTCTAGCTAGTTTACTTTTCTTGCTTTTAGTAGTAGTAATTAAAAAGAAAACCCAAAAATATTTCCCGTTCTTCTTTTGCTTGGTGGGAGCATTCCCGTGTAAATAGTTTATTTTCTTTTCTTTGGGGGTCAAGAGTAGAAGACCATGATTGAAATTGCTTAGAGTCTCTCATGTGCTTTATTGTTGATTTAACCTTGAGCCATATTACCTTGTCTTCTCTCTTGTATTAAATGCTCGTAGATTCCAGCTTAGTCCATTGCACGTGCACTATTATTATTATCGACACCGTTCGGTCGTGCGAGTGAAAGGCAATAAGGATGATATATGATGAACTAATTGAGATGAGAAAAGCTGGTATGAACTCGACCTCTCTTGTTTTTGTAAATACGATAGTTCATCGTTCCTGATTCAGCTTGTTATGAATGAAACATGCTTGCAATGACAATTAGAGATCATAGCTGCTTATGCCATGCTTAATTAGCTGAGAGTTTATAATGGTCTATCTTGTGTGCCAACATGATATTAAAATGGTTGTGATGTGGTATGATGGGGTGGTATCCTCCTTTGAACGAATTAAGTGATCTAACTTGGCACATCTTCACGCATGTAGTTGAAACAAATCAACATATCCTCCATGATATTTATGTTCATGGTGATTTATATCCTACTCATGCTTGCACTCATTGTTGATTAATTTTAATGCATGCTCATGACCGTTGTTGCTCTCTAGCTGGTCGCTTCCCAGTCTCTTTCTAGCCTTCACCTGTACTAAGCGGGAATACTGCTTGTGCATCCACTACCATAAACCCCAAAGTTATTCCATATGAGTCCACCATATCTTCCTATATGCGGTATTTACCTGCCATTCCAAGTAAATTTGTATGTGCCAAACTGTGAACCTTCAAATGAAATTCTGTTTTGTATGCTCGAATAGCTCATGTATCAACTAGGGTTGTCTATATCTTCCATGCTAAGTGGGTTATTCTCATGATGAGTGGACTCCACTCATCATTCATGAGAAAATGGCTAGTAACCGGGATGCCCAGTCCCATGCTCAAAATCATAATAATTAAACAAAACTACCCCAGGGCTGTTGCTGGTTTGGACGGTACCCGTTGTTTCGGGCTAGGCGTGGAGTGTGCTTGTTGGTGGTTGGGGGAGTATAAACTTTACCATTCTGTTTGGGAACTTCCTGTAATGTGCGTAGCATGGGAGATATCGAGATTCTTGGTTGTTATGTTGACAATGAAAGTATACCGCTCAAAATGTTATTCATCTCTATTTAAAAATCAAGCTCTGGCACCTCTACAAATCCCTGCTTCCCTCTGCGAAGGGCCTATCTATTACTTTTATGCAGAGTCATCATCCTCTTATAAAAGAGCACCAGTAGGAGAGCACCTCTGTCATATGCATTTATTACCATTAATTTGCATTGAGTATGATCATGAATGGATCTCTTTTACCATGAATTACAATGTCTAGTCAGTCCTTGATCTTTAAAGGTGCTCTGCATTTGTGTTTTGCGGTCTCGGAAAGGGCTAGCGAGATACCATCTGTTATATCATATCATAATTGTTTTGAGAAAGTGTTGTCATCCGAGGTTTATTATTATTGCTCGCTAGTTGATTATGCCATTGATGTGAGTATTCTTGAGACCTGAAAGTTATTGTGAATGTGGTTAGTTCATGATCTTGCTGAAAACCTGAATGATGGCTTACATATTTACAACAACAAGAGCAAACAGAGTTTGTCAAAGTTTTTCTTTATCACTTTCAGTTTATCAACTGAATTGCTTGAGGACAAGCAAAGGTTTAAGCTTGGGGGAGTTGATACGTCTCCAATGTATCTACTTTTCCAAACACTTTTGCCCTTGTTATGGACTCTAACTTGCATGATTTGAATGGAACTAACCCGGACTGACGCTGTTTTCAGTAGAATTGCCATGGTGTTGTCTTTGTGCAGAAATAAAAAGTTCTCGGAATGACCTGAAACTCCACGGAGTTTATTTTGGAAAATATAAAAAATATCTGCAAGAAGATCCGGACCAGGGGCCCACACCCTGTCCACGAGGGTGGGGGGTGCCCCCCTAGGGCGCGCCCCCTGCCTCGTGGGCCCCATGGTGCTCCACCGATGTATGCCCAGATCCTATATATTCACTTTCGGGGGAAAATAAAGGAGAAAGAATTATCGTGTTTTACGAGATGGAGCCGCCGCAAGCCCTAATCTCTCTCGTGAGGGCTGATCTGGAGTCCGTTCAGGGCTCCGGAGAGTGGAGATCGTCGCCATCGTCATCATCAACCTTCCTCCATCACCAATTCCATGATGCTCACTGCTCCCGGTGATGACCATAGTTTGAGGAGTTCATGTATTCACTATGTGTTAATGCTTTGGTCCGGTACTCTATTAAAAGGAGGCCTTAATTTCCCTTAGTTTCCAATAGGACCCCGCTGCCACGGGAGGGTAGGACAAAAGATGTCATGCAAGTTCTTTTCCATAAGCACGTATGACTATATTCGGAATACATGCCTACATTGCATTGATGAACTGGAGCTAGTTTTGTGTCACCCTAGGTTATAACTTCTACATGATGAATTGCATCCGACATAATTTCCCATCACCGATCCAATGCCTACGAGCTTTTCACATATTGCTTGTTGCTTATTTACTTTTCCGTTGCTACTATTACAAAAACTAAAAAAACACTACCATTACTTTTATCGCTGCTACCGCCACTATCATATTACTTTGCTACTAAACTAGATTGCTGCAGATACTAAGTTTCCAGGTGTGGTTGAATTGACAACTCAGCTGCTAATACGAAAGAGTATTCTTTGGCTCCCCTTGTGTCGAATCAATAAATTTGGGTTGAATACTTTACCCTCGAAAACTGTTGCGATCCCCTACACTTGTGGGTTATCAGCCCTGCGGGGCGGCTCACGCCACGGAGGCTCGTGCCGGACCTCCTAGCCGGCGCCGTAGAGTGGAGGTGGAGCCGGGACTCCGTGGCCTTCGTACCCCGCCAGGGGCGACGGGGGATGGGAGGAGTGAGTTGGTGCAGGTGCCTCCCCAGCGGCATTAACGAGCTCGGTGATGCGGTGGAGCCACTCGTCGTAGAGGTCATCTGCCGGGCGGTAGTGCAAGAGCTCCCGTGCCATCAACAACACTGGCTGCTGGTAGACCATCCCGCGGCGGACCAACGAGGATGACGCCGCGGCCGGCGAGGGTGAAGGTGTCGCCGTGCGGCCATCACGCCGCACGGACAGTGGCAGCGACAAGTCCTACTGCTCGTGGACGATCGGGTCGGTGGCGGCCTTGGCGATCGGCGAGTTGCGGGGCGGGGCGGCGCACCTTTGCCCGCGGGTGCCGTCTGAGCGACGTTCGTGACGCGGCGGGCGACACGTGCTCAACGTGTGTCTACGATGGCTGTGGAGCAAAGCCGACGACGAGGACGGGACGAGGTCGTCGGAGAGGAGAGATCTTGACACGCCCCCTACCTGGCGCGCCAAATGTCGGATTACAGGCTCCGCAAACCCAAGAAGTTCGAACACAGGGGCATGAACGAAGATCTCTCCCACTCACGTCTACCTAGCATCTCGCCCTCGTCCAGTGAAGAGATTCAAGCGAAGAACAAGTGAAGCACGCAAGAGTTTACCCAGGTTCAGGCCACCTTGTGGTGTAAAACCCTACTTCCAGCTTTGGTGGATTGGCCTCAGGAGGGCTAGAATATGGACTAGTACAGTGGTTCCTGAGCTCAGGAGGAGAGCTCAGGAGGGTCAGGAGGCAAGAGTTCTTGCTCCGTTGCGTGAAGGCGGAGTTTATGGATCTGCTCCAAATTGTTCCCTCATAGTGGGGATCCTAGCTACTTATATAGGCGGCCAGGGTCCTCTTCCCTCGAAATGTTTAGGCAGGAAGGAATCCCACAATGGCCATTTTTGAGCGGGAACACAAGGACGTTCCTATCCTGACAAAAGAGGTTTCGCTTGCAAAAGGATCAGGCGGTGACGCGGTGGTGGGCTCGGTGGTGACATCCTCCATGTCATCCTTGCGGTCTTCGGTCTTGTTGCACCGAAGGGGAAACCTTTGTCCCGCTCCTCGGGAACCTGCACCTGTGCTGCCTCCTATGCACCAAAACGGCAACTGCACCGCTGGCGGGCGCTAGCACCCGCTGGCGCGGTGTGTCACTTCTTTTGTCACTACCTCCTCATGAGGCAGGCTTGGCCTTGGATTCTCAAAAATTGAAGAATATGAACAACTTAGGAATTTCAAAAATTCAAATTGAAGATTTTCAACTTTTGTGGTGGCGTGACCCGCCGTATAAGAATGATGATTTCAGACACCGCGTACAATTGTCTTATGGTTCTGAGAATCAAGTTCTTCATTAATTTCTTCACACTTAGAGTGTTATTCTTCATTGATTGAAGAAAAACAAATTGTTCATGTGTTGCACATCTAAGTCATCAATTTTTCATAAGTGTTAGGATGAGTGTCCAATTCAAAGAACATTCGAAGATTCTAAGATATTTAGCTCACACCGCAGCTTGCTAAATCTCTTCTCATCCAAGGGCATTGTGAAGATATCGGCTAGCTGTTCTTCAGTCTTCACATGTTCAATAGAGATGTCGCCCTTCAACACATGATCACGAAGAAAATGATGACAAATCTGAATGTGCTTTGTCTTCGAGTGCTGAACTGGGTTGTGAGCAATCTTGAGGGCACTCTCATTGTCACAGAGTAAAGGCACATTCTTCACGTTGACATCATAGTCCTTGAGTGTTTGCTTCATCCATAACAATTGAGCACAGCAAGAGCCAGCAGCAATATACTCAGCTTCAGCGGTAGATAGTGATACACAATTATGTTTCTTCGAGGAGCAACAGACCAAAGATCCTCCGAGGAAATTACATGTACCAGATGTTGATTTGCGGTCCACACGATCACCAGCATAGTCAGAGTCTGAATATCCAATGAGATCAAAAGCCGAGCCCTTGGGGTACCATAACCCAAGTGTTGGTGTGTGAGCTAGATATGGAAGTATATGTTTCACAGCCTTATGGTGTGATTCCTTCGGTGCAGCTTGAAATCATGCACACATGCAAACACTAAGCATTATATCTGGCCTAGATGCACATAAGTACAATAAAGAACCAATCATGGAGTGGTATACCTTATGATCGAAGTCAATACCAGTTTCATCAGTGCACATATGGCCATTTGTGGGCATAGGAATTTTAACGCCTTTGCAATCGTGCATGCCGAATTTCCTCAGTACATCTTTGAGGTATTTCTCCTGAGATATGAATATACCATTGCGTTGTTGACGAATTTGAAAACCTAGGAAGAATTTAAACTATCCCATCATAGACATTTGATATTCTTCACTCATCATATAGGCAAATTCATCACTGTAGCGTTGGTCAGTACAGCCAATGATAATATCATCAACATATATTTGGCACACAAATAATTCACCATCATAAGATTAAGTGAAAAGAGTTGGATCGAGTGAACCGGGTTTGAAGCATTTCTTCATGAGGAATTCCTTCAAAGTATCATACCAAGCCCGAGGGGCCTGCTTGAGGCCATAGAGAGCCTTATTGAGTTTGAAGACTTTGTCAGGATTCTTTGGATCTTCAAAACCTGGGGGTTCAGCAACATATACTTCTTCCTCAAGCTTACCATTGAGGAATGCACTTTTCACATCCATTTGATAGATAATGATATCATGATGGTTAGCATAAGCAAGTAATATGCGAATAGCCTCAAGTCTAGCAACAGGTGCAAAAGTTTCATCGAAGTCAATTCTTCCAACTTGTGTGTAGCCTTGAGCTACAAGCCGTGCCTTATTCCTTACCACAAGGCCATTTTCATCTTGCTTGTTGCGGTAGATCCACTTTGTGCCGATGATATTATGCTTGAATCCACTCAGGCTCTAGAAATGATTCATCTACCTTAGTGGGCTCTATGATACAGACAAAAGCAAAGTGCCCACAAAAGTTAGATAAATGTGAAGCTTTTGAGCGTGTAAGAGGACCTGGTATATTGATGTCGCTGATGATTTTCTCAATCTGCACTTCTTTCGCAACACGAGGATGAGCTAGTTGTCGTCGAGGAATTTGATCAGCATTTTCTCCAGCACCATTTTCTTCAGCATTTTCCTCAGGTGCATTAGCTCGACGATCTTCAGGTTCTGGAATGAATTCTTCAGCAGATTCTTCGGTAGGAATGACATCCTCAGTAGCCTTGAATTTGATAGTTTCCTTAGGTGCTGGTTCATCTATCACAGTAGGCAGGTGCTCTCTTTGCAAGCCGTTAGTTTCATCGAACCGCACATCTATAGTTTCAACAACCTTGTGAAGAACGTTGTTGAAGACTCTGTAGGTGTGCGAGTCCTTTCCGTAACCAAGCATAAACCCTTCATGTGCTTTCGTTGCAAATTTTGAGTTGTGATGAGGATCTCTAATCCAACATTTAGCACCGAAGACTTTGAAATAACTCACATTGGGTTTCTTGTCAGTGAGGAGTTTGTAGGCAGTCTTCTTGAAGAATTTGGGAAGATATACTCTGTTGATGATGTGGCATGCAGTATCAATTGCATCAATCCAGAAACAACGAGCGTTTTGTATTTATCAAGCATAGTGCGGGCCATCTCAGCAAGAGTCCCGTTCTTGCGCTCCACGATGCCATTTTGCTGAGGAGTATAAGGAGCAGATAGCTCATGAGTAATACCAAGTTCATCAAGATAGTCATCGAGACCAGAGTTCTTGAACTCAGTTCCATTGTCACTTCTGATGTGCTTGATCTTCACACCAAAGTTGGTTGAAACCCTCGAGGAAAATCGTTTGAAGACTTCCTGCACTTCATGTTTGTAAGTAACAATGTGTACCCATGTATATCGAGAGTAATCATCAACAATAACAAAGCCATATTGAGAAGCATCATTTGAAACTGCAGAATAATGATTAGGACCAAAGAGATCCATGTGAAGCAATTCAAATGGCCGAGTAGTAGTCATGATAGTCTTCGCTGGATGCTTGGCCTTGGTCATCTTTCCAGCTTCACAGGCACCGCACAAGTGATCCTTGAGGAATTTGACATTCTCAGTGCCAATGACATGCTTCTTCTTCGCAAGCGTGTGCAAATTCCTCATGCCTCCATGACCAAGTCGTCAGTGCCATAGCCAGCCTTCTGAAGCTTTTGCAAGTAGACACACAGCTAGTTGAGGTCCTGTAGAGAAATCAACAATATACAAGTCTCCTCTCCTAAAGCCTTCGAAGACTATGGAGTTATCAGATTCCATAATCACCGCACAATGATGTTTGCCAAAAGCAACAACCATATCCAAATCGCAAAGCATTGAGACACACATGAGGTTGTACCCTAAGGACTCGACAAGCATGACTTTGTCCATGTGTCGATCCCTAGTGATCGCAACCTTACCTAGACCCAATACCTAACTTTTGCCTTTGTCAGCGAAGATGATGTGCTTCAGATGAGATGGTGATAAGGGAGCATCCATCAAGAGATTCTCATCACCAGTTATGTGATTTGTAAATCCACTATCAAGGACCCACTCAGTGGCTTTGGATCGATCATCCTACAAATGAATTAGTGCAGCTTACAAACTCATATACTTCATCAGTGAAGAATATGACATCAAATCATCAGATCAATTTCATCAAGCAATGCAACAGATAAAGCAGTATGAGGACCTGAGAAATGAGAGTTCATTTCTTCATGATTACTTGCATCCTTTCAGGCATATTTCAGGTCTCCAGCAAATTCTTCAGATGTTTGAGTACGTCTGGAGACCTGACCCTGCGGAAGAGATTAGTTCTTTTTCTTCACCACCCACATCTAAAGGGGTGTCAAAGAGTTCATCACTCTGCGAGATCCATATGAAAAATGTGGCATAGATGCCAGCCCATTTCGTTTCACATAAGAGGAGTTAGGATAAGCATATGAATAGGAAGAGTAATTCTTCGAGGACTTATGAACATAATGGTTAGAAGAATAGTGCTCAAATTCATAGCCCTTAGCTCTTTCCCGCGAGACAGAGTTGTTAGAACGATGATATTCATATGAGGACTTTGATCCTTTTGAGGAATTTGATACATATGAGGAATTTGGTCCGTATGAGGATTTTACTCCATCTAAAGATTTTGATCCATATGAAGAACTGGATCTGGGGTTCCTATTCCTCACATGAGGTGTTATGAGGACATTCACTTGAAGACTTTCAAGGTGCCTCTTAGGGACCCTGATTTTCTTCATAGGGGGACCATTCCTGCAGTTAGTTCCAACATATCTAGTAAATACTTCACCATTCTGATTTTTGAATAGTTTATAGTTAGAATCAAATGACTCATCAAAAGAATGAGGAGATTCACATGTAAAGGTAGATAAATTGGATGGATCAACTGGAGGTCCCTTTGCAGCAACCCATGAGGTTTTGGGGTACTGCTCAGGCTTCCAATATGAACCATCAGCATTAAGTTTCCTTTCAAAGGCAATTCCCTCTTTTCTAGGGTTCATTTTGAGGATCTGCTTTTTAAGCACATTACAAAGAGTCTGATGCCCTTTGAGGCTTTTGTACATGCCTGTCATGTACAATTCCTTCAGCCCTGCATTGTCAGTGATACCAGCAATGTCCTCAGATGAGGATTTAGTGATAGCAGAGAAAATTGAAGAATTTGTAGCATTTGAAGCATTTGAACATTCAGGTGAAGAATTAGCAGTTTCTCGTTCAATGCATTTCAAGCATGGAGGAATGAAATCTTCCTGAGAAGCGCTGATTTGTTGAGCAAGTAATGAATCGTGCTCCTTCTAAAGATCTTCATAACTCACTCTTAGCTTTTCAAGATCTTGCTTTCTTTGAAGAAATTCATAAGAAAGCTTCTCATGATCAGACAAGAGAGTGTTATGATGACTTTGAAGGTTATCACACTTGGACTGAAGTCTCTGAAGATTTTCAGTCAAGATTTTAGATCGATCCATTTCTTCACCCAACATATCATCACTTTTATCTAGCATGTTTTGAATCTTATCAAGAGCCTTTTGTTGTTGCACAACAATCTTAGCAAGTTTAGCATAGCTGGGCTTAAGGTTTTCATCAGATTCATCCTCACTACATTCGGAGGAGGTATATTTGAGTACCTTAGCACCCTTTGCCATGAAGCAATAGGTGGGAGCATAGTCATCATTGTCTTCATCAGCCTTGTTGGAGAAGCCATTTTCTTCAGTGTTGAAGATGGACTTGCTGACGAATGCAGTACCGAGAGCTAGACTTGCCACACCAGATTCGGATTCCTCAAATTCCTCCTCTTCCGCATGATCCTCAGATTGAGCTTCAGAGGCCATTTCCTTGCCAATGAATACACGAGCCTTTTTGGAGCTGTTCTTCTTGTGAAATGAAGACTTTGAGGATTTTGATGATGAAGATTTTGACAATTTCTTCTTCTTCTTTGCATCATCAGAACTGTAATCCTTGTATTTCTTTTTTTTGGATTCCTTCTCCCACTGAGGACAATCTTGAATGTAGTGACCAGGCTTCTTGCATGTGTGACATAGCCGTTTGTTGTAGTCACTAGATGAGGAATCATTTCTCTTAGTGAACGTTCCAAAGCGACCACGTATTGAGAACCTTTGGAATTTCTTCACAAGCAAAGCTAGCTCCTGGCTCAATTCTTCAGGATCACCAAGGCTACTACCAGAATTTTCACCTTCAGATTCAGAGACGACCTTGGCCTTCAGGGCACGTGATCTGCCATAGCTTGGACCATGGAGATTTCTCTTTTCAGCAAGCTGGACGTCATGAGTGTTTAGCCTTTCGAGGATATCAGCGGGATCAAGTGACTTGTAATCACCATGCTTTTGAATCATCAATGCAAGAGTATCAAACGAGGAATCAAGCGATCTCAGCAATTTCTTCACCACTTCATGGTCGGTGATGTCAGTGGCTCCAAGTGCTTGAAGTTCATTTGAGATGTCAGTGAGACGATCGAAGGTTTGCAGAACATTTTCATTGTCAAGTCTTTTGAACTGGTTTAATAGATTGCGAAGAACATCAACTCGAGAGTCACGCTGTGTTGACACTCCTTCGTTGACTTTGGACAGCCTATCCCAGATAAGCTTCGCAGTTTCCAAAGCACTCACTCTTCCATACTGTCCTTTGCTTAGATGGCCACAAATGATATTCTTCGCTTGAGAATCAAGTTGCTTGAATCTCTTCACATCATCAGCATTCAGAGAAGGTGATACCGAGGGAACACCATTTTCCACAACATATCAGAGATCGTTATCAATTGCCTCAAGATGCATTCGCATCTTGTTCTTCCAGTAGGGGTAGTCCGTCCCATCAAAGGTAGGACACCCAGCTGAGACCTTGATCATACTGAAGGAAATATGCCCTAGAGGCAATAATAAAGTTATTATTTATTTCCTTATATCATGATAAATGTTTATTATTCATGCTAGAATTGTATTAACCGGAAACTTAGTACATGTGTGAATACATAGACAAAACAGAGTGTCCCTAGTATGCCTCTACTAGACTAGCTCATTGATCAAAGATGGTTATGTTTCCTAGCCATAGACATGAGTTGTCATTTGATCAACGGGATCACATCATTAGTAGAATGATGTGATGGACAAGACCCATCCGTTAGCTTAGCACTATGATCGTTTATGTTTTACTGCTATTGCTTTCTTCATGACTTATACATGTTCCTATGACTATGAGATTATGCAACTCCCGAATACCGGAGGAACACTTTGTGTGCTACCAAACGTCACAACGTAACTGGGTAATTATAAAGGTACTCTACAGGTGTCTCCGAAGGTACTTGTTGGGTTGGCGTATTTCGAGATTAGGATTTGTCACTCCGATTATCGGAGAGGTATCTCTGGGCCCACTCGGTAATGCACATCACTATAAGCCTTGCAAGCATTGCAGCTAATGAGTTAGTTGCGGGATGATGTATTACGGAACGAGTAAAGAGACTTGCCGGTAACGAGAGTCAACTAGGTATTGAGATACCGACGATCGAATCTCGGGCAAGTAACATACCGATGACAAAGGGAACAACGTATGTTGTTATGCGGTTTGACCGATAAAGATATTCGTAGAATATGTGGGAGCCAATATGGGCATCCAGGTTCCGCTATTGGTTATTGACCAGAGACGTGTCTTGGTCATGTCTACATAGTTCTCTAACCCGTAGGGTCTGCACGCTTAAGGTTTCGATGACAATTATGAGTTTTGATGTACCGAAGGAGTTCGGAGTCCCGGATGAGATCGGGGACATGACGAGGAGTCTCGAAATGGTCGAGACGTAAAAATTGATATATTCGACGACTATATTCGGACATCGGAAAGGTTCCGAGTGATTCGGGTATTTTCGGAGTACCAGGGAGTTACGGGAATAGAAGAGAGAGGCCAAAAGGAAGGAGGCGCGCGCCCCCCTTGTGACGCCCGAAGACCGACGTCCCAGAAGATTCCAGAAGATTCCAGATGTTCCGGGTTCTCCCTTGTATTTCTTTTGTGCTTGTGTTATTTATTTTGCATTGCATCATGTCATCATGCCATCATGTCATTAATCTTTGCATCTCAGCTAAATAAATCGTGTGGATCTTTGATCCATTTAAATCGAGGAAAGGATGACTTCTCTTTATAACATATCCTCCTAATAGATGGAGCTATAAAATATTCCATTTGTTTGTAAATAACCCAACACACTTGCATAATTTTTCCCACGCCTTTTTCACTTCAAGTTTCACCGTCAAAAACCTTCCCTATTTTTCTTTTCTCGTCTATCGAGGTTCCTCCAAAAATTCGAACATTTTTGGACACTTCAAAAATCAAGTCTTAATTCAAACCCATTTGAATTAAATTCAAATATGTTTGAATTATATTTTTTTTCGTTCATGCCTTTTCTATTTTCTCGGACCGTGCTCATTTTATGATGCCCGAGAAAGATAACCTATTGTGTTTTGCCCTAATCCTATTCCTATCACCTCTTTCTTTTTCTTCCTTCTTTGTTGTTTTCTGTTTTTTTTGGGAACTTCTTCAGTTAAAGAAGAAGAGCAGCCGGCAGCCGTCCATTAGACCTCCCTCTGGCCAAGCCGCGGCCCAGGCCTCCCTGGCCCATCTCCTCCCTGGCCATCTCAGCCACCAGGCCTTCAGCATTCCAGCCCGACCACTCTAGGCCTCCTGGCCCATCAGGCCTCTCGCAGCGCAGCCCGTTCCCAGTCCCCAATCTTAGAGCCCCGACCTCATCCCCTCGCTCTCTCCCTATTCCCCGCCGCCAGCTTCTCGTCCCCTCGCAGACCCCGACCCTCGCTCTCTCCCTCTTCCTTCGATTCCCCCGAGCCCGATCCTTCGATCCCTCCCCAAGTCCTCGCTCGCCATGGCCAGCACCAACCTCCAGAGTCCTGCTGCCTCATCTCCGCGCCGGCCCCAGCGCGCCAAGCCGCCGCCTCGCCTGCGACCCGCCCCAGCACCGAGCGCAGCGCGCCCGTCCTCAGCCTCGCGCGCCCAGGTTGCCTCCTCGTCGAGGTCCCTCGAGCGCCGCGCGCCTCCCTCCGTCTCCCTCTGCTACCTCCTTCCTCGCCTGGCTCGTGTCTCCCTCCGGCGCGCCAAGCACCAGGTGTTGTGTGCCCCGTGCTGCTCCGGCCGGCCAGGAGCCCCGTCGCCCCACGCACCTCCGTTTCCAGCGCCGCAGTGCCCCTCAAGCTGCCGCCGGCCACCGCATCAGCCACCGCGTCTCAAGTACCTCGCCGTGCCGCTGCCATGGCCTCGTCGCCCCGTGCTGCCTTGCACTGTGTTTTTTTTGTTTGTGTTGCTTGTGCTGTTGTAATTGCCAATCACGTGTATGACTAACCGACGAGGAGGCAAGACCCGTAACCGGACCGTCAAGCACCGTTGTCGTGGATTGCGCCAAGTGCACGGAGACCCCAAGTACCACGATGATGCGCCAAGTTCCACGAAGCATCAAGTTCAACTACGTGGTGATGCGTGAAGTTCCACTACACCATCATGCATGAGTACCACGACGAACGTTTTGAAGCGCCAAGTACCGCGACGCCCGGAGCACTCGGAACCGTCAAGTACATCTACGAAACGAAGTTCGACTACTTCCACTACCGTCGCCGACGAACTGAGTACCACTACCGTCGCCCCAAAGACGTCCGATGCCGCGACAAGAACCTCTTCGGAAACGTGAACGACTCCGAACGGAACAACTACTTCCCTCTACGAACGTGTACCCCGACCGCCTCGAGAACGTCTACTTCCACTACTTCCTCTCCGATCGCGAGAACGACTTCTTCCTCTACGATCTCGAACCGCTTCGAAACGAACGCTTCGAAGGTATAACCCCGAGACGATGACCCGTGTGATGCATGTGTTGTATGAAATGTTTTCCTTGTGTGCACCGTGCCGTTTTGTCTTTTGTCATGCTCCTCGGTTGCCTCGTCGCCGACCCGTGGGAACCCGGCAACGGGATCGCCCCACCTTTCATCTTACTTGACTCGTTCACTCCACCTTTGCTTTTGCACCGGTCTCTCAATGGGTTACCGGAACCGAGATGTTGCGTTGCATCATTTTCGGATCGTTGCTGTGGCACCCTTTTCTTCCACCACGGTGACATATACTTCATATCCCTTTTGTTAACTCTTTAATAAAATTGCATAAAACTTGATCATGTCATCCGCATCATGTTAACAACATTAAAATGTGTGAATTGTTTGCTTGTAATTGCTAAACATGCTCATGGGGATTTTCCGGAATTGTTGTTGTTCTTCCGGCCTCATTTAAAATGCCTAAATAGTGTAGTTTGTTTTGCTTCACCTCTTGCCATGTTAACCAACATTTAACATTGTCTTGTAAATAAACAAGAGTCAACTAAATATTTAACATGTGGTGTTTCGTCAATATGCAACTCGTTGCATATTGAGCTCCACTTAACTTGTAGTTTTGTTTGTGCACTTTGCCATGCCATGCATATTTAAACCGGACATGCATCATACTTGTTTGTGCATCTTATGCCATGTTTATGCTTGTGTGTTTACCGTGTTGTTTGTTTCTTTCCGGTTTGCTTCTCTTGATAGCTTCGGTTTCGTTCCGGAGTTGTGAGGATTCTCTCGTCTATGTTGCTCCGTCTACTTCGTGGATCCGTTCTTCTCCCTTGTGGAATCCCAGGCAAGATGACCGAACCCGGATACCATTACTATCTTTGCCTATTGCTAGAGTATCGCTCTTCAGTATATTGCCTCGATGCCCATGTTTTCTTATCAGCCTCCTATTGTAACCATGAACCTGTCTAACCACCCTACCTATGCAAACCATTGATTGGCTATACGTAGGCTTCGCTCAGCCCCTCTTATAGCATTGCTAGTTGCAGGTGAAGTTGAAGATGCTTGCTTCATGTTGAAGTTTGTTGGGTTATATCACACTATATAAATGCTTAAATGAAATCATCTATATATTGGTAATGGGTGGAAGGCTAAGCCTTTTGCTTGGTGATTTGTTCCACTCATGCCGCTAGGAACCGTATAAACCGGTGTTATGTTCCTTGATTATGCGTTCCTTACACGGTTGGGGTTATGGGGCCCCCTCGATAAACCGCTAAGTGATAAGTCTTTTCCAGCAAGTTCCAACATTGGTACTATTCGCCTAATAACTAATAAAACTTGCATAGGGACTAGCTATCCCTTTTATTTTAATCAATAACCCCGGGCCAGTGCTCCACATGAGTGTTGGTCCGAAACGGGGAGTCTGCGGGGCCACCACGAGGAAACTCGAGGTTTGGTAAAAACCTGTAGAATCGCCCATCCGGTCGTGGCCTGAGACTAGATACGCGCGGCTATTGTCAGTGTGTCGGCACGTCGGGAGGATTTGCTCGATTAGCCTTACCTTAGTTCGGAGTATCTTGAGCACGGGATTCCGAGAATACTCGGGTCTTCCCACCTTTGGAGTTGCGACTCCGCGGATCGTGGGCTTGTCATGGGCCAAGTTGGAACACCCCTGCAGGGTCTTGAACTTTCGAAAGTCGTGCCCGCGGTTATGTGGCAGATGGGAGCTTGTTAATATCCGGTTGTAGAAAACTTGACACCATGTTCCAATTCACTACCAGCGTGCGTACCGTGACTATCATTTTCCGAAAGGGATTCGGGAGATGAACACGGTGGGGTTATGTTTGACGTGTTTTAGTTAGGATCACTTCGTGATCATCTCTCGACCGAGGCACTTCTCTTCTCGCTCTCTTTTACGTAAGTTAGTGCTAGTGCTGCTGCAGACTCTTATTCTTTCTTCACCTTATCCACACCCAAGGCTTAAATAGTCATGTTACCCGTGAACGGGATTGCTGAGTCCTCGTGGCT
Organism: Secale cereale; assembly: GCA_902687465.1. Taxonomy (NCBI): domain Eukaryota; kingdom Viridiplantae; phylum Streptophyta; class Magnoliopsida; order Poales; family Poaceae; genus Secale; species Secale cereale. The sequence goes on along the minus strand of LR738710.1, from coordinate 468,120,779 downwards.
CATAGATACTACAACACCAGATGCAGGTCAGCCGAGAATGGTGCAGGAGCTGGTTCAAGTACTTCACCGGGAGTCCGTTGAAGAGAGTGGCCGTATGCTTGTGACGTTTTCGACGATCAGTAGTGGTTTCTACTAGGATTCGATCTAGACCTGTGGCTTTATGTTGTTTTTGGTATCTTTCTTTTGGATCTTCACCCGTAGTCGGGTTGTGATGTTTTGAATGATGTTTTGCTTATGTAATGTATTGTGTGAAGTGGCGAGTGTAAGCCAACTATCTCCTTTTGCAATTTAATCCCTCTTTTACATGAGTCGTGCAAAGATACCAAACTTGCGATCATTCTAGAATGGGCTTATATCTTTAAGTTGTGCCTCAACACGTAGGAGATATAGTCCCATCCTGGGCATTACACCCCTTCTGGTCTGAATTGGACAAGGGGTGCAGCCCCCTTTTCCTTCTCCCTCTCCCCCTCTTTCCTTCTCTCCTACTCCGGAAAGGAAAGGGGAATCCTACTTGGACTTGGGAGTCCGAGTAGGACTCCCCACACTTGGCGCGCCCCCTCTAGGGCCGACCTCTCCCTCCCTCCTTTATATACGGGGGCAAGGGGGCACCTCTAGACACAACAATTGATCTCTTGATCTCTTAGCCGTGTGAGGTGCCCCCCTCCACCATAGTTCTCCTCGATAATATTATAGCGGTGCTTAGGCGAAGCCCTGCGACGGTAGAACATCAAGATCGTCACCACGCCGTCGTGCTGACGGAACTCTCCCTCGACACTCGGCTGGATCGGAGTTCGAGGGACGTCATCGAGTTGAACGTGTGCTAGAACTCGGAGGTGCCGTAGTTTCGGTGCTTGATCGATCGGGCCGTGAAGACGTACGACTACATCAACCGCGTTGTTCTAACGCTTCCGCTTTCTGTCTACGAGGGTACGTAGACACACTCTCCCCTCTCGTTGCTATGCATCTGGTAGATAGATCTTGCGTGATCGTAGGAAAATTTTAAAATACTACGTTCCCCAACAGTGGTATCAGAGCCAGGTCTATGCGTAGATGATATGCACGAGTAGAACACAATGAGTTGTGGGCGATACTAGTCATACTGCTTACCAGCATGTCATACTTTGCTTCGGCAGTATTGTGATATGAAGCGGCCCGGACCGACATTACGCGTACGCTTACGCGAGACTGGTTTCACCGTTATGAGCACTCGTTGCTTAAAGGTGACTGGCGGGTGTCTGTCTCTCTCACTTTAGCTGAATCACGTGTGGCTACGCCCGGTCCTTGTGAAGGTTAAAACAACACATACTTGACGGAACATCGTTGTGGTTTTGTATGCGTAGGTAAGAACGGTTCTTGCTAAGCCCGTAGCAGCCATGTAAAACTTGCAACAACAAAGTAGAGGACGTCTAACTTGTTTTTGCAGGGCATGTTGTGATGTGATATGGTCAAGACATGATGAGTTATACGGTTTTGTATGAGATGATCATGTTTTGTAATGTTATCGGCAACTAGCAGGAGCCATATGGTTGCCACTTTATTGTATGAAATGCAATCGCCATGTAATTGCTTTACTTTATCACTAAGATGTAGCGATAGTCGTAATAGCAATAGTTGGCGAGACGACAACAATGCTACGATGGAGATGAAGGTGTCGCGCCGGTGACGAAGGTGATCACGACGGTGCTTTGGAGATGGAGATCAAAAGCACAAAATGATGATGGCCATATCATGTCACATATTTTGATTTCATGTGATGTTTATCTTATTATGCTTCTTATTTTGCTTAGTACAGTGGTAGCATTATAAGATGATCCCTTACAAAATTTCAAGGTATAAGTGTTCTCCCTGAGTATGCACCGTTGCGAAAGTTCGTCGTGCCGAGACACCACGTGATGATCGGGTGTGATAAGCTCTACATTCAAATACAACGGGTGTAAGCCAGTTTTGCACACGCAGAATACTCGGGTTAAACTTGACGAGCCTAGCATATGCAGATATGGCCTCGGAACACTAGAGACCGAAAGGCAAGCGTGAATCATATACTAGATATGATCAACATAAGATGTTCACCATTGAAAACTACTCCATCTCACGTGATGATCGGACATGGTTTAGTTGATTTGGATCACGTGATCATTTAGATGACCAGAGGGATGTCTATCTAAGTGGGAGTTCTTCAAGTAATATGATTAATTGAACTTTAATTTATCATGAACTAAGTCCTGGTAGTATTAGCATATCTATGTTGTAGATCAATAGCTCGCGATGTTGCTCCACGTTTATTTTTTATATGTTCCTAGAGAAAACTAAATTGAAAGATGTTAGTAGCAATGGCGCGGAATTGTTCCGTGATCTGAGGATTATCCTCATTGATGCACAGAAGAATTATGTCCTTGATGCACCGCTAGGTGACAGACCTATTGCAGGAGCAGATACAGACGTTATGAACATTTTGACAAAAGCTCGGTATGATGACTACTTGATAGTTTAAGTGCACCATGCTTTACGGCTTAGAACCGGGACTTCAAAAACGTTTTGAAACGCCACGGAGCATATAAGATGTTCCAAGAGTTGAAATTAGTATTTCATACTCATGCCCGTGTCGAGAGGTATAAGACCTCTGATATTACTTTGCCTACAAGATGGAGGAGAATAGCTCAACCAGTGAGCATGTGCTCAGATTGTCTGGGTACTACAATTACTTGAATCAAGTGGGAGTTAATCTGCCAGATAAGATAGTAACTGACAAAGTTCTCTAGTCACTATCACCAAGTTAGTAGAACTTCGTGATGAACTATAATATGTAAGGGATGACGAAAGTAATTCCTGAGCTCTTCGCGATGCTGAAATCGGCGAAGGTAGTAATCAAGAAAGAGCATCAAGTATTGATGGCTAACAAGACCACTTGTTTCAAGTAAAGGGCAAAGGTATAGCAGGGGAACTTCAAGAAGAATGACAAGCAAGTTGTCACTCCCATGAAGAAACCCAAAGCTAAACTCAAGCCTAAAACTAAGTGCTTCTACTGCAAAGGAAATGGTCACTGGAAGTGGAACTACCCTAGATATTTGGCGGATAAGAAGGATGGCAAAGTGAACAAAGGTATATTTGATATATAGATTATTGATGTGTATTTTACTAGTGTTCATAGCAACCCCTCGGTATTTGATACTGGTTCAGTTGCTAAAGAGTAGTAACTCGAAATGGGAGTTGCATAATGAACAGAAACTAGTTAAAGGAAGAAGTGACGATGTGTATTGGAAGTAGTTCCAAGATTGATATGATCATCATCGCACACTCCCTATACTTTCTGGATTAGTGTTGAAACTAAATAAGTGTTATTTGGTGTTTGTTTTGAGCATGAATATGATTTGATCATGTTTATTGCAATACGGTTATTCATGTAAGTTAGAGAATAATTATTGTTCTGTTTACATGAATAAAACCTTCTATGGTCATACACCCAATGAAAATGGTTTGTTGGATCTCAATCGTGTGATACACATATTCATAATATTGAAGCCAAAAGATACAAGGTTAATAATGATAGTGCAACTTATTTGTGGCACTGCCGTTTAGGTCATATTGGTGTAAAGCGCATGAAGAAACTCCATAGTGATGGACTTTTGGAATCACATGATTATGAATCACTTGGTGCTTGCGAACAATGCCTCATGGGCAAGATGACTAAAACTCCGTTCTCCGGAACTATGGAGCGAGGAACAGAGTTGTTGGAAATCATACATACTGATGTATGCGGACCAATGAGTGTTGAAGCTCGCGGCGGGTATCCTTATTTTCTGACCTTCACTGATGATTTGAGCAGATATGGGTATATCTACTTAATGAAGCACAAGTCTGAAACATTTGAAAAGTTCAAAGAATTTCAGAGTGAAGTGGAGAATCATCGTAACAAGAAAATAAAAGTTTCTACGATATGATCGTAGAGGTAAAATATTTGAGTTAGCGAGTTTGGCCTTCAGTAAAAACAATGTGAAATAGTTTCACTACTCACGCCACCTGGAACACCACAGTGTAATGATGTGTCCGAACGTCATAACCGTACTTTATTAGATATGGTGCGATCAATGATGTCTCTTACCGATCTACCACTATTGCTTTTGGGGTTATGCATTAGAGACAGCTACATTCACGTTAAATAGGGCACCATCTAAATCCGTGGAGATGACACCGTATGAACTGTGATTTGACGAGAAACCTAAGCTGTCATTTCTTTAAGTTTGGGACTGCGATGCTTATGTGAAAAAGTTTCAACATGATAAGCTCGAACCCAAATCGGAGAAGTAAATCTTCATAGGATACCCAAAAGAAATTGTTGGGTACACCTTCTATCACAGATCCGAAGGCAAGGTCTTTGTTGCTAAGAGTGGATCCTTTCTAGAGAAGGAGTTTCTCTCGAAAGAAGTGAGTGGGAGGAAAGTAGAACTTGATGAGGTAATTGTACCTTCTCCCGAATTGGAAAGTGGAACATCACAGAAACTAGTTTCAGTGATTCCTACACCAATTAGTGAGGAAGCTAATGATGATGATCATGAAACTTTGGATCAAGTTACTACTGAACGTCGTAGATCAACCAGAGTACGTTCCACACCAGAGTGGTACGGCAACACAGTTCTGCAAGTCATATTACTAGACCATGATGATCCTGCGAACTATGAGGAAGCGATGATGAGCCCAGATTCCACAAAATGGCTTGAGGCCATGAAATCTGAGATGGGATCCATGTATGAGAACAAAGTGTGGACTTTGGTTGACTTGCCTGATGATCGACAAGCCATCGAAAATAAATGGATCTTCAAGAGGAAGATCGACGCTGACGGTAATGTTACTGTTTACAAAGCTCGACTTGTTGCGAAAGGTTTTCAACAAGTTCAAAGAGTTGACTACGATGAGACTTTCTCAACCGTAGCGATGCTTAAGTCTGTCCAAATCATGTTAGCAATTGCCGCATTTTATGAAATCTGGCAAATGGATGTCAAAACTGCATTCCTGAATGAATATCTTAAAGAAGATTTGCATATGATGCAACCAGAAGGTTTTGTCGATCCTAAAGGTGCTAACAAAGTGTGCAAGCTCCAGCGATCCATCTATGGACTGGTGCAAGCATCTCGGAGTTGGAATATACGCTTTGATAAGTTGATCAAAGCATATAGATTTATACAGACTTGCGGTGAAGCCTGTATTTACAAGAAAGTGAGTGGGAGCACTACAACCTTTCTGATGAGTATATGTGAATGACATATTGTCGATCGGAAATGATGTATAATTTTCTGGAAAGCATAAAGGAGTGTTTGAAAGGAGTTTTTCAAAGAAAGACCTCGGTGAAGCTGCTTACATATTGAGCATCAAGATCTATAGAGATAGATCGAGACACTTGATAAGTTTTTTCAATGAGTACATACCTTGATTAGATTTTGAAGTAGTTCAAAATGGATCAGTCAAAGAAGGAGTTCTTGCCTGACTGGTAAGGTGTGAAGTTGAGTAAGACTCAAAGCCTGACCACGGCAGAAAAATATAGAGAAAATGAAAGTCATTCCCTATGCCTCAGCCATAGGTTCTATAAAGTATGCCATGCTGTGTACCAAACCTATTGTGTACCTTGCCATGAGTTTGACAAGGAGGTACAATAGTGATCTAGGAGTAGATCACTAGACCGCGGTCAAAATTATCCTTAGTAACTGGATGACTAAGGAAATGTTTCTCGATTATGGAGGTGATAAAGAGTTCGTCGTAAAGGGTTACGCCGATGCAAGCTTTGACACTAAATCCAGATGACTCTAAGTATCAATCTGGATGCGTATTGAAAGTGGGAGCAATTAGCTAGAGTAGCTCCATGCAGAGCATTGTAGACATAGATATTTGCGAAATACATACAGATCTGAATGTGACAGACCCATTGACTAAACTTCTCTCACGAAGCAAAACATGATCACACCTTCGTACTCTTTGGGTGTTAATCACATGAGGATGTGAACTAGATTGTTGACTCTAGTAAACCCTTTGGGTATTGGTCACATGGCGATGAGAACTATGGGTGTTAGTCACATGTCGATGTGAACTATTGGTGTTAATCACATGGTGATGTGATCTAGATTATTGACTCTAGTGCAAGTGGGAGACTGAAGGAAATATGCCCTAGAGGAAATAATAAAGTTATTATATATTTTCTTATATCAAGATAAATGTTTATAATTCATGCTAGAATTGTATTAACCGGAAACTTAGTACATGTGTGAATACATAGACAAAACAGAGTGTCCCTAGTATGCCTCTACTAGACTAGCTCATTGATCAAAGATGGTTATGTTTCCTAGCCATAGACATGAGTTGTCATTTGATCAACGGGATCACATCATTAGGAGAATGATGTGATGGACAAGACCTATCCGTTAGCTTAGCACTATGATCGTTTAAGTTTTACTACTCTAGCTTTCTTCATGACTTATACATATTCCTATGACTATGAGATTATGCAACTCCCGAATATCGGAGGAACACTTTGTGTGCTACCAAACATCACAACGTAACTGGGTGATTATAAAGGTACTCTACAGGTGTCTCCGAAGTTACTTGTTGGGTTGGCGTATTTCGAGATTAGGATTTTTCACTCCGATTGTCGGAGAGGTATCTCTGGGCCCACTCGGTAATGCACATCACTATAAGCCTTGCAAGCATTGTAGCTAATGAGTTAGTTGCGGGATGATGTATTACGGAACGAGTAAAGAGACTTGCCGGTAACGAGATTCAACTAGGTATTGAGATACCGACGATCGAATCTCGGGCAAGTAACATACCGATGACAAAGGGAACAACGCATGTTGTTATGCGGTTTGACCGATAAAGATATTCGTATAATATGTGGGAGCCAATATGAGCATCCAGGTTCCGCTATTGGTTATTAACCAGAGACGTGTCTCGGTCATGTCTATATAGTTCTCGAACCCATAGGGTCCGCACGCTTAAGGTTTCGATGACAGTTTTATTATGAGTTTTGATGTATCGAAGGAGTTCGGAGTCCCGGATGAGATCGCGGACATGACGAGGAGTCTCGAAATGGTCGAGACGTAAAAATCGATATATTGGACGACAATATTCGGACATCGGAAAGGTTCCGAGTGATTCGAGTATTTTCGGAGTACCAGGGAGTTACGGAAATAGAAGAGAGAGGCCAAAACGAAGGAGGCACGCGCCCCCCTTCTGGTCCGAATTGGACAAGGGGTGCAGCCTCCTTTTCCTTCTCCCTCTCCCCCTCTTTCCTTCTCTCCTACTCCGGAAAGGAAAGGGGAATCCTACTAGGACTTGGGAGTCCTAGTAGGACTCCCCACACTTGGCGCGCCCCCTCTAGGGCCGGCCTCCCCCTCCCTCCTTTATATACGGGGGCAAGGGGGCACCTCTAGACACAACAATTGATCTCTTGATATCTTCGTCGTGTGCGGTGCCCCCCTCCACCATAGTTCTCCTCGATAATATTATAGCGGTGCTTAGGCGAAGCCCTGCGATGGTAGAACATTAAGATTGTCACCACGCTGTCGTGCTGATGGAACTCTCCCTCGACACTTGGCTGGATCGGAGTTCGAGGGACATCATCGAGCTGAACGTGTGCTAGAACTCGGAGGTGCCCTAGTTTCGGTGCTTGATCGGTCGGGCCGTGAAGACGTACGATTACATCAACCGCGTTGTTCTAACGCTTCCGCTTCCGATCTATTAGGGTACGTAGACACACTCTCCCCTCTCGTTGCTATGCATCTGGTAGATAGATCTTGCGCGATCGTAGGAAAATTTTAAAATACTACGTTCCCCAACACATACCTGCGGTCGACATAACTAAAACTCCAGGCGGTTAAACCAAAATCACACAGAACAAGGGAGTACCTTGCTCTGATACCAATTGAAAGTGCGCTATATCGACTAGAAGGGGGTGAATAAGTGATTTTTATGAATTCTTCACTAAGGAATTTGTTGTTGAGGAAATTCCTTAGAGAAGAACTACTTGCAGCAGAATAAGTACTCAGAAGTAAACATAACAAAATACAAGCATGGTCATCATGAAGAGATGAAGACAAACACAGAGTACATAAAGCGTAATCACAGGATAACACAGAGTGAAGACAAACAGACTGAAGAAATTGAACTGAAGAAATTGAGAAAGTCTTCAGTCAAAGTCTTCAACCAGATATGAACAAGAAAACAACAAAGATATGAGGAAATGAAAGAGTTGAGGAAATAGAACCAGTTAGCTTGGTGAAGAAAATGATTTATTAGACCAGTTCCAACTTCTGTCTCAGTTGTACATCTGGTTAGGGCGGCTAGGTATTTAAACCTGAGGACACACAGTCCCGGACACCCAGTCAAGGACACACAGTCCAAGACACCAAGTCCTCACCATATTCCCCTTGAGCTAAGGTCACACAGACCTCGCCCAATCACTCGTGGTAAGTCTTCAGGTGACTTCCGAACCTTCATAGACTAGGTCACTCGGCGATCCACAATTCCTCTTGGATGCTTTAGACCATGACGCCTAACCGTGTGGAAGAAGCACAATCTTCAAAGGTAACATGCGTCGGATCCATGCAGGATCAATCAATTCAGTGATGCTCAATCACTTTTGGGTTTGAAGGTTTTGGGTTTGGTTTCGGGTTTTTCCTCACTTGATGATTTTCGCTCAAATTCCTCGGAGGATGGGTTGCTCTTATGACAAGTGTTAGTTTCTCGCGGAGCAGCCAACCAGCTAGTGGTTGTAGGGGGCGGCTATTTATAGCCTAGGGAGCATCCCAACATGATAAGACATAATGCCCTTTAATGATATGACCGTTAGGTAGGTAGATATTTTGGGGACGGCTGGCGCGTAGCACAACAACAGTCGGAAATTTGAGTATCAAATTCCTCAGGGCTATCATGTTCCTCACTTGTGTAGGTAATCCGCACTGGCGAATTCCTAACTCCTCAGTCAGAACAAATTCCTCAGAGATAAGAAGAACTTCGTCTCTGTCACTGAAGAATATGACTGAACTGTATGAGATTTCCAATGGCTTCACTCGAAGGGATTGGTAGGTGTAGGATTTCGAGTTGAGCATCGCATGGAAATTTTTCCTTAGTATTTCCTCGACCCCCTTTAACAGTACGGTGTTTCCTATGACTCAAGAAAGAGAAAATGAAACTATAAAAACAAAAGTCTTCGCGCTTCATGTTCCTCAAATGAATACCAAGTCTTCAAGATTACACCAATTTCTTCACTTTCAAAGTCTTCAAAAATAGAAAGTCTCCAGTCGAAGAACTTTATTTTTAGGGGTCGACTTTCTCTGTAAATATCAAACTCCTCATAGACTTATAGACCTGTGTACACTCTTAAACACATTAGTCCCTTAACCTATAACTCTTCAATACACCAAAATCACTAAGGGGCACTAGATGCACTTACACCACCAGGTCCGAATCATAGAAACATTTAACCCGGCTTAAATTCATCTCCTTAGCCATTCGTAGATCATGGAGGAGAGCTTCATACTCAGCTACATTGTTAGTATAAGGGAACATTAAATGGAGGACATAGCAGAACTTATCACCTCGTGGGGAAGTTAACACGACTCCTGCCCCCGAGCCCTCCAATTGCGTGGATCCATCAAAGTGAATAGTCCAGTACGGGTAATCTGGTTTTTCCTCCGGCGCTTGCAGCTCCGTCCAATCGTTGATGAAGTCCACTAGTGCTTGAGATTTGATTGCAGTACGAGGCATATATTTTAGCCCGTGAGGACTAAGTTCAATGGCCCACTTAGCAACCTGACCAGTTGCTTCATTGTTCTGGATTATATCTCCTAGAGGGGCTGAACTGACCACGGTAATTGGATGGCCCTGAAAATACTGCTTAAGCTTCCGGTTTGCCATGAAGACTCCATATACCAATTTCTGCCAATGCGGGTATCTCTGCTTCGACTCAATGAGCACCTCGCTGATATAGTAAACCGACCGTTGAACCGGATATTCCTTTCCTACCTCCTTGCGCTCCACCACAATGGCAACACTTACCACTCTGGCATTAGCAGCCACGTATAACAACAGCGGCTCATTATCAACTGGTGCAGCAAGGATGGGCGGCTCTGCCAACTGCTTTTTTAAGTCCTTGAACGCATCATCAGCAGCATCACTCTAGACAAAGCGGTTTGTCTTTTTCATCATCTGATAAAGCGGGATGGCCTTCTCTCCCAAACGGTTGATGAACCGGCTCAGTGCCGCAATACGACCCGCCAAGCGCTGCACATCGTTGATGCACGCCAGTTTAGCCAAGGATGTAATAGCCTTGATCTTCTCTGGATTAGCTTCGATTCCCCTGTTTGACACCAAGAACCCCAGGAGTTTGCCTTCCGGTACACCAAAAATGCACTTGGTCGGATTAAGCATCATCTAATAAATCTGAAGGTTGTCAAAAGTTTCCTTTAAGTCAGTTATCAACGTCTCTTCTTTCCTGGATTTTACCACAATGTCATCCACATATGCATGAACGTTCTGCCCAATCTGTTTATGAAGACAATTCTGCACACAACGCTGATAGGTCGCCTGGGCACTCTTGAGCCTGAAAGGCATAGATACATAGTAGAAGGCTCCAAAGGGAGTTATGAAGGTTGTTTTCTCCTAGTCCTTAACTGCCATCTTGATCTGATGATAACCAGAATAAGCATCCAAAAAACTTAAGCGCTCACAACCCGCCGTAGCATCAATGATTTGATCAATACGGGGGAGGGCAAAAGGATCAGCTTGGCAAGCCTTGTTCAGATCTGTGTAATTGACACACATTCGCCAAGTGCCATTCTTTTTAAGCACCAGCACCGGATTAGCCAACCATTCAGGATGAAACACTTCCACTATAAAACCTGCCGCCAAGAGCCTGGCCACCTCTTCACCAATAGCCTTGCGTCTCTCTTCATTGAAGCGGTGGAGAAACTGTTTAACCGGTTTAAACTTAGGATCAACATTAAGAGTGTGCTCAGCGAGTTGCCTCGGTACACCTGGCATGTCAGAAGGTTTCCATGCAAAGATGTCCCGATTCTCACGGATGGACTCGATGAGCATGCTTTCCTATTTCAGATCCAGGTTAGCACTGATGGTAAACTGCTTGGATAAATCGCTAGGAACAAAGTCAACCTGCTTGGTCTCATAAGCTAATTTGAACTTCAAGGCAGGATCATGCTCTGTAGTTGGCTTCTTCAATGGAGACATGTCTGCCGGATCAACATTATCCTTGTAAAATTTCAATTCCTTGGTTGCACAAACCGCCTCAGCATAGGCTGCATCACCTTCCTCGCACTCCAAAGCAATCTTACGGCTCCCATGGACCGTAATAGTTCCTTTATGACCGGGCATCTTGAGATGCAGATAAACGTAACAAGGCCTCGCCATGAATTTAGCATAAACCGGCCATCCAAAGAAGGCGTGATACGGGCTCTTGATCTTTACCACTTCAAAGGTCAAAGTTTCCGACCTTGAATCATGCTCATCTCCAAAAGTGACCTCCAAGTCTATCTTACCGACCGGATACGCCGATTTACAAGGTACCACGCCGTGAAATACAGTGCTGGACTGTCTAAGCTTCTTGTCTGTCAACCCCATGTGACGAAAAGTCTCATAATACAAGATATTGATGTTGCTTCCTCCGTCCATGAGCACCTTGGTGAACTTGTAGCCCCCTCCCCGAGGCGCCACCACCAGAGCCAGCTGACCCAGATTATCAACCCAGGGCGGATGATTCTCTCGACTCCACACAATGGGCTATTCTGACCAGCGTAAATAATGAGGCACCGCCGGTTCAACGGAGTGCACTACCCTCTTATAAACCTTTTGATCGCGCTTACATAAACTTGTGGTGAAGACGTGATATTGCCCACTACTCAGCTGCTTCGGGTTGCTCTGATAGCCTGATTGTTGTTGTTGCTCATGATTGCCCTGATTATTATAACCACCTTGACCGTTTTGCTGGTTGTGCCCGTTCTGATTACTGTGGTTGCCCTGGTTACTTTGGAATCCTAGACCGGAACCACCGCCTTGATAACTCGGCCCGTGAAAAACAGGGCCTAAACCACCGGACGATCCGTGATCATATTGGAACCGGTTTCTGAACTCCTTCATAATAAAGCAGTCTTTCCAGAGGTTTGTGGCTGGGTTTTCCTTCACGCCGTGCCTGGGGCAAGGCACATTCATCTGGCGCTCCAGATTGATGTTTTGTCCTCCGCCCCGTGGGGGCGGTCTACCCTTACGGCACTGGCCATCCTCCTGTACATTGGTGTTAGCTACGAAATATGAATTGTTATCTACCTTACGCTTACTATTGTACCCCTGATTCGCCTGATTAGACTGCAGTGCTTTACTATTCCTTTTTCCTTTTCCTCACTTGTCATCATCAGACTCTGGATATTTGGCACTATCCGAATCTGCATACTTCACCAGGGCCCCCATGAGTGTTCCCATGTCATGACAGTGACAGTTGAGCCGTCCCAACTCCAGCTTCAGAGGTTCAAACCGGCAGTTGCCTTCCAACGTCACCACTGCTGTGTCAGGATTGATGCAGTCTGAGGAATGCAGGATTTCTGACACCCGGCGCACCCAATGACTTGTTGATTCATTTTCCCCTTGAACGCAGGCCGCCAAGTCTACAATGGACATGGGCTGCTTGCATGTATCCTTGAAGTTATTGATAAACCGGCGCTGTAACTCGGCCCATGATCCGATGGAGTTTTGCGGTAACCCTTTTAGCTAGGTGCGAGCCGTGCCCTCCAGCATCATGGTGACGTACTTCGCGCATGCTGCATCGTCCACATCCAACATCTCCATTGCCATCTCGTAGCTTTCAACCCAGGCTTCGGGAGACAGATCCGCGGTATAGTTGGGCACCTTGCACGGTCCTTTGAAGTCCTTAGGCAGTCTTACATTGCGTAAAGCGGGCATGAGACACGGTACTCCCAAGGAGCTGGAGGTAACCCCTGGGTCGATCGTGGTAGATGGACGAACCGGCGTAGGCTGGCGGGCTTCATACTGTGCTGCTAATTCGGCCTCTCGGAGTTGTCTGCCCTGATCGACCACATCTTGCGCATTTACACCTCGTCCTACCGGGTTATCCCTCTGCGGCGGGTTACGATTCCGCGCGCTACTCGACACAGCCGGTTCTTCCAGGTGCTTGCTGTAGCTCCGGCTTGGGCGGGGGATGGAATGAACCCTATCACGGCTGTGGGAATAAGCCTGCTGCTGAGTTAAAGCTGTCTCCAGAAACTCCCTAGCTCACCGCGCCTCCACTGCTATAGGGGATCCCCCTTCAATGGGAAGGGCTGCCAATCGTAAAGCGGTGGCAACTATGTTATCCAAAGGGTTGGAGTAGTGACCAGGAGGTGTGGGCGCATGATGTGACGGAACGACCTGGCGGGTTAGATCCGCGGCCTGTGGCTGTACCGATGCCCTTGTGCCAGGCACTTCTCCCCGGTTTCCCCCGGCTGGTTGTTGGTTCCCGCTCCTGTCGTACGGAAGAGGTTCCTCACTTCGTAAACCGGCGGCAGGCGAGACTGGCGCCTTCTCCTTATTACACTGTTTGATGATGTCTGATCCAACAGGAGCCGATAAGCCTACGCATCGAGGTTGGCATGCTTTGCGATTATCCTAGTATTCTCAGCAGCCAGGTCCAGCTTAGCTTGATCTATTTGGCCCCTCACCTTAGCAACCTCCGCGTCGTATTGTACCTTCTCGGCCTGGCCGACCTCCGCGGTTAGCAGCTCTGTCAAAGTATCAACTAAAGCAGTCAGAACTTGAGCCGGTGGCTGAACTGGGCCTCCTACCCCAGCTACCGCTCCCGCCGCCGCGTCGGACGTTAATGCTGCCGCGGTTGAAGATTGTAGCACAGATTGTGATCCGACCATGAAAATTGTGACCCGTCTTGGCGGATCAAGGGTCTCCGGAATACTGTCACCATCGGAACAACCCCCAGACCGGCCATCTTGCAACAGGTATAACGTCTCGGTTTCTCCAGTGGATGATTCGTCGCCGGAATAAACGACGGTCTCGCCGCCAGATTCTGATCCATCCTCAGCTTGTGCCCCGTGGACCGCTCCCAAGAACACACGCTTCATGGCAGGCCAAATCCGGGCAGGTCTCGCATGCTGAGCCGACTCGACGATGTTGGGGAAGATGTCCGGCTTAGGGCCCGGTTCGCCGATCTTGCCAATGAAGACGTGGATGCCGCCGAAGGGGACCTGGTACCCGTACTTGATTGAATCGGCTTCGGGACCCCAGCCAGCATCGCCGATGTAGATCTTGCCACGACAACTCTTAGTCATCCGGCCCACTGCGAAGCCCTTGAGTCCTTCAAAGCTTACCTTCAAGAACTCGAAACCATCGTGCGACAGCCCCATGGTGGGCGCCAACTGTCGTGGTTTTGTCACGGCAGATGTCGTAGCAAAAGGACTTAGTCGTGGAGCCATCTCTACAGGTTAGCTTAAAGGGGTTAAAGCGGACAAGGACGCAAGGGATTTTTATACTAGTTCGGCCCCTTCGATGAAGGTAAAAGCCTACGTATAGTTTGGTCTAGTATTACTAGGGTTTCGATGACTAGGGAGCGAATCCGCTTTGCATGTGTCTCGAGTTGTTCTCTGTCCCTGAACCGTTGCCGGGTCGCCCCTTAATATACACAGGGTGACGCCCAGGCCGGCTTACAGAATCCCGAGGCCGGTTCATAAACGTGCCCGGCTCGGTCTCTATCTTTCCTATCTTACAATACAAGTTATGCGCCGTATGGCGGTTTACACTTATGGGCCCTAACACCTCTTGGGCCCTGAATCTCTAGTCTTCTATAATAAAGCGCCATGCTCCATGTCTCGCTGGGCTTCAACGGAAGTAATCCTTATAGGCATAAACCGGCCCCTCCCTGGTCGGTTTATACCTAGTAGTTGTATCCCTGACAAGTCCCGTGTCACATTTTCCCCTCCCTCCCTGTAGCTTATCTCGTTTGCTTCTCCCACAATCGCTATGGGCACCAGTCCGTCGTCTTCGCTCAGCCACTCCGCTGTCCTCAGAGGACATCTTCAGCTAGGAGGCTACACCACGACGGCAGCACAGTCCCCGACGTAGTGTAGTGTGCGTGGCGTCCCTGTTGGGTGTGTACGGAACACCCACCACACGCTCTGCCGCCGCTGCCCCTCGGCAGCTGTTGCCGGCCGCCATTGCCACCACACCACCGTCCAATGCCAGGGCCATCGCCTGCTCCGCCGCCATGGCCCGAAGGCGGGAGGTCGACGTCATGGCCGCCACCCCACTACCGGCCACCGTGTCGATCATCATCTCTGCCACCGCGGCCCGAAGGCGGGAGGTGGTGGTCGTGGCCGCCACCCCATCGTTGGCCGCCGTGGCCGCCAGACCACCGTCGACCGACGGGGTCATCACCCGCTCTGCCACCACCGCCCAAAGGCGGGAGGCGGAGGTGGATGCCCGCACGTGCGTCAGCGACATTGCATGCTACACCGAGTTCCTGCAGGAGGAGGACGAGCGCTTTGTCGAGCTCGCAAGGAGCCTTACCACCGCCGTGGCCGCGGCACACGCTGCCTCAGAGAAGAGGAATCAGGAGATCTATGAGGAGAACCACCGCTTCAAGAGGGGTCTTCTGGAGTTGCAGAGGGCGTTTGAGGTGAGCGTCGCTAAAGGTGCAACAACGGCAGGCACCGTACTGCAGTTGTCCAGCTCGTCGGTAGGCTCCTCCTCCTCTGCTTCTTATAGAGCACGCTCAACAAAGGAGAGGCTGCCAGAAGTAGTACAAAGACCCTCCGTAGTAGTAGTATTTAGGGGCTATTTTGTTGAGTTCATCTGACTATAGATGTGGTGGAACTGTACAACATTCATAAAATTAGCTACTATATAAAGTACAACTAGCTATTTCAGTACGTGGTTGGCAAAAATTCGTGAAAAGTTTGGTTGGTTCAGCTGTCGAGTTGAACTGTTTGTATAAAGAACGACTACTTAATCTGTCGGATTTCGGGTTCTGGCAAAACCCTTAAGGTTCATACTCTGGGGTGCGCATGAAGATCTCTCTTTCCGCCCTAGCTCGTCTACTCAACAGCCCTAATCCTAGCTCGTCAGATCCAATGAACAAGAGACACAAGATTTATACTGGTTCGGGCCATCGTTTTGGTGTAACACCCTAATCCAGTGTGGTGTGGTGGATTGCCTTGTAGGCAGAGGAAGAACTAGTACATAGATAAACTTCCTCCTGGGGAGAGGTGTTCTTGAGCTCAGGTGAGCTTGCGGTGTGTATGAGGTCTCGATGATCCGATCCCCTCCCTATGGTGGTGGCTAGTCCTATTTATAGTGGCCAGGGTCCTCTTCCCAAATATTGAGCGGGAAGGAATCCCACAACGGCCAAATTTGAAGGGGGAAAACTAGTACAACCTATCCTGACAAAAGGTGGTCTTCGCTGCCAAAGGCTCTGGTGGTGATGCCGCCGTGGGCTCCACGATGACCTCGGTCCTGCCGTCCTGCTTGTCTTGGTCTCATTGAACCGATATGGAAACCTTTGCCTGAAGCCTCGGGACTCCGCGCCTGCAGCTATCCCTTTAGCATCGAAGAGGAAACTGGCACTCTGTGCCCGGTGGCGCTCGCCTGGCTTTGGTCCTCACTGCTCACGTCACGAGGACCTCACGAGGTGCCCCTCGCCTTGATATCTCTGATCCTCATGAGCTGGCCTGGCGAGGCCGCCCCAGGGGATGCCCTGTGTCGTCCGCCTAGTGAGGCTTGGCCCCTCACGAGGGTCTAGAGTGTTGCTGAAGATGTTGGGCTATACCAGGCCGCCTTGTGAGCCATGCCCTGGGCCACAGGCAGGCAAGTCTGGGTACCCCCATTCCTTGGACGCCGACAGTAGCCCCCGGGCCCAACGCACACTCGGGCTTGGCTTCGCGGCTAAGCCAAGGACCAAGTACGGAGCACCGTCGGTCCCAAAGCCTGTGGCCTGGTTTGGCGCATGGCGCTCGATGGGATGTGGGCGTCTCCACTTCCCCACGCAGCCTTGGTGACTGCGCGACCAGTCAAGTCTCTGCGTGCATAGCGGACCATCATTACGTGCATTTATGGGGCCGGCGGTTGGCCTTCCTCTGGCTATAAATTGGGCGGCAGGCTGAGCCCTCGCCGTCCATCTTCTTCCTCTGTTCCCCTTGCTCCTTCACTTGACCGAACCGCCTATGGCGTCGCCCAGGAAGTTCTCGTTCGTGGAGAAAGGGAAGGCTCAGCAGGAGGGGCTTGGCTCACCACCAGCTAAGAGAGGGCGAGGCTGTCCTCGTAAGCATGCTGCGACCCCCGTCGAGGCCGCAAGCAGGCGTGGGCGGACCCCCACAGCGCCCGTTGCGGCCCTTGGTAGCCGCGGCGGCGGTCCTTTGGGCGGCGGGGGCCGTCGTGGCGTTTGCGATCCAGTGAACGGAGGGAGGCGCTCTGGGGTTGTCGGACCTCCCCAGCCACATTCCCACTTGGCAGAGGCGGCGCTAGAGTTCATCGTGTGGTCGGAGAGCCTAGCCGGCACCAGGCTCCAGCTCCCGCTCTCCTTGACCGACGAACTCCTTGATGCGAGCTTCGACAGCTTTTGGCTACAGGCGGATGGTTGTTGTAGCAGGGTGTCGTGTGTTGTAGTGGAGGTCTCCGCCTAAAGCGCCGTGGCTTTGGCCCGAGGCTGGCAGACGTTCGCCCGCACGCGCGGTTTGGGCGGTCGATGCACCCTTCACATCAAGTCCGGCGACAACTCAACCCTCTTCGTGAGGGTGTTTGGAGAAGATGGGCTTCGCGCCGAGTGCTGCCCCGAGGAGAATGTTGGCGGCAAGGTGCTTGGCCTGGGCGATGGTCATAGCTCGTCCAGCTACGGTGGCTCCTCCTTCAGTGGCAGCTCTAGCAGCGGTGGCTATGACCAGCCGCCACGCCTCCGTGCCTGCCTGGAGGGCGGCGCTGGGTCATCTCGTCGTCACGCTCGGGTGAAGCATGAAGAGAGCTCTGCCTGAGCTCGAGGAGTAGGTCCTCGCGAGCAACCGTGCCCCGAGGATTGCTGTCAGTCGTTCTTTAGTCTCTCTTCTTTGTCCTGCATCGTTTGATCAAACAAGCATAGAGCCCTAGGGGGCATGTAACGAACTGTGGCTTCATGACATTTATCACCATGCATAGTGTCCCTACCTATTGCTGCAATCCGTGTTTTACATGTCCTTAGGGTGAGGAGACTTATCTTGATGTGCTCGAGACTGCTCTCGTCTTGTGTCGTTCGACCCTTCGTGAGGCTACAAAAACTTGTTAGGTTATTATCTTTTACTGCTCGAGGCCTTTGATGCGAGTCGAGCATGATCGGCCACCCTTGTCGCGGTACCCGTGGGGCACAGACGTGAGAATGGGGGCGCGTCAGTTACGAGCCCCTGTTCGGGCGCCTCGTGAAGGCTAAAGAGGAGGGCGCACCGGGGAGAGTGTCGTGCAACTGCCGCTCTCCCTGGGCTAGCCCGAAAGCCGGGGGAAGAACCACATGGAATTTGAGAGAAGAACAGCAGTGGAGAATCAAAACCAAACAATCGAGGAACACCAGAACCTTCAGCATCCATTAAAAGGGAGAAGATAAGAACAAGCCAACTCCAGAAAGAAAATGAATGGCCGCGACCGGCACCTAATCTAGTCTTCTCACCAGCGCGGAGCTAAGTGTTGCCACTAGGACGTGGGAGGGAGCCCCCGAGGCCCGAGGGCAGCTCTCCGGAGACTCCGGGGCGTGTATAGACCCGCTCATTATTATGTGAGAGTGTCACGAGCGGAGATCTTCACAGGCCGGAGCCTTGCTTCACAAGCACCGGGCCTTGGCTTCTCAGGCGTAAGGGCCTTGTTCCTTGCAGGCACGGAGCCTAGTCTTCTCAGGCACAAGGGCCTTGTTCCTTGCAGGCATGGAGCCTGGTCTTCTTAGACGCAAGGGCCTTGTTCCTCGCAGGCACGGGGCCTCGTCTTCTCAGGCGCAAGGGCCTTGTTCCTCGCATGCATGGAGCCTAGTTTTCTCAGGCGCTAGGGCCTTGTTCCTCGCAGGCATGGAGCCTAGTCTTCTCAGGCGCAAGGGCCTTGTTCCTCACAGGCACGGATCCTAGTCTTCTCTGGCGTAAGGGCCTTGTTCCTCATAGGCATGGAGCCTAGTCTTCTCAGGCGCAAGGGCCTTGTTTCATGGGTAGAACTTCCTGAGGTGCCGGATATTCCATGCGTTCAGGACGGGGATGTCGTCTCCTGTTTCCAGGCACACAGCAACGGGTCTGAAGACGTGGGGGATCTTGAATGGCCCTTCCCACATGGGCGAGAGCTTGTGCAGTCCTTCTCTGGAGAGGACCCTCCTTAAAACGAGGCCACCTACCTCAAGCGTCTTGGGGCAAATGTTGCGGCAATGGTAACACCGCAGCGCATGTTGGTATCTTGCTGCTCGGAGTGAAGCGGCGCATCGGCGCTCCTCCCCCAGCACATGATATGTCCCCTGCGCAGCGCCTTGTTGCGCTTCGTCAAATGCCAAGCCCCGTGGCGACCGGTGCCTGACCTCGTGAGGGAGGACTACCTCAGCTCCGTAGACGAGGAAGAATGGGGTCTCACCGGTTGTCTTGGTGGCGGTGGTTTGGATTGACCATAGCACGGACTGGAGCTTGTCGCGCCAACCCCTTCCGCAGGCTTCGAGCTTCTTCTTGAAGGTCCGGGTCTTGAGGCCCCTCAGGACCTCTACGTTGGCGCGCTCGGCCTGGCCGTTGCTCCTGGGGTGTGATACAGAGGCGTAGCAAATCAGCGTTCCGAGGTTAGCACAGTATGTCTTGAACAGGTTACTAGTGAACTGCGAACCGTTGTCAGTGATGATGCGCTTAGGGACCCCAAACAAGTTTACGAGGCCCTTGATGAACTTGACTATTGAGCCAGCTGGGATGGTTTGGACTGCTTCCACCTCAGCCCATTTGGTAAACTTGTCGACGGTGACGCAGAGGTAGCGGTAGCCCCCGGGCGCTCGCGGGAAAGGGCCCAGGATGTCAAGCCCCCAGAGCGCGAACGGCCAGGAGAGTGGGATAGTCTGCAGACCCTGAGCCGGCTGATGGATTTGTTTGGCATGGAACTAGCAGGCCTCGCAAGACTTCACTAGCTCGGCCGCATCGTTGAGTGCCGTGGGCCAATAAAATCCGCTGTAGAACGCCTTGCCGACCAGGGTGTGCGATGATGAGTGATGTCCGCAGTCTCCGGCATGGATGTCGGCTAGCAGCTCGCCTCCCTGCTCCCTGGAGATGCATCGTAAAGAAACGTCATTTGGTCGCCTCCTGTTGAGCTCACTGTCTTGGATGCAGTATGCCATAGCCTGTCGGGCCACGCATTCGGTATCCTCCTCCTTCTCTGGTAACACCCCTCGCACTAGGTATGATTTGAATTCTTTGGTCCAGCATCCCTCCGAAGGCTCAAGGGCCAGGAGCAAGCGAGCTCCTGAGGCCGGGCCGCAGGCGGGAGCTCCCGAGGCTGGTGGCTGGGTGAGCTCTTCCTGAGGCTTCACCGGTCCTTCTCGCGGGGGTGATGTTGAGGGTTTGAGTATCCTTTCCTCGAAGATGCCGGGCTCCTGGGGTAGGCGCCTTGATGCCCTCTTGTCAATGTCGTCGGCCTCCTTGTTAGTGCCGTGGGGCACGTGTTTCAGTTCCAGACCCAAGAACTGCTTCTCCATTTTGCGTACCTCTGCGAGGAACGCCTCCATATGCTCGTCCCTTGGCTCATATACCTTGTTGGAGAAGTTGACGAGGAGCTGGGAGTCACCCTTGATGACGAGGCGCTTCACTCCCAAGGCTATCGCTGCCTTGAGACCGGCGATGAGGCCTTCGTATTCCGTGATGTTGTTGGAGACCTTGTCCCCTAGCCGAAAGCAGAGCTGCACGGCGTAGTATAACTTGTCTTCAGTGGGCGAGATGAGCATAGCCCCAGCCCCTGCGCCCTGGCGGGCGAACGCACCGTCAAAGTGCAAGACCCAGCCATCAGGTGCTTCGCTCCTTGGTAAGAGGGACTAGTTCAAGCTCGCTTCAGGTCCTGGGGCATCGGTCCATTCGGCCACGAAGTTAGCAAGCGCGGCCCCCTTGATGACTCTGGTGGTGCTGAACTCTAGCTGGAACGCCTGCAGCTCTATATTCCACTCCGCAAGCCTTCCTGCAGCGTTTGGGCTCCGGAGTACCCTTTCTAGGGGGTAAGCTGAGACGACCTTGATGGGGTGGCCTTGGAAGTAGTGACACAACTTACGTGAAGCAACGAGGAGCGCAAGCAAGAGCTTATGCGGCATGGGGTAGCGTGCTCGTGCATCACGGAGCACCGTACTGACGAAGTATACTGGGTGCTCAACGAGGTTGGAGCCCGGACTCTCTTGCGGTTGTGTGATCTGGGAAGGTGTCCTAGGAGTTTGGTCGTGGGCTGGGGCAACCTCGGTCTCAGAGATGTCAGCTTGTATGTCGCAGCCATCTTCCGGCCCTGTCGGGACCTCAGGAGTGCCCTCCTTGGGCTGCAAGGTCTTGTCTTGACGCTCCTCTCAAATAGCCACCAGCGCCGCACTAGCTGAATGTGGCGTCGTGGCCAAGTAAAGTACCAATGGCTCTTGAGGCTTGGGTGCCACCATCACTAGAGGGCTGGTGAGGTATCACTTGAGGTCTTCGAACGCTGCATCAGCCTCAGGGGTCCATTCGGACGGGTCCTTTCTTTTCATCAGCTTGAAGAAAGGGAGGGCTCTCTCCCCTAGTTTGGAGATGAAATGCCCCAGCGACGTTAGAGAGCCAGCCAGCTTCTGTATCTCCTTGAGGTTCTTGGGCGGACTCATTTTTTCTATGGCCTTGACCTTATCGGGGTTTGCCTCGATTCCTCGGTGCGACACGAGGAAGCCCAAGAGCTTGCCCGAAGGGACTCCGAACACGCACTTTTCTCGGTTGAGCCGCAGGTCTACCATGCGTAGGTTGGCGAAATCTCTTCCATATCTGTGATAAGGGTTGAGGCCTCCTGAGATTTTACCACGATGTCGTCCACATACGCCTCAGTGTTCTTCCCGAGCTGCTTTCCCAGCGTGATGTGCATTAACCGCTGGAAGGTTGCTCCTGCATTCCATAACCCAAACGGCATGCAGGTGTAGCAGTACACCCCAAATGGGGTGAGGAAGGCAGTCTTCTCGACGTCTTGCAGCAGCATCTTGATCTGGTGGTACCTTGGGAAGGCGTCCAGGAAACACAGCAAGTCGCACTCGGCGGTGGAGTCGGCGATTTGATCGATGTGTGGTAGAGGGAACAGATCTTGCAGGCAAGCTTTGTTGAGGTTGGTGAAGTTGATGCACATGCGCTCTTTTCCTCCTTTCTAGGGCACGACGACGTGATTCGCCAGCCACTCCGGGTATCGGACTTCGCGGATGACACCCGCCGCCTCTAGCTTACGAGTCTCCTGCATGATGAAGGACTGCTTCTCCGTGGATTGGCGCCTGGCCTTCCGCTTCACGGGGCGCATGTTAGGGCATACGTTTAGGTGATGCTCGATCACCTCTCTTGGGACTCCCACCAGGTCCTTGGGTTCCCACGTGAACATATCCCTGTTCGCGCGCAGGAACCCAATCAGCACCTCCTCCTGAGCTGGGGGAGGCCAGCTCCTATGGTGAAGGAAACGCCTGATGGCTCTTCCTCATCCACCGCCACCTGTTTTGTCTCGGCTTGGTCTTGGGAGAAAAGTTGCTTCTTCTTGGCGGGGGCAGCCCACTTGGTCCCAGGGGCGGCTTCCTCGGTAGGGCGCGCTGCCGTAGCGGTTCGGAAGACGCACTTGAGGGCCGTCGGGGCTTCTTTGGTGTCCCCCGTCACGGTAAGGACTCTGCGGCTCCCCAACATATTCATGAGGTTATAGGCGGGTGGGTTGCGGCCATGAACTGAGCCAGCGCTGGATACCTCAGGATGGCGTTCTACGGGAGAGCGGTTTGGACGATGTCGAAGTCGATCAGCTTGATGCAGTAGTTGTCTCTGGTGCTGAAGGTAACCGGGAGGCGGATCTGCACTAGGGGGCTGGTAGAATCACTGCCGACCCCAGAGAAAGGCTTGGTGGGGCGTAGCCGCTCGAGTGGCACTTGGAGGAAGCTGAAATCTTCCACCGAGAGCATGTTGAGGTCAGCCCCGCCGTCGATGAGGGTCTTGGTGACAGCCACGTTGCAGATGGTGGGGGTACAGAGCATCGGGAGAGCGCCGGAGCCCGCGGTGGAGGCGGGGTGGTCTCTTGAGTCGAAGCAGAGGTCGGCCTTGGGAGCAACCCACCAAGGAGGAGCCCCTTGCGCAAGTAGGCGACTCCCGCCTGGTGAAAGATCTGCTAGATGTGTCCGCTGGAGGGTGCTGGTTGGGAGCTGCCGAGGAGGGCCGCGACGGCGTGGGGCGCCGGCGCCCCGAAGCGCGCGAGGAAGAGGCCTCGCAGCTCTTCCTAGGATGCCATGGATAATTCTGGTAAGCTGACAAACCAGGCCCGTGGCACGCCGTTGAGTGCCATGGGGAGCCAGCTGGCCATGACCTTGTCGTCGCCGCCGGCCACCGAGATGGCCTTCTTGTAGGCCTGGAGGAAGACAAGCAGGTCGGCCGCCTCATCATAGCGCGGCGGCAGATTCTGCCTGAACTTGTGTGGCCACTGCACCTGCCAGAAGGTGGGTGCAAAGGCTCGGTGGCCGGGAGCACCACCGCGCGCGGCTACCGAGCCCATCAGAGGAGGGACGCCCACCTTGATAACTTGATGAGCGGAGAGTGGGACGGACGGGGAGAAAACTTCGGCACACCCTAACCTGGCGCCAAATGTTGGATTTCGGGTTCCGGCAAAACCCTTAAGGTTCGAACTCTGTGGTGCACACGAAGATATCTCCTTCCGCCCTAAATCATCTACTCAACAGCCCTAAGCTTAGCTCGTCAGATCCAATGAACAAGAGACACAAGATTTATACTGGTTCGGGCCATTGTTGTGGTGTAACACCCTAATCTAGTGTGGTGTGGTGGATTGCCTTGTAGGTAGAGGAAGAACTAGTACATGGATGAACTGCCTCCTGGGGAGAGGTGTTCTTGAGCTCGGGTGAGCTTGCGGTGTGTGTGAGGTCTCGATGATCCGATCCCCTCCCTGTGGTGGTGGCTAGTCCTATTTATAGTGGCCAGGGTCCTCTTCTCAAATATTGAGCGGGAAGGAATCCCACAACGGCCAAATTTATAGGGGGACAACTTGTATAAGCTATCCTGACAAAAGATGGTCTTCGCTGCCAAAGGCTCTCGTGGTGATGCTGCCGTGGGCTCCGCGATGACCTCTGTCCTGCCATCGAGCTGGTCTTGGTCTCGTTGCACCGATATCGAAACCTTTGCCTGACACCTCGGGACTCCGTGCCTACATCTATCCCTTTAGCACCGAAGAGGAAACTGGAACTCTGCGCCCGTTGGGGCCTGCCTGGCTTTGGTCATCACTGCTCACGTCACGAGGACCTCGCAAGGTGCCCCTCGCCTTGATATCTCCGTGTGACACCCCGAGACCGGTGCGCCATGTGTCAACCAGTTATTCGTTGTCTTTGCCATGTCATCTGCTTGCGTGTTGCATCTTGCCATGTCATCATGTGTGTTGCATCATCATTCTTTTCAAAACTTGCATCCGCCCGAGTCCCCTCGTCCTCTCCGTTGTCCGTTCTGAGCCCAGACACACTTGCACGTGCCCGCGGCGCCTCAGAATATTTATTTTGTGAGTGGCCGAAAAACGTTCTCGGAATAGGTTGAAACTTGGCATGTGGTCTTATTATAGCATAGGTAGACCACCTGTCAAATTTCATCGCATTCGGAGCTCGTTTGATAGCCCAACCGTTAAATATAGCGGCACTAGTCGCCGGTTAATTCGTCGGACGTTTTCAGTCTCCGAAAACCCCCGCGGGCCTCTCTCTTCTCTCCTCACAGCCCACTCATGCCTCCAACACAGCCCATCTAGGCCCAGCTTACTCCCCCTCCGCTCCGGTACCGTTGGATCGCGATCCGATGGATCCGAAACGGCCTCAAACCCCCAAACCCTAGGGTTTTCCCTATATAAACACCCCCAACCTGCCATTTTTGGCCTAACCTACCCCTCCACCTACCTCTAGCCTCCATCCTCCATCAAATTCCGTGCGCAGCCACCTCTCTAGAGCCACTTGGCGGCTCCCTATTGGACTAGCCGCCACTCCAGCCGGTCACAGCCAATGGTTGTGCGCCACCTGGTGAAAGCCACATCGCCTGGCCCTCTCCCCGCGCCTCCCTGCGCCAGGCCCAGCCGCGGCCCGCCCCCGGGCAGGAGCGGGCCCGAGCAGCCGCCGCCGCGGCCCACGATTCCCTACACCTCACTGCGCTACGCGAGCTCCTTCCGCCTCCGCGCCGTTGCAGCGACCGACCGCCCCGCTCCTCCCTTCGACCTCCCCGAGCTGGCATCCCCGCCGCTCGCTCGCACCCCGTCCCGCGGGCGACCTCCCTCGCTGGAGGAATGCCACCGAACCGTCGCCGTCGTCACGCCGCGGGACCTCGCTTCCTTCGCCTCCAGGCCCGCCGGCGCCGGCCTCTGCACCGCCGCCGCCAGGATCTGCATCCCCCGGCCCGTTCCTCACCTCCCCGCCACCATAGAGGCCTCGCCGGAGGTCCTTGCTCCATCGCCGCCGCCGGCTCTGTCCTCGTCGAGGAGGACGAGCGGCAGCCGAGCCAGCCGCGGCCTCATCTCCATCCGGCTTGGTGGGCCTCTGCATCGCCCGACCCACCTTCGAGGCCCAGCGCGCCGGCCGATCCGCTCGTGGGCCCAGGCCTCACGCGGCCCAGGTCCCGTCGACCTCCAAGGCCCAGTCCGCCTCCACCTCAACTGGGCCGAGCCCATGGGTGAGCAAACCCGCTAACCCTCGCCTGTGCGTTGTGTTATTATCCGTCGCTCGTCTGTGTGTTTTTTTCCTAAGTCATAAAAAACTGCTAAGCCCTTTTTCTATTATAATCTGATACATATTTTGTGATGATGTAACTTTTTGTGTGTATGTCCAAATTGAGTGTATGATATGTCAAAATGATCGTGGTGACATGCTCTACACTTTGTTCCATTGTGCCATGCTTGTTTGAGTTCATCTAGATGCTCTAATCTCTGTTTCAAGAGTGCTACTTGTTATAAACTGCTGAAACTTGTTATTTTTTTGCCATGTTTGAGATATGATAACTTGGTGCATGTTTATCCAAATGATGCATATGATATGTCAAAATGTTCGTTGTGAAGTGTACTACATGATGGTTGCTGTAGCTTGCTTGTTTGAGTCCATATTGCCATGTTAATCTCTGTTGAAAAAATGCATTTGGCTGTTAGGTGCTGAAACTCGTTATGAGATGCTGATTTCAATTGCTCTTTGCTATTGATGTGTTTGTCTTCTTGCCACATGTTTAGATGTTTTAGAAGCACCATTATATGGTCTTTGCTGTGGTGCATTTAACTTTCCATGGTATGCCTTGTGTTTACTTAAACATGCTTGTAAACATGCCATGTTGTTGTTACTGTTTTATACTTAGTGAAAAAACTACTAAGTCTGGAATCTGTTATAACCTGATGCTATGTTTTCTTGATGCCCTACTCAAATCCATGCTTGATTTGGAGTGGCCAATGATCATGTCTTGTTGTCCATGTTATTGTCTATCCATTCATGCCCTTACTTGCTCATATGACCTGCTGTAGCTTATTTATTTCTTGCTCTCAAGTTGCTATAAATTATATCTGTCAGGTTTTTAACAACATGTTCAATTTGGTGTAGCTTGTTGCTATTGATCCATGCCTCCTATGGAGTTGCTCCAATAGAGTTGTTTGCTGTAGGATATGTCTACTACATGTCCATGATCTTTATATACTTAGTTGAGTTGATATGCATATTGTTTTGTGCCTCCGAAGGCAGCATCGTGATGATGTTTTTGCCTTCCCAGATTTTGGCTAAGTCTGGATAATTTTATTGCAACTTGCCATGCTTGTTTAAATGTGTTCCAGCAAGCTTTTGGGTGTGTTCTAAGTTCCTACTTGTTAAGTATCATGTCTAATTCAGATCCATGCTTCTTGTTAACATGTTTGAGTGTTGTAACATACATATATCTTGCTCCAAAGTTGCCATGTGGTTGTTAACTTCAGCTTGTTGTTATATCTTGTTTCGTGTGTATCTTTTAGCCCGTTGCTCCCTTTTGAGTGTGCCCTATATGTAACTTGTGTGATTTTGCATGTAGAATCACAATATCATGTTGTTTTCATGTTTGGAGTGAGTTTGCTTGATGTTTGGGTGCATCTTGCACCGTTGCCATGCTTGTCTTGTTTTGATCATATCTTATAGGCCATAGCTCCGAATTAAACAAACTTTATATGAAACTTGACTAGAATTTCATGTAGATCATCATGGTGCATGTTAACTTGCTGTTTAACAACTTTAACTTAAGATTTGTTCAGATCTGGACTAATTTCAAACTAGGCATATGAGGACTTACCGAATTGTTATTTGTAGTTTCCGGCCTCATTTAAACTTGTTGACTTGTGTTGTTTTCTGTGCTTCCTGCCTTGCCATGTTTTGCATCATATATAGACTTGTCTTGCATCATACTTGCTTGAGCATATTGTCATCTTCTTGTGTTGTTTTTCTGTGCTTCCTACCTTGCCATGTATTGCATCATATATAGACTTGTCTTGCATCATACTTGCTTGAGCATATTGTCATGTTCTTGTGTTGTGTGTTTACTGTATTGCTTGCTTCTTCTCATTAGTGCTTGTTCCGTTGCGATCGTGAGGATTCGTTCGTCTACCCGTGGCTCTTCTTCGTCTTCTTTATGGACCCATTCTTCTTCCTTGCGGGATCTCAGGCAAGATGACCATCACCTTGGATACCTTTACTAGCATTGCCATGCTTAGATGTCTCCATGCTATCATTATATGTCACGCTACCCATCATTATTGTCAGCCCCTCTCCTTGTTGCCATGAACCTCTAACCTTTGACACCTTCCTAGCAAACCATTGTTTGGCTATTTTACCCGCTTGCTCAGCCCCTCTTATAGCGTTGCTAGTTGCAGGTGAAGATGAAGATTGTTCCAGGTGGGAACTTGTTGTTTGAATATCACAATATCTATTATTATTATTAACACACCTATATACTGGGCATGGGTGGAAGGCTTGGCCTTTTGCTCGGTGTTTTGTTCCACTCATGCCACCTTAGGCGCCGATAAACCGGCATTATGTTCCTTGATTTTGCGTTCCTTACACGGTTGGGTATATGGGGACCCCTTGACACTTCGTCTTTGAATAAAACTCCTCCAGCAAGGCCCAACATTGGTTTTAGTTTGCCTCATAATAATAACTTAATTAATTAATTAAATTGAATAGGGGGTCGCGTCCCCGAGTATTCTTTCTACATAGCAGGGGGGGCCAGTGCTGATGGTGTTGGTCCCAAACGGCAACCTGCGGGGCCACCTTGGGGAAACCTGAGGGCTGGTTTTACTCGTAGATTGTCCCATCCGGACGTGGCCTGAGACGAGATACGCGCAGCTACTATCAGGGTGTCGGCACGCCGGGAGGTCTTGCTGGACTTGTTTTACCATTGTCGAAATGTCTTGTGCACCGGGATACCGAGCCTGATCGGATTTCCCTAAGATAAGGGGTAATAATTATTATTACTTCAGCTGATCGTGAGAGCTTGTGATGGGCTAAGTTGGGACACCCCTGCAGGGTTATGATCTTTCGAAAGTCGTGCCCGCGGTTATGTGGCAGATTGGAATTTGTTAATGTCCGGTTGTAGAAAACTTGACAGAGGATCCGAAGTAAAACACACAACTGTGTGAGTAACCGTGACTGTCTCTTTTCATTTTGAGAAGAGAACACGGGTAGTTCAGGATCTTTAGCGATCACTACTAGTTTGCGACCGTTTGTGTATATGCTCATCTTATTCTTGTACTCGTAAGTTAGCCACCATATATTTCTTAGCCGCTGGTGCAACCTCACCACTTTACCTCTTCCTACCCATTAAGCTTTGATAGTCTTGTTACCCATGGTTATGGGATTGATGAGTCCTCTTGGCTCACAGATACTACAACAAAAGTTGCAAGTGCAGGTTTCCGATGACTTGACGTGAGCGCGACGTCCGTTGTGTTGGAGTTCTTTCTTCTTCTTCTTCAGTCTTGGGTTAGGTTCCGGGTCGGCAGCCTGGGATAGCAGATGGAGGTCTTTGTGCTTTTCATGTTTGCATCCGTAGTCGGATGCCTTGTATTGATGTTGTTGTATTCATGTAAATTGTATGTATTGTTGTATCCCCCATGTATGTATGTAATGGTACGATGTAATGATATCCATCTTGCTAAGTGCCCGAAATGCGGTTGTGCCCCAATCACGTAAGTGTCACGTGATCGGGATAGAATCGCATCTTGGGCCTGACACTCCGATCCTCATGAGCTGGCCTGGCGAGGCCGCCCTAGGGGATGCCCTGTGTCGTCCGCATCGCGAGTCTTGGCCCCTCGCGAGGGTCTTGGGTGTTGCTGAAGATGCTGGGCCATACTAGGCCACCTTGTGAGCCACGCCCTGGGCCGCAGGCAGGCAAGTCTGGGTACCCCCATTCCCAGGACGTCGACATAATCTATGAATGAAATCTATGCTTAATTACTGAATTTTAGTTGCAAAATTAGATACTGCTAGTGATTTTTACCTTCATATTTTGACAAATCGCAGTGTTACAAGGTTGACAAATGGCAATGTTACTAGATCAACAAATGTCAATCTTTCTAGTTTGACAAATGGCAACATACTCAATATGACAAATGTAAATCTTACCAAATAGTTTGTAAGTGGTTGCACATGGGTCATCCAAAAGAACCGTTTGTGTTGAAGAGATGCAAAAATCCTGCTCTCACTTTGCATACGGGTGTTCTATCTAAAATGTTAGCGATCAAGAGCTGCACAAATCCTACTCGGAACATTTTCCCTTGGCTTCATGGATAAGCTATCGGTTTGCATACGGGTGTTCTAACTAAAACGTTTGCGATGAGTGTTTTATATTTAAAAAGCATTGATGTTTTTTAAAATACAAAACTGTTTGATAAGTGTGTACATTAAGAGAGAAAAACTCAAGTTCACTCGAACCATATCTTTCATTCAGTCATACTACAAATTTATATTCATATGATCGAGATACAATATTAAACCCAAGAAAAAAACTATTTCCGGCGACGGCGGAGGCATGCCGCGCCGTCGTTGTCGTTGTCATCCTCCGGGGCGCCGTTGTTTAAGTCTTCAATGCAGCACATAATGTTCTTCACTGGTAAATCAAGCATCATGTCGTTGCGCGATCAATGGGCGGGGCGCAGGAGGATGGTAGCTGGCGGTGCTGAGAGGTAACGGTCGACGACAATGTCCCATGCCGCTAAGGGGGGCGCACGCATTGGCACGGGCGCGGTTGGTGCAGCCAAATGCACGGGGACTAGCGCCGCGGTGGGTGGAGGGGCGCGCACGGGCACGGGCATGGGCGCTGGCGCTGGCATGTACACGAGCTCGCACGGGTCAGCGAAGACCTCGCTGACATCCGCGGCTTCTAGCTCTACGAAGTGCTCGGCGACCAGCCCGTCAATGCTACGGGGATGGTCGCTGGCGCGGGCGCGGGGATGGGAGCTGGGAAGGGAGCGGGGGCAGCAAGCACCGCGGCCAGCTCGTTCTGGGCCATGTCCATGAGGCCCCATTCCTTCTTATTTCCTATCTCCTCTAGCTCGGAGTCGACTTCACCAAACTTGAAGACTAGTGGCAGATGATCCTTCTGTGCCATGGCGTTGGTGGAGGTCTGTGGGAGGGAGGGAAATGGGAGGCGAATAGTAAGGCCGCCCGTATTAAGCACCAGCTCAGGCGCCATTAACAGAGAGGAAGGCGGGCGGCCATGGAAGTCAAAGGGATTGCTTCCCTGTGCGCCTGTGCAGCGTAGAACTCGCATGCTTCCCGGTGAGCCTGCGCATTGGATGACAGCTTGCACACCTCTCGGTCAGCCTGCGCACCGGACTACGCTCGCGGGCCTCCCATTTAGTCAAGCAGCTGTCCCCACGGCACCTCATATAGCCAGTAAAACAAAGACACATGGCGTCACGTGAATGGTTAACATAAGGCACACTATTTGAATTATACAAACGTTTGCGGTGTTAGAGTGGCAACTATTTGTTTTAAAATGCCTTTGTTGGTTGTTATTCGAGTGCGCCTTCTCTCAAAATGGACACGAAAAATTCCACATCATGTCAGGTGCCATTCCATGATAGCATGCCAAGTTTCATGAATTTCATATGAGTTTTGGATTTGCTAGAATTTAAAAACAAAGTATCTCAACGTTTTGCCAGCAATCAACGGTGCCCTGGTGTTTGAAATTCATTCCCATTTCTTGCATGGGACCTAAGCATGCACCCAAGGACAAAGATTTGTTTCTTCAACCAATTTATATGCTGGAGCATCTGCGTGTAGTTCAAATTTGAATTATGCACATAAAATTCCTAGAAAACCTAGTTAATGTATACAAATGTCCAAGCGAACCCCGAAAAATTCCAAAATTTAACACAACACTCCTGTTGTTCTATGTTGACACTAGATTTTTTTTGAAAGCAATAAGAGGCAGCGAATATTGTTTCATCCCCAAAGTTGGCACGTTCCCTACCGAAACCATTAGGCTTATTGTGGGAAGCTCTAGTTTTTGAGAAGCTTATACCCAAACCTGCCCCAAATGGGAGATTTTTTTTTACCACGGCATGTTGATGCTGCTCCATGATAGCATACCAAGTTTCATGAATTTCAGACGAGTTCTGGATTTACTAGAATTTAAAAACCAGGTATCTAAATGTTTGTGGCCGAGTAACGGTGGCAGGGTGTTTGACGTTCATTCCCATTTCTTGCATGGGACCTAAGCATGCAACCAAGGACACATATTTGAATTTTCAACCAATTTATATGCATTAGAGCATGTGCATGTAGTTCAAATTTGAATTATGGATATAAATGCATTGAAAACTCAATTAATGCATAAAAATGTCCAAACGAACCCCAAAAAATCCAAAAAATTGACACAACACTCCTATTGTTCTATGTTGACACGAGAAGAAATTTGGAAGTAATAAGAGGCAATGGATATTGTTTCGTCCCCAAAGGTGGGATGTTCTCTACCGAAACCATCAGGCTTGTTGTGAGCAGCACTGGTTCGTGAGAAGCATGTCCCCAAACCAGCCCCAAATGTGACTAGCATGTTGATGCCTCTCCATGATAGCATGCCAAGTTTCATGAATTTCAGACGAGCTTTGGATTTACTAGAATTTAAAAACCAGGTATCTCAATGTTTGCGCCCGAGTGACGGTAGCAGGATGTTTGGCATTCATTCCCGTTTCTTGCATGGGACCTAAGAATGCAACCAAGGATACAAATTTGAATTTTAAACTAATTTATATGCATTAGAGCATGTGCATGAAGTTCAAATTTTAATTATGCACATGAATGCATAGAAAGCTCAGTTAATGTATAAAAATGTCCAAGCGAACCCTAAAAAATCCCAAAAATTGACACAACACTCGTGTTGTTCTATATTGACATGAGAAACATTTTGAAAGTAAGAAGAGGCAACAAATATCGTTTCTTCCCCGCAAGGTGGCATGTACCCTACCGAAACCATCAGGCTTGTTGTGAGAGAAGCTCTGGTTTTGCGAGAAGCTTATACCCACACCTGCCCCAAATGGGGCAATATTTTTACCACTGATGTCGCTGTCGTTCCATGATATCATGTCAAGTTTCATGAATTTCAGACGATTTTTTGATTTATTTAATTTTAAAACCATGTATCTCAATTTTAGCGGCCGAGCGACAGTGTCAAGATGTTTGACATTCGTTCTCATTTCTTGCATGTGACCTAATCTTGCAACCAAGGACACACATATGATTTTGCAACCCATTTTTGTGGACTAGAGCATGTGCATGTTGTTCAATTTTTAATTATGCACATAAATACCTAGAAAACTCAGTTAACGTATAAAAGTGTCCAAACGATCCCCGAAAAAATCCAAAATTTAACACGACACTCTTGTTGTTCTATGTTGACACCAAGAAAAAATTGAAAGGAAGAAGAGGTGACAGATATCGTTTTGTCCACAAAGGTGACATGTTTCGCTAACAGAACCATGAGGCTTCTTGTGAGAAGCTCTGGTTTCTGAGAAGCTTATACCATAACCTGCCCCAAATGGGACAATTTTTTTTACCCCAGCATGTTGATGCCATTTCATGATAGCATGCCAAGGTTCATGAATTTCATATGGGTTTTGGATTTACTAGAATTAAAAAAGCAAGTACCTCAACATTTGCCGGAGAGCCACGGCGCCGTGGTGTTCGAAATTCATCCCCATTTCTTGCATGGGACATAAGAATAAACCCATGGACACATATATGATTTCACAACCCATGTTGGTGCACCAGAGCATGGGTCATGGGTTTATGTAATTTAAACACCATCCATTGCCATGGTCTCACCCATGTTCACTTTAGATAAAAGGTCTAGCAATTCAAACACCGTCCATTGCCGCTGTGACCCCATTATGTAATTCAAATCAGGATGAAAAATCAAGTAGATCCCACACAGTTTATTATCACCAACCGTGTGAGATGCAATACAAAATATCCAGGAGCACCGTCGGTGTATAGTACACCTATGGCTTACGCGAGAAGGTGCGTCGGCTATAGTCCACAGCCGGTGTGTCAAGCACACTAGCTCGCTCCCCAAATATCATTTCACTCTTCAATCGCCGCCGGTGAAAGATGGGAACGTGGACCCGCGTCATGAGGGCAACTTCGGAGGCTCACTCCGGCGAGAGCGCGGCCGTAGCCGCCATTCGCGTGCTAACAAGGTACATGAGTGCGGCCGCAATCTGCGACCGGGCAGCCAAGTCAACCCAAACGGCCGTTGTTGCTTCTCAGGTGGCGGCAGCAACATCTTCCTCGTGGAGAGCAACTGGCGAGAGCGGCACAGCAGTTGTCCGTTCCGCAGCGGCGGCCTTATCCTTGATTGAGGCCGCCCACGCCCAGCTCATGGCAGTCACCGCTCAAATCAAACGAAGCTTCTCTGACAACGGTCGGCAACCCACGACCGAAGAGTTGACAATCGTCGAGAGCGTTCGAGCAGCCGTCTGTTCCTCCGCCGCATACCTTGCAATGATGAAGCCTGTCCAAGCCCAGATCACTGTCGCCCACCCCCAGTTTGTGGCAGCCTTTTCCAAAGAGATGGCGGACGCATATGGCGAGATGCTTGCCGAGTATGGTGCAATGGATGCCATTGAGCCCCTTCCCCAGGAGACCATCGGGCGTGAGCTGGACATGGAGGAGGCGGCGGAGATCGACGAGCACCAGCCGTAGTAGTAATTTTTGTTTTTTAATTAAGAGCACCGGTATTTAATTTGTTAGTCTAATGTTTAGGCCAACTAGCTCTATTTAATTGCCAAACTTGCTCGATTAAGAAGTGTGGGTGTGTTGTGTACCCAAATTATGCAATGACATGGGTGACCACTGTAACCAGGGAAATTGGAACCAAATTTTTTGGCATTCAAACTCATCACACACGGGTTAAGCTATCTGAATTGTTTGTGATGTACATATATCGTACGCAGTTCTGAATAAGGGACCGTGTCTAATGACACTTTGTGTGCCAGTTTTTTCGCTGAATTGATTCAAAAAATTTGGCTTCTGTGGAAGAATCTACCTCCCCGCCCCCTCCCGCTTACCAAAAGCCACATTTCCCCTGTTTCCGCCATCCTTTCCAAGTTTAAACCTTCACTCATTTCTTGCACCGCCACCCCCTCGCCGGCGACCCTCCTTCACGCTACTCGGCCTCGTCTATCCAGGCAGGTAATCCACACCCGACCCCCATCCTCCTCCTCCTTGCACATCCCAAATGACCCGACCACCGGCGCGACACCTTCCACCCAAATCACTGGCCCCTCCATGCCATCAAATACTTGTCGCTCAAGATAAAGGGGACGGCCAAGCATTGGCTCAACAACCTTCCTCCTCACTACATTGGCAGCAGGGAAGCCCTTGAGGACGCCTTTTGGGAAAATTTCCAATGCACTTATGTCCGACCTTCGGACGCCGATGACCTCAGCCGTGTCACCCAGTGTTGCAGGATATCCATGGCCACCTATGGGACCAGGAGGTCCCTTGCTGGTTCGGCAGGGGGACATTGCGTTGCACAAAGAGCAGACCAGTGCACGACAGCTTGGCGAGGAGCACACAAGCAATTGACCCAGGTTCCGGCCGCCGCGAGGCGTAAGACCCTGCTCCTGCTTTGGTGGATTGATGATGGAATGGTGGTGGTGGAGCATAGTACACTCGCCCGGCAAGGGTCGCCATTGGGCAGTAGTGACTAGGCGCGTACGGTGGTGTGGGTTTCTCTATTTTCGAACCCTCTGTACGGTTGCCATGGGCCTCCTTTTATAGATCAAGGGGCGACCACAGTGGCAAAGTAGTCATTATGCACTAACATGATAGCAAACAGTGCTATCATACCTAACTCTATGGGCTAACATGGTGCATTAAATCCACTGCTTAGTGTCACATCAATGGCTACCCAGCAAGGCTTGCCGGGCTATCTCGCCAGCTCCGCGCCTGTCTTCTTGTCACGTCACATGACAAGTGTCATATGCGGGTTCTTCTTGTAGGAACTGGCTGCCATGTGGCTAATGGCTGCCGGTTAATCATCTTGCGGCTTGACACCACATTGATTGACGATGTGGGTCGCGCTTGAGTGCTTGGTGAGGTGGTTTGGCCTCCGCGAGCCCCCGGCAGGCCCTGCTAGTGTGTCTCTTCTTTTTGTTTCCGGGGGTTGCCTCGCCCCTTGCCGGGCTTGCCTGTCCGGCAAGGGAGGCCCTTCTCTTAGTGATGTCTTGCTTCTCTGGCTTGGCATTAGTCTCTCTGCTCTGAGCTGGTACTTTGAATCTCTTAGTTTATTATACTCTAACTTTGGCTGGTACTTTAATTTGTCCTTGCGCCTGTTCACGGTCTGCGTAGCAGACCCAGGGTTTATTGCACCAACAGAAGCCCCCGGACCTGCCCCGATAGCGCTGCTGAGCTTCGTCGGGGTAGGGCCTAATAAGTGCACAGGCAGGGTTGCTGAAGAGGCCGCTCTCTTGAGGTCCTCTTTTTGCTTCTTCATGAGTAAGTATCCTGGCCAGTTTCAAGTTTCCTCGCACGCTGCGTGAAGCCAACAGTGGTGGGGCCGCTCCAATAATGGCCCTCGAATGACTTTAACGCATGGGGTTGAAACTGCCAATTTACTCTTCCCACCATGCCCTTATCCTTAGCTACCTATGTGGCATGCATCACGCGGGGTAGGTAATGGAGGCGCATGGTGTGGGAGAGCATCATGACGAGGGACCGACCTTCTTGAATTGGCGGAGGAGGACTGTGGACGCTCATTGATGGAGCATCTCTCCTCCTCACCCTGCCTATAAAAAGGGAAGGGTGGAGGAGGGCAAGGCCATCCATCTTTGCATTCCTCCTCTCCTGTCTTCTGCCTTTGCTGGTTATGTCAAAGAAGAGATCCTGGGGCCAGCCCCCAGGCTCTAGCTTGGGGCTATCATTGCCTCATGTTGGTGCTGATGCTTGGGAAGTGAGCTTGGTCCTTGCTGCGGTATGAACCTTTCGGTTTCTTCAAAGATCAGTCGAGAGGTGGGGCTGGAGATTGTTGGTAATCCCAGCACCGTCCTTCGCAGAAGCCTTGGGGCTAATGTTGACAATGGGCGTGCCTTCCTACCCGCTAAGGTGGGGAGCGGGGCACCTCCAGCCCCCTGGCTGCTTTGCCCGCTTGCTGTTCCTCTGCTGGGGGCGCCAGGCTAGAGTCTTGGAACTTCCCGAAGGCAGCGTTGATGAAGAGAAAGCGAGGGAGGATGGAGAAGGCAGATGGCGCGGGGTCGGGTCGGAGTACGATGACCCCGATGCGCTTGTCCCTCTCCCGGGACCTGCCGCCTTGTATTTCCACTCCTCTCGTCCCTCCCCAGCACCATCGTCACCAGCCTCTTCGAGTGGTGCCGAGGAGGGATGTTCTCTTGGCGCCTTTACCTCCCCTCCAAAAATCTTCCGGCTGGGCTTTGGTGGATGACTCCACCAGCGCCCAGGCCAGGGCTTCTTGCTGGCTCTCGAGGTGGTGACCAAAGGACGCCACCCCGTTCTCTGCACTCCTGCTTCGCAGCCTCGCCACTCTCGATCTTGTCAGGCCACGATAAGCGGATCCTGACGAAATGGGAGTGGGCTTCTACTTGGGTGCTCCTTTTCTCGTTTATTCCTCCTTCCGCCGCAGTGCCTGAAGGAGCGAAAACGAAAAGAGGGGATCACGGGGCACTTATCTTTTTTCAATCTTAAACTTGTAGGCACTTGCCAAATTTTAATTCAAATAATGTAATCCCTCGAGTCCATCTTTGTGTTCTGTAATGCTTGTACTTGTATCAGCATATGAATGAAAAATATAAATCTTGCTGGGAACCCGTGCATGTGTACGTCCATGTAGAGGTGGAATGCCTCTTTTTTGTAATAAAACGAGTTTTCCCGGAAAGCTACCTTGCCGGCACCCTCTTTGTCTGCCGGAGAACCACCTCTACCGAGGAACAGATAGAGGGGCCAGCCCCCCGCCAACTCCCTTTCACAAAAGGCCACTACAACCATCTCTCTCAAAGCAACTTTCGAGTCTGGGATGGGAGCACCTAAGCCTCAAGAGAATGTGGTGGGTTTTTCTCATGCACAAGTTATAGCTTACAGAACACTAAAGGACAGGAGGTCGAGCTTATCTGTTTGGCTTGCCGGGGATTGCAGTGCCGGGAAATCTTCTCAATTCCTTGTCGAAGCCAAGTTCACGACAGGAACCTGCAACTTCATGCGGATGAGAATGACTGCATGATGCAATCCTATCTATATGCATATGCAAATGCTCATGAAATGCTTATGCTATGATCTAGGTGTGATGGTGCATGCATGCAATATCAGTTGGGGGCCCCCGACAATGCTTCTTTATTTTCTCTTGCACGGGGTCATCACCCTGGCTCCGTACAAGGGATTACATGCAGCTGAGGCAAGACCTGTACAGATGGGTGGCTGCCGGGCAGGGCCCGACAGACGCGCCTTACGGGTAGTACTTGCGGAGATGCTCAATATTCCATGAGTTTTGTAACTGAGTGCCATCTCTAGTCTCCAGACGGACTGCGCCAGGTTTGGTGATTCGTACCACCCGGTAAGGGTCTTCCCACTTTGGTGACAGCTTGTTTGCACCCTTGGTGGACTAAACGCGCCTAAGAACAAGGTCACCTTCCTCAAAACACTAGGCACGAACCCTGCGGCTGTGATAGAGACACAGGGCTTGCTAGTAGCGTGTAGCACGCGTAGCAGCCTGGAGATGGTTCACTTCGAGTATCACATCATCGTCACGCCGGTGCTCAATTTGCGCTAATTCATCGTGGGCAAGCACTCGAGGAGACCCATAAAAGAGTTCCGTGGGGATAACTGCTTCTGCCCCGTATACCAGGGAGAAGGTAGTCTGCCTAGTAGCTCGGTTTGGTGTCGTTCTGAGGGACCAGAGAACTACCGGCAGCTCCTCAATCCATCGCCTGTCGTGCTTCTGCAGCGTATCAAAAGTTCTTGTCTTGAGTCCATGGAGCATTTCAGCGTTCGCCCTCTCAGCTTGTCCATTGCTCCGAGAGTGTGCCACGGAAGCAAATGAGATCCTTGCCGGTATGGCTCGTGAACTGGGTGCGGTTGTCGGTAATAATCCTTGCCAGAACTCCAAAATGACACACCAATTATTTCAAGAACTTGATAGCTGACTGAGCAATCACCTTTCTCACGGCAGTCACTTCCGGCCACTTTGTAAACTTGTCGATGGCGATGAACAAGAATTCAAAGCCCTCGATTTCTCGGGGGAAGGGGCCAAGGATATCGAGCCCCCAGACCAAAAATGGCCATGAGAGAGGGATTGTTTGAAGAGCTTGGGCACGCAGGTGTATTTTCTTGGAATGGAACTGACAGGCTTCACATGTCTTGATGAGCTCAACTGCATCTTGGTGGGCTGTGGGCCAATAGAGTCCTTACTAGAATGCTTTCCCAACTAATTCCCTTGATCCAATGTGGGAGCCA
Organism: Secale cereale; assembly: GCA_902687465.1. Classification (NCBI taxonomy): domain Eukaryota; kingdom Viridiplantae; phylum Streptophyta; class Magnoliopsida; order Poales; family Poaceae; genus Secale; species Secale cereale. The sequence continues at coordinate 468,081,607 of LR738710.1, read as the reverse complement.
CACATTCCTCTATGAATCTCAGCCAGCAGTTCCTTCCCATCCTCCCGGCAGACACACTTCAATTTCACACCTTTGGTCCTCCTTCTATACAGAGTGTCATTGACAAATTGATACATACTGGCCCTCCGGGCGACTTTTTCAGGTTCATCTTGGTCGCCGGGGAGTTCTCCGATTTGGAGGAAGTGGACAATGTGCCTTGCCCAAGCTGGAGCATGTGGCTCGGCACTGAGGACTAGCGACACCTCCTCTGATGCAGGAGCACCAGCCTCGTCCGCGAGGTCCATTGTCCCGACTGGAGGGGGTGGGCCGGCAGGCTGTGAGGAGTTGTTTCCGGCAGGAATTCTGAGTGGACGGCCCTGCCGGAAGAGGCTTACCGTAGTCCAATTTTCTCCATTTTCGAGACATTGTTGCTGGGGATACAGAGCGCTGAGAGAGAGACAGAGAACAAAAGTTCCTGGTTCCATAGGAAGCTTCTGCGCAGCACACTTTGACAGGTGATCAACTATGATGTTTTCTGCACGGGGTACGTGCTCTGTTTGCAGCCCGTCAAAGTGCTCCTCCAATCGCTTCACTTCCTCGACGTATGCCTCCATCAATGAACTTTGGTAATCTTTGTTGACTTGTCTCACCACAAGCTGTGAATCTCCTCGAATAATCAGTTTCTTAATTCCCAATTCAGTAGCAATCCTGAGCCCGGCAAAGAGCCCTTCATACTCCGCTGTATTGTTGGTGGCTTCTTCCCGGGTAAAATGCATTTCGACGACGTATTTCAAGTGCTCCCCGGAGGGGGCAACAAGAAGCACGCCAGCTCCAGCACCTTACAGGGAAAAAGCACCATCAAAACACATAATCCATTCTTGGGATGATTCCTTGCCGGGGATAGCTGGCTCTGTTATCTCCTTATCAGGGGTTGGCATCCATTCTACAATAAACTCTACCGATGCCCTGCTCTGAATAGTTGATGTGCTCTCATACTTCAACCAAAGCTGGATAACTCCAAAGCCCACTCCACTATTCTGCCAGTAGCCTCAGGGTTTCGGAGTATCCTTTGCAACAGGAAACGAGTGACAACCATGATCTCATGGGCTTGGAAGTAGTGGCGCAGGTTCCTTGAGGCCATAACAAGACCAAAGATCATCTTTTGCACACCAGAGTACCTCGATCTAGCCCCCTGTAACAAGGAGCTGATGAAGTACACTGGGTGCTGCACCACTTTCTTCCTTGTTTTGTCCTTGGGGTTGCTCTCGTTGTCGTGCTCATTACTGTCCTGATTCTCTTCTAACTCTGATGTGTTGTACTTGCTTTCTGTATCTTCCACTTCTCGTTGTGCTACCAAGGCTGCACTGACCGCTTGGTTGGTTGCCGCCAAGTATAGCAACAACGGCTCTTGGGATTTGGGAGCAACCAATGTGGGCACAGAAGAGAGATAGGCCTTTAACTCTTGCAGGGCCGCATCTGCTTCCGGGCTCCACTTCACAGGTCATGCCTTCTTCAAAATTATAAAGAACGGCAGGGCACGCTCAGCAGACTTGTAGATGAATATGCTTAGTGCGGCAATGCATCCTGTTAAGTGACTAACATCCTTAACTGCCCTTGGTGCTTGGATCTGCTCAATGGCTCTGATCTTGTCGGGGTTCACTTCGATCCCCTGGTGGGACACGAAGAACCCAAGTAGCCCGGAGGGAACACCAAACACACACTTCTCCGGATTGAGCTTCAAATTGATCTTGCGCAGATTGGAAAATGTATCCTCCAAATCTTGGATAAGGGTGGCCCTATCCTTGGTCTTGACCACGATATCATCCATATAAACTTCTATATTTCTGTGCAACTAAGGTTCAAAACCAATCCGGTCTACCCTTGCAAAATTTGACATGACTCTTTAATCCGAATGGCATGCGGATAAAGCAGTTGCAAAATTGGAGTAATGAATGACGTCTTCTCTTCGTCTTCCTTGGGCATGAAGATGTGGTGATACCTGGAATATGCATCGAGAAAGGAGAGCGAATCAGAACCTGAAGTGGAATCCACAATCTGGTCGATGCACGGCAAGGGAAATGGATCCTTTGGGCAAGCCTTGTTGAGATCTGTAAAATCAATGCAAAGCCTCCACTTCCCGTTAGCCTTCCGGACTACCACTGGATTTTCCAACCAAGTAGAGTGCAGTACTCCTATGTCCAAACCAGCTGCCTCTAGTTTCTTGATCTCTTCGGCAATGAACTATTGGCTCTCCAAGGCCTACTTTCGGACATTCTGCTTCATAGGTCGGGCGTGCAGGACCATTTGAGCGGCTTCTGAGCCTCTGGCGCTGGCTCCACAACATTGATCTCTCGTGCCCACCGCTTGAGCTGGCGGTGAGAGGTGTGCAGAGATGCACCCCCATCAATGCACAGGGCGTCAGTTGCCTTCTGAAACTCCTGCTCACTAGTTTCCTCTTCATCCCCTCCATCACTCACATTATCACAAACTTCCTTCTTTTGACCTCTTGTAGGTTTTCCTTGGTTCCGAAAGGGTTTGCCGGGGCGGTTTTCTTCACCGCCTTGGCCCTTACCACCAGCGGCATTCTGACCCTTTTCCTTGTCACGCTTATCATATTCTGCTTTCTGCTTCTTGACAAGCTGCTCAACCTGGTAACACTCATGAAGGTCATGGCCCTTGGTCCGGTGGATCTTGTAGTACAGCCCATCACCCTTCCACTACAAAAAAAGACACATCCGTGACATTTTGGGCTGAACGGATTTTTTCTGTCATACTTATGACACTTCTATGACAATAATTGTGACAAAACACGGTATCATCATAGATGTGGTGGGGTCCTACTTCTATGACAAAAAATCATGACAGAAAATGGGATTTTCGTCCTAGGCGGGCCGGAGAAGCAGTTGCATGACATTCTTTGGGCCGTCCATGACGGAAAAAACCGTGGTAGAAGCAAGGGCGAGGAAAATATTGGGGTGTTCCCAGTTACGGTGGGTGGTCGGGGCCGAGCGATGCGCGTTTCTCTCGTACATGCATGCACGTGGGTGCGAGGCGTTGGGCTCTAACTGAACCCGAGCGAGGCGCTGGGCTATAACTGAACCCCAGCGATTGCAGTGCACTCTACGCATTACTGAACTCAAGCGATCGATCGATGGCTGTTAACTGAACCCGATCGAGCGATTCCTTCGCTACTACTGCTAACTGAAGTCGATCGATGCTACCTCTGGATGGATAGTGAGCGTTGTTGGGGGGGGG